>JANHMN010000001.1:133229313-133304444 GCA_030674055.1 Rhabdomys pumilio | reverse complement strand
AGAGAGAGAGAGAGAGAGAGAGAGAGAGAGAGAGAGAGAGAGTGAGAGAGAGAGAAAAAACATGAGAACATGCATGGAGATCGATGGAATATCTAGTTTCATTTCCTTTAATGTGGAACATCCAAATGAGTGTCACATACTATAAATACTAAACGGAGTGTATTTGTCTTATCTTCAATGTTAAAATACATGGAAATCAATTCTTGACAAATATTAAATTCAGTATATTCTTCTTAATATGTTTATTTTTAGTTTTGTAACTGAGCAGAACTGGATTTAATTTGAAAAAAAATTAGAATTTAGGGTATTAAATTAATCATAACAATAGAATATTTCAAAGAAAAATATTCAATGTATGATTATACTTAGCAAATGAATAAAACAATTTTACAGTGTAGCAGTAAGCCAAAATTCAACATTGCTAAAATATAAATTGTCTTGTTACTATTTTACAATAAAGGATCAAAAGAAAAAGTAGTTGTTAGCTTTTCATTCACACCTTTGTTCTTTAAGCTAACATAGCATTGCATGCTATATTAGTATAAATTTTATAGGGCTAATTTCAAGTAACTCTCATTGGAGGGACAGACCAGGAGGGGATCAATGACTGGACTGTAAGAAAAATAAAAGAAATAAAAATGTAAACATTTATGGATGCTAACCATTGGCAATATTTTGTTGTATGAATTTGTTTAACCTAGTACTATTATGATCAATATTCTACAAAGAAGCCAAGCCATAAAAATATATAAATTGTAAATAATAGTGTATGTCTCTATACTACATCAAATGTATAAGCTCAGTGTGATGATAAACCATTTGGAAGGGGATAAACCTTATAGACATACCCTTGAAAAATAATCCAGGTTAGATCAGTTTTCAGGAACGCCTTTGAGGAACTACCTCCATTATGTTGAGATGGGACGATTTACCATCTGTTGAAAGTATTAGTCAATAGGATTGGAGTCTGTACTTAATAAAAAAAGAAATCAACGTGTAAATTATAATCGATTATTGTGTAGTGCAGATATAATATAAACAGTTGCTTCAAATTTCTGTCATTTGGATTTTGTCATTAATGATTACAATATACTGGATTAGTAAACCAAAGGAATACATTCAGCCTTCCACATTATTTTACAACAATAGTAAAAATGCCTGAGAAAAACATTATCATAATCCATTAAAAAGTGGCCCAATGAAATATCTATACTAAGTTTAAAAAGAACTTAATCATTTTAATTTTTATTTTTATTAAAAAATAGATTCTTCTCTCAAACAATATTCTTTTCTGATCTCTGCTATGCTCCATATCGACTCCCCATTTCCCTACTACATTTCATCCAAAAATTATAGTCAAACAGTACAAAACCAGATACAATATTAGAGGATGTCTGTACCATGGTGTTTAATGATTACTCTTTAAGAACAAATTACTCTTTAGTCTACAGAATTATTGCTACCCTGCTGACTATTATTTCCAGTTTATTTTGAAGCTTAACATGGATTTGTTGGCCTACAAAAAAATATTTTTGGTCCAGTTTATGAACTTCTTCCAAGGTTAAAGGACAAATAAAAATTGAAAAATCTCAAAAGGAACTTCCAAATCCAGAAAGGTTTTCCTCTACAGAGCCGTTGTTGAAAGAATTAGCAAGTGTTTTATATTTTTCCAGCCTTTATTGTTTCAGACCATTTTGACTAGAAAGACATGGCTGGGCCGAAAGTTTTGCCATATGCTGCTCATAAGAGCACATGGAAGGCTCCACTGAATTTATAAATTGATCAAAATGGCTTCACCTCCCACAGGCTTTCCTGAAACTATGAGTATGCCTAATAATAATGGTGAAATAAGTAAAATCTGAATTTATAATCAAGGAGTTTCTAGGTGTTCTGGTCGAGACTCTAGATTCATTGACTAGAACAGGACAAAAGTCCTCATATCAATTCTACCCACCAATGCTTTCCAGACTTCCTCATACCCTCCTTTAAACTGCTTGTCCTATTAAAAGCAAATCACTAAATCTAATTGACTAAATAATGCCACTTATATGTATAGAGTGCAGTATCCATTGAAGTGTGAGTAAAGTACTGGAATCAAAAATGACTCTCCCTCATTAGCAACTGTCAATTGTAACGGCCCGCTCCGTTCCGTTCTGCTGCTCACTTGGGGGACACTATGTTGTGGACCACTATGCCCCACGCTTGGGGCTAAGTGCTCTGGTCAAGAGAGAGAGTAGAGATGGAGAGGCAAGAGAGAAGAAGAATGGAGACAAAGCAGCGTGTGTACTCAAGTCTGGTTACTCCTTTATTGCCCCCTATTGACTAATGTTGACTCCTATTGTCTCTTATTGACACTATTACAAGAAAATCCTGGGTATTTATAAGCACACTCAGGAGAACACAGGTGAAGACATTTTACCTCTGTGCACCATGCAGCTGGGTTCACTAAACAGCAAAACAAGCTATGTGGGATAAACAAGATGCTTATCAGAGGGTGCTCAGCTGTTGTTGGCTGTTGAAAAACAAGTCTCTTTTCAGGGTATATGGCTCAAGATAGCTGCAAAGATGATCTAAGCCGCTTTTTGCTAAAAGTCTTCTCCCAACAGTCAATTGCTTATTGTTTCTCATCAGGTATAGAGCTACCCCTACCAGTGCTGTGCTGGCAAAACTGCTGCTCTGATATTTTTAGTTCACTGTGTCAGAAGACAGTGTTTTACAGCAGTTCTCTCCCAGTTCTGGCTCTTTTATTTCTTTACATATTAATTTTCACGATGCCATAATGTCCATTTAGTGTGTGTGTGTGTGTGTGTGTGTGTGTGTGTGTGTGTGTGTATGTGTGTGTATGATATTGATGCCCATGTACCAGGACTTATTGCACAATCACTTATTTTCTGCCTATTTCCTAGTGGTGTACCTCTGTGTTAAGTGACTTCCAGTGTAAAAAGTAGATTTTCTATGCCTAGACTTGCAGAGACTTGAAGTGCCAGGGTGTGGGGATACCTAGGGTGACCACTACCCACTCTGAGGCGAAGGGGACAGAGTATAATGAGGGAAGGATTATGGGATGGAGAGAGTAGGATGGGGCAGTGAACAGGATGTCAATAATAAGTGCATAAGTTAAAAAAATAAATTTAAAAAATCCCGAGAGGAGCCCAGAGTGTCTGAGGAAAGAAGGAAAACACACAGTTGTTGGTGGTGGGTAGTTGAGGGAAACTCTAGATTGTCCTAGGGAGCTGCAGTGTGAGAGGCTCCTAGGAATCAATGGGGATGACATTCGTCAAAATGCCAAACAGTGAGAAAATGGAACCTTAAGAAACCACCAGTAGTTACACAGGGCCCCAATGGAGGGATGGGGTCACAAACTCACCTTCAAAATTTATGACCTATAATGTTTCCTGTCTTAAAAAAAGTGCAGGGACAAAAGTGGAGCAGAGACTAAAGGAAACGCCATTCAGTAACCAGCCCAACTTAGGATCCATTACATGGGTGGGCACCAAACATTGATACTGTTACTGATGTCATGTTGTGCTTGCAGACAGGAGCTTAGCATGTCCATCCTCCAAGAGGCTCTACTCATGGAGACAGATGCAGATACTTACAGCCAACCATTGAACTAAGGTCAGGGACTTCAACAGAAGAGTTAGGAGAAGAATTGAAGGAGCTAAAGAGGATAGAAAACCCATAGGTAGACCAACAGTGTTCACTAACTTGGACCTCTGGGAGCTCCCAGAGAGCTACCAACCAAAGAGAATACATTGGCTGGTCCATAGCCCCAGGCATATTTGAAGCAGAAGACTGCCTTGTCTGGCCTTAGTGAGAGAGGATGCACTTAATCTAATAGAGACTTGATGCCCCAGGGAAGAGGGATACACGGAGAGAGGGTGGGTGGGAGGGTGTGGGGGATTACCCGCTCAGATACAAAGAAGATGAGGGCTGTGGGGATTAAATATGGGAAGGGGACTGAGAGGGGAACAACATTTTGAATGTAAATAAGTAAAATAGTTTTAAAAAGTAGCTTTACTGATGTAGTCTGAGACTCACACTAATCTACAAAGAAAAAGATAAGTGTTTTGAAATCAGTTCAGCACAATGTTTTCAAGCTTCCACTTATCACTTATGGCTGTCCCAGGCCCAAATTCTTGGCCCAGTTTATAGTACTATATGTGAGTTCCCTCCTATAGAACAAGTTTTAAGTCCAATCTTTCTATTGCAGTTGGTTACATTGTAATAATGTATATATCTTGGTGAACTAGTCATTATTGTACCTTGTAAAGTTTGTAGCTTGATAAAACTATTGATAACCTATTTATTGTTACCTAGATAGCCTACATACTATACTCAGGAATATGAAGTGTAGCCATTAGAAGGGAAATTCCAAGGAGCCTGATCGACATGACCTACGGGTACAAGTCAACCCAAAGCACTAATAAAAGGTGAGGACTGGAAAGACACAGGCACAATGAATGAAGTAAAGCCTGGTCAAGACTCACAGTTTATTTCTGCACATCTATCTTATAGGCACTTCAGCAATCAAAGCTCTTCTTGAGAAAGTTCCTTCTCAGTTTGGTATGTATGTTTCTCCTTCATGGAAGCAGACATAGCATTGATGTATGGTATGTCTTAGATTGATAGGAGCTCAAGAACACTCTTACCCATTATTATATTCAAACTGGAGAGAAGGATGTTTTTAGATGTCTTCAGATGTAAAAATTGTGACAACATGTACCAAACTACACATTGCAGCTGTAAACAGAGGACCAATATGATTCCAAGCGTGACGACAGCCATGCTGGGTTGTAACAGTGCAGGTCAAGAAGAAAACCAACTTTGCAACTGTCCTAGTAGATCGTGAGCTCTTTAAGCTGCATCAAAATGTAGAGCCTCTGCTTTTTCTAATTCAATAACTTCTTGGTGTGATTTTAATAAGTCCAAAGGTAAATTTGCATGATTCCAAACACCTTGCAAGTGGGATTGCACACTCTCCCAACTATGTATACTCTCACTAAAATTTTTGGCATTACATAAATCCATCGATAATTAACAAGATCTAAATCTAGTTTGCCTTTTTAATCTCTGTATATCTTCCACAAGAAATTAACTGCCTCAAATAAGGTATCCAATTTCTGTTGCATCTTATCATCTATATCCTCCTGAGTGTTCAATGCCATGGAAACATTTCTGGGTAATTCATATACAAAATGAGCTGTTTGAACACTTTGTAATAGGGCAATAGTAGCTGTAGTAGCGGTGACTATTAAAGTAATCAAAGTTACAACGCCTGCTTAATAAACTAATCATGAGTTTAGGCCTGGCTAACCCCCCTGTTAACTCTTCAATTACCTGTAAACCCTTGTCATCAAACCAATCTTCAGTAATATTTACAGAAACCATCACAAAAGCAGGTTGTTGTAAAATCATTATAAAATGCTTAGAACAGGCTTTAAAACACATTTGATCAAATTACAGCCAACACAAGACACATCAAAAGTATTATTTTCAGAATGTACAGTAATGCTAATATTTCCTACTAATAGGTCATAAGGCATGCAAACACATGCCTCAATAGGCTTTTTCATCCAAGCTGGACTTGATCTTTCAGGCTCAGCATTCACATCATCTAAAGCAGCACCTACCTTCCCTATGTAGCCTTGCAGATAATCTGTGTGAATCACCAGAGTCCAGCAGACAAAGCTCAAGAGGGGAGGTAATGTGGAGAGGGAGATCCAGTTGTAAAATTAGTCATACTAACCAGTTCCCTATATTCTGAGCAGTTTAAAATCTTGAAGTCAGTCCCATGAGGCTGACAAAGCACAGGCTAATTCCCCACACATCTTTTTCAGAAAATTGTGATATTTGTGTATTCCCTCATCTCACAATGCAAAACAAACAAACAAACAAACAAACAAAAAACAAACTGCAGTGTCTGGCATCCCTCAGCCTCTAGGTCAGTGGGCAAAGTTACTTGAATGCCATTTAAACTATCTTTGCATGAGTCAAGATCTTTTCTCTGCGTTAGTAGGGGATACTCTCAGACATCCTGTAGCGTTCTGCTTTGAAAAGTATATGGGGACACTAGTTCCTGATTCTTGGTAATTAATTTTTCTACTGATAGTGAAATTTTGTCTAGCAGGCATATCCAATCAACGTACTGTTGTTTACTGTCACCACAACTTTTGGGCCTTCCTATACAATTGGATGTAAAGGGGGCAGATCAGGGACATAGGCCCAATCCTGTTCACTCTGCAAATTCATTATTTGATTCAGACTCGCCAATATCAGTAGAAACCTTCACTTGTCAGACCAGCCATTCTGGTAGCCATCAAGTGGCATTATTTTCCTGTGAGAAAACACAAACATGACCTTGACCCAATATTAATACAGGGTCAGATTCATGCCCTGAGCAATCTAAACTATCCTTCCATTTGACAATAGGCAAACAGAATCATGTATAAGGATGCCAAAATCTATCTATGGCGGATCCACTGCCTTCCTTGTCTAATATTAAAAATATTTAAATAAAAGTTGCATGTATCAAGAAATTCTTGGAGCAAGATGGGTACAATTCCACCTTCTTTACTGTAAAAAGTTGAATTTTTAATGTTCCATGGGCATGTTCCACCATTCCTTGCCCTTGAGGATTATAAGCAACCCCTGTTTTATGGTTATGTTAAATTATGAACAAAACTTCATAAATGCCTTACTAGCATATCCAGAGCCATTATCAGTTTTTAATACTTTAGGAATTCTTATAATAGCAAAACAGTATAGACAATGATGTATAATATGTTTAGATGCTTCTCCTGTTAAACTGTTGCAACAAGAAACCCTGAGAAGGTATCAATAGTCACATAGACATATTTTAATTTTCTAAAATCAGAAATATGAGTAACATCCATTTGTCAAAATTTATTAGGTACAAGTCCTTGAGGATTAACACCATTATGTGGTACACAAAGAAAGTGAGAACACTGAGGACAAGTCTTTACAATTTGATGTGCACATTCTCTAGAAATACTAAATGTTGTCTCAAGCTACTATTATTTTGATAATGTAACGATTGAAATTTTTTGGCTAACTGTTTCTGTATAAGGCCTATAATCTGCCAGTTATGTGAACCTACTGTGGCATTGCCATCACTAAGACCAATCCAGTATGAGCTTTTAAATGTCCTATAAAGTAGTGAACAGTATCTTCCCTTGAATTAAGTTGTATTTGCACAAATAATTGCAAAATTGGAGAATTAGCAGTATCTAAAACAGGTATGATTTCAAACAATTGTAAACCATGAGCTATGTATTGCCTATCAGTATACAAATTAAAAACTTTATTTTTCAACATTTCAACAACAGTAACTACAACATGTAATTCAAGATTTGTGCTTAGGCAAAGAGAAACTTGAAAGAATAAACATGTAATACAATTACATATGATGCCTTCCCATTAGATGAGCTGTCTCTAAATACAGTAAGCACATTCTCTATTGGTGGCATGTGTAAATTTACAAGAAATACAAAAGCATGAATAGAGGCAAATTCTAACAACTTGTCTTTTGAATAATGATTATCAAATTAGCCTAAAAAGTTTGTACATGCAATAAGCCAAATACCAGTATTCTGCAATAACCAATGTTGTTAGGAATAAGAAATAAATATTTCATCTGGTTCTTTCCCAAAATACTTTCATGATTCTATTCTACAATTTTTTTATTAACACAGCAACAGCTTTGAAATAGGGTGTTCAAACTTTACGTGGAGTTGAAGAAAGATGAATCCACATTAATGGTCTCTTTTGCCAAAGAACTGCTGTGAGTGCATGAGAAATAACAAGAATGCAAACAGCCAATAATTGGTCATAGTTTATATAATGTATCTGGCTGATAGTTTCCTCTACTTTCTGCAAAGCTATATGTCCTTCATCAGTTAATTGTCCAGGAGAATTAAGAATTGCGCCCCCCCTTGAGAATATAAAACAGAGGATTAAGTGCTTCTGTGATGAACATAAGGTGAAGTCTTAGCCAATTAACATCTAACAGCTTTTGAAAATCATTTAAAATAAGTAAACCATCTTTTATTGTTAGGATTTTCTGTGCCACAATTTATTTAGGATATGACTGATGTCCAAAATATTTTAAAGAATATTGCTTTTGTATATTTTTGGGATCAACAACTACTCCTAAATATTTTAAAGCTTATATAAGAGCAAAGGCTTGTAGTAAACACCTTCAGAAGGATCAGCTAATAAAATATCCATATAATGAATAGTATACACTGAAGGATTCAAAGTCTTAACCTCTTTTCTTGAAGCAGAAACAAATTTTTGCCATAATGTAGGGCTATTGGTCATTCCTTGAGGCAAAATTTTCCAATGATATCACTTCATGATTTCTTGAAAATTATAGGCAGACATGCTAACTGTGAACCTTTTACAACCATCAAGATACAAAGAAATAGTATAAAAACAACTTTTTAAATCTATAATAATTTTATATGCATTTTTTTTTTTGGAATGGCAACTGGAGTAGGTAAGCCAGGTTGTAAGGCTCCCATAAGTTCCTAGTTTCATTAACCTTTCGTAAATCTTGAAATAATCTCCACTTGCTTGACTTTTTTAAAATTACAGATATGGGTGAATTCCAACGGGAACTAAAATCGTGATCTTGTGATTAAATTATAAACTACAGCTAATGGAACATCGGCAGTTTAACTATAATTTTAACTTTCTTTTGCAATATCAAAGCATAACCATAATTTTGGAAAGCAAAACCCAATTTTAAGCAGTGTAAACAATCAATTACCTCTAAAATCAATACCAAGAACATTACTTTCATGTTACAAAGTTTGGCTGCCAGTTCTTATATCTGAATGCACGACAGTGGAGCTTTAATACTAAAGAGATACTGTTTTAAATCCTATCTTTTATAAGTTGGCTTGCTAGGACAGGAATTACATAAAATATTATTCCAATTTAGTGGTATCTTTAGAGACCTGTTTTCCTGGGTGGGCTCATGCCAGGTGTTGTTGTTTAGAATTACTCCAACCCTGAGTTACCAGTTTTAAGCTAACTTTCTGTTACCAATGTTACAAATTTTTAATCATACCCAATAACTTATAAGCGAATACTCTATTACTACGACATGCAGAGCACATTTATACTTTTAAAACCAGTCAAAAACAAATATGAATTGGATACATACATCTTATATATCTAGGCCAGACAACAATTTTCATACCTTTTTTAGCTGTAATTTTAAAAGAGGAGCACCTTGTTACCTGTTGAACTCAATAAACAAAGTTATAGAGACTTTTCTAGAAAAAACAGCCATCAGCTCCCTTACCATAGAAGCCAAGATACTGTTGGGCCCTTTAAGAGTGGATTGTACAGACAATCAGCCCCTAGCAGGGCTTCTCTAGCTGGTATTGCCTCTTATCTACAAGTACAGGGCAACTTATCACTTTCTGTTGTGCAAATTGAGACTGCATTTGTTTGTTTGTATTTTTAGTTTGGTTTGGTTTGGTTTCTTTTCGATTTGTTTTGTTTTATTGTTTTGGTTTCTTGTTTTGTTTTTGGGGCTCTATTTTTTTTTTGAAACAAGTTAAAACTAACCAAGGGTTAGGCAGCCAGCAGATAAGTTTTAACCATGTTTTGTTTTCTACATAAAACCTAGAGCAACAATCAAGCAACAGAATGAAAACAGACATAAACCGACAGACAAGGACAGATTGATGTGCAAAGGACAAATAATGGACAGAGAGGGAAGAGAACTAAATGTGTGACCAAAGGAACCCAGATAGCCTACCTAAAAGACCCTGAACCAGAACTAAACATTTCTCCAGTAGAAGCCAGAAGGAAAGCAGAATGTCTCCTGACCTTCTCCTGTCCTAGGAGAGAGTTCTGAAATAGCTTACATTCCATTTTCCTTCTCTTTCTCCAAAGCTTCCCTGGGTAGGCAGGGAAGACTGCTTTTCTGAAACCCACTGTCTCTCTCTCATGTTCAGAGTTTAACTCACATCTCATTCTTCATCTGGGAATTCTGCCAAAGAGAGAGGAGACACAGTGGCAGCTACTGATAGTTGCTCCCCAGCACCCTCCTTTTTAAACTTCCCTAATTCCTCCTTAGCTTGTCTAATTAATTCTTTCATTTTTTGAGGTTTATGGTGAGGGTCTAAAGCATCCCTGATTAAAGCCCAAGAAGAAAAAGTATCTACCAAAACTTTTCAAGTACATGAGCAGTGTAATGATCTGTTAAGTTTGTATATTTACCATTCCTTGCTCTGGGAACCAAGGACAAACTTCTTCAATAAACTTTAAAAACTTAAATAAACTTTTAAAATCAACTGTTGAGAACTCACCTTGCCTCACCTCCCTCGTGTCTTTAAATTGCTTTTAAGCATATGGACAAACAACAGCCTACTGCTAGTCTGTCCCATTGCACTGCTCACTTACTTTAAGTTTCATTGTTTTATCCAGCCTTCCTTCTCAGAGGCATTTCTCACTGAATCTCCCATCTCTCACTGAAATCTCGCATAGATTTGTCCCAAGCTAGGCACCCCTTTGACATGGCCTACATGTGCAAATCAACCTAAACACAAATGGGGAAGTGGAGATTAAAAAGACACAGACAATGATTTGTTTGAGTTAATTTTATATCCAGCCACTTTAGCTGAAGTTGTTTATCAGGTTTGGGAGTTCTCTGGTGGAAGTTTTGTGGTCACTTAAGTATACTATCATATATCATCTGCAAATTGTAACATTTTGACTTCTTCCTTTCCAATTTGTATATTTTTAACCTCCTTTTGTTGTCTAAATGCTCTGGGTAGGCCATCAAGTACTATATTTAGTAGGTAGGGAGAGAGTAGGCAATCTTGTCTAGTCCCTGATTTTAGTGGGATTGCTACAAGTTTCTCTCCATTTAGCTTGATGTTGGTTACTGGTTTGCTGTATATTGCTTTTACTATGTTTAGTTATAGGCCTTGAATTCCTGATCTTTCAAAGATTTTACCATGTAGGGGGGTGTTGAATTTTTTTGAAATGCTTTTTCAGCATCTAGTGAGAAGATCATGTGGTTTGTTTCTTTCACTATAGTGGATTTCACCATTGATGGATTTCCAGATATTCAACCATCCCTTCATCTCTGGGATGAAGCCTACTTGATGATGGTGGATGATAAATTATATCTTTTTTTTTCTCTTCTTTCAAGATTTATTTATGTATTTCATTTATAGGAGTACACTGTCACTGTCTTCAAACACACCAGAAGAGGGCATCGAATTCTCATTACAGATGGTTGTGAGCTACCATGTGGTTGCTAGGAATTGAACTTGGGAACTCTGAAAGAGCAGTCAGTGCTCTTAATAGCTGAGCCATCTCTCCAGCCCATGGATGATCATTTTGATGTGTTCTTGGATTTGGATTGAAAGAATTTCATTGAGAATATTTGCATCAATATTCATAAGGGAAATTGACCTGACATTCTCTTTCTTTGTTGGTTATTTGTGTGGTTTAGGTATAAGCTTAATTGTGGCTTCGTAGAAGGAACTGAGAAGTGTTCCTTCTGTTTCTATTTTGTGGAATAGTTTGAAGAGTATTGGTACTAGGTCTTCTTTGAAAATCTGATAGAATTCTGCTCTAAACCCATCTGGTGCTGGACTTTTTTTGGTTGAGAGACTTTTAATGACTCTTGCTATTTTTTTTTTTTAGGAGTTATGGGACTGTTTAAGTGGTTTATCTAATCCTGATTTAACTTTGGATACCTGGTATCCCTCTAGAAAAATGCCTATTTTATCCGAATTTTCCAGTTTTGTTGCATATAGGCTTTTGTAGTAAGATCTGAAGATTTTTTTTGAATTTCCGAAGTTTCTATTGTTATGTCTTTGTTTTCATTTCTGATTTTGTTAATTTTGATGCTGTCTCTGTACCCTCTGGTTAGTCTGGCTAAGGGTTTATCTATCTTGTTGATTTTCTCAAAGAACCAGTTTCTGGTTTTGTTGATTCTTCCTACAGTTCTTTTTGTTTCTACTTGGTTGATTTCAGCCCTGAGATTGATTACTTCCTGCCATCTACTATTCTTGGGTGCATTTGCTTCTTTTTGTTCTAGAGCTTTCTGATGTGCTGTCAAGCTAATGTATGCTCTTTCCTGTTTCTTTTTGTAGGCACTCAGAGCTGAGTTTTCCTCTTAGCACTGGTTTTATTGCATCCCATGAGTTTGGGTATGTTGTGCTTTCATTTTCATTAAATTCTAAAAAGTCTTTAATTTTTTCTTTTTTCTTTTTTGATCAAGTTATCATTGAGTAGAGCATTGTTCATCTTCCATGTATATGTGGGCTTTCTTTGCTTTTGTTGTTACTGAAGACCCGACTTCTTCCCTGGTGATTTGATAGGATGCATGGGATTATTTAATCTTCTTGTATCTGCTTAAAGCCTGTTTTCCATAGCAGCTTTATTTATAATAGGCAGAAGCTGGAAAGAATCCCGATGTCCTTCAACCAAGGAATGGATACAGAAAATGTGGTACATATACATAAGGGAGTACTACTCAGCTATTAAAATTGAAATTCTTAGGAAAATGGATCGAACTAGAGAGTATCATCCTGAGTGAGGTAACCCAACCACAAAAGAACACACATGGTATGAATTCACTGATAAGTGGATATTAGCCCAAAACCTGGGAAAACTGAAGATACAGTTCACAGACCACAAGAAGCTCAAGAAGAAGAAAGACCGAAGTATGGATGCTTAGGTCCTTCTTAGAAATGGGAACAAAATACTCACAAGAGGAATTACAGAGACAAAATATGGAGCATAGACTGAAGGAAAGGCCATTCAGAGACTGCCTCACCTGGGCATCCATCCCATATACAGTCACCAAACCTGGACGCTATTGTGGATGTTGGGAAATGCTTGCTGACAGGAGACTGATATAGCTATCTCCTAAGAGGCTCTGCCAGAACCTGGCAAATACAGAGGCAGATGCTCTCAGTCAATTATTTAATTGAACACATGATCCCCAATGGAGGAGTTAGAGAAAGAACTGAAGGAGCTGAAGGATTTTGCAACCCCATAGGAATAACAATATCACCCAGCCAGACCTCCAGAGCTTCCACAAACTAAACAACCAACCAAAGGCAAAGGATGGCCTTGTTGGGCATCATTGGGAGGAGAAGCCCTTGGTTCGCTTGATTCTCCAATGTAAGAAACTACAAGGACGGTAAGGTGGGAGTGGATAGTGGGTAGGAGAACACCCTCATAGAAGCAGGGGGAGTGGAGATGGGATTGGGGGTTTTTCAGAGTAAAACCAGGAAAGGAAATGACATTTGAAATGTAAATAAAACACACGATAAGAAAAGAAAGGGAAAGAAAAGGAAAGAAAAGAAAGGGAAAGAAAGAAAAGAAAGAAGAGAAAAAAAAAGACAAGACAAGACATAGACACAAGGATTGGAGTCAACTTGATCCTGGTCAAGACTCTAAGTTTATTTCAGAGATTCCAGCTTATTAGCACTTCTGCAAACAAAACTTTTCTTGAGAAAGTTCCTCTACAAACTAAACAGATAATAGTTTCTCTTGGCTGCACAGACACAGCTCTCTGACTTTAGCTACACAGACTACTCTCTGACTTTCACTAAATAGACTGCTCTCATGATGTTACTCTGACTCTCCACACCTGCTATATTCATATGTCACCAAAGAACAATGGTAATAGCCTGTATATTTTTTTATTCTATAAGATCCCTCCGTCTTACAACTTAAATGGAGTGATTTATCTGACAGTATTCTTTATAATACTATGGTTTCTGGGAGAAGTCCTATCCCTTCCAAATTTAATTACTCTATTAAAACCACTTCCACAAAAATAATTTTAGAATGTTTATAAAATAGTAAATTTTTATGATTTAAAGTATTCTTTATGTTATTTATTCTTGTCCATAGTTATTTATAGATACATATGTTCTGACCAGAAGTAAGATTTTTATAAAGGTGTTCTCATAAATCCTTATGAAGTGTCTTCAGGTGCAATATCTTATATAATATAGTATCTGATAATATTATATTCTGCATTGTTTATACAATAGTTTTAATGAATTTTAAGAGCTTCATTAGTTATAACTGTTATGGTACATGTGGAATTAGTTTTATTATCATGTATATGAAACTTTAAGAAATTCAAGAATTTCTTTCTCATGACTCCCTTCACAGTTATAATCACACTTTCCCATGAACTGTTCAGTTTTTTTAGCTTTAGTAATTAAGTCATTGTAAGGCTACAACACGAATTAAGCCATAAAATAGCTTGTAGTCTGCAAACACACATTATCACTCATTATATTTCTCATCCAAATTGTTGCTTACATTATCAGTTTTACCATATGAGTTCTATGCCATTGTTTGGATGGACCAAATACTGATCAAAAAAATTGTGCTTGCTGAAATATCAAAATAGTACAAAGGCTTCTACATATATCAATGTAAAAAATGACTACACATAATCAATTTACAGAATAAATATCTATGTGCATAATTACTTGTTTTTATTGTAAATAATATTATTCCTTTCATAAGGAAGGTCCAAAATATTTTTCCATGTAGGCTGTTACCTTTAATATCATTTCAAGTACATAAGTTTGATCCAGTTTTGTTCCTTTCTTTTGAAATATTTTACTATTAGATTTTTAGTCATTCAGTTATACTTATAAAAATATTTCATGACTATAGTTTTCTTTTGCTAACAACACAAGTAATCATATTTTATATATTTATTTTCTAGCCATAAGTATACAATCTTTCTCTGTCTTTTGATAATTTTCTGTAATGAATATTTTTATTGTTCATTTTTGAGATACATTTATATTTTATATGTTATTTTCCACTTCTGAGAATATTTGTATATTCATTCATATTTTCTGTATGAATATGTGTGTCTGTCTAAAAATATCACAAGTAACTATATAACAAACAGAAATACCAGAAGGAGAAGATAGAACAACAGAAGTCTTTTTTCCTTTGTTTTAACTGCTGTCTATGATTGTAGTGAGAAAATATTTTAAGGGTACCATGTCTGTTATTTTAAATAGTGATTCTTGAAAGCCTTCTCAAGCTTAGCTATGCTTTTAATAGTTTCAAGAAATATCTCAATAATATATAGAAATACAAGATGACTATCCATAGTGGACTGTCATAAGAATTGGCTGAATTTATTTCATAGCTACAGAAGTATTTTCTAGACTTTTTTGGAAAACTTCTTTGAAGGCAAAAATGTCATCCAAAGTATTTTCAGTCTCATTGATTCATGTATAGTACATGTAATTTACCTATGTTTACTTCATTGTATCCACTTGAACCTTCAGTATAACAAATTCATTTGTAATAACCATGTGGTCCACATATTTTGATGCTCTTCTGGTTTGCACCTATGTCCAGAGCAGGCCCAGTGTTCTGGCTCCCCGCCTACTCTGACAACACCCAGAGGAAGCTTGATTCCCAGGAGCTGGGACACACTCAGAATCACAGGTGAGGACACAACATCTGCCCTAGTACTCAGACTAACTAGAACCCCCTGGGACTCAGAAAACACAAGAACCCCTGGCTATCCAGAGGTACACATTCTTCCATTTTGTACCTGTGTCTGGAGAAGACCCAGGGATCTGGTTCCCAAGCCACTCCTATAATACTCAGAGGAAGTTTGCCTCCCAGAAGCTCTGAAAGACTAGAATCTCAAGATCTCAGGATCTCAGGATTTCAGAGGCAGCTTGACTCCCAGGAGCTCTGACATATCCAGAATGTCAGGATCCCAGGATCCCAGGATCTCAGAATCACAGAATCACAGTAACAGCAGGATTTTCAGGAGTTGTGACACAATCAGGATTACAGAACCATAGGATCACAGGTTCACAGGACGTGTAGGCTCCAGTCAGAAACAGCAAAGCCAGTTAGCACCAGAGAAAACCAGATGGTGAGTTGCAAGTGTCAGAACAAATACAACAGAAACCAATGCTACTTGGCAACATCAGAAATCAATTTTCCCATCACAGTAAACCATGAATACCCCAAGACAACTGAAAAGCAAGATTCAGATCTAAAAATTCCATCTCATAAATATTATAGAGCACTTTAAGAAAGAAATCTATAACTCCATTTACAAAATACAGAACACAAGTAAACAAGTAGAAGTCTTTAAAGAGAAAACCCATAAATCGCTTAAAGAAATACAAAACAAACAAACAAAACAAAACAACAACAAAAAAAAAAAAACCAAAAAACAAAAAAAACCCACAACCAAACAGGTAAAAGAATTGAACAAAATCGTCCAGGATCTAAACAATGGTAATAAAAACATTGAAGGAAACAAGGAGAGAGACAACCCTGGAGATGGAAAAGCTAGGAAAGAGACCAGGAGTCATTGACTCAAGTGTCACCAACAAAATACCAGAGAAAGATGAAAGAATCTCAGGCATAAAACATACCATAGAATACGTTGACATAAGAGTCAAAGAAAAATACAAAAAATAAAAAAGCTCCTAACTCAAAATATCCAGGAAATCCAGGTCACAATGAGAAGACCAAACCTAAGAATAAAAGGTATAGAAGAGAGCGAAGACTCCCAACTCAAAGGGCCAGTAAACATCTTCAAAACAATTATAGAAGAAAACTTCCCTAACTTAAAGGAAGAGATGCCCATAAACATACAGGAAGCTTACAGAACACTAACTATATTAGACCAGAAAAGAAATCCCTCCCATCACATAACAATCAAAACACCAAAAGCACAGACTAAAGAAAGAATATTAAAGCAGTAAGAGAAAAGAGACAAGTAACAAATAAAGTCAGATCTATCACAATTATACAAGACTCCCCAATAGAGACTATAAAAGCCAGAAGATCTTTGGCAAATGTCATATAGACCTAAGAGAATAAAAATGCCAGCCCAGGCTATTATAACCAGAAAAACTCAGTTACATTGGTGAAGAAATCAAGATATTCGAAGACAAAACCAAATTTAAACAATCTTTCTACCTATCCAGTCCTACAGAGGATAATAGAAATGAAACTCCAACTCAAAGAGAAAAACTTACAGGATCATGTAAAAAGGGCTTACTAAGCTTCCTATGTAGTGTGTTTCAGGTTTCCCAAGTTAGTAAAAGAAACATTATGAAAATTCAAAATACACACTGAACCCCATACAATAATAGTCAAGATTTCAACACTCCACCCATGGACAAATCATGGAAACAAAAACTAAAGAGGGACACAGTGAAACTAGCAGAAGTTATGAACCAAATGGATTTAAAAAATATCTACAGAACAATTCACCCTATAACAAAAGGATATACCTACTTCTTCATACCTCCTGACACCTTCTCCAAAATTGACCATATAATCAGACACACAACAAGCTTCATCTTTACAAGAAGATTGAAATAATACCATGTATCCTATCAGATCATCATGGAATAAGGCTGTTCTTCAATAACAACAAAAACAACAGGAAACCCACATACATATAGAAGCTGAACAATGTTCTATTCAATGATAACTTGGTCAGTGAAGAAATAAAGAAATAAAAGACTCTTTAGAATTTGATGAAAATGGAGGCACAACATACCAAATCTTATGAGACACAATGGAAACAGTGGTAAGAGGAAAACTCATAGCTGTGAGTGCCTCCATAAAAATTTGAAGAGAGTTTACACTAGCAGCTTAACAGGACATGTAAAAAGTCTAGAACACAAAGAAGCAAACATACCCAAGAAGAGTAGATACCAGGAAATAGTCAAACTCCAGACTGAAATCAACTAAGTAGAAACAAACAGAACTATACAAAGAATCAATAAAACCAGGAGCTGGTTCTTAAAAAAAAAAATCAAAAAGATAAGTAATGCCTTAAGTAGACTAACCGGAGGGCACAGAGATAGTATCAAAATTAATAAAATCAGAAATAAAAAGGGAGACATAGCAAAAGAAACTGAAGAAATCCAAAAAAATCATCAGATCCTAGTACAAAAGGTGATATTCAACAGAAGTGGTAAACTTAGATGAAATGGGTGATTTTATAGATAGATAGCAGGTATCAAAGTTAAATCAGGATCAGATAAACCATCAAAATAGATCCATAACTCCTAAAGAAATAGAATAAGTTATTAACATTTTCCCAGCAAAGATAAATAAACCAGTAGCCTTCCTCTATGCAAAGGATAAATGAGATGAGAAAGAAATTAGGGAAATGATACCCTTCACAATAGTCACAAATAATATAAAATATCTTGGTGTGACTCAAACAAAGCAAAAGAACGATCTTTATAACAAGAACTTCGAGTCTCTGAAGAAAAAAACTGAAGAGAACCTCAGAAGGTGGAAAGACCTCCCATGCTCGTGGGTTGGCAGAGATAACATATTAAACACAGTCAACTTATCAAAAGAAATCTACCGATTCAATGTAATCCCTATCAAAATTCTAACTCAGTTCTTCACAGAGACAGAAAAAACAATTTTCAAATTCAGGTGAATCAACAAAATACCCAGGATAGCGATAATTATTCTAAACAATAAGAAAACTTCTGGGTGAATCATCATCCTTGACTTCAAGCTCTACTATAGAACATTAGCTATAAAAAACATATGGTATTGGTACAAAGACAGGCAGGTAGATCATCGGAACTTAAGTGAAGACCCAAAAATGAAACCACACACCTATGTTCACTTGATCTTTGACAAAGAAGCCAAAACAATCCAGTAGAAAAACAGACAGCATTTTCAACAAATGGTGCTGGTTCAGCTGCAAGTCAGCACATAGAAGAATGCAAATTGATCCATTCTTATCTCCCTGTACAAAGCTCAAGTCAAAGTGTATCAAGAACCACCACATGAAACTAGATACACTGGATCTAATAGAAGAGAAAGTGGGAAAGAAGAACATATTGGCACAGGGGAACATTTTCTGAACAGAACACCAATGACTCATGCTCTAATGTCAACAATTGACAAACGGGACCTTATAAAATTGCAAAACTTCTGTAAGGCAAAAGATACTGTCAATAGAAGAAAATACCAACAACAGATTTGGAAAAGATCTTTCCCAATCCTACATCTGATCGAGCTTGAAAAAAAAAATGAGACGTCGGATGCCAAATTAAATTCACATTCAGAAACCATTAAAAAAAAAAAAAACAAAAACAAAAACAAAACCCAGTAAGTATAGGCAGCCTATGAACCTTCCAGGCTTCCAGGACCACCTCATTTGACCAATTGTTCCAGAAAGGCTCTACAGTCTTCCCAAAACGCAGCACAGCCTGAGACCTTTGTGTGCCGGTCACATTTAAACCACAATTTATATTATAAAAAATGTTAGTTCTTTTCAGTATTTCATTACATACAGTATTGAAATATCTGAGTGGGCAATGACTATGACATTGAAGTGATGGATGTGACTTGTCATAAGATCATAATTAAAAGGTAAGTAGATTTATTATCCTCAGGAATCTATCTGAGGAAATGCAAAATTGTAAATACATTTGCCAGTCACAGTACAAAGAGGTTGGGAATCAAACACAGAGAAATATTTTCTAACTGCTTCATGCAGAATAATCAGAACAGATAACAAAACATCTTTGTTTCTAAATTTAAAACTGTCTTCATTTACATCTCCATAATATATCTTGAAGATAATGTGAATACATACCATAATCCCATCAAGTATATTGAATGAAATTTAAGAATCGGGCTTAAATCATTTGATTAACTCATATAAAGTATTAGCCTTAGTTATGAAGTTTATTTGTATCACTCATGACAGAAAGATATTCATAGAAAGTATAGTATTGAAAAACTGTGATGTTCTTTGATGATTCTTCATTATCTATTGAAGTAGTTTGGAGAAGCATAAAGCTGTACTCAAACTTAGTGAATATTCACGTATTCTGTTTCCAAGTCATTACAAAGATAAAGTAGCTCAAGGTATAGGACAAAAATAATTTAATTTAATATTGATTAAGAAATCTCTCTCTCATTTAGAGAGTGTTAAGAAAAGAGGCAGCAGATGCCTCGGAACTTGAGACATGTGTACTCATGAGCTGCCATGTGCATCCTGGGAATAAAATCTGCCATAGAAGATAGTGTTCTCAAACATGCAGCATCAAAATATGCAACACCAAGTGATTAGTTATTATCAAGACAATTTTATATTGATTAAGTTGCTATTAAATAGTTGTGATGACTTTTTAGTCAATATAATTGTATAACCACAGTATTGTAATTTTTATTCAGTCGGTTAGGGATAGATGAGTCATTAGATAACATTTGGATCAAGTTTGAGTAAATATTTTAAAACTTAATTCATAGGTAAGTGATCCACATTTAAATTTTAATACCCAGATCGTGAAATAGGTTTGTTTCATAGGTTAACTAGGACTGATCTCATGAGTAGTTAAAATTACTTTGGTTTGTTTTATTCAAATTTATTCTCACATATATTTTAATAAATAACTCATAGCTTGTTTTATCCAGGTTAAATTGCTATGTATTTTACTCAGAGAACAAGCTGTTTTGTATCCACAAATAATTTCTGGTAATAATTCAATTGTCCTTCAGGCAACAGCTTGACATTCTTTCATATTCACAAAATTGACATTTATGTTCTATTCTCATTTGTAAGCCAGATGACTCTCTGATTCATGATTTGACAAAAAAGAAAATAAATATCTATGTATCACAATAAAATAAAGTTGATGAACCTGAAGAATAGTTCTTTAATATTATTGCTTATAATTAGAATGCAAGTAAAATATTTTAGCTTCCAAAATTTAATGAAATTTAATTTATTCTAACATTTTCAATATTGAAAATGTCTAATGTACAATGAAAAGAAGTTATGGTGCGATGCTAATACAAGGCCTTCTAAATCAACATGACCAAAATTCATAGAAACTCACAGAAACTGTAGCAGCATGAATAGGGCTTGCATGTGTCTGCAGCAGGTCAGCTGCATAAATATCATGGCTTCTACTTCAATGACTTTATGGTTTTCTGAGTATGTGAATGAGTGTGTCTGATTCTCATGCCTTCCTTTGAGCCCATGTCCTTCTGTTTTTATGTCTTATCTGAGTTTTGTTTTATCTTATTGTATTATGTATTTTTTGTTGTCTCTCAATAGCCTTTGTTTTGTTTTGCTTTTTAATGAGAGATAGAAACAGAGTGTATCCAAATTTGAGAGTAGATGTGAAGGAACTGATAAGAATAGTGGAAGAGAACCATAATCAGAATATCTAACACCTTGGTAGGTGAAAAAAATTATTTTTAATAAAAGTAAAGATAAAAATCAGAAAAATCTCACACACACACACATATATACATGTGCACACACACAAATACACACACACACACACACACAAACACAAACACATCGTACTTTGATTAGGTTTTATAACCTAACAAACCAGTATTGGAAAGACCAAAAAAAGGTCACGTGTTCAAAGCCAGCCTCAAATACATTGTAAGACCATGTACCAAAACTTTAATAAAAATTAAATATTATAAAATATATAGATAAATATAAAAATAAATAGACAGATAATAATTATTCTTTAATGTATTTATTCACTTTATATCCCTATATCAGCTCCCCCTCCCAGTTCCCCCTACATTTCCTCTCCTGTTTCCCCATCCCCTTCTCCTATGAGAAGTGGGAGGCCTCCCTGGTTACCAAGCCACCCTGGCACAAAAGTTCAGTGCGTGACTAGGCACATCCTTTCCCTCTGAGGCCAGACAGGGGAACAGAATCCATTGTCAGACAACAGTGCCTCAGGGGACAGTTATAGTACTCTCCTGTTTATAACCATAACAAAGTATCATTAATAGTGTCAGGGATTGGTTATTGCCCATAAGACAGGTCTCCAGTTGGGCCAGTAATTGGTTGATCATTACAGTCTCTGTTCCATCTTTGTCTCTGGACTTCTTGTAGGCAAGACCAATTTTGTTCAAAGGTTTTGTGGATGGTTTTGTGTCCTTATCCCTCCACTGGGAGTCCTGCCTGAATACAAGAGGCAGCCACTTCAGGCCTCATATGTGCCCCCAACTGCTAGAAGTTTCAGATAGAGTCACTCTCATAGTTTCCTCCTTCCCATGTCTCCAGTAAGTCCTAGAGATGCCCACTTCCCCCTTAATCACAAAATCACAAACATTCTCCTGGGACTGTCTCGTGGGATCTCCCTAAACCTGATCTACCAACTGGATGCCTTCACCATCACTTATCTTGCCCAGTTCTCTCTATCTATTCACCTCTGTTATCTGATATATTTTTCCTCAGTGAGATTCAATAATTCTCACTTGGGTCCTCCTAGTAATTTAGCCTCTTTAGGTCTGTGGATTATAGCATGGGTAGCCTGTATTTTATGATTAATATATACTTATAAGTGACTACAAACCCTGTATATCTTCTTTGTTCTGGATTATCTCACTCAGGAAGATTTTTTTTAGTGACATTCATGTACTTGAAAATTTCATAATTTTTTTTTGTTTTTTATAGCTGATTAATATTTTATTATGTAAATATAATACATTTGATTTACCCATTCTTTCATCTAAGACATTTTTTTCTAGTTCTGGCTATTACAAATAAAGTTGTTGTGTATATATTGGAACAAATGTCCTCGACATATGGTAGAGTAGTATAACTGGATCTTGAGGCAGAACTATTTCCAATTTTCTGAGTAATTGTCAAATTGATTTTCAGAGTGGATATACAAGTTATCACCCACACCACCAATGAAGGAATGTTTACCTTGCTCCACATCCTTGCCACCATGTGCTGTCACTTGAATTTTTGATCTGGACCATTCTGATAGGTGAAAGATGGAATCTCAGAGTCCTTTTGACTTGCATTTCCTTGATGACTAAAGATGTTAACAATTTCCTTAAGTGTTCCTTGCTTGTCCATAATAGAGTGCCTTGTTGAGATTTCTCTGTTTAGCTCTGTACCCAATATTTGAATTGGGTTATTTGGATTGTTGGTTTCTAACTTCTTGAATTCTTTATATATATTTGCATACTAGACCTTTGTTGGATGTAGGGCTGGTAATATCCTTTCCCATTCTTGCTGTATATAGCCTGTTCTGTGTTTAGGTATGCGATGTTATCTCTGATCTCTCTAAGAATTGAAACATGAAGGAGACTTAGATTTTATCAAAGGCTTTTTTAAGCATCTAGTTGGAGGGTCACATGGGTTTTTTCTTTCATTTTGTTTATATGGTGAGTTACTTTGATGGATTTCCATATATTGAACCCTCCTGCATCTCTGGGAGGAAGCTTACTTGATTGTGACAGATGATGTTTTTGATGTGTTCTTGGAATTGGTTTGTAAATATTTTATTATTTTTACATCAATATTTATAAGAGTAATTGATCTAAACTATTGTTCTTTGTTAAATCTTTGTGTGGTTTGGCTATCAAAGAGACTTTGGCCTAATAAGAATGTGCTTAGCAATGTTCTTTTTGATTCCATTTCCACAACAATATGAACAAGCAAGGATCATCTCAGAGAGTTGCTTCGTTAATGATTACCTGGGGAAGGCCTTTGACTAAGGATCTGTGCCAGAGACTCCCAGGGAAGGCTTTCTCCCCTCCAGCCCCTCTGGTACTCTTTTTGCACTTGCTTCCAACCATATTCTTATTGTCCCTGGCTCCACCTCCCCTTCTTCTCTGGCATCCCGATGGGAAATATAGAACTAGTACACCTGGTTCCCTACTCCCTCTCCCTACAGTCAACCAGCAGCACCCAGTTACCCAGAGAGAATACTGGGAAACACTGTGGACCCTCCCTTCCAGAATTTGCTCTGGTTCCACCAGGCAAAAGTCTTCTAGCTATACACAGGCACCCCCACTCTCCAGTGAAGAGGCAGAATTCAGCACAATTCTTTGCAGTACAATTCTTTGGATTTTCTCAGTTCCTTTTGTTATGCCCCCTTTTCATTCTGATTTTTAAATTTTGGATATTGTTTCTCTGCCTTTTATTTAGTTTGTCTATGGGTTTTTCTATCTTACTGATTTTCTCATAGAACCAGCTCTTTCATTGATTCTTTTACTCTCTTTATTTCTAATTTATTGATTTCAGCCCTGAGTTTGACTATTTACTGCAGTCTACTTGGGTGTGTTTAGTTCTTTTTGTACTAGAACTCTCAGGTATGCTGTTAAGTTGCTAGTATGAGATTGCTCAATTTTCTTTATGAGGGTACTTATGCTCTTAGCAATTTTCATTGTGTCCTATAAGTTTGGGTATGTTGTACCTTCATTTTCAATGAATTCTAGGAAGTCTTTAGTTACTTTCTTGATTTCCTCCCGGACCCAGTGGTCACTTAAAAAAAGAGATTTTCAGTTTCTATGAATTTGTAGGGTTTTTGTTATTTCTGTTGTTCACGTCTAGCTTTAAATCATGGTGTACTCATAAAATGCAACGATTATTCCAATCTTCTTGGATATGTTACGGTTTGCTTGGTGACCAAATATGTAGTCATTTGGAGAAGATTCCATGAGATACTGAGAAGAACATATATTCTTCTATGTTTGGGCAGATATTTCTTAGGTTCATTTGATTCATAACATCTGTTAGTTTCATCATTTCTCTATTTAGTTTTTGTTTCAATTACCTGTCCATTAAAGAGATTGAGTGTTGCTATCACCCACTATTAGTGTGTGAGTTTCAATGTGTGATTTAAGCTCTAGTAATATTTCTTTTAAGAACTTGTATATCTTTGAATTTGGGGCATAGATGTTCGTATGTGAGATGTCATGTTGGTGTATTTTTTTCTTTGATGAATATAAAGTTTCCTTCCCCCATCTCTTTTGATTACTTTTGTCTGAAAGTCTATTTTATTAGATATTAGAGTGGCTTACTCCAGCTTGTTTCTTTTGTCCATTGCTTGGAAATACTTTTTCCAGCTCTTTAAGGTCATGTCTATCTTTGTTGCTCATGTGTATTTCTCATATTCAGAAGAATGATGTATCCTGTGTATGCATCACTCTGTTAGTCTATTTCATTTTAACCAATAATTGAGTCCATTGATATTGAGAGAGATAAGTGAGCAAATACTGTTAACCCTATTATTTTGATGTTGGTGATAGTAGCGTGTGTGTGTGTGTGTGCGTGTGTGTGTGTATGTGTGTATTTGTGTGTTTTATATGCATTTGTGTGCATGCTAGTATACAAATGTTCCTGTCTCTGATTATGCATGGGGAAGCCAGGGAACTGTGTTTTGTCCTGTCTGTAGCCATCTACATTATATTTATGAGAAAAGGCCTTCTTACTTAAATTTGAATAATCCCAGTTTTTTTTATACTGTCTCACCACTGAGTTTCTGTGATATGTCTGTCTCCTTGCTGTTGGTGCAGCTACGTACTTTTAATACTAGATGTGGCTTTTATATACATAGTAGAGATACCAACTTAAATCCTTATGTTTGCATAGCAAGCACTTTGCTCACTATGAAACCTCTTTAAAACGCCATTTTAAATATGAAATTTATAAAACAAATTTAGTATGCAAATCTTTTATTGATTATCCCATCACTTAGTCACCTGTTTGTTATGAAAATATAGACATTAAGGCTCATTAGTTAAGTAGCAATATTAGCATTGAGTGAAAATTTTAATTCTCTCTGAATATGGTGGAAGAATACAAAGAATAAATTTGAATGACAACTAAAATTACAGATTGAAGCAACAATTGGTGGAATTACAATTCAGGAAAATGGAAATCCAAAGCAAGATACAGATTTCTAAGAAAATGAATGGATGAATTATTAGTTTTGCAATAATCTGACCTCTGAAGACTAAACTACAAAAAAAATTAAAGCACTTCTTTAGTTTTCAAATATAAAAGAATAGCATGAAAATCTGTGTGAAATTGATTTAAGATACACCCAGCAAAATAACAACAAGAAACTAAGGAGTAATAAGAGTATAAAAAATAGTCTTCTCTAATGTACAAACCAGTTAGCTATCTATCATCAAATTATCAGCCTTGGAAACAGATATATTAACAATGTTATACAGGCTGAGAAGGGTACTTTTATAGAAACATGCATATATGTGTATGTAACAGTTAAAGAAAAAAGAGGCCATAAATTTGAAAGAATGCAAGGAGGGTGTATCATATGCTTTGGATGGAGGAAATGAAAGGGGAAACTATAATATATATCTCAAAAATTAAAGGAAAAAATGTGAAAAAATAATGAAACTATTTTGTAAAAATATGTAAAATTCTGCCATAAACATAAGTGGAACAAAGATTCTGTTAAAAATAATATAACTAAAGAGAAATGCTGAAATAAATAATTATTGCAAATAACTGAGAAATGACTTTAGAATCAGTAGTATGCAAAATTTCTCTCCCATTCAATGATGCTGAAGTATTTCTTACTCAATGTCTTAGGTTTCTATTGATGTAATAAAATATCATGACCAAAACCAACATGAGGAAATTTTTTGTTTTAGCTTACATGTTCTGATCTTTGTACATTATGAAATGAAAGTAAGAAAAGGAATTCAAAAAAGGAACTTATAGGCAGACATTGAAGTAAAATCCTTGGAGGAAAACTTCTTACTGGCTTGCTCTCCACGGTTTTCTCAGTCTGCCTTTTTAAACTATCCAGGACCTCCTACTCAGGGGTGGCATTTCTCCTATACTGAGTTGACTTTTTCCACAATAATCACATAAAAATAAAAACAAAACAACAACAAATGTTCTATTTGCCCACAGATTAATCTGGTGGAAGCATTTTCTCAGTTGACTTTCTATCATCTCAAGTGTGTCTGCTTTGTATCGTATTGACAAAATATAGCCAATACCCTCTATCACACTCCTTGTGAACTTGAATAACACAATTATGGTTAAGAAAATTGAATACAACCCTCTATTATAAGAGTTTCTTTGTGACATTAATTGAAGTTTTACTTGATGGCAGTTATTAAACAAATATTTTCCCATTTATGTTTCACTCTCTTAATTAACAGAATGAGGTTTTTCTCGTGACATTTTTATATATACTTTGTTTTGATTATCTTCTTTCCATTTTTCTCTCCCCAATTTCCTCTTCTCACTTGTATACTTATGACTTTTATATCAAGTCACATATGATAATCATTGGCCAGGGTTATATTTGCTTTATCTGAGAAATATGGAAATTATTTAACAAATATACATTTCAACAATGTAATAAATAGTATAAATGAATTTACAACAAAAATCACATGATCATCTCAATAGATGCAGAAAACAGCTATGGCACAATGCAACACACTTTTGTGGCAAATTTCTAAAGAAGTAGTATTTGAGCACAAGTATCTGAAAATAATCAAAGCTGTATATGACAAATCTGCAACCAATATCATCCAAAATGAAGAAAATCAATGAATTGACTGAAAATACCTTGGCTTATAACTGGATCATCAAATCTATCCTATTAATCAATTTGTCTTTCCCTTTCTTTCTTTTACACTTTCCTTCTTTCTTTCTTTCTTTCCTTCTTATTTTTTATTTTGTAGTACAAATTTAAATCAGGGACAATGTTACCTGCAGCAGAATTTTTATTATTTAGGATTATTTTAGCTATCATGGATCTTCTGAATTTTGATGTGGATTTTAAGAATATTTTTTAGATCAATACTGTTTGGTTTTACTCTATGTCTCTGAGGTGTCTAGTTTCTGGTTCTTGGTTACTCAAACAGTATATGGCATGGAACTCTTCTTGGAGTGGGTCATAAATCAAAACAGAATCTTCTCCATATCTTTGGTTGCCATGTTGTATAACATAGTTTTTACTTCACCTTATTGTGTTTTAATTTGTTAATAAACAAAGAGAAACAGAATTTGAGACACACAAAAAAGGCAAAACATCTCCAATCATACTCCACTACTTTCAACTAAATTCCTGGCCAGCTGGAACCTCTCTACACTCTACAGCCTTCATTGGTTAGCTAGAATTGGCCATCCATATTTTTAAATACTAAACTAAAGTCCCACATAATTTAAAAATATTTTTTTAACTTCTATGAAATATTGTGTTGTATTGTGAAAAATGCATCAATATACATCTTTATGAATATGTAGATTGTTTTTGTTTTTGTTAAGAGGACAATTTTCAAAAACATTGTCCTCGTGTCTTCTCTTCTCTCTCTCTCTCTCTCTCTCTCTCTCTCTCTCTCTCTTTCTCTCTCTCTCTCTCTCCTTTCTCTATCTGTATAGAGGTATGTGTTTCTGTGTATCTGTGTGTCTGTGTGTTTGTATCCCTGTGTATGCAGTGTATACTTTTAATGAAGTTATACCACTAAGAATGACAATGGTTCCCAACAAAAGCTGTAGATTATCTTTAAAAAATTTTCTCATTGCCAGGCAGGGAAAAATAATTCCTCAACTTATTGGTCAGGATAGGCAAAAAGATTCCAAAGTACTGTAAATAAGGTAGGGTTGAATTGTCCTCAGATACCTTCTAAAACTTGCAGGAAAGAGCATGTTTCTGAACATAGCTCTTGCTTTGGACATGGCTCAAGGAAAATTGAGGTGGAACTGTCCATGGAGGCTATTTGTTGAGAACAAACTCTCATAGTATCTGAAGGTGATTTGTCAGATGGCAAGGAGACAACACATAATCAATAATTGTATCTAGCTAAGACAGCTGTGATCAACATCAATGAACATCACAGGTAGTTATTTCTAAAGGTGAAATTCTGTCATTTATAACAGGACTGCAACAACACCAGTCTAATTATATTTAAGGTCTACTCAATACTTGAAAAACCAAAGTGTAGTAGTGTTTACCTACCAAACTACATACATATCACCAATGAAATCACAGATACTAAAGGAGGACAAACTACTGACACTGTCCAAAGCCAATAAAATTTCTGACTACATTGTAAACAATCCTTTTACCAATGGATGAGTAAACCCATTCCTACTCACTACAGATGACTCATATTACAGCATTTGGAAAGCATTCTAGAAATACCTGACTGGAAAAAACGCAGAGATCAACTCATCTTGGGTTGTCTAACTTTGAATGAACACACACATAAATGATATATATGCCCAATCCATCCATATATATATATATATATATATATATATATATATATATATATGGTGTGTTTGTTAAATTACTTACATGTGTTATGTGTATATATTGATATAATGAATATCTACATATACACACATATATATACCTCAAATTGAGTTGGACATATATAAATATATATGCAATAAATATGCATTGTGTGGTTATGTATATATGCATATAACATTCATGTTCATAACAGTTTTATAGAATAATTCAGAAGAGGTGAAATATATAGAGAGAATCTCTTGTATAGTATGTGGAAGCATCACCTGTCAATAAAAGCTAATGACTTACTAGCAAAAAACAGAAAACAGAAGGTGGGAGCTCCATTAGAGATATAGGAACTCTGGGAGTAAGGTGCAGTTATATTTACCACCCTGGCTCAGAGAAGACAAACATATAAAACTGAGGAGAGGTAACCAGCCATGTGTTACACATAGGATAAAACAAACATCTTTTGTAAGTTAAGTCCAAGTCAGGAAACAAGCCCAAGCTTATAGCATAAACATTAATTCATAAATAATTAAGTCAAAAAGTTATTACATGAGAACTGTGGTGCAGGTAAAAATGTAACTGTGCTGTAGTTACAGAAATGTTTGTAAAAGTCACAGGTTCAGAACAATTGTTGAACTGCTGGAACATAGACCTTTGACATATGACAATGAAGATGTACCCATGCAATATCAAAAATAAAATTATGTAAATAACATATGCACAGTAACAATGTAGGTTGATTGACATGCTTTTATTGATAAGGGAAATCTGACAAAACCTTAACTCTAAGTGAGTAGCAATAGAAAATTGATGACTACTAGAAGAAATATCAGGAATGTTCAGGGACAAGCCCCTGATAGATCATCTAATTTAAAGTAGTCAAGTATAAACACATACACATGATTAACACAAAGAAATCAAAAGTGTGTGTGTGTGATTGTGTGTGTGTGTGATAATAATGAAAGGAAAAGAAATCATAAATTTAAGATGAAGTAGAAGGACAAGTGAGGTGTTGAAGATAAAAAAAAAGGAGTAAAAATGTAAATATTGTCAGCCACATAAATTACATATTCCTTCAGGAAATAGAAGACTATCTCTTAATTTAAAAACTCTCTCCCTTCTGCCCTGTCCTTTTTGCTGGGGCAGACTCATAGTTGGCCTGCTTCCAGGAAGTCAACATATTATGACCCATCCCAGAGGATCTGCTGCACTCAGAGAAGGTGAGGATCCACTGCACACAGAACAGTTGACACCTAGATGGCCTACTCCAGTGAAGACACCATACCCTGAACCATTGGCACAGATTCCTTCTGATCTGAGCTGTTGCACTGAGCAGACCTTGTGTGATACCGCTGCAACCAAACCCATAATACCAAGAGGCAGCCTGAATTCCAGGAGCTCTAACACCCAGGATCACAGGATCACAGAGACAGCTGGACTCTGAGGAGCTCTGACACAACCAAGATATCAGAAGAGACGGACTGTAGCCAGAGACAAGGAGTGCAGGTAACAATAGAAATAACCAAATGGCAAAAGGCAAGGACAACAGTAATAGAAACCAAGATTACTTGGCATCATCAGAATCCAATTCTCCTACCACAGCAAGTCCTGGATACCCCATCACACCAGAGAGGCAAAATTCAGATTTAAAATTGCTTCTCATGATGATGATGATGATGATGATGATGATGATGATGATGATGATAGAGGGCTATAAGGACATAAATAACTCACCTAAAGTAATATAAGAGAACACAGGTAAACAGGTAAAAGCCCTTAAAGAGGAGACACAACAATCCTTTAAAGAGTTACAGGAAAACACAACTAAACTGGTAAAGAAATTGTACAAAACCATCCAAGATCTAAAAATGAAAGTAGAAACAATAAAGAAATCACAAAGGGAGACTACCCTGGAGAAAGAAATATTAGGAAAGATATCAGGAATCATAGATGCACACATCACCAACAGAATAAAAGAGACAGAAGAGAGAATCTCAGGTGCAGAAGATGCCATAGAAATCATTGACACAAAGGTCAAAGAAAATCCAAAAAGCAAAAAGCTCCTAACTCAAAATGTCCAGGTAATCCAGGACACAATGAGAAGACCAAACCTAAGGATAAATGGTATAGAAGAGAGCAAAAATTCCAGACTTAAATGGTCAGTAAATATCTTTAAAAGAATTATAGAAGAAAATTTCCCTAACCTAAAGAAAGAGATGCTCGTGAATATACAAGCATACAGAACTCCAAATAGACTAGACCAGAAAAGAAATTCCCTCATCACATAATAATAAAAACACCAAATGCACAAATCAGAGGAAGGATACTAACAGCAGTAAGAGAAAAAAGTGAAGTAACATATAAAGGCAGACTTATAAGAATTAAAGGAGATTTCTCACATAGATTCTAAAAGCCAGAAGACCCTGGACAAAGAGAACACAAATGCCATCAAAGGCTACCATACCCAGCAAAACTATCAATAAACATAAATGGAGAAACCAAGATATTCCATGTGCAAAACAAAATTTATACAATATATTTCCACAAATCCAGCCCTACAAAGGATAATAGAGGGAAAACCCCAACACAAGAAGGGAAATTACAACCTAGAAAAGGCAAGAAAGTAATTGTTTTTTAACAAACCCAAAAGAAGATAGCCACCCAAACATAATTCCACCTATAATAAAAAATAATAACAAGAAGCAACAATCACTTTTTCTTAATATCTCTTAACATCAATGGACTCAAATATCCAATAAAAGACATAGACTAACAGATTGGATAGGTGAACAAGACCCAGCATTTTGCTGCATACAGGAAATGAATCTTAGTGACGAAAACAGACACTACCTCAGAGTAAAAGGATGGAAAACAATTTTCCAAGAAAATGGTCCCAAGAAACAAGCTAGAATAGCAATACTAATATTGAATGAAATCAACTTTGAACCCAAAAGTTTTCGAAAAAGATAAGGAAAGGTACTTCATATTCATCAAAGGAAAAAAATCTACCAAGATGAACTCTCAGTTCTAAATATCTATGCTCCAAATGCAAGGGGACTCACATTCATAAAGGAAACTTTACTAAAGCTCAAAGTACACATTGAACCTCACACAACAATAGGAGACTTCAACAGCCCACTCTCAGAAATGGACAGATCATGGAAATAGAAACCAAACAGAAATGTAGTGAAACTAAGAGAAGTTATGATCCAAATAAATTTAACAAATATCTATAGAACATTTCACCATAAAACAAAAGAATATGCTCAGCACCTCATGGTACCTTCTCCAAAATAGACCATATTATTGATTGCAAAACAGGCCTCAACAGATACAAGGAGATCGAAATAATCTCATGAATCCCATCAGATCACCACAAACTAGTGCTGGTATGTATTAACAAGAAAAACAACAGAAAGCCCAGGTACACTTGTGGAAATTAAACAATACTCTACTTAATAATTATTTGGTTAAGGAAGAAATAAAGAAAGAAATTAAATACTTTTTAAAATTTAATGAAAATAAAGGCACATCATGCCAAAACTTATGGGACACAATGAAAGCAGTGCTAACAAGGAAACTCATATCATAGCTCTAATTGCATACAAAAGAAAACTGGAGAGAGCATACACTAGCAATGTGACAGCACACCTGAAAGCTCTAGAACAAAACATCTAGAAAACAAAAGCTCTAGAAGCAAATACATCCAAGAAAAATAGATGACAGGAAATAATTAAAGTTACAGCTGAAATCAACCAAGTAGAAACAAAAAGAACTGTACAGAATATCAATAAAACCAGGAGCTGTTTTCTGGAAAGAATCAACAAGATAGATAAACCTGTAGCCAGACTAACCAGAGGTCACAGGAACAGAATCGAAATTAATAAAATAAGAAATGAAAAGGGAGAAATAACAACAGAAACTGAGGAAATTCAAAAAATCATCAAATCCTACTACAAAAGAGTATACTCAACAAAACCGGAAAATCTAGATGAAATGGACAATTTTCTAGAGAGATACCAGGTACCAAACTTAAATCAAGTTCAGATAAACCACTTAAACATTTCTGTAAACCATAAAGAAAGAGCAGCAGTCATTAAAAGTGTCCCCACACAAAAAAGGCAGGACTGGATGGTTTTAGTGCAGAATTGTATCAGACCTTCAAAGAAGACCTAATACTGATTCTCTTCAAACTATTCCACAAAACAGAAACAGAAGAAACACTACTCAATTCATTTTATGAAGGCACAATTAAGCTTATACCTAAACCCCACAAAGACCCTGAAAAGAAAGAGAACTTTGGACCAAACTTCCTTATGAATATCAATGCAAAAATAATAAAATTCTTGCAAACCAAATCAAAGAACACATCCAAGAAATCATACATCATTATCAAGTAGGTTTTATCCCAGGAATGCAGGGATGGTTCAATATTTGGAAATCCATCAATGTAATACACTATATAAACAATCACAAACACACACACACACAAAAACCCCATTATTATCTCACTAGATTCTGAAAAAGCATTTGCCAAAATTCAGCACCCCTTCATGGTAAAAGTCATGGAAAGATTAGGAATTCAAGGCCCATATCTAAACATAGTAAATACAATATAGAGCAAACCAGAAGCCAACATCAAACGAATTGAGAGAAAGTTGAAGCAATCCTACTAAAATCAGGAACTAGACAAAGTTACCACTCACTCTCTACCTATTCAATATAGTACTTGAAGTCCTAGCCAGAGCAATTAGATAACAAAAGGAGGTCAAAGGGATACAAATTGGAAAAGAAGAACCCAAAATGTCACTATTTGCAGATGATATGATAGTATACTTAAGTGACCCCCAAAACTTCCACCAGAGAAATCCGAAACCTGATAAACAACTTCAGCAAAGTGACAGGATATAAAATTAACTCAAATATCAGTAGCCTTTCTGTACTTAAAATATAAACAGGCTGAGAAAGAAATTAGGTAAATGACACCCTTCACAATAGTCACAAATAATATAAAATACTTTGATGTAAATCTAACCAAGCAAGTGAAAGATCCATACAACAAGAAGTTCATGTCCCTGAAGAAAGGAATCAAAGATCTCAGAAAATGGAAAGATCTCCCATGCTCAGAGATTGGCAAGATTAATACAGTAAAAATGGTCATCTTGCAGAAAGCAATCTTCACATTCAGTGTAATCCCCATAAAAATTGCAACTCAGTTCCTCAAAGAGTTTGAAAGGGCAAATCTCAAATTCATGTGGAATAAGAAACATCTTAAAAAAGCAAAAACTATTCTCATCAATAAAAGAACTTCTGGGGAATCACCATCCTGGGTCTCAAACTGTACTACCGAGCAATAGTCATAAAACTGCATGGAATTGGTACAGGGACAGGCAGGAAGATCAATGGAATAGAATTAAAGACCCAGAAATGACCCCACACACCTATGGTCACTTGATCTTTAACTAAGTAGCTAAAACCATCCAGTGGAAAAAAGACAGCATTTTCATCAGATGGTGTTGGTTGTACTGGATGTCAGCATGTAGAAGAATGCAAATAAATCTATTCTTATCTCTTTGTACAAAGCACAAGTCCAAGTGGATGAAGGACCTTCACATAAAGCCAGATATGATGAAACTCATAGAAGAGATAGGTGAGAAGAGCCTCAAACCCAGAGGCACAGGGGAAATGTTCCTGAAGAGAACACCAATGGCTTATTCTCTAAGATCAAGAATTGACAAATGGGACCTCATAAAATTGCAAAGCTTCTGTAAGGCAAAGGACAAAACAGCAACTAACAGATTAGGAAAATATCTTTACCAATTCTACATCCAATAGAAGGGTAATATACAATCATACAAAGAACTCAAGAAATTCATAACCCTATTTAAAAAATGTGGTACAGAGCTAAACAAAGATTTCTCAACTGAGGATATTCAAATAGTTGAAAAGTACCTAAAATATGTTCAACATCCTTAGTTATCAGGAAAATGAAAATCAAAACAACCTGAGATTCCACCTCACACCAGTCAAAATGGCTAAGATTAAAACTCAGGTGATATTAGATGTTGAAGAAGATTTGTATAGAGGAACACTCCTTCATTATTGGTGGAATTGTAAGCTGGTATAACTACTCTGGAAAGCAGTCTGGTGGTTCTTCAGAAATTTGAACATAGTATTACCTGAGGACCCAGTTATACTACTTCTGGGAAGACACATGCTCCACTATGTTCATAGAAGCCTTATAATAGCCAGAAGTTGGAAAGAACCTAGATGTCCTTCAATAGAGGAATTGATACAGAAAATGTGGGTCATTTACACAATGGAGTACTATTAAGCTATTAAAAACAATAAAATCATGAAATTCTTAGAAAAATGGATGGATCTATACAATATCATTCTGAATGAGGTAACCCAATCACAAAAGAACACACATGGTATGGCTCATTGATAAGTGAGTATTAGCTCAAAAGAACACAATACCCAAGATACAACTCACAGACCACATGAAGTTAAAGGAGAATGAAGACCAAATTATGAATGCTTCAGTCCTTCTTAGGAATAACAAAATACTCAAGGGAGCAAATATGGAGACAAAGTGTGGAGCAGAGACTGGATGAAGAACTGTCATCCATGGGGTCAATCCCATGTGCAGTCACCACATGAAGTCACCATATGCACACACTGTTATAGATGCCAGAAGTGCATGCTGACAGGAGGTTGCTATACCAGTCTCCTGAGAGGCTCTGGGAGAATCTGACATATACAAAGGTGGATGCTCAAAGCTAATCTTTGAAGTGACCATGGGGACCCCAATGTAGGAGTTAGAGAGAAGGCTGAAAAAACTGAAGAAACTTGTTTCCCCATGGTAAGAGCAACAATAGCAACCAACCAGAGCTACCAGGATCTAAAACACCAACCTGGGTGCACACATGGAGGGACCCAGTCTCTAGATGTATATGTAGTGGAGAATGGCCTTGTCAGGCATTGTTTGGAGAGGATGGCCTTTTTCCCCTGAAGGCTGGATTTCCCTGAGTAGTGGAATTCAAGGAAAGGAGGGGGAAGTGAGTGTATGGGTGGGGGCACAACCTTATAGAAGCAGCAGAAGGGGAGACAGGATGGGGAATTTCTGGGTAGGGGAAATGGGAAACGTGAATATCATCTGAAATGTAAATAAATAAAATATACAATAAAAAAATTTGATGCCAAGGCATTTTCCACTGAGTGTTTATGGCATGCTACAACTAGGCATACTTATGTCTAGGTGAAAAGGAAGGATCCATTTACTGGCATATGGCATGATCCTGATCAGGTATCTAATATGGGGAAGAGGGCATGTTTGTGTATTTTTCTGCAGATTGCTGAAGGAGCATGAAGGCTGCCAGAGAAATGGGTGAGACATGCTGATGCCAGGACAAAGAATGATGCTGACCTGTGAGCTTGCTGAGTGCTCTGACAATGGTGACTGGGAAGCTGTATTGGACATATGTTCCTGAACCACCTTTGATTTCCTATATCCCAGATGGGACAAACTGCCTTGCCTCAAGTTTTTAGACCTTGTGGGACAGAGCATCAAAAAGAGAAGTTACAATGACTCTTGAATTTTTCTTAAATGTGACCAGTTATTCTGACTCAATAATGTACTGGTCTAGAAATCAATCCAGTATCAGGAATAATAGTCTTCACTTAGAAAACTGGATCTGGACATTTTCAGAGATATATTTGGAAGTTAGTTCAGTACTCTAGGATGTGATGTTAGCAAGAGATAAAGTTGGGACAGGATCTGGATTTCAAAAAGTGTTAGTATGTGTGTTAAGGTTCTTTTAATTGTCAAGTTAAAATTATTATCTACAGTATCTAATGCATGTTGCAATGATTATACACTTTCTAATTGTGTTAGTATATTGAAATCTGGCATGTCTGTTATGGTGGTCTATCCACCAACTTTTATTGCCTGTATTACAGAACCTTGGTATTCTGAATAAAGCCTGCAAGTACTGGAAGAAGTGAGTTAGGCTTTAAACAGAAACAAGAGGGTATTGGGCTTGATTATTGCTGGTATAACAGTTTTAACTACATTAATTGCAACCACCTCTGCTTCTGCATTGCTTTGACAGAAGAAGTTAAGACATCTACTTTTGCTAATCATTTAGCAAAAAAATATTACTAATGTGTTGAGTATACAAGAGGACTTAGATAGTCATTTGGAAGAATAAATTGATGCTCTTTATCCTATTCAAATTATTGGAATGAGGTTCAGAATTTAAGAGTAAGGAGCCATCTCGCATGTGATGCCAAATAGCAATAGAGTTGTGTTACTTCTAAAATTTACAATGATTATCATTATAATTAGGAAAAAGTTTAAAGACAATTTGCAGAGTATTTGGCATAATTCTACTACCTCTATGGATGCTTTAATTTGGCATAGTGAAATAATGAATTTTAAAAAAAAATGCTGCTCTCTTGAGATTTGATGCTGAGGTTACAGCTGTTAAAATTATCTATGGTTTGAAGTCAGTATTTTCATTTTGGTCAAGCTTCAAGAATGGCATGTATAGCTTGATCATGCTCTTTTTGTCCTGGGAATACTTTTATTCCTGTCCATCATGTTAAAGCTTGTCTTTAACAACATCAGCATGTTGGCAGTCAAAGTACATTACTTGAAACTGAAAATGCACCCCCAGACAGAGTTATTATTTTAACAGGCTGGCAAGCCAAGGACAAGTAAGATTCTGCACCGAGCCTTACCAACCTAAGACATAAGTGCATTGTCTTTGACAGTGCATATTCCAGGATGGGTAGAGAAGACATTCTTGTCAGAATGCCCTAAGACAAGTTCAGTCTTGTTTATTAAATAAAAATGAGAAAATGTGGAGATATTTTGGATCTGCATGGCAGGAATTTGACATTGACCAAGGACAAGAAAATGGGCTTCTTGACAGGAATCTGAAATTGGTCAAGAACAAGCATATCAGCTTCTGTCAGGAATCTGAAATTAGCCTTAAACAAAGAAGTAATTTCAGGCAGGAATCTAAATCTTAGGCTAAAACAAAGAAGTAATTTCAGCCATAAATCTAAATCTTAGTATAGAACAAAGTAATTTCAGGCAGGAATCTAAATCTTAGGCTAGAACAAAGGTGTTGGCTTCAGGCATGAAAATGACTTTGAGCTAGTACATGGAAGTAGGCACAGACATTTTGGCCATCCTGATAAGCCCTTAGAAACACTGATTACTACAGTGATCACTGGACTTTGTTTATTACCTTGCTTGTTCTTTGACTATTTGTGTTTATTGTCTTGCTTGTTACTTGACTATTTGCATCTATTGTATTGCTAGACCCACAACCTAGAATTGACTTTAATTCTTTTATGTAATTATCTGGTATAAAAGCAAAAGAGTTGGAGGGGGATGGGATGGGCTGTTCTGAAACGAGGGGAATGAGGAAAGGGTATGACAACTGAAATGTAAATAAGTAAAAAAAATCCAATAAAAACAAGAAAGAAAAACAATAAAACTTCTCCTTTTTATTGGCAAATTTCTGTCCCTTAAGTATAGCACACATAACAGAAAAGGGATCTTCCAAAGATATTATAATGAAGTCTAATGTATACTTTTGTAATGCAATAATTGAGGATGAATGATTCAGTGGTTCAGTAAAAACCCACTATGTTTGATAGTGCAATAAATCTAAGTAGATTTTAAATGAGGCAAACAAATTAATTGATATGTTAAGTGAATACACTCTCATAGAAGTACAGAGAGCACAGCATGCTAATATTGAGGAATATTCTAGTTTCCATCTGTGATCATGTCCCTAAAGCTTTTGTCTTTATTCATTGAAGCAGTATATTTAAATTTTATAAAACATGTCTTTTTTAACATTATTTCTTTTGTGTTTTTTAAGTTGAATATTATGACATTTCATAGCTTACATTTAAGACCATTGGTTCACTTTAACAAATATTTAAATGAATAGTTTATCTCAAAATCCCATTTTAATTTTAATTTATTATGTGAAGAGTTATGATAAGAATTTATGCTTTAAATTTAAAAAATAAATCACACATGCTAATGGGTAACAAATAAATTAATTTATAGTTAAGTTGACATAGCTGAAATCATTAAATAAGTGGGAAAAAAGTATAAAGTTATTGAATTTCCAGACACATAAAAATTAAAAGAAATAAAATGTCAAGGTGATAGAAAATCCAATTAGTCAAAAAATTAAAATAAATTACAAATTTGATAGATAATACAAAATTTAAATGTAGCAAATTCAAGAAAAATATTATCTTATTATTATGATATAAACTAAGATTGTAAGAGCATGGCTCAAGACTATGATAGTTTCTTGTTCATAGTTACCTACATCATTTAAATAGAAACACAACAGCATTAAAAACTCATCCCAAATAACCTTTGCCTTCCAATTTGCACCTATTCTGCACAATCTGTACAAATGAAATTATATAATTAGATTATGATATTTATCACAAAAATTTTAAGATCTTAGTATAGTAGATTTAATGATTTATACTTTATACTGCTTAACAATAAGTGATAAGTTACATTGTTAACATTCATTCTTTATTGGATATTTTCATCATTTATATATTTGGGTAAATATACAATACAGATAGAGAGGTTATTATACTAGACCATGCCTGAAATTTTGTGACCTTACTAACATAATACTAGATGAAGAATGGCTGTCTGAGTCATATAGAATTCTATTTCATTTAATGGGACCACTACAATGCTAAGATATTTGCAGCATATTTTAGTCTAACAAATAGTTTGTTAGCTTCTAGATTTAATCTCTCTATCTTTTTGTCTTCAAAATATTTCTTATTTTCTGGTGGCTCATTACCTCATTTTTATATTTTTTCATTAGTTCTTTAAGAACTGCATACTTCATATTTTGATGATATTCACCTTCCTCCACCAACTGTTCCCATATCTACTCTTCCCCATTCTCACACAGCCACGTATAGTGGATGATGTGAATTCTGTATTTTACATTACTTATCCATGAAGAGTCACTATGCTAAACAGCTTATTAACTTGTGGTTAATTTTTTTGTATCTTAGTAAAATTTAAAGACTTTTAATTATGAATGAAGTATTTTAAAAATATTCTGTTATCAGATAATTTGTATTTTCTTCTTTCTTGATAGTTCTATATGACTCATAAAAATTTATTCAATCAATCTATTTTTATAGACTTTCTGTTCTGTTGACTGTGCTTTGATGTCATATTTAGGACTCTATGATCAAATACAAACAATATCAAGATCCTTCTTCACTTATTTTTAACATGTGAAATTCCACCTGTTCCAGCTTGAATTTTGGAAAAGATTTTTCTTTCACCATTGAATGAACTTTCTGTCCATCTTAAAAATCAGTCAATCCTAGATACATGGTATTATTTCTGTGCTTCTTATTATCTTTTAATATTTTTCAGAATAAGCTTACTCATAAAATAGTAACATGAGTTACGTGATGATATTTTCAGTAATTTTAAATACAGGACGTTCAAATCTGTCATATTTACTCCTTTTATATGTGCACATATAAGCACACAGATACAGATTTGCTGGTATCTATGAGTAGGGCTGCTGGAAACACAGAAAGTTCCTCCAGGTGGGGAGTTAGGCACAACTGCTGTAGCTACAGCCTCTCACTAAAGGCCTTCTCTGTGATTTCCCATGGTGGGCCTCAGAAGACATGTGGAGTCCATGGGTTTAAGAGATTTATTTTTATGACAGATGGTAGTTGAGTCTGGATGTGCACTCCTGTGAAACTCAAGGCAGACCTGAGTTAAATAGGGAGGGAGAAAGGGTCTGGGGAAGAATGCTTAATTGATTATACCCTCTGGCCTTCAGGTATCTCATTAGTATGTAAATTTCTTGAGGCTGAGGCCTGTAGTCACACCTTCTACCTATGCTCTTTGGGAGGGGCTCCATTGTCCTACATGACTGAACAATGTAGGTTAATGGAGTTCAATGCCACTTGTTAGGAGCCTGGATTCTGGGAGTGCTTCGGAATAGATGCCCATTCCTTGCAGGGTCTCTGGGCTACATTCAGCCAGTGCTTCTACCAAAATCCAAGACCCCGTTTATGGTCCTACAGGTATCCACAATGCATCAATTTATTTTTTTTTAAATTTGTAAACAGATTTTTATTGTTTATTTTTTTAACATTTGAAATGTTGTCCCCCTTCCCAGTTTCCTCACTCCAAGCCCCCCATCCCATCCCTCTTCCCTTTGACCCTATGAGGGTTCTCCTGCCACCTATGCCCACCCCAAAACTCTACCATTCCCCTGTGCTGGGGCATCAAGCCTCCACAGGACCAAAGGTCTATACTCCCATTAATGCTAGATAAGGCAATTCCCTGCTACATATGTAGTTGTATCCTTAGATCCTTCCATATAAACTCTTTTGTTGGTGGTTTATTCCCTAAGAATTGGGGGAGGGGGGGTCTGGTTAGTGGATATTGTTGTTGTTTTTCTGATGGGGTTGCAATCCTCTTCTGCTCCTTCATTTCATACCCTAACTCTTCCATTGGATCTTTTGGCTCAGTCCAGTGAGAATCCTCATCTGTGTTATTCAGGTGCGAGCAGAGGCTTTCAGGAAAAAGCTATACCAGGCACTTGTCAGCAAGTGTTTTTGGCATCAACAATAGTGTTGGGGTTGGGGTATCATTTGGTGTCTGTAGATGGGATGGATCCCTAGATGGAGAGGTCTGGATGGTCTTTCCTTCAGTATCTGCTCACGTTTTTGTCCCTGTGTTTCATTTAGACAGGAACAATTTGGGGTTAAAAATTTTGAGTTGGGTGGATGGCCCTATCACTCAACTAGAGGCCATGTATATCTAACAGAAGTGGTTTCTAGAGGTTCTATTTCCCCTTTGTTAGATATTTCAGCTAAAGTCATCCCTGTTGGGTCATTGTAACCTCTTGCTTTCATGGTACCTGAGACTTTCTAGTAGCTACCCCCAGTTCCTCACTCCACATGGCTACATATTTCTATTAAATTTTCTGACCCTCTGTACTTCTCTCCTGTCTCTTCCCATACATAATCTTGACCCCACATTTTTCCCTCCTCCTCCCTACACTTTCCCTCCCAGGTCCCTCTCTCCAGCTACCTCCTGTGATTATATTGTTGCCCCTTCTAAGTAGGATTGAAACATCCACACTTTGGTCTTCTTTCTTGTTAAGCTTCATATGGTGTGCGAGTTGTTGTAGGACTGTGAAAGGATGATTTTATCTCTGGTAGAGCACTGGCTTAGAGATAGCCCCAGAGACACAACAGGTGTCCATTGCCTGTGTAGGAACAGAACATATCTTGCCACGCCCCCAGATTCCAGACTCCTGACATGTGTTATAAGATCTCCATTTGATCTGTGCCTTGTAATCACATAGGACAAAGCAGCCTATCCAAGAAAAGTGTCACCAGCACAGGTAGAGGGCGTGACTACAGGCCTCAGCCCTAGAAAGATTTCCATATTAATGAGTTACCTAAAGGCCAGAGGACATAGCTAATTAAGTTACTCCCTCCCAGATCCTTCCTTCTCTCCCTCCCTATTTAAGTCAGGACTGCCCTCACCTAAATGCACATCCAGAACATCTAACTTTGCCATGTCAATAAAGCTCTTGGAAACCCACGATTCTTCCTCATGTCATTAGGCCCTGTCATGTAAAGCTTCTCTGTGTTTCTACAGCTTCAAACAAGCTATAGCATTCCAAGCAAAAAAAAAAAATATATGAAGGGAGCACTTCTCGAAGGGTGCCCCTGGGGCTCTCTGTCTCTTTTTCTCCTTCTTGTCCCTGGTGTCCCTGTCTCCATTTTACTGTGGCCTCCACCCCAGTGGAGTCTGGAGACTCTGAATAAAGACCTTGACCTCCAGGTTTACTCTGCAGAACCAGACTGGGTGAGGGACTTGCCATGCTTCGTGGGGTTCTACTGTGCTCAGCCACTGTTACTAGAATATTCCGCACCTGCATTTCTGCCATGCTGAGCTGCAGTTCCAGCCACTCTGAATCTTAACAGACAAGCAGACCCACAATACAACAAAGATCCACCTCAAGCACACACATGCGTGCACACGCTCAGGCCCTTCAGCTTTCCTCTCCCCAACCCCCGACAACTGGTGTCATGTGAGGGGAATGAGGTGGGTGGTTCATGGAGGGGAGACCAGGAAGGGGGATAACATTTGAAATGTAAAAGATAAAATGATTAATAAATTTTAAAAAATGATAACGCCAATAAAACAGAAAACAGAAACTCAAAGAACCCCCCAAAAGCTCAAGAAACATAGATACAAAAACACACACATTCACCCACACAGAAACTTCATATAAACAAAAAATCAGAAACCATTAGATATATACACAGACATACAAAATAAAACATTAGAGGAAAAAAAGCAGCAAAACATTATAAGAAGAAGAACCTTGCAAAATGCTACTGATATTTTCTTATGTCAATTATCGATGGGTAGAGATCGGGCCTGGACTCAGAAGATTTTATACTCACATTCTCCTTTGGAAAAAAAACTGATATTTCACTTATGAGCAGATATCAATCAAAGATTGGTTCCAGGGTAGGGATGTAGGCTGTGTACAATATTTTTCCTCCCATCTTCTCCTGTAATCTCTACCTCTCAACTCATGCAGATCCATGCTCTCTTATTTCTCTCTAGTATGAGAAGACAAAAAGGCAAATAAATAATAATATTCTAGAAACAAAAAAGCTCAGAACACATACACACAGAAACAGACTCATAAAAACACAAAATCTGAAACCATAATATTGAAGCAAAAGGTTTGTAAAATAATAAAATAATGTCCAAATAAAGTCATGAGACACACACACAAAAAAAGTTCCAAAATACTCCTGAGTTTTGTTGGTATTGCCTTTGGTTTGATTTGGTTTGGTTTGGTTTGGTTTTGGTTTTGGTTAGCCATCCATCACTGGGTATGAAGCCTTTGCAAGTGTTATTCATGGACTCATTATGACTCTGTTAGAGAAAATTATTTTTTCTTTTGCAAATTATTGTCAACTGGAGAAAGTTTCTTGTTTGGGGAGATAGATTATATTTCTTCTATTTCATCTCTTCACAGGGACCTTGTCTGGCTTGAATTTTTGCATGTCTGTGTATTCTGAAACAGTTTTCATGTGTTATCTGTGCTTCAGTCTTATTGTATCTTTTGTGGTATTCACAAAACAAGGTTACTCAGATATGAGTTTAAGCCAATAGAAAGTCCTTATTAGCTACTTAGTAACTACACTTAGATGGTCATGATGGTTAGAAATCAGGTGTGCTAAAGTCTGGAACTCTCCTACATTGTGTTTTGAAGACACTGTTACCTTGGTGTGTTCCAATTCTTCTGCCTCTTACAATCTCTTCACTTCATCTTCAGCAGGTCCTCATGAGCCATGAGAGGTTTGATGAGAAAATCCTATATGAGATAGTGTTCCAGTGTCTTTCACTCTCTGCATATTTTCCAGTTGTGGGTCTCTGTATTAGCTTCCATCTACTGCAGGATAAAGCAACTCAGATGATGGCTGAGTAAACAGTATTCTATGGGTGTAACATTGTGACTGGAGTCTTTTTATTGATGTGTTTCTTTAACAATACAGAAGTAGGCCTGGACCCAGTGGCTGGAACAGACACCTAGCTGGTCTGCTCCCCTGTGGAAACTGCATCAGGAGACATCCTAGAGAGGCCACTGACATCAGAGCAGGGGATACCATATCCTGAGGCATCCTAGAGGAGCCACTGAACTCAGAGCAGCAGACACCAAATCCTGAGAAATCCAAGAGGAACGACAACAATCAGAGCAGCAAACCCCTAGCTGGTCTACTACTTTGGAGACACCATATCCTGAGATATTCTAGAGGAACCACTGTACCCAGAACAGCTGGAGCTCAGGATCACAGAGACATCCAGACCATGAGGAATTCTGACAGAACCAAGATAACTGGAAAGGCAGGTTCTAGTCAGAACCAATGAGTACAGGTATCACTAGAGCTAACCAAATGGCAAAAGGAAAGCATAAGAATGTAAATGACAGAAACCAAAGTTACTTGGCATCTCCAGAACCCAGTTATCCCACCACAGCAAGTCCTGAAAACCACATCACACTGAAAAAGCAGGATTCAGAATTAAAATCACTTCTCATGATGATGATAGAGGACTTTTAAAAGGAAATAAACAACACTCTCAAAGAATTTGAGGAGAACACAAGTAAAAAGGTAGAAGCCCTTAAAGAAATGCAAGAAAACACAACCAAACCCGTGAAGGAATTACACAAAACCTTTCAGGACCTAAAAATGGAAGTAGAAACAATAAAGAAATCTCAAAGGGAGACTACCCTGGAGATAAAAAACCTAGGAAAGAGATTAGGAGTCATAGACCCAAGCATCACCAACAGAATACAAGAGATAGAAGAGAGAATCTCATGCACAGAAGATACCATGGAAAAAATTGACACAACGGTTAAAGACAATGAGAAATGCAAAAAGCTCCTTGCACAAAGCATCCAGGAAATCTAGGACACAATGAGAAGACCAAACCTATGGATAATAGGTATAGATGAGGGTGAAGAACCCCAAATTAAAGGGCCAGTAAATATCTTCAGAAAATTATAGAGGAAAACTTCCCTAACCTAAAAAAGAGATGTCCTTAAATATACAAGAAGCCTATAGAACTCCAAATAGACTAGACCAAAAAAAAAAAAATACTTCCTGTCACATAATAATCAAACCGTCAAATATAAAAAACAAAGAGAAGATACTAAAAGCAGTAAGGGAAAAAGGCAAAGTAACATATAAAGGCAGACCTGTAAGAATTACATCAGACATGTCACCAGAGACTATAAAAGCCAGAAAATCCTGGACTAATATTATACAGACCCTAAGAGATCACAAATGCCAGCCCAGACTACTATACCCAGCAAAACTCTCAATCACTATTGATGGAGTATTGATGTCATGAATACCAAGATATTCATGACAGAACCAAACTTACACAATATCTTCCCATAAATCCAGCACTTCAAAGGACAATGGATGGAAAATTCCAACACAAGGAGGGAAACTACAACCAAGAAACAGCAAGAAAGTAGTCTTCCAACAACCCAAAAGAATATAGTTTTACAAACGTAATTCCACCTCTAATAACAAAAATAAGAGGAAGCAACAATCATTTTTCGTTAATATCTCTTAATGTCAGTGGACTCAATTCTCCAATAAAAAAGACATAGACTATCAGACTGGATACATAAACAGGAACCAAAATTTTACTGCATACAGGAAATGCACCTCTGTGACAAAGACAGAAACTACCTCAGAGTAAAAGGAAGGAAAACAGTCTTCCAAGCAAATGGTCCCAAAAAACAAGCTGGAGTAGTAATTCTAATATCAAATAACATTGATTTTCAACCAAAAGTAATTAAAAAAGATAAGGAAGGATACTACATATTCATCAAAGGAAAAATATAGCAAGAAGAATTCTCAGTTCTGAACATCTATGCCCCAAATGAAAAGGCACACACATACAAAAAATAAATAAATAAATAAATAAATAAATAAATAAATAAATAAAAGAAACTTTACTAAAGCTCAAAGCATACATTGCACCTCACACAATAATAGTCGGGGACTTCAACACCCCACTCTCTGCAATTGACAGATCATGGAAACAAAAACTAAACTGAGACGCAGTGAAACTAACAGAATTTATGAACCAAATGGATTTAACTGATATCTATAGAACATTTCATCCAAAAACAAAAGAATAGATCTTTCTCTCATCACCTCATGGTACCTTCTCCAAAATAGACCATATAATTGGTCACAAAACAGGCCTCAACAAATACAAAATGATTGAAATAATCCCTTGTACAGAATCAGACCACCATGGACTAAGGCTGGTCTTTAATAATGACAAAAACAACAGAAAGCCCACATACACATGGAAAAGGAAAAACAGTCTACTCAATGATGACTTGGTCAAGGAAGAAGAAAGAAATTAAAGACTTTTTAGAATTTAATAAAAAGGAGGACACATCATACCAAAACTTGTGGGACTCCATGAAAGCAGTACTAAGAGGAAAATTCATACCTCTAAGTGCTTACAACAACAACAAAAAAACAAAACAAAACAAAAACAAACAAAAAAAAAACTGGAGAGAGCATACACTAAGAACTTGATAGCACATTGGAAAGGATTAGAACAAAAAGAAGCAAATATACTCAAGAGTAGTAGATGGCAGGAAATAATCAAACTCAGAGCTGAAATCAACCTAGTAGAAACAGAAAGAACTGTACAAAATATTAACAAAACCAGGAATTGGTTCTTTGAGAAAAGCAACAAGATAGATAAACCCTTAGCCAGACTAATCAAAGGGCACAGAGAAAGTATCCAGATTAATAAAATCAGGACTGAAAAGGGAGACATAACAACAGAAATAGAGGAAATTAAAAAAATCATCAGATCCTACTACAAAGGCCTATACTCAACAAAATTGGATAATCTGGATGAAATGGACAATTTTCTAGGCAGATACCAGGTACCAAAGTTAAACAAGAAGCAGATAAACCATCTAAACAGTCCCATAATCCCAAAAGAAATAGAAGCAGTCATTAAAAGTCTCCCCACTAAAAGAAGTCCTGTACCAGACGGTTTTAGTTCAGAATTCTATCAGACCTTCAAGGAAGACCTAATACCAATTCTCCTCAAACTATTCCACAGAATAGAAACAGAAGGAACACTACCCAATTTGTTCTGTGAAACTACAATTATGCTCATACCTAAACCTCACAAAGATCCAACAAAGAAAGAGAACTACAGACCAGTCTCACTTATGAATATTGATGCAAAAATACTCAATAAAATTCTCGCAAACTGAATCCAAGAACACATCAAAACAATCATCCATCATGATCAAGTAGGCTTTATCCCCGGAATGCAGAAATGGTTTAGTATTGGGAAACCCGTCAATGTAATTCACTACATAAATAAACTCAAAGACAAAAAAAACACATGATCATCTCACTAGAGGCAGAGAAAGCATCTGACAAAATTCAACATCTCTTCATATTAAAAGTCTTGGAATGATCAGGAATTCAAGGCACATGCCTAAACATAGTAAAAGCAATATACAGCAAGACAGTAGCCAACCTCAAACTAAATGGAGAGAAACTTGAAGCAATCCCACTAAGATCAGGGACTAGACAAGGCTGCCCACTCTTGTCCTACCTATTAAATATGGTACTGGAAGTCTTAGCCAGAGCAATTAGACAACAAAAGGAAGTAAAGGGGATACAAATAGAAAAGGAAGAAGTCAGAATTTAACTATTGACAGATTGTGGATTCCTTGTTCAGAGGGGTGTCCCACGATGATCTCCCGACTGGGAACAGGGTGAGAGCAGGGAGGGCTCGCTACTGTCTCCACTGTCTGTAGGTATCCGGCCAGGCCTGATGAGGGAGGTTGAGGCTAAAGGACACAGAGTCCTAGCAGGAGGGGAGATTGCCTGCCCCTGCTGCTGCCTTTGGCTCCCTGTAACTGACTGGTCTCTCCAAGCTTAGCAAGTCCAGGCCCGAGCTGGGCCGGTAAGGAGCCAGTTAGCTAGCAAGGAGGCAGCTTGGTGTCCCAAGCAGGTTCCAGGAGAGAAGAGCTCTCCCCAAGTGTTACAGCTCTTCTGACAAAAACTCTCTCTCGGACACCAGGATGATTCTTGACCACGCGCTTTACTTCCCCTAAATAGAGCCCTTATGTACAGTTTTGGGGTGGGTTAGGGTCTGACAGTAGACAATATCTATTGGCTTGACCTGAGAGCTTGGAGATACCTCATCTGCATGCGGGAGAGCCTGAGGGATGTTCCTTATGACTGATGGTCATAAATCTCTCTGTGGGAGGGGTTGTTGGAGGACTGAAGCTAAGTGAAAAGATCCAGCGCCTCGGAGCAGAGCTGAACTCCTGCCGTCCTATAAAGCTTCCAGGGTTTGAAACTCATGCTCAACCAAACACTCAGCTGTTCCTCACAGCCCACTCCCCTACAGCAGATGATATGGTAGTATACTTAAGTGACCTTAAAACTTCCACCAGAGAACTTCTAAACCCGATAAACAATTTTAGCAAAATGGCTGGATATAAAATCAACTCAAACAAATCAGTAGCCTTCCTCTACTCAAAAGATAAACAGGCTGAAAAAGAAATTAGGGAAAAGACGCCCTTCACAATAGTCAAAAATAATATAAAATATCTTGGCGTGAATCTAACCAAGCAAGTGAAAGATCTGTATGACAAGAACTTCAAGTCTCTGAAGAAAGAAATCTAAGACAATCTCAGAAGATGGAAAGATCTGCCATGCTCCTGGATTGGCAGGATTAACTTAGTAAAAATGGCCATCTTGCCAAAAGCAATCTACAGGTTCAATGCAGTCTCCATCAAAATTCCAAATCAATTCTTCATAGAGATAGAAAGAGCAATTTGCAAATTTATTTGGAATAACAAAAAAACCCAAGATAGCGAGAATCATTCTCAACAATAAAAGAACTTCTGGGAGGCCTGAAGCAGATACCCGCCCGGTTTGCTTCTGAGGGTACTGGATCCCTCCTGACCCATCCTTGATGGTGCAAGGAACACAGAGCAGTAGGTAAGAAGACCCGCTCACTGCCCTAGGCCCAGAGCTGAGGGCAGGGAGTGCTCAGATTCCAACAGAACCCCAAACCACGCCCCTACGGAATAGCACACCCCTTCCACCTCTCTCCCGGACGACTGAACCCAGAGTGGTAGAGGACCAAAGCAACTCAGAGTGGCAGACAACATATCACGAGACATACTAGAGGAGCCACAGCACTCAGAGCAGTGGACACATTAGCCTGAGACATCCTAGAAGAGACATTACACCCAGAACAGTGGACACCTAGCTGGACTGCTACCTAGGAGACACCATATTCTGAGTTATCCTAGAGCTATCATCATACTCAGAGCAGCTAGAGAAGATCACAGAGATATTGGGACCCCAAAGAGACCAGAAAAAAGCAAGATAAATGGAAAGGGAGGCCTCAATCAGAGACAGAAAGTACAGGGAGCACTAGCATTAACCAAATGACAAAAGCCAAGCACAAGAACATAAGCAACAGAATCCAAAGTTACATGGAAACATCAGAACCCAGTTCCCCCATTATAGCAAGCCCTGAACACCCCATCACACCAGAAAAGCAGGACTCAGAATTAAAATCTCTTCTCATGATGATGCTATAGGATTTTAAGAAGGACATAAATAACACTATCAAAGAAATTAAGGAGAACACAGGCAGACAGATGAAAGCCCTTAAAGAGGAAACACAAAAGTCCCTTAGGGAATTGAAAGAAAAAAATAACCAAACAGCAGAAGGAATCAAACAAAACATCCCAAGATTTAAAAACGGAAGTAGAAACAATAAAGAAATTACAAAGGGAGACTACCCTGGAGGTAGAAGACCTAAAAAACGGATCAGGAGTCATAGACACAAGTATCACCAACAGAATATAAGAGATAGAAGAGAGAATCTCATGTGCAGAAGATACCAAGGAAAATATTGACACAACGGTCAAAGAAAATGCAAAATGCAAAAAGCTACTAACCCAAAACATACAGGAAATCCAGGACATAATGAGAAGACCAAACCTAAGGATAATAGGTATATATGAGGGGGAAGACTCCCAACGTAAAGGGCAAGTAAATATCTTCAGCAAAATTATAGAGGAAAACTTTCCTAACCTACAGAAAGAGATGTCCATAAATATACAAGAAACCTACAGAACTCCAAATACTTTAGACCAGAAGAGAAATACCTCCCATCACATAATAATCAAAACATCAAATGTACAAAACAAAGAAAAAATACTAAAAGCTGTAAGGGAAAAAGGTAAAGTAACATATAAAGGACGACCTATAAGAATTACACCAGATTTCTCACCAGAGACTATAAAAGCCAGAAGATCCTGGACGGATATCATACAGACCCTAAGAGAACAAAAATGCAAGCCCAGACTACTATACAGAGCAAAACTTTCAATCAATATTGATGAAGAACCAAAATATTCCATGTTAAAAATCAAATTTGCACAATATCTTAACACAAATCCAGCACTCCAAAGGATAATTGGGGGAAAACTCCAACACAAGGAGGGAAACTACAACCTAGAAAAAGCAAGAAAATACTCTTCCAACAACCCTAAAAGAAGACCCCTACACAAACATAACTCCAACGTCAATAATAACAAAAATAACAGGAAACAACATTCATTATTCCTTAATATCTCTTAATATCAATGGACTCAACTCTCCAATAAAAAGACGTAGACTATCAGACTGGATACATAAACACAACCCAGAATTTTGCTGCATACAGGAAATGCACCTCTGTGAAAAAGACAAACACTACCTCAGAGTAAAAGGATGGAATACAATCTTACAAGCAAATGGTCCCAAGAAACAAGCTGGAGTAGCCATTCTAATATCAAATAAAATCAATTTTCAACCAATAGTAATCAAAAAAGATAAAGAAGGAAACTTCATATTCATCAAAGGAAAAGTGTACCAAGAGGAGCTTGCAATTCGGAACATCTATGCTCCAAACGCAAGGACACCCATATACATAAAAGAAACTTTATTAAAACTTAAAGCATACATTACACCCCACACAATAATAGTGGGAGATTTCAACACCCCACTCTCAGCTATGGACAGATCATGGAAACAGAAACTAAATCGAAACACAATGAAATTAACAGAAGTTATGAACCAATTGGACTTAACTGACATCTATAGAACATTTCATCCTAAAACAAAAGAATATACCTTTTTCTCAGCACCTCATGGTACATTCTCCAAAATAGACCATATAATTGGTCAAAAAACAGGCCTCAACAGATACAAAAAGATGGAAATAATTCCCTGTACCTTATCAGACCACCATGGACTAAGACTCTTCTCTGACATGGACAAAAACAAGGGAAAGCCCACATACACATGGAAACTAAACAATGTTCTACTCAATGACAACTTGGTCAAGGAAGAAATAAAGAAAGAAATTAAAGACTTTTTAGATTTAAATGAAAATGAGGACACTTCATATCAAAATTTATGGGACTCCATGAAAGCAGTACTGAGAGCAAAAAATCATAGCTCTAAGTGCCCACAAAAAGAAAATGGAAAGAGCATACATTAACAACTTAACAGCACACCTGAAAGCATTAGAACAAAAAGAAGCTAAAATACCCAAGAGGAGTAGACAGCAGGAAATAATCAAACTCAGGGATGAAATCAACCAAGTTAAAACAAAAAAAAAACTATACAAAAGATCAACAAAACCAGGAGCTGGTTCTTTGAGAAAATCAACAAGATAGACAAACCCTTAGCCAGAATAACCAAAGGGCGCAGAGACAGCACTCAAATCAATAAAATTAGAACTGAAAAGGGAGACATAACAACAGAAACAGAGGAAATTAAGAAAATTGTTAAATCCTACTTCAAAGGCCTATACTCAACAAAATTGAAAAATCTGGATGAAATGGACAGCTTTCTAGATATATACCAGGTACCAAAGTTAAACGAGGAGCAGATAAACCATCTAAACAGCCCTATAACTCCTAAAGAAATAGAAGCAATCATCAAAAATCTCCCCACCAAAAGAAGTCCAGGGCCAGATGCTTTTAGTGTAGAATTCTGCCAGACTTTCCAGGAAGACCTAATACCAATTCTCTTCAAACTATTCCACAGAATAGAAACAGAAGGAACAATACCAAATTCGTTCTACGAAGCTATAATTACGCTCATACCAAAGTCTCACAAAGATCCAACAAAGAAAGAGAACTACAGACCAATCTCTCTTATGAATATTGATGCAAAAATACTCAATAAAATTCTCGCAAACCGAATCCAAGAACACATCAAAGCAATCATCCATCATGATCAAGTAGGCTTTATCCCAGGAATGCAGGGTTGGTTCAATATTTGAAAATCCATCAATGTAATCAACAACATAAATAAACTCCAAGAAAAAAATTACATGATCATCTCACTGGATGCTGAGAAAGCATTTGACAAAATTCAACATCCGTTCATGTTAAAAGTCCTGGAAAGAGCAGGAATTCAAGGTCCATACCTAAACATAGTAAAAGCAATATACAGCAAGCCAGTAGCCAACATCAAACTAAATGGAGAGAAACTTGAAGCAATCCCACTAAGATCAGGGACTAGACAAGGCTGTCCACTCTCACCCTACCTATTCAATATAGTACTGGAAGTCCTAGCTAGAGCGATTAGTCAATAAAAGGAAGTGAAAGGGATACAAATAGGAAAGGAAGAAGTCAAAATTTAACTATTTGCAGATGATATGATAGTATACTTAAGTGACCCTAAAATTTCCATCAGAGAACTCCTAAACCTGATAAACAACTTTAGTAAAGTGGCTGGATATAAAATCAACTCAAACAAATCAGTAGCCTTCCTATATTCAAAAGATAAACAGGCTGAGAAAGAAATTAGGGTAATGACACCCTTCACAATAGTCACAAACAATATAAAATATCTTGGAGTGAACTTAACCAAGCAAGTGAAAGATCTGTATGACAAGAACTTCAAGTTTCTGAAGAACAAAATAGAAGAAGACCTCAGAAGATGGAAAGATCTCCCATGCTCCTGGATTGGCAGGATTAATTTAGTTAAAATGGCCATCTTGCCAAAAGCAATCTATAGATTCAATGCAATCTGCATCAAAATTCCAAATCAATTCTTCACAGAGATAGAAAGAGCAATTTGAAAATTTATTTGGAACAACAAAAAACCCAGGATAGCGAGAACTATTCTCAACAACAAAAGATCTTCGGGGGAATCACCATCCCTGACCTCAAACTTTACTACAGGGCAATAGTAATAAAAACTGCATGGTATTGGTACAGATACAGGCAGGAAGATAAATGGAATAGAATTGAAGACCCAGAAATGAGCCCACATACCTATGGTCACTTGATCTTTGACAAAGGAGCTAAAACCATCCAGTGGAAAAAGGACAACATTTTTAGCAAATGGTGCTGGTTCAATTGGAGGTCAACATGTAGAAAAATGCAAATCGATCCATGCTTATCTCCTTGTACAAAGCTCAAATCCAAGTGGATAAAAGACCTTCACTTAAAACCAGATACACTGAAACTAATAGAAGAGAAGGTGAGGAAGACCCTCGAATACTTAGGCACAGTGGAAAAGTTTCTGAACAGAACACCAATCGCTTATGCTCTAAGATCAAGAATTGACAAATGGGACCTCATAAAATTGCAAAGCTTCTGTAAGGCAAAGGACATTGTCAATAAGAAAAAAAGGCAACCAACAGATTGGGAAAAAAATCTTAACCAATCCCACATCCGATAGAGGTCTAATATCCAAGATTTACAAAGAACTCAAGAAACTATACTTCAGAAAACCATATAACCCTATTAAAAAATGGGGAACAGAGCTAAAGAAAGAATTCTCAACAGAGGAAACTCAAATGGCTGAGAAGCACCTTAAGAAATGCTCAACATCCTTAGTCATCAGGGAAATGCAAATCAAAACAAACCTGAGATACCATCTCACACCAGTCAGAATGGCTAAGGTCAAAAACTCAGGTGATAGTAGATGCTGGGGAGGATGCGGAGAAAGAGGAACACTCCTCCACTGTTGGTGGGATTGCAAGCTGGTACAACCACTCTGGAAATCAGTCTGGCAGTTCCTCAGAAAACTGGACATAGCATTACCTGAGGATCCAGCTATACCACTCCTGGGCATATACCCAAAAGATGCTCCAACATATAACAAGGACATATGCTCCACTATGTTCATAGCAACCTTATTTATAATAGCCAGAAGCTGGAAAGAACCAAGATGTCCCTCAACAGAAGAATGGATACAAAAAATGTGGTACATCTACACAATGGAGTATTACTCAGCTATTAAAAATAATGAATTCGAGAAATTTATATTCAAACGGATGGATCTAGAAATTACCATCCTGAGTGAGTTAACCCAATCACAAAAGAACACACATGGTATTTACTCACTGTTAAGCGGATGTTAGCCCAAAAACTTAGAATAGCGAAGGCTCAACCCACAGACCACATGAAGCTTATGAAAAAGAAAGACCAAGAGGGGACACCTTAGTTCTACTTAGAACCAGTAAAAAAATACTCAAGGGAGCAATTATGTAAACAAAACTTGGGACAGAAACTGAAGGAGGAGCCATCAGGAGACCATTCTACCTGGACATTCATCACATGTACTGTCACCTAAGCTAGACGTTGATGTAGAAGACTGGAAATGCATGCTGTCAAGAACATATTATAGCTGTCTCCTTAGAGATCTGCCAGAGACTGACTCATTCAGAGGACGATGCTCACAGCTAACCACTGATATAATCAAGGGTTTCCCAAGGGAGAACTTAGAAGACTGAGGGAGCAGAAAGGGTTTGTAACCCCAAGAGGAAAGCAACAATACCAAACAATCCAGAGGCCCCCAGGGTCTGAACCACCAGCCCGGGAGCACATAGGGAGGGACCTACGACTCTAGTGTTATATGTAGGGGAGGACGGCCTTGCTGGGCATGGGTGGGAGAGGAGATTCTTGGTCCCATGAAAAACCAACATAGAAGAGGGGGAGGGTGAAGAGGGGGTACTGGGGGTTGGGGGTGGGTGCGGGCACAGCCTCATAGAAGGGATATAAGGAGGGGGGATGGGATAAGGGGTTCCTGGGTGGTGGGGGAAATGGGATAAGAGGATAAAAATTGAAATGTAAATATTATAACCAACTACATAAAAGGGGGGAAAAAGTTGTTAGAACCAACATCTTTTTAAAAAAATGTCAGCCCTCTAGGAAAAAAAGATTTTTTTTTCTTGATACTAAAACTTGTCCAGAGAATTGTATATTGCAGAATGCACAGCCCTGGTGTATCTACTCATCAAGAAAAACGAGAGGACCTATCCAAACCTTCGCTGTCTGGGAGTTCCATCTGGATGCAGTGAGGACACAGCATCGGAGGCCTATCAATTTGCTCTTCCCTCCACCCCTCTTCTGATGACTCGATGCCCGTAATCAGCTTGAAGAAGTTAAAGAAGAGTCAACCCCCCTATTACCCGGGCTTGGGGACTAAGGTGGTTAATATGGGGCTGTCTCTCTGGGGAACAGCAGTGATTTTGTTGGAACAGGGAGGATTAACTAGGATTTATGGCATAGCCATAATCTATTGGTAGAAATCTGTAAAATTTAGTATCAAGATGAAGTTACAATTTCTTAAATGGTACAAAATTCACTTGGATTTCAAATTTAAGGTTTTCATTGGTATAAGCATCTCATCGATATGAAAGTGAAATGAATATAGATAATCTCATGGACATTGTGCCTGTATAACACATGTAGAAATACAAGACTTAGACCCAGTCCTTCTTTAACCTTTTTAACTGACTTGGGATGACTAACCTGTGAGTTAAGGGACTATAGCAAATTCATGACTTTGAGATTATTGTTAGGGTGTTTTCTATATTTCATTTAGAAATAGCTGAGAGGAGATAGCAGACAGCAGTCCAGGTTACCTTACATGGATAGTTGGATTTCAAAACGTCAGAAATCCATAGAATTGACATCACAAATATTTCTATATTAATGTTCATTTTGATTAGAGACCTGTCTGCTCCTGACAGCTTCCCGTCTTGGATTCTAAGAAGAAATTGAGCATCATTAGAGTTACTCCTGTTGTGGTGAGACAGCCACCAGGCAAGAATTGCCTCTCTCCATCTACAGAAAAGGACACACTTGCAGAATAGTTGACTGAATATATCTGCCTAGACAGAGTAACCAGCCCTTAATAATTCTGCAGCACTAAAGTCTGTCAGATGAGTTTGGGCCAGAAGGCTGAAGATTTGATGCTCCAACATCAAATGCTTCAGTAGTAGAGGGGTTGTTCAGCGGTCTCTATAAATTGGCTAAGTTTTAGAAGCTATGCTTATTGCTTCCCATAAATTCAGTTAATTTAGTCATTCTGGATTTCTGACGGCATTGAAGACCTATAGACTCATAGCCAATCCAGGCTATTTATCTTGAGAGAAAATATCTGAGTGGAGGGTTCTTAGCTGACATTCATCCGAAAGCCAAGACAAAGCCAGGTTCATAACTAAGTGTTCTAGTCAAGAGAGACGGCAGAGGTTCTGGCTAGTCAACAAAAGGATGGACTGGGTATTAAGACTATCTTGTACCTCACTGGTACAAATAGGAATAATTGTGCTCTAATTGTATTCTGAGAGAAAAGCTTTATTTTAACAGGAAGGGTAATATGTAGGAGGAGCTAAGGGTAAAGGAGCACCGAGAGGAAAAGATGGAGTAAGGAGAGGAGAAGATGAAGTAGATGAGAAGCTCGGTAATGAGAGAGAAAAAGAGAGAGAAAGAGAGAGGGGGCATGGAGACAGAGGTTCACAGTGTCTCCACTAGTCAAAGATAGTTTACATAGCTAGATTGGGTATTAGGTTACCCTTCTGATTGAGCATTACCATACTTACAAAGCCCTTGATTAACATTTAAAAAATTGTATAAAAGCCAAATGGAAAAGTTGGGGGGGGGCACGGGATAGGGGTTTTCTGGGGAAGGGAAATGGGGAAGAGGATTGGTATCTGAAATGTAAATAAAATATCCAATAAAAAAAAAAAGACTGCAGAAAATGGAAATTTCTGCCCAGCATCTATAGGCAAGCTGCAACTACCTTGAAATGTAAAAGTCTTCACGAATTCAAAGTCTTTGGGGTCTCTAAAACTAATACCCTTTTAGGGACACTGACATATTACCATACTTGCAAAGCCCTTGATTAACATTTAAAAAATTGTATAAAAGCCAAATGGAAAAGGGGGGGCACGGGATAGGGGTTTTCTGGGGAAGAGATATGGGGAAAGGGATTGGCATCTGAAATGTAAATAAAATATCCAATAAAAAAAAATAAAAAAGGAATCCCCAGGTACTAAAGAGAGTAACATAGGAGTGTTGAGGCTTTGTGTGACACCTCCTAGGGGGAGATGAAGAGTTAGACCTTGAAAATGAGAGAGAGAAAGGGTTTCCATAAAAGCAGTTGTCCTCTTTCCTGCCATGTTAGCAAAAGAGAAGAAAAAGGCTGTTTCAGAGCCCTCTTAAGAGCAGGAGAAAATCAGGGGACGTCCTGCTTCTCTCTGGCTCCTATTGGAGAAATTCTTAGTTCTGCTTTCCCTGTCTATTGTCTGTTCTTGGTTCACCAATCGGTCCTCATGTGTTAATTGTCTGTTTTTTGTTTCATTGTTTGAATGATTGTTTTTCTATGTTTTATGTTCAAAAAAGTGTTTATTGTGTTCAACAAATGACAAGATGCCTTTCTCTCGAAATTACAGCTAGAAAAAGTAAGAAAATTCTGTTTTGTCTAAATATATGAGATCTACATCTACTTCATTTTTGTTTCTGTCTGGTTTTAAAAGTATAAATGTGTTCTGCTTGTTTTGGTTGTTAAAAAAGAAAAAAAAAGGAAAAAGAAAAAAAAAGAACTTCTGAGGAAATCACTGTCCCTGACCTCAAACTGTACTACAGGGCAATAGTAATAAAAACTGCATGGTATTGGTACAGAGACAGGCAGGAAGATCAGTGAAATAGAATTGAAGATCCAGAAATGAACCCACACACCTGTGGTCACTTGATCTTTGACAAAGGAACTAAAATCATCTAGTGGAAAAAAGACAGCATTTTCAGCTAATGGTGCTGGTTCAACTGGAGGTCAACATGTAGAAAAATGCAAATCGATCCATTGTTATCCTCTTGTACAAAGCTCAAGTCCAAGTGGATAAACGACCTTCACATAAAACCAAATACACTGAAACTAATAGAAGAGAAGGTGGAGAAGACCCTCGAATACCTAGGCACAGTGGAAAAGTTCCTGAACAGAACACCAATGGCTCATGCTCTAAGATCAAGAATCAACAAATGGGACCTCATAAAATTGCAAAGATTCTGTATGGCAAAAGACACTGTCAATAAGACAAAACAGCAGCCAGCAGATTGGGAAAAGATCATTACCAATCCTAGATCTGATAGAGGGCTAATATCCAATTTATACAAAGAACTGAAGAAATTAGACTACAGACAACCAAATAACCCTATTAAAAATGGGGTACAGAGCTAAACAAAAAGTTCTCAACTGAGGAAGTTCGAATGGCCAAGAAGCACCTTAAGAAATGTTCAATATCCTTAGTCATCAGGGAAATGCAAACTAAAACAACCCTGAGATAACAACACCTCATACCAGTCAGAATGGCTAAGATAAAAAATTCAAGTGATGGTAGATGCTGGCAAGGATGTGGAGAAAGAGGAACACTCCTCCATTGTTGGTGGGAATGCAAGCTGGTACAACCACTCTGGAAATCAGTCTGGTGGTTCCTCAGAAAATTGGACATTGCACTCCCTGAGGACCCAGCTATACCACTCCTCGGCATATATCCAGAAAATGCTCCAACATATAACAAGGATATATGCTCCACTATGTTCATAACAGCCTCATTTATAATAGACAGAGGTTGGAAAGAACCAGATATCCTTCAACAGAGTAATGGACACAAAAAAATGTGGTACATTTACATAATGGAGTACTACTCAGCTATTAAAAATAATGAATTCGAGAAATTCTTAGGTAAATGGATGGAACTAGAAAAATATCATCCTGAGTGAGGTAACCCAGTCACAAATGAACACATATGGTATCTAATCACTGATATGCAGATATTAGCCCAAAAGCTTGAAATAGCCAAAATTGAACTAACTGACCACATCAAGTTCATGAAGAAGGAAGACCATGTGTGGATGCCTTGGTCCTACTTGGAAGGAGTGACAGAACGCTCAAGGGAACAAATATGGTGACAAAGTGTGGGACAGAAAGGCAAGGAGGGTTGTCTGGAGACCACTCTACCTTGGTATCTGTTCCATGTGCAGTCACCAAAGATAGACGCCGATATGGATGTCAGGAAGTGCATGCTGACAGGAGCCTGATATAACTGTCTCCTTGGAGATCTGCCAGAGTCTGACATATCCAGAGGCAGATGCTCACAGCTACCCATTGATCTGATCAAGGGTTCCCAATGGAGAAGTTAGAGGACTGAAGGAGCTGAAAGGGTTGGTGGCAGAAAGAGGAGAGCAGCAGTGCCAACCAACCAGAGCTTTCCAGGGTCTAAATCACCAGCCTGGGAGCACAAAGGGAGGCACCCAAGACTTCAGCTGTATACTTAGGGGAAGATGGTCTTCTCAGGTATGGGTGGGAGAGGAGATCCTTGGTCCCATGAAAGCTGAACACCGAGCGGGGAGGAATTCGAGGGTGGGGAGGGGAGAGTGGGGGTAGGTCGGGGCACACTCTTGTGGAGTCAGGAGGTGGGGTGGGATAGGAGGTTCCTGAGTGGTGGTGGGAATAAGGTGAGAGGATAAAATCTGAAATGTAAACATAGTATCCAATAAAAAATATGAAAAATAAAAAAAAATCATTACAGAAGTGTTTGGTTTCCCTTTTGCCCCATGGCTTATTCACTCTCACCCTATTGGACACCTGAATTGTTTCCTACTGGCTGAATCAGTTGGCATTCACCACTAGTTGTTTACAGAGTTTCGCTTTCCCTACAGACTTCCTTTGTTTTCTTTATAATAATGCTTCAGATTGGGGAAAAATAGAATCTCAAATTAATTATAATTGGCATTTTCTTAGTATGCATGGATAGTGGATATTTTTCAAATATTTATCACAATTTTTTCTATTGACTATGGACTACTACATACATTTGAATATATTGGACTGGATTAATTATTGGGAAGTGTTTAATTTCAAATGTTTTCAAATTTCATAGACAATCATAAAAAGTGACAATATCTAATTTAAAGAAGTTTTGATTTTTTTATCATTTTTTTCTGAGAAAAGCTGTGAAACAAAGGTTAACATTCTTGTTTTCTAAATGAAAATAACAAGATATTGTATTTTTATTTTTACAGTATAAATATTACTTATTCTAAAATGTATATAAAGTGTTTACAGGATATATCTTCTTATATATTATTATAATCCTAACATTATTTTGTCAATGATGTTGTTTTATTTCTCTATATAGTTACTAATTTTGAAATACTCTATTCTGAACTTGTAGCAAGTCATAACAGGTAGTTAGCTACCAGTAAATATAAACAGAATGATGCATTTTCAAATTTTTGAAATCCACACCTGTCTTAGGATTTCTATTTCTGCAAAACCAACCAAACAAACAAAAAACCCACCATATCCATAATGTTTTGGAATAATGAGTTTATTTGTGTTATATATCCACATCATATCCATCAATGGCGGAAGTCAGAACAGGAATTGAAGCAACACTAGAACCTGGAGACAGAATTTTATTTGAATCTAATATATTATATCCCACCATACAAAGTGCTTGGTAAATCCCAGAATGTGAGAGAAATTGCCCCAATAAATATGGTGGGAAATATTTTAGGACAGTAACTGAGGTTGTCCTCTTATTTCCACATGAATACACATACATGATTACTTATACCTATATGGCCACACATGCTTCTGAACCTGTATAGGCATGTACACCCAGAAACAGTGAGATACAGAAATGAGAGAGAGAGAGAGAGAGAGAGAGAGAGAGAGAGAGAGAGAGAGCAGTTAATTTGTATAAAGACAGTAGAGAGTTGCCATGAAGGTCCTACTCATTACAAATTTAGGGATGTCTCATACATGTCCTTTTTAGAACATCACAAAATCCAGATGTCCAGACTAAAGGGGAACAAAAGTCATGTTCCATGTTCCAATAAGATGTGGCTACTGACAGCATACCTCAGAATTATACATGTGATTTTAACATCATGGAAGGTACAATTTTGTGCTATGTTGGGAAAAAAACATATATATGTGTGTGTGTGTGTGTGTGTGTGTGTGTGTGTGTGTGTGTGTGTGTATACTTATACACACACACATTATATTATATTATATCATATTATATTAATTATACATATATACATAGATATATTTATGATATAATTAATACACATATTAATAGTGGAGACATAATTTATGATTATATAGACTCTAAATTTTTAGCCCATTCTCTTCTTACTGTCTTCCATGAGACACAGATGTTCTTTTTTTATATTCACACCACAAGTATTACATTTTATTCATGTACAGGGGCCCAAATAAAGATGAACTTAACCCTTAGAAAACATGTTCTAATAAAACAAATACCTCTTTTATGTTGTTTTACCAGGTCTTCTCCCACTAGCATATTTAATTTCTTTAGAAACAGGACAATAATTTTAGATGTCTCATGGGATTTTAAATAAGCAATAAATATATTAGTAAAAACAGAAAAAATGGAATATATAGCAAAATTAATTACGGATGTGTTGTACATATTGAGTGCAGTAATAACATATTAAAGGACCCTTAAAGGATTTCAGAGACAAAGGACTAGGACTTGTTCTTGAATATGTTTTACCACATTGATAAGTGGTAACTTTAAGGTGATATTAATCACACATTTGTATGATTAATATGTTGGTATGTCTATATCTGTGTGTATAAAAGAGAGTGATATGTATGTATTTATAATAAACTACTGTAACTTATTTGTACACATACATAAACAGATAATACTACATGTAATTTTTCACTATTTATAATTTTTAATATTAGGCTATCAACATTTACTTTATATCATATGCTTCACTGATCTAGGTAATATTCACCATATGTCTGTGGCCTTTGTTTCAATTTCAATTAGTGATATTTAAATTTATACTGAATTATTTTCCAGAAATCTCTGATACTAAATATTTTCCTGTTAAAGAGGTATAAAATAAAGCCTTAAATTTGTAATAAGCATTACTTATAGGCCTTTAGTAAAACAAATAAATATAGTATTTCATAGTTCCTTGCATATTCTAAAAGTTAAACATAAAGCCTAACTAAAAATCTTCTTTTGTCTGATTTTAAATTAGCATATTTAAGAGTCTATAGCTGTTTAAAATACTCTCAAAATATAAAACTGAAGCCTGATTCCAACATTGTATATATTCTTACATTTGCATTTAGTTTCCTACACATTTGAAGCTATAAAATTCTTGATTTATATGTATTCCCTCTAACAAGGCCTCCACTTTTCCTCTTGAAAAGTTATAACTGACAAATTAAACCTTATAATATTCAAATTTATAGTAAATGTATATATTATAGTATATAAATTAACATATATTTTATAAGCATGTTTTATAATTTTTATTTAAGACAAAGATAATCCTGAGTGCACACTTTTTCAGGTTTTACAAATAACATAAAGCAAATCAAGACAGTTCCCTTAATCTGAATTATTTGTACTAGTATTCATCTATAGGGACTCAGTGGAAGAAATGAAACTTCCTCTACATATTTCAGAAAGAAAATCTATTGTGTATTTCAAAATGAAGATTTATCAAACACTTAAGAGTATGAAAACCATTGAAAATCTTGCTTATTATGAGATTAGACTTTCTCTTTTTCAACACTAGAAGGCCAGTGTGCTATCCATTTGACCACAGATTCAACTTGATGCCCTCTCTTATTCATTTATTTTGTCATATGTAATGATGACTGGGTGTATAGATCTGCAAAACAGATATTCTGTAGCTACGTGAATTATACTATTTTTATCATAAGGATTTTTCAATATTGGTCTTGTAATAAATATTGGTCTTTAATAAAAATATTTAGACTTAAGTATTCTAATATACACCAAGTAGTCATTGTGCAAATAATGAAACTAAAACAGTGTTAATGAGTCTTGAGATTCCAATTTCACAATACTGTGAAATGAACAACTGAAGATAACAATTCTTGTGGTTTTTGTTTTGCTGATTTTTTGGGGGAAAAAAGATGTTTGTTTTGTCTTGTTTATTCTAGGTTATCTGGTGACTCTAAAAGAACTCATACTCAACAGTTAAGAAGTTGTTTGTGATTTCCCCAAATCAAAAATTTTAAGGAAATATATCTACATCTTGTAACTCAGAATCTTTTGAAATATTTTAAACAGCTGTATTATATATAGAAAAAATTTTCATAAATTTAAATGAAAAAAAATGAATGTTGTATGTGTGTATGCATTCTCACAAAACAAATGAAGACTCTTCATAAGTATACTATTCATATAGAATTTCAGTTTCACTGAGGGGGGTCCCAGGTAAGCTAAGGCTCACCAGAGTCTTACAGTATTACTGTAAAAATGGATGTATATTAAGAAGAAGAATAGGTTTTATAATTCAAATGACTTCAAAGAAAAAGACATGCACAAAGTCAGAAAATATATAAGATGCAATTAAGAGGATAACTATCTTGAAAAACTCAGCATAATTCAAGATGTCTCATGTGATACTCTGTTGCATGTAATTTTAAATAGAACTCATACTAAAACCTGCTATATGCCCTTATGGGTAGTTTCACCCACTCTCACAGCTCTTTGCAGTTGTCTTGCCCTGGTTCCCATAGTAGGTTGTTAAGCTAACCAAACTAGTTTAAGCTGAAATGCCTGGAGCTACCATTCACATTTCTCAGGTCATTCACCCCCTGTGGCTAGCCTGCAGAATGCCAGCTAAAGCTCACTCAGCTCCCCTTAGTCCCATGAAATGAAAACACTAGAAACTTATAGCAGCCAGATTTATAATAGTAAATCTCTAGCCCCAAAACGCCTGTGCAAAGAATGCGTAACTCAGTTAATATAAATAAATGCTGGATGCCTAGATTGGCAAATGTACCCTACGCTACTCTACTGCCCAGCTATGAAATCCCTAGCTACTTGAAACCCTCTAGGCCACGTGAGTCTGCTCGTCTTTAACCTCTTCTTCTTCCAACTTCTTCTCCCTTCATCCTCCATCTCTTCTTCTTCTCTCCCTTCTCTAAAACTTTCAGCTCTGCTTTTTTCCTTCCACTGTCATATCACAGGCTCTAGCCTTTATTTGACTAATAAAATTTTACCTGATATCACCTGAGTATGTGATGTACTTTTTCATCCGGGGCTCCCCTATTGAGGGAGAAGAATTAGCATCAAAATACAAACAGCAATCCACAACAATGTTCTCTGAAAAAACAAACAAAAAAAAAAAACAGTGAAATAAGAAATAATGTTAACACAGTATAAAGATAAGCAGTGTACTCTACTAGAAATGCTTGCACTAATCAAAAAAGGTGTTTCCGAAAACATTCAGAAGTTTTGCATGTAAACAAATAGAAGAACATCTTTTCATTCAGTAAAAAACATGTTTATAAATCTTTAAGGAGTAAAAGCATTTTACTCTCTGCTGTGCAATCAACACCAGATTCCATAGTAATAAGTTCAAAGCAGCTGCATTCTCATTGTTGTGTGCTCACTTGATATTGAATAACTCATCCAAGTTAAAAATAATTTTTGTATCTGGTTTAAAGACATTCTTTTTAAAATTTATTCTTCTCTCATGTATTTCATTCCAACTGCAGTTTCCTTTCCCTTCCCTCTAAATAGAGCATGACAAGCTACAATAAAAACAGGCACATATTCTCGAATATAGGATGGATGAGGCAATCCAGTAAATGGGAAAAGTCCCAAAGCAGACAAAAGAGTTAGAAACATCCCCTGCTTCCACTTTTAGGAATCCTAAAAGAATACCAAACCATATAACCACTGCCTATATGCAGAGAACCTAGCTCAGACCCACACAGGCTCTTTGATCTCTGTGAACTCACTTGAGTCCCAGTCTGTATTAATTTTATGTTTTGTATTCTTGTGGTATCCTCGATTGGTCTGGCTCTTCCAATCCTTTCTCCCTGTCCTTTGCAGGACTTGCCAAGCTCCACTTAATTTTGCTGTGAGTCTCAACATCTGCTCCCATCAGATGCTTGATGAGTTCTATCTGGTCTCCTTGATGACAGTTATTCTAGGTTCAAGTCCCAGAATATCATGCAAGCATGACAAACTGTAGATTGGAGGTTTTGTGGCTGAATTGGTTTCCCAATTCCTTCTCTTGAGGTTTTGCCTGCTTACAGAAAATGGCCTGTTCAGGCTTTCTATCCCACATTACTAGGAGTTCCCTAGTGTTACCCTTGTAGATTCCATGGAGCATCCTTTGCCTTAGGTTTCTACCTCACTCCTGAAATGCCACAAATGCTAGTCATCTCTTTCAGTAGTCTCTCCCTCTATCCCTTGCACCTGGTCTCTCCTGTTCCCATCCCTATCTGACCCAAGTCTACTCGTGAAGTCGATTCTATTTCCCCTTCCAAAGTAGGATTCTTGTATCCTGCATTTAGCCCTCATTGTTACTTAGCCTTAAAGACATTCTTTGAAAAATAACTTTTGTATATTTATATAGCTTTAATTATAACATACAATGACTTCAGAATAAGTAGTTATAAAATGTTCAGTGTTTTTCTTTGCTAAATACCACATCATAACCAGTATGACTGAAAAATCAAAACATGTTCCTAATTCAAATGTAGTTTAAAGATTCTTCCAATGAAACTATCGATGGAAGTCTAAATGCATGACTTACTCTAGATAGCTTTCATGTAACTGAAGCATCTCTTTGGAACACACAATGCTACAAGGCAGTAAGATCAGTAATACTGTATGTGTTCCCTAAAGTGCCGTGCAGAAGTGAAGTGGTGCATTTACCGAGCTCTGCTCTTCCATCACACAGTATGTTTAAGAGCTCCTTTAGTGCTTCAGAGGCATTAACTAATCATTACACTCAATAACTTAAGGCTTTATCCCTTAAATACAACTAAAGAAAGAAGGTAAGTGGTTTTACAAAGTCTGCGTTATAAGTCAAGGTGAAGTCAAGACAGAAACTTTTGTGTTTTTCATATGACTTAAATAGCTAGACATGTGTTTCCCAAAAAAAGCACTATGAAATGAGAATTACTGATAGAGGCTAAGGGGAAGAACCAGGGAAAACAGTTGGAAAAGCACATTTTATTTTATCATATTAAGAAATGATCCATCATTTGTCAGTAACATTTCATGATGAGTCACCCATAGTCAATAAAAGTGTCAGAAATTGGAGAGGTAAGCATTACCAATATGGAGATCTAAAGAGTAAGTTTCAAGGATGCTAGAAATATGTTACTGTTTTTTATGTAGAAGCAGATAGTTTCTTGTACCAGTCAAAAAGCTTTATAGTTGATTAGGCATTGGTATCTAGCAAAGTAAAAATGAATTGAAGATCATGGCTATATTAATATATTACATTATTATATAAACTTCATTTTCTATTCAGTTATTTAACACAATATTATGGTTCCTAACATATTTCTTGGCTATCCAAAATGATATTATTTGGGTCACACTATCATAGATAAATTTCAACAAATTTTTTTGTCATTTTTCCTTGTTAGAGTATACCTGATCTAACAATAGTTGCTGTGTGGGAGATTTTGCCTAAGGACCAATTTGTAGGACTCAGTTTACATCCATGTGACACTTAAGGGTATATCAGTTATAATATACATGGCAAGTGAGAAAGTAATTTTCTGCCATTTTGCTATGCCTTAGTTTGTACATTAACACTGTCTGGAGAAAACTTGATCAGAAGTCACAATAGCATACATTTGTGATTATATCATTTCTTTTTAACTTCTATGTATTTTCTATTACTAAGTTGAAAATTGTGATGACAATAACTACAAACACATGTATTCATATTTGTGTCAACATAAAATAATGTGGTATACATATATATACTTAAACTTTGAAAATAATGCTTAGCATGTACTCAAAATAGATTATTTATCCTGTGGAAGTTTTAGGTAATTTAATCTTATTTTTCCTGTTCATTTTAGTTAATATCTATATGTTTTCTAAAACTAACCTAAAGTTGTGTCTAATCAATTAAAAAATCAAAACTGAAAGTACTATGTTTCCCATATACTAAATTTACCCTGAAAAATAAACCAGTTTAAATCTTTCCAAATTATTTTCCTGAGTAAATTTTGAAAATTCTAACTACATTATCTCCAAGTGTTTTCAAGTCTAAAGCTCTTTAATTCAAAGAAATACATTGGTTTAGAACTGAACAGAAATTTCAACATTTAAGATAAATCCAGTGTTCTAAAATTAGATGAATATAGGTTACATCATTGTATTTTGTCTTCTTTTTATTTTACTCTTCTTTCACACATTACATCCTGAAAACAGTCTCCTCTTATTAGATTCCTACCAGCCTTTTCTGAGCTCCTCTCAACACTTCTCTGTTTGTCTTCAAAACAAAACAAAAACAAAACAAAATGAAACAAACAAACAAACAAAAAAGACAGTCTTCCAGGAATATCAAGGCATAAAATGTTACAATAAGACTAGGCGCAAACTCTCTTATTAAGGCAAGATGAGGCAAACCAGTAGGCAAATATTTTAGTATAAGAGAATATGTTTGCTTTTAAAATACTGTTAATATTTCTGTGCAATATGAATTAGAGTTTTAATGTCTTAGTGGTTGCCTATGTTTTGCTAGATAGTACCATAGCAGCAGAAAAAAAATGAATTCTTAGATTATTAGGCCTCTTGAAATGTTTGGAGGATTTGGCTTCTAAACAATGTTAAACCATCATTTAATAGTGGCAGAAAACAACTTCTCTTGGGATAATACTCATTTTTGGAGAGCATCCTAACTATAATGGGTAAATAACATGAGTAATCAAGCATAGAGAAATTGTCTAAGTATAAATCATGAGCACTGAAAAAAAATCAAGGAATTATTTGTGTGTTTACTTGTGTGTTGTATATTGGACTCTAGGTACATTCTATGTGATTATTCAAAAAAAGAAAAATGTTTGATTAATGCTTATGCTAACAGTGTTTTAGCTATAAAAATTTTATGTGTTGGAAACTTAAACAGAGGACTTTCACATTAGGTCCATGAAATAAATGGTTATCACTACTGCTATCTTTAAATATATCTGATATTACTCCAACTAATTAGGTAATGGTGTGCTAGTGCATTTGATTCAAAATTTACCAAAGTATGCTTCTGCATGGATAAAAAATTAAAGTTAATCATTGAATGCCTTGTTAATTCATAACGTGAATAAACATAATAATGATAAATATGTGCACAAGAACATCAGCTTTACAATATTTATTTTTTAAGTTTTATGTTTTTACTGAAAGATATTAAAAAAAAACAAAAAAACAAAAAACAACAACAACAAAAAACCAACATTTAACTCTGAGGCAAAGAGCAAGCAAGCATGCACATTACTTTCCATAAAAGGTGATGGACCAAACTGAGGTAATGGCTCAATAAGTTTAGATATCTAACAGAAAAACTGATGACCTTAGCTCAATTTCCAGGGCCCACCTGATGAAAGCAGACTGCTAATTCTCTCTTTTCCTCTGACATATAATTGCTGGTCTGCCAAATCCCTCAAAATAAATGTATAAAGAAACATTTTAAAATGTGATGGGTTAGCAGTGCATAGTGGTGAATGCCTCTAATCTTAGCACTTGGAGAGCAGAAATACCTAGATCTCTGTGAGCTCAAGGTTAACCTTGTATACATAGTGAGTTTCAGGGCAGTCAGAGGTACAAAGGGTAAGCCCTTCTTAAGTAAACAGAAACAAAAGAACTTTAAAAAATTGATTCATTGAAGGTCAGTATTGCTCAGTTCATGTACTATGCACAGTACAAGCTGGGCGTGCTTGGCCAAAGCTTTTGGGGTTGAAACACAGAGATACAAACCTGTTACTTTCTATGCTTAAATATTTAACATTTTTGTTTGTGAATTTTGTTGCAGTCTTTTAGCACATATAAGACAATAAAAGACTTATTGATAGGTTAACATTTAATCCTCTGCCTGAAAATTCTAAGGGTTTTGAAAATTATGATACTGATGAGATATTTGGCATTTCATCATGCTGAGATAAGTTTGTGGCTCTAACATATTAGACTTAATTTAAAACAATGGTAAATGAGTAAGTTGGTTTTTCAGCATTCTAATGAGCTATTTCAGTTTGTAATTATTTAATATGTGTTTACTATCATTACTATTACTATTATGATTATGGTTACCATTGTATAGTTAGATGATCTTCCCTATTGCTTTCTTCTGTTTAGTCTCTTCCCAGCTATCCCTCCCAAGGCTTCTTTTTTTAATTTTAATAATTTTTTGGTCAATTTTAGAAATAGCACAGCCAAGAAGCACATTTTATCACTTGGTAGACATGACATGATGTCTAAATCTGAGGATGTAAATATCACTTCAACTGTAGCTGTAACTATAAACAGTCTATATGATGATGGGTTATCTAGTCTTTTCCACAAAACTATTTAATTTTAATGGAATTTTTAATTGTATTTTTTAGCTATTCAATGAAGTGTTTAAAAGTGTCCAAAGATTCAAAATAACTTAGTTTTCGAAAGAAGAAGGCAAATAAAATTGACTGATCAAAAATATTTTTTAAATAATTTTTAAGATTAATTAAAGCACTATAAAAGTTTGAGATATTAGTGGTTTATTTAGTCTTTCATACTGAGTATTAAGAAATTAATGTAAACATTGTATCAATTCCTTATAAAACTGATTTAATCAATGCATAAGATAAATGTGTGGCATATTCATATTTTTAATATATCACATAACTTACCATAAGTTTAATTATTTTAATAACTCTTCAAGAATTTTGTATACTGTTTTAATCTCATTCAGAAAACCTTCCTTTAATACTCCCAGATCTTCTAGCCATATCTCTTTAATCTCCACCTTCAGATCCTCTTCTACTTTTTAAATAATATTGGTTCTAATTTTTGTTACTTATAAGTTTTTCTGGGTAGAGTCATACATTAGAACATGGATAACTCCATGGACCAATCAGGAATGATATGATTTAAAAACAGGACTCTCTCTGCCATAGTAGCATCAAGTGTCCATAATTCCTCAGTTAGTGTAAATTTATGAACCCCTTTTCTCCCCATGCTGGAAAGTATACTGTTCAGTCTTTTTTTTATGTGTAGGCAGCCTCAGCTAGTGTGAGTTCATGAATTCAACAGCACTGTCTTACCCAAATGACAGTGTTTTGCTGAAATTCCCGGGAATCTTAACTCTTAGAAATTTCCTACCTTTTCCTCTGTGGTGGTCCATGAATGTTGAAGATGAGGTGCAATTTATAAGTCCCAGTTGTGACTGAGCATTCCATGGACATTTATCCTATTCACTATTATGAATTGTAATTTTTTGTTTAGTTGCCATCTACAATCCAAAGAAACATCTACTTGAGGTCTGAGACCTACATTAATCTACCCATGAAGAAACAGATATGAAACCAAATCCATTTAACAAATTAGCAGTAGGTTTATTTTGAGGCTTCTGAGTTTCCAAAACATGTACTCTGCTACTTAAAACTTATTTGTTGGTTTTGCTAATATTAAAGAAATACATTTATAATATTAAAAAATATTGAGGGATTAATCAATACTAATATGACCTTTACAATGTTCCACTGTGAAGTGCCATTTTTGTGTACATATTCCTTAATATGTTGGTTCAATTACTTTTTTCTGCTCAAAAAGATCATTCGAACAAATGTCAAATGATTTGATGCTTAATGCCATTTTCTAAACCTAAATAAGCACAAATTACTATAGCTACTGAAAGTGCATAAATATGATGCCATGAAAGACATAAAACTATTCATACATGACAACAATTTTAAGAGTACATCTTAAAATGAGAGTAAACCTTACTAGTTTTAGAAATAAATCAGCATTAATAAGCTCATATTAGGAGAAACTATTTAAATTTGTCTTTAAAGCAACAAAAGATGACAGGTATATTTTGTGTATTGATTTGACATTATTTTTATATTTTCTGCTTGGAGACAGGATCTCACATAACCTAAGATAAGCTAGCCTAAAATTTACTATGTAGTCACAAGTATCTTAATAGCCTAATCCCCTTCTAAATTTATCAGAGGGCATTATAAAAATATTCAACCACTCTTAATTTTCCTATTCATATATTAACAAAGGCATATATAGTTTACAATGATATGGTATTGATTACTGCATATTAATGTCATCTTAAAACATGTTTCTATATTTATAATAATAGTCCTTTATCATCCTAAATTCCAAGTAATATTTAAAGAACAAAAACTGTCTTCTAAAAATGATACAAATGTTATTTATCTACAATAGAATATTTATTTCTTTTTCTAAAGCATTAGTATTTTGACAACATTCATAAATGTTCCACATGGTGATTGTCTCATGGAGTTTTCTAATTGTACATTGGGGTCATGGTAGCCCTGATCATATTAGAAGATGTGTTAACATCTGCCCATCATGGCTTCAGTAAAATTAAATACAATTTTGTTATAGAGATTAAACTTGAAGATTTTTACAGTTTCATTTTACTCTTAGCAAAGTCCTTTTCTTTCTTGTTTATTTTGAGACTGTATTTTTGTTATACTATTTCTCCTTTTACCTTCTTCCATCCAAACTCTTCCAATATCTGTGAAATTTATATATCCTAAATATAGTGCGTGAGGCTATTAAGAAATGTATTTCACAATGGAGAAACTAGAACAAATTGAACTGGAAGATAGTTTATCATATCTAAATTCAAGACCAGTAGACCAAAAAAATATAACAGGAGACCAAAGTAAATCCAAATATATTTGATCAATGTAACAAAAACATTTGTTGAGCTACACAATAAGTTGTTTTGGACAACTGAATATATATAGAGACAAAAATTATGTCCTCAGCTTAACTTTTACACAATTCTCTGTACAAGCAGTTTAAATATGTAAAAGTATGTAAAAAATGAATTCAAATGGCATAATTACCAGAGAATCATATAGAAACAATACCCTAAACATTACTTTGGGTTACATTTTAGATTAAAGTCAGCCTATTGGGGATCTCCATTATCCCCCCACCTCTAGGCACACCTTAATCAAACCTGCAAATCCTGAAGCATAACGGTTAGATTCCTTTCTTCCAGCTACCTTCACCTGCCTGCTATCCACTCTAGATCCCAATTCTCCAGCCACCTCTCAGCCTACCATCATTAGACTTGCTGATCTGGGAACCATACACTTCAAGGATACCCATTAGAGTGTTGCCACACCAGGATCATTGAAGTTAGTCACTCTTCCAATATCTACTACAACAGGAACACACAGAGACTAAAACCAATCAGATGGCTAAGGCTGTCAAAGAACACAATCATCAAAACCAGGGCAATCTGATACTTCATAGCACAGCTACCCTATCACAGCAAGCCCTGAGTATGCTAACACAACAGCAGTACAAGAAAATGACCTTAAATCCAATCTTATAAAGATGATAGAGGCCTTCAAAGAGGAAATAAATGAATCAATTAAAGATATACATGAAAATACAATTAAACAGCTACAGATAAAGAAAATAAGATTTTTCAACTTAAATTCAAATTTGAGCAATATCTATCTACAAACTCAGCCCTACAAAGAACATTAGAAGGAAAATTCCCACTCTAGAAGGATAACTGCATCCAAGAAAAATTCTATACCAGAAGAAATAATGGTAGCACACACACACACACACACACACACACACAGAGAGAGAGAGAGAGAGAGAGAGAAAGAGAGAGAGAGAAATATCACCAACAAAATAAATAACAATCGCTGGTCATTAGTATCTCTCAACATCAGTGAGCCTGATTCCCAAACAAAAAGACACAGGCTAACAGAATGGATATGAAGACAGGATCCATCATTCTGCTGCATACAAGAAACACACCTAGCAATAAAGATATCATTAACTTAGTGTAAAACCATGACAAAACATTTTCCAACTAAATGAACACAAAAAGCAAGTTGGAGTATCCATTCTAGTATTCAATAAATAGGACTTTCAACAAAAATTAATCAACAGAGACAGGAAGGACAATACCTACTCATCAAAGGAAAAAAATCCAATAAAATGATATCCCAATTCTGAATATTTATGCCCCAAAAGCAAGGACACCACATTTGTAAAAGAAACATTACTAAACCTTAATCCCACACTAAACCCCAAACATTAAATGTGGGAGACTTCAATACCCTACCTACTCTCATCAATTTACAGGCCATCCAGACAAAACTAAATAGAGAAATAATAAATCTGACATTATGAATAAAATTGACATAACAGACATCTACAGAATATTTTACCCAAGCATAAAAGAATATATACTGTCTTCTCAGCACCTCATAGATCCTTCTCTAAAACTGACCACATAGTTGGTCTCAAAACCAGCCTCAACAGATACAAGAAAATTGAAATAATGCCTTATATCTTATTAGACCATGATAAATTGAAACTGGACTTCAACAACAACAGAAATACCAGAATTCTTACACACTGTGGAATCTGAACAACTCTTTATTCATTAGTCTCTGGGCAAGGGAAGAAACAAAGAAGGAAATTAAAGAGTTTCTAGAGTTGGATAAAATGAAGGCACAGCATATACAAATTTATGTGACAAAACGAAAGCAGTACTGAGAGGAAAGGCATAATGCAAAGAGCATTATGAGAAATTAAAAATTTCTTATACAAGCAAATAAAATGAATGCCTGAAAGTTCTATGAAAAAAAGAAGAGGATGAGAAAGAGGAGGAAGAGGGGGAGGAGGAGGAAGAAGATAAAAGGAAGAGGAGGAGGAGAAAGAGGCAGAAGAAGAAGGAGGAGGAGAAAGAGGCAGAAGAAGAAGGAGGAGGAGGAGGAGGAGGAGGAGAAGGAGAAGGGAGGAGAAGGAGAAGCAGAAGGGAGGAGAAGGAGAAGGAGAAAGAGAAAAAGAAGGAGAAGGGAGGAGAAGGAGAAGGAGAAAGAGAAAAAGAAGGAGAAGGAAGGAGAAGGAGAAGGAGAAGGAAAGAGAAGGAGAGAGAAGGAGGAGGAGGAAGAGGAGGAAGAGGAAAAGAAGAAGAAGAAGAAGAAGAAGAAGAAGAAGAAGAAGAAGAAGAAGAA
>JANHMN010000001.1:133060585-133229303 GCA_030674055.1 Rhabdomys pumilio | reverse complement strand
AAGAACAACAACAACAACAACAACAACAACAACAACAACAACAACAACAAGAACAAGAAGAAGAACAAGAAGAAAGCATATCAAAAAAGGAGTACAAAGCAGGAAATAATATCAGTGCTGAAATCTATGAATTAGAAACAAAGAAAGTAATACAAAAAATCAACAAAATCAAGAGCTGGTTCTTTGAGAAAATAAACAAGATAGACATACCCTTAGCAGAACTAACCAAAGGACAGAGAAATGATAACAAAATAAACAAAATCAGAAATGAAAAGGGAGATATAACACCAGCCAATAAGGAAATTCAAAGAATTATTAGGTTTTATTTCCAAAGCCTGAACTTGACAAAATTGGAAACTCTTAATAAATTATATAATTTTCTAGAATGCTACCACTTACCCAAAGTTATTAGATATCTTGCCAATTTATATTACCAAAGTTACAACTGCCAAAGATATCAGAAAATGAAAGATCTCACATACTCATAAATCAGTAGGATTAACATAATTAAAATGGCCATGGCAATGTTATCATGTTATTAAAAGCAATCTACAAATTCAATGCAACATATTTCTTTACAGACCTTGATAGAGAAATTATCAACATCATATGAAAAACTAAAAATCAAAAACAAACAAACAAACAAACAAAAAAAAAAGCCAGGATAACAAAAATTATCCTGGGCACTAAAACAACTTCTGGAGAAATCAACATTCCTGACCTCAAGCTGTATTACAGAGAAATAACAACAATAAGTGCATGGTATTCTTATAGAAACAGACAAGTTTGTCAATAGAATAAAATCAAAGACCCTGAAATAAACACACAAACACACACACAGACACACAAACACACCTGTGGACACTTAATTTTAAACAAGGAATGAAAAACCATGCAATGGAAAGAAGAAAGCATCTACAACAAAAGATGGCAGTCTGCCTGGATGTCTGCATGTAGAAGAATGTCAATAGATCCATAATCATCACTCTGCACAAAATTCAAGGCTCAGTGGATCAAAGACCAAATACACTAAATATAATAAAACACAAAGTGAGGAGCAAACAGAAGAGAACACCAATGGCTCAGGTTCTGTGATCCACAACTGACAAATGGGACTTCATGAAACTGAAAAAAGGCTTCTATATGGAAAGTAAACTGTCAATAGGACATAATGGCAGTCTACAGATTAGGAAGACATCTTCAGTAGTTCAACATCTTACAGAGGCAAATATCAAAATGTATAGATTACTCAAGAAGTTAGATACCAACAACCCAAATAACCCAATTTAAAAATGGGGTATAGAGCTAAACAGAGAATTTTCAACAGAGGAATCCCAAATGGCTGAGAAACTCTTAAAGAAATGTTCAAAGTCCTTAGTTATCATGGAAATGCCAATCAAAATAACTCTGAGGTACTATTAGACACCCATCAGAATGGTTCAGATAAAAATCTCAAGTGAAAACACATGCTGGAGGTATACAGAGCAAGGGGAACACACCTCCTGTTGCTGGTAAAAGAGCAAACTTGTACAATCATGTCAGATAGAAAATTACCTAATTCTCAGAAAAACTGGGAATAATTCTATCTCATGACCCAGTTATTCTACTCCTGGGCATATACTCAAAAGATGTTCCACCATTCCAAAAAGACACTTACTCAACTATGTTCATAACAACTTTATTCATAATACACAAAAAATGGAAACAATGTATATGTCTTTCAACTGAAGAATGGATAAAGAAAATGTGCATATCCAAAATGGAATACTATTCAGCAATTAAAAACAAAGGTATCATGAGGTTTGCAGGCAAATGGATTTTACCTGAGACTATCATCTTTAGTGAGGTAGCCCAGACTCAAAAGACATGTATCATATGTACTCATTTATAAGTGTATATTAGCAATATGTTAAAGGATATCTACACTTACACTCTACTCCACAGACCTAAAGAAGCTAAACAAGAAGGAAGACCCAATTAGTTTGTTTAAATTTCACTTCTGACTGTGAATAAAATAGTCATACGGACATATGAAAGGAGGAAACTTGATCAGAGAGGGAATGGAGATGGTAATGAGAGAGGGGCAGTTCAGGATCAGGTGAGAAGATAATCAAAGGAGATGGCAAGATGGCCATGAGAATGAAAGGACTCTGCATCTGTCAGAAATAGGATAGTTGAGGGCGTCTCATTGTGTCAGAGATGTGAAATAGGGAAGGCTCTCAAGATTCAATGGGGTGAACTTAGCTAGACTCATAGCATTGGGGATTTGGAACCTGAGGAGGCTGTCTCCTATAGCCATGCAGGAATCCCAGTGGCATGATAGGGACCCCAAATTGAACCCAAATATATCCTGCATACAAGAATTACAGGGTCAGGGAATGGAGCAGACACTGAGGGAATGGCCAAACAACTGGCCCAAATAAAGACCCACGCCATGGACAAGCACCAGTCCATGACTCTATTAATGATACTTTCTCTAGTTGCAAGCAGTAGCCTGGCATGCTGACTTCTGAGAGGCTCCACATAGCAGCTGACTCAGACAATACAGAAACCCACAAACACTGAGTGGAGATGAGGACTCATATTGAAAAGTTACAGGAAAAATTGAGGCCTCCAAAGGGAATATGAACTCCACAGGAAAACCAACATATTCAACTAACCTGGTTCTTTGAGGGCTCTCAGAGACTGAACCATCAACCAAAGAGCATACATGGGCTGGACCTAGGAACATATGTAGCAGTGTGTCATTCCACCTTCATGTGGGTACCATACTAGAGCATGCACTATCCTTGAAGTTGTTGCCTATCTATGGAATCCTTTCCTGTCTTGTTGATCTTTCCTGCCTGGCCTCAGTGGGAGAAGATATGCCTAGCCCTGCAGAGACTTGTTTTGCCATGGAGGGAGGATACCAAGGAAGTCCTCCACTCTCTTAGAGGAGAAGGATAGATGGAATGGACAAAGAGACTTTGGGAGGGGGAGCTGGGAGGGTGAATTGGGAGAGGCCAGTGATCATGATGTGATGTGAATTAAAAATTAAAACAAAAAGGAAAGGAAGGAAGGAAGGAAGGAAGGAAGGAAGGAAGGAAGGAAGGAAGGAAGGAAGGAAAGAAGGAAAGAAGGAAAGAAGGAAAGAAGGAAGAAAGGAGAGGCAGGCAGGCAAGAAAGGAAAAAGCTACGAGAGCAAAACATCTCACGAAGGTAGTTTTTACGCATATCCATCCTTTTATTTTGGTAGGAAATGTAAATGTCATGTTTTACCATACCAACCAAAGTTTCAGACAACTAAAATTTTCCCTGGAGCACATGTCATTTCCCTTGTTTTCCCTCGTTATAACACTCATAATGCTTTTCCCAGTTTTGGGCAGAAATGTTTTGTTCAATTAAATCATATTTACCTAGTAGCATGTAGTAGCATTTTGAAATTTATGCATTTTTTTCCTGCCAAATCCAATTATTTGACTCTGTTCAATACATGGCTTTAAAATTTGTCAAATATTTCTAAAATATAGTTGATAAAAATTATAATAGTCTAAAGAACTGTGTGAGCACATGTTGAGGGCACACCTCGTGTTATTCTGCAATGAGAAACACTCTGTTTTATGCTACTCTACTCCACCCAGCTTTTAGCCAAACAGAGCATCCTCCCATTCTTCAAATCACTGCATATGTTAGAGCCTAACACAAGTATTTAGCCTTCTTGAAAAGACAGGCCCACTCTCTGAACTCATTGAATTGACACCAGTATTTCATTTCTGTGGACACATAGGCAAGGATATAGGTACTTTCCTATCAATGGGTACAAATAGATGGGGATATATGCACTTTCTTAACAAAGGGTCCAGAAGTGAATTAACATGTGGAATTTATGTTGATTTTTTAATTGTATATTTTATTTATTTACATTTCAGATCTCATCCCCTTTCCCCATTTCACCTCCCTAGAAATCCCCTATCTCATTTTTGCTTTTATACCATTTTAATTACATGCAAGTATTAAGGTCTGTTCTAGGTTGAGGAACTAACAACAAAATAGATGCAAATAGTCAAGGAACAAGCAAGACAATAAACACAAATAGTCAAAGAACAAGCAAGGCAATACACAAAGTTCCATGAAACCTCCTGTGATCACTATTTCTAAGGGCTTATCAGGATGACAAAAATATCTGAGCCTACTTCCCCATCTTAGCCCAAAGTCATTTTCATATCTGAAGCCTATTTCCCTGTTCTATCCTAAAATTTAGAATCCTGCCTGAAATTACTTCTTTGTTCTAACCAATATGAACTTTCTAAACAAAGGGTCCAGAAATGAACTAACATGTGGAATTTATGTTGACTTTTAAGAGACAAATTTGCCAGGAAAGCAAGATACTCCCAGGACCTAATGGGGATGACATTAGGTGAAATACCCAACAGAAGGGAGAGAGAGCCTGTAGAGATCATACCCAGAGGTTAGGCACAGTCCTCGGTTAAGGGATGGGGCCACCCACCCATCTCCAAAATTTTAACCCGGAAATGATCTTGTCTAAAAAAAAATGCAGGGACAGAAAATGGAGCAGAGACTGAAGGAAAAGCCATCCAGAGACTGCCCTACCTAGGGATCCATCCCATATGCAGTCAGCAAACCCAGACACTATTGTTGATGCCAAAAGTGCTTGCTGACAGGAGCCAGGTATAGCTGTCTCCTGAGGTCTGACAAAGCCAGACCAATATAGATGTGGCTACTTTCAGTCAACCATCAGACTGAGCAAGGGGACTGCAATTTAGGAGTTAGAGGAAGGAATTAAGGAGCTGAAGGGGTTTGCAATCCCATAGGAAAAACAACAATATCAACCAAGCAAACACCACCGCCCCCCATCCCCCAGAGAGTTCCCACTAACAAAACCATCAAAAAAAGAATACACATGGAGAAACCCAGCTGCATATGTAATAAAGTATGGCCTTTTCTGGCATCTATGGGAGAAGAGGCCCTTGGTCCTGTGAAGGCCTGATGCCCCTGTGTAGGAGAATGCTAGGGCAGTGAGGCAGGAGTGGGAAGGTGGGTAGGGAGCATCCTCATAGAAGCAGAGAGGAGAGAGGAATGGATAGGGAGTTTGCCTGAGGGAAAACTGGGAAGGAGGATAACATTTGAAATGAAAATAAGTAAAATAACCAATAAAATAAAAAAGCCAGAGGTTAGGGAAGACCAGGGCAAAGCAATGGTTTTTGGATATAATAGGACCATTGCGTATTTGAATTCATATCTTTGGTTGCTTACACAATAACTGCACAACAAGAATAAGTCAATTAAGTGTGGAAAGCAGGAAGTGCTTGCAAGCTCTTACATTATGCTAAGGAGTTATTGGCATTTTGTACTGTTAATAGAGGGAATGTCAGGTTTTTTCCTTTGTTTGTTTTTGTTTTTATACTATGGTACTTTGTGTGTTTTTCCTCTTTGAGTGGAAGGCTTCAACCCCATGATTAGATGGGCAGCACAAACTAGAGTTACTGGGGTATGAAGAAATTTAGGGGACTGAAGTTGAGGATGAGTATAGGAGAAGATGGGGGAAAACAATTGGTAAATTCACAGTACCTAACTTCATGTCTTAAAATCTTGAGGAATAAACAAGTATATTTGTCTTTTAAAAAAAGCGAGAGACAATTTTGGAAAGTTTGTTTTGAAAATACTGATATACGAAGTTTTATTTTTCATATTTATATTGTAGAATGATTTTATCAGGTCAAAGTCCCCTTGAGTACTCTGAATGATTTTTATTAACTCCTTAAAAGATTAGCACAAGAAGAGACATTAACTGTTAATCCAATGCTGATGAGTCTATATGATGAACAGATGTATTATGTGGTGTGATTAGGGTTATAATTTACAATTTATAAGGTCACTTTCTTTAGTCAACCATAATTTACATTATAAAATCCAGGTACTTTTATAGTCCACATTTGCACATTAATAAAATATAAGAACTATTTTCTCATCTTTTTCATTTATGTTTTGATAAATGTACAGCATACATCTTAAGAACTAGGCAGAATCTTCATTAGATATCTAGGGTAAAACCAGAGAAAACTTGCAAAAAATGAATATTCATAGATCAATCTCTTGACCAGTTATCATCAAAGAAGCTTCCTCAACCAACAGACATGAGTGGATACAGATACCCACATCCAGTCATTACAACCAGAGAGAGTGTAAATTGGATATCTCCGTTGTGTTCCTCTTAGGAATACAATGAGTTAGAGTTAGAGGAGGAAAGATAGCAGGATCAGAGGTGACAGAGGACATCAGGAAATAATGGACTACTCAGTTGACAAAGAAGGGATCCCAAGGGGTCACAAAGACTCAACCAACAAGAATAAGACCTGTACCAGGTTCTCTTCATATATGTTCTGGCTAATTGCTTGGTGCTCTTATGAGACTTTTAACAGAGGAAGCAGGCGTTTCTCTGACTCTGGTTGCTTTTGAGACTTTTTCCTCCTGTTCAATTACCTTGTCCAGCCTTGATATAAGAGCTTTTGCTTTGTGTTATTGTAACCCCCGCCCCATCCCCTGGTTTGGCTGTTGTCTCTTGTAGGCCTCCTCTTTTCTGAAGAAGAAATGGAGTAGAGGTAGATGTGTGGGAGTGAGGAGTTGGGGACACTCTGAGATAGGCACAGAAAGTGCGGTTAAGATATATTGTATTAGAGAAGCACCTATTTTCAACAAAAAAAGAAAGAAACAAAAAAAGCAATATATTTTGAGTATATTTTTAAAACTTAATTTCTAATTAATAATAAATAATTTTATTTTTATTCAAAGGGGAAAATATTGGTCATAAGTCATATTGGCTATTTTTGTGAGATGTACTTTGAAATAAATTTATTTTTACATTTTTCTACACTTTCATCTAGGTAATAATATTGAATAAGATTAAAATTTACCATTCTCTTGTTCTTTTGCTTGATGTCTCTTTTAGATATCATCTATTTTATTTTATGAATCACATGAAAATCATTATTATTATATTTAATTATAATGTATAAGAAATAATATATTAGGATAAGTAGGATATTAAATGCAAATACTCTTTTTAAAAGTAAAGATAATCACCTAGATAAATAAAAGATACTAAGTCTTAGGAGTATGACTAAGAGTTCTAATGTATAGAATCACATTCCTTCTGTAACATTTTGTTTATATACCTCTTTTACAAATATTTGTGTAGTAATATAAAACAATGCCAAAGTCATTTGAATGTCAGTTTATAACACAAATAAAAATAATAGAAATTTTTTTACATCACCTTTTCAAACTTATTTAAATGTTGAAATGGAAAATCATAGAAAATAAAGTTGCTCAACTTTTCACAAATCATATTAAAATAGTAAAAACAAATTTGTACATTTTAAATAATTATGCTGTTATATTAGTTGGAATATAAAATAGCTTCTTCATTTGAAAATGTCAGCTACATATAATTTTCTATTTTCAGATTTTTAAACAGTAAGTTGGTAAGTATATTCCAAAATAATTTTGGACATGAAAACAATAAAGCTGATAAAAATAATAATCTGTAAGTTTTCAATTCATTAAGGTTATGTGTATTTGTAAATCATTGCCCTTGACTTTCTTTGCATAAAATCTTTTTAAACAAATTAAAGGAAAATTGCAACATGAGTTATTTTCCCAGCAGGGTAATATATTTATATCAAAATATCTCCTATTCTTTCTGATTTCTTGCTGATTTTCTTTACTCAACAGCTTAAACTACAACCACCTCAGTTTCTTAGAAGAAAAGGGAAGCTGTTGGAGATCATACAATATTACTGAGTTCTCTTGCATTCAATTCAAACAGAATTACAGCATGGATACAAAGGTTCTAATTATTTAAACAAGTCTGCAAATCCTAATACATAATAAAACATTCTGTTAGAATTAACTATTTGTAAAGAAAATATAAAATTAAGTTTCACTTAGTGTGACTAAAATGATATATGCTACTAAAGAATAAACATTTGCTATTAATATGTATAAACTGTATTTTTGAAATTCAACATTTTACCAATTAAACTCATTGATCAAAATGAGTTACTTCAATTGTCCACCAGGGTATCAATACAGGTCAGAGAAGACAAAATATAGATCCAGTATAAGTTACTATTTTTTCTTTTAAGTTACAAGTCTCCTACTTATATATTAGTTGCAACTTGTATCCTTATGGAAATTCTGTCTCTACAAATGTGTAAGCATTTACAGCTATACGTGTACTTTGTGCTTTTCCTTTGGCTCATTTTTTGGTTAGTTTATTTGCTTTGTTCTATAGATACTTTATTTTATATATCTGTTTGTTTTCTAAAGACATGAAGAAATGATGTGGATTTGGTCAGGTGGACTTGGGAGGAGTAGTGTGATAGAAACCATAATCATAATATGTTGAATAAAAAAAATCATTTTCAATAAAATCTACTTCCATTTGGAAAACCTTCATCTCAATGGTCATGTTGCCATGATTGTTGTACATTACACTGATGTGGATTTAAATGCACACATAGTGAAATGAAATGAAGAAAAATGAATCATTAGTGTTTTGATGTATATTAGAAGAAACCTTGTTTTGCCTAAGGAAGCAGAATAGCAAAGCAAGTCACAAATGTATTACTGTATAAATTATACATTCTTAAAAAGTACAACATGGGTGCTACTTAATAGCAGCACAGTATTTAAAATGTATACCAAGATAGTTTCATTTTGTCTGTCATGCTTTCTGAATTACTTGATGATTTTGTTCAAATTTATATTATTTTTTAAAATTAATAGATCAATTTATGTATTAACTTTATATCTTGACCACAGTTTCTACTTTCTCTTGTCCTTACTGCTATTACACCATCTACTCTTAGTCCTTTTTCCCCTCTGACTTCTAATTCCTTGCTCCAAATCTTTGCCAGGATTCCCCAATATCCATTTGTTTGGCTGTGGGCCTCTGAATATGTTAACATTCTGGGTACAGCCTCTCTGATAATATTTATGCTACACACCTCTCTGCAAGTATAGAATATTATAATTAATAGTATCAGGGATGGGCTCCCTGTCATGAGTCTAAATGTGGACTAGTCATTGATTGACAACTCCCTCATTTTCTGTTACATCTTTATCCCTGTACATCATGTAGGCAGGACAAATTGTAGATTTAAGACTTTGCGGATGATTCGAATTCCTATCCCTCTACTGATCTTTTCTACTTTTTTGAGATGTCTGTTTCTGGTTCCATGTCTATATTGCTGGGAGTCTTAGCTAGGGTCAACCTCATAGATGCATTTTTTTCACTGTAATTGGTTTCTAGCTCATGTCAGGAATGATTCCCTACTCTGATTTCAGTTTTCTTCCCAGAACTGTCTCTCATTGTCCTACCCAACCTGATCCCTCATGTTCTTATCCCCACCACCACCCACCACTCTCCTGTCTACCCATCATGTCTCTCACACTTCTTCTTAGAGAGATTCATGTGTATATTGAGCACTTTTTGATACTTAGCTTCTTTGTATCTGTGGATTTTAGCATGATTATCCTTTACTTTACTGCTAATATCCACTTATAAGTGAGTATATACCATGCTTTTTTCTCTGGGTCTGGGTTACCTCACTCAGAACAATCTTTTATTCTTTATCTATTTGCCTGCAAATTTCATGATATCTTTGTTATAAATATCTCAGTAGTACTTCATAGTGTAAATGCACCACATTTTCTTTATCAATTCTAATGTTGAGGAACATTCCCAGTTTATGGCTACTAAGAATAAAGCTGCTGTGAACATAGCTGAGTAAGTGTCTTTGTGGTATTACAGAGCACCTTTGAATATATGGCACAGAAGTGATATAAGTGAGGTAGAACTATTTGAAAATTTTCTGAGAAACCATCAATTTGATTTCCAAAGTGACTGTAAAAAATTGTGTTCCCAACAGTAGTGGAGGTGAGTCCCCCTTCTCCAAATTCCCTCAGTAACAAGCTGTCACTTAAATGTTTAATCTTAGGCACTTTGAGGGTTTTTTTGTTTTTTGTTTTTTGTTTGTTGTTTTTTTTTATTTGTATTTCTTATTTTGCTGAGAATTTTGAACATTTTTTAGGTGCTTCTCAGCCATTAGAGATTCCTCTCTAGAGAATCTGTTTAGATCTGTACCTCAATTTTAAATTGGGCTATTAGATTTCTTGGTATGTAGTTTCTTCTTTTTTATTTTATTTTTATTTTTTATATTTTATCTATCTGCATTTATACTGTTTTAATTACATGCAAGTATTAAGGTCAGTTCTAGGTTGAAGAACTAGCAATACAATAGATACAAATAGTCAAGAAACAAGCAAGACAATAAACAAAGTCCCAGTTCTAAGGGCTTATCAGTATAACCAAAATACCTGAGCCTACATCCTTGTCCAAAGTCATTTTCATATCTTTTCTAGCCCAAAGTCATTTTCATGTCTGAAGCCTACTTCTTTGTTCTAGCCTAATATTTAGATTACTGCCTGAAGTTATTTCTTTGTTCTAGCCTAAGGTATCTAGTTTTTTGGATTCTTTATAGATTTGGATATAAGCACTTGTCAGATGTTGGGTTGTTGAACTATTTCCATTCTGTAAGCTGCTGTTTTGTCATTTTGACAGCAACCTCGTCATCATTAATGCATTCAACACTATTCTCCACTTTCTTTTCTATCAGCTCTGGATATCTGGTTTTATGTTAAGGTCTTTATGCATCTGGATATTAATTTTGTTCAGAGTGATAGATATGACTCTTTTTTAACTCTCCTACTTGCCAACATCCAGTTAGTCCATCCCCACATGTTGAAGATGCTTTATTTTTCTATAGTAAATTTCTTTGTCAAAAATCAAGTGTCCATATGTGTTTGAATTTACTTCTAGGACATCGACTTGATTCCATTGATCAATGTTTCTGTGTTTATGCCCATAGATGTGATTTGTATTACTATTGCTCTGTTTTACAGCTTGAATCAGGGTGATGATAACTTCAGAAGTTCTTTTATTGTACAGGATTATTTGAGATATCCTGGATATTTTGTTTTCCATATAAAGTATAAGTTTGAAAAGAACTGTATTGTAATTTTGATGGTAATTTCATAAAATATGTACATTGGTTTCAATAAGATTGCCATTTTTTACTACATTACTCCTACTAATCAATGAGCATGGGAGATCTTTTGTTCTTCTGATATCTTCTTCAAATACTTTTTTTTAACAGACTTGAAGTTTCTGTCATATAGGTCTTTTACTTCTGGGATCAAAGTACACCAAGAAATTTTATATTATTTGTGGGTATTGTGAAGGGTATTAGTTTCTTAATTAATTAGCCCATTTGTCTTATTGCGTATGTGTAGTGGAGCTACTAATTTTTCTTTTCTTTAATTTTTAGTTAGTTTGTATTCAGCCACTTTAGTGAATGTGTTTATCAGATGTGAGCGTTTTCTTGTAGAATTTTGGGGTCACTTATGTATGTGGTCATATCAACTGGGAATATAGCTATTTTGACTTCTTGTGGAGAGCCGCGGTGAGTGGTGACAGCATCCGCCATTGGAACATGGCGCTTGCACCTGACACTCGTGGGTAAACAAGTAAAATTGTGCATGTGCAGTGGCAAAAGCCCACCAAATCACCGCCCAACCCGGGGTATCATACGGGGGTTTTAAGCAAGCAGCCAATCAGATATGTCCACCCCACCCTAGGGTGTATATAAAGCAGCGCCATCTTAGGTATCTCTCTCTTCCTCCACACATGGTAATAAACGCGTGCTGCAGAAGAATCCTGGTGCCTGTGTGCGTTCTTGCCAGCGAGATGATTGCACGGGTCACAGCTGGTGCCGAAACCCGGGAACCCACCATCGCCAGCACCGAGGAGAGCCTCCGCTCGCGGAGAGGATTCAGAACTGCAGCACAAAGATAAGCTCTGAGAGGCATGTTTGGTCTTGATCTATCTCATTTCTCTCCCCAATCGGCAGGAGCTCCAAAAATTTTCGCTAATGTGCTAGCAGAGCTCGTTCTCTTCCTTTTGATTTTACAGGATGAGAAAAGCCACTCAAATATCGTGGCAGTTCAGGGAGTGTTAGAGGAGTTACAAGACGGCGTGTCAGAAACAGGGCTGGATAAGAGGCTAGCCACTCATAAAGAGAATAGGAAAGGCGCCCACAAGAAAACAGGCCCTTCAAAAGACGCTCAGTCCGAGGAAGTGACAGAGGAGGGAAAGAATGCCCTGGGAGAGTATTGTAAGAAGGGAGGGAGGGCCCCGAGAAAGAAACCTCTTTATCCGGTAAAGGAACTGGAGGCCTCAGGGCTTGGTAGCTCCAAGTCGGAGGAACTGGGACCATATGAGGAGGAAAGGTACCATCCAGATGGGTGGCCGCCACTACAAGATGGAGGGCAGGAGAAGGCGGGAGATGGGAACCACATGGCGTCACTGCCGCAGCTACAAGATGGAAGGTGGGAAAAGGCAGGAGATAGGAATCGCATGGCCTCTCGGCCTGTCGTGCACTCCCAACTTATTGTCCCCAGCACTCCTCCGCCTTATGTGGACAAGCGCTGCTCAGACTCCTTCCTTTTGAAGGATGACAAAAGAAAGATGTTACAAGCTTTTCCGGTGTTTGAGGCTGCAGAGGGAGGCCACGTCCACGCGCTGATAGAATATACCCCTATTAAGGAGCTTGCTGAATCAGTTAACAAATATGGAGTTGATGCTAATTTTACAGTCATGCAGCTTGAGAGACTTGCCGCTATGGCGATGACTCCGAATGATTGGCAAAATACAGTAAAAGCTGCTCTCCCTAATATGGGACAGTACATGGAATGGAAAGCCTTGTGGAACGATGCTGCTCAAATCCAGGCAAAGGCCAACGCTAATGCAGAAGGCAATCAAAGACAGTGGACGTTTGAATTGTTAACAGGGCAGGGACAGTTTGTTAATGACCAAATAAACTATGATTGGGAGGCATATGGTCAAATCTCCGCTGCCACTATTAAGGCGTGGAAAGCCCTTTCAAAGAAAGGTGAGGCTGGGGGATATCTAACCAAAATCTTGCAAGGCCCCCAAGAGCCATTCTCAGACTTTGTTGCTAGGATGACAGAAGTGGCAGGCAGGATTTTTAATGCATCCCCTGCAAAGATTATTGAATGGTATCCAGATGCAGTCGCTCAGCTTGCCCTTCATGGGCTAAAAGCAGCCATTACCCATTTTGGAAGGGATCCTAAGGTTTTAATAGTGCCATATACTGCACATCAGGTTCAAACATTAACTGCTACCTCTGATGTTTGGGCGGTGTTGGTCACTTCCTTTAATGGTCAAATAGATAATCACTATCCTAAACATCCTATTTTACAATTTGCCTTAACTCAAGCTATTGTGTTTCCGCACATTATATCTCAGAAGCCTCTCCCAGATGGAGTGGTTGTTTACACAGATGGGTCAAAAACAGGTGTGGGTTCCTATGTAGTTAATAATAAAGTCACAGCTAGACAATACCATGAGACCTCACCTCAAGTTGTGGAATGCTTGGTAGTATTAGAGGTTCTTGAAACCTTCCCAGGTCCTTTAAATATTGTTTCTGATTCCTTTTATGTAGTAAATACAATTAGGGTTCTGGAAGTTGCTGGATTACTTAAGCCCTCTAGTAGACTTACAGAAGTTTTTCAAAAGATTCAATTTACCCTAGTCAATAGGAGATCTCCTGTTTTTATTACACATATCAGGGTTCACTCAGGTCTACTGGGACCAATGTCCCGTGGAAATGACCTGGCATACTGAGCCACAAAGTTAATAGTTGTCGTCCTATCTCCAAAGTTGACCTTGGCCAAAGATTTCCATAAAAGATTTCATGTAACCGCTGAGACTTTACGTCGGAGATTTAACATAACCAGAAAAGAGGCTAGGGATATAGTGACTCAATGTCAAAATTGTTGTCAATTCTTACCAGCGCCTAGTGTAGGAATTAATCCACGAGGAATTCAGCCACTACAGATTTGGCAAATGGATGTTACTCACGTCCCATCCTTTGGCAAATTGCAATATTTACATGTTTCCATTGATACTTGTTCTGGAATTATATTTGCTTCCCCATTGACCGGAGAAAAGGCAGCCCATGTTATTCCGCATTGCCTCGAGGCATGGAGTGCCTGGGGAAAGCCTAAAATTCTTAAAACTGACAATGGACCAGCTTACACTTCTCAGAAGTTTAGACAATTCTGCCGCCAAATGGAGGTGACCCATCTAACAGGTCTACCATACAATCCTCAAGGACAAGGCATTATAGAACGGGCTCATCGCACTCTTAAGTCCTATTTAATAAAGCAAAAGGGGGGAGTCGAGGAAGCTCTACCCTCAGTGCCACGAGTCACCATTTCTATAGTACATTTTACCCTTAATTTTTAAAATCTGGACAGTCAAGGCCACACGGCAGCTGACCATCATTGTTTAGAGCCTGACAGGCCAAAAGAGATGGTCAAATGGAAGGATGTTTTGACCGGACAATGGAAAGGCCCGGATCCTATTTTAATAAGATCCAGGGGAGCTGTTTGTGTTTTTCCACAGGAAGAAGATAATCCGTTCTGGCTACCGGAATGCCTAACACGAAGAATCTTGGAATCTCAGCTTGATCCTGCCCAGAGACATGAAGACCCTCCTGCTGATGGTGATATTCTGGCTGACACTGCTGACGGTGGGACATGTGGAGCTGAGATGGGGGATCATCCCTTTCTAGGTTTTGCTGCAGAATTCAACCCTAGAATTCGAGGAAACGTTGAGAGATCTTCGGCCTTTTCCTTCTTTTAAGAATGGGTGGGAGTAGGCCTGTTTGATATAGTCCTATGCTGTGGATTAGTGTTCATGTTATGGTTGGTCTGCAAACTCAAAAACCCAACAGAAGTGTGACAAGGTGGTGATTGCCCAAGCATTTGCTGCTTTAGAACAAGGTTCCTCCCCTAGAGTCTGGCTGTCTGTGTTACAAAAGTAGCTAGCGCTTGAGCCTCAGCCGATGCACCCCATGGGTTCTATCCCATTGCACTGGGTTGGTGAGGCAAAAGCCCCGTTCTCTGCTCGTCTCTGGGTAGAGTGTATACTGTGATATACAGGGGGTGTTCCTCAGGGATAGATTCCTCGAAGGCATGTCTGGTTGCATAGAGGTCGAGTTGCCAAATCCTCTCCCTGTCAAAGGCAACAGGATGGGTAGATTAAAGTATACTCGTGGACTCAACGACCAGGGTGGAAATTCTTTACAATATCCCAACATTCTGCACAAGGGACTAGACCTCTACTTTCCTCTACAAGAGAGATGACTTAGAGCCTTGCCAGACGACCTTATGGTCTCATTTAATAAAGCTAAAAGGGAGAGATGTGGAGAGCCACGGTGAGTGGTGACAGCATCCGCCATTGGAACATGGCGCTCGCACCTGACACTCGTGGGTAAACAAGTAAAATTGTGCATGTGCAGTGGCAAAGGCCCTCCAAATCACCGCCCAACCTGGGGTATCATTCGGGGGTTTTGAGCAAGCAGCCAATCAGATATGTCCACCCCACCCTAGGGTGTATATAAAGCAGCACCATCGTAGGTCTCTCTCTCTTCCTCCACACATGGTAATAAACGCGTGCTGCATAAGGATCCTGGTGCCCATGTGCGTTCTTGCCGGTGAGACGATTGCGCGGGTCACAACTTCTTATTGCTTGTCTTGTTGCTTTAGCTAAAATTTAAAGTACTATATTGAATAGATGTAAATAGAGTGGAAAGACTTGTCTTGTACCTGATTTTAGAGGAACTGCTTTCTATGCCTATTTAATTTGATGTTGGCTAATGGCTTCTTGTATATTGACTTTATTATGTTTAGTTGTGAACTTTGTATCACTGAGCTTGCCAAGATTTCTAACATGAAGGGGTGTCAGCTTTTCTCAAATACTTTTTCAGCATTTAACAAGATAATTGTATGTTTTTTTTCTTTCAGGTTGCTTATATTGTGGATTTATTTGATACATTTTCTTATGTTGAACTGTGTCTCTGTGATGAGCTCTATTTGATCATAGTAGATGATCATTTTGATGTTTTCTTGGATTTAGTTTCTGAGTATTATATGGAGTATTTTTGCAATAGTGATCAGAAGGAAATTGTCCTGAAATTCTTATTATTGTCTGAATTTTTGTGTGCGTTAGGTATTAGGGTGACAGTAACCTCATAAATATAACTTGGCAGTGGTCTTTCTGTTTCTGTTTTGTGGAATAGTTTGAGGCATATTGATATCAGTTCTTTGAAATTCTGGTAGAATCATGTACTAAAACCATTTGGCCTTGGTCATTTTTTGGTTGGTAGACTTAATGAATATTTCTATTTCCTTAGGGAGTTAAGATTCAGGGACTTATTTCATGTATCTGTAGAGATTTGCTTTGTAACAGAGTCTGTGGTTCATTTTCAAGAAGGTTCTTTGAGGTCCTGAGAATGAGGTATATTCTTTTGTGTTTGAGTAAAATGTTCTGTAGTCCATTTGATTCATATCATCTTTTTGTTTCATTATTTCTCTAATTTCTGTTAGTGGCTTTTCAATAATTATGTTGCAATTTTCTTCTTACCAAGCTAGCTCACAAATTATTTAGTGTAGACTATTATATTTATTTATCAAGTCTAAAAGGCACAACAACTGGGCAATATTACTCTATTTAACTGTCTAAGCTAATTTGGCTACCTCCTAACCAAAATCACTGAGATACTTGTATTTTATCACTTTCTCTGTTTAAGGTATTTTTCAGTGTCTCCCAGACTCTTTCCTCTTGGTGATTCTCCACTTCTTTTATCTTCATAAGGTTGGAGTTAAAGTTACAAGTTAAAGCACATTTTCTTGTGCTTCAGTTGTGTTAGTACATTCAGAGCTTACTGTAGTAAGATAGCTGGGCTCAGGTGGTGCTATACTGTCCTTGCTTTTGTTGATTGTGTTTTTCACCTGGTCTTTAAACGTCTGAGTTTTACAGTTATTTTAAGTTTAGATGCTGGTTTCTAAGTCTGTCTATATTGAAAGAGTGTTTTGAGGATTTTTTTCCCCACTTTGTTTTCTCTATTCTTCTATCTAATAGTCTGAGTGTTCTTATGACTAGCTAGTCTTCCCCTGGGGGTTTTGTGGACTGCAAGGCCTCTGGGGAGGCCTTGTGAATACCAATGTTTCCTGTGGGTCCCTAGTATCAGCATGGCCTGGAAGCTCTGGTCTTGGTGAACCTCCAGGAAATCATATAGAATCTTCTCAGATTGTAGTTTTGTGTTTGTTTGAAGTCACAGTCTTCACATGTTAACTATGTCATATCTATAATTTTTTTCTTGTTAAGCTTATGTTTAATCAGTCACATTGCTGAGAGCTTATGATTGTATTTTCTGACATTAATATGAGATAGTATATCATAGCAAACATTCTGATCCTCTGGATCTGATGTAGCAGTAAATATTATTTGGGGATTTCTATCCCACCTTACATTATTTAGTTCCCAAATAAAAGAAACAAAACCTTGATATTTATAATAAGCCTTAAAAAATTACAGATGGGTGGGGGTTAGAAAGGTGGAGAGAGCCTCATGGAAATTAGGGAAGGAGGTATTGGAGGCATTTAAATGTTTGAGTTATGGGGTCATTCTTATTTAAACCAGCATATTCCACTCTCTAACCATTTGCTTGTATCCATATTATAATGCATATGTATTAAGTCCAACTTCAAAAGTCCTCATAGACCTTAAAAGTCTCAACACTGTTTAAAAGTTCAGTCTCTTCTGAGACTCAAGGCAATCTCTTAACTGTAACCCATAGTAAAATAAAAATAAAAAAGCAGATTACATGCTCCCATCATACATCATATTTAATATGTTGTAATTTTAAAAGTAAGAAAAGGAAACATAGTGAGGAAAGACTAGACCAAAGCAAGAAGGAAAACAAACACTTTCCTTATTCCATCTACAAAACCTGTTATTCTTTGAGCACTGGATTTAGCTCTACTACATTTCCTGCTGTTCTTTTTCTCCTCAAATTGTACATTTTGATTATTTCATGAATAAGCTTCATCCTTTGTATAATAGACCTACATAACTGTCACCACTAACTACACGGTACAATTAACACTAGGTTGTCTTGCTATCTCCTTTGGCAATGCTATTAATCCAAAGGACTTTGATTTAGCCTCAGGCAGATTTTGTTTTAAAAACAAGGGCAGAAATTAGCCACATCCTTCATCAAAACGGTCTAATAACAGTCTATAGTCTATTGCCTAATATTTTTTCTCTTCTGAAACCTCTTGATCCAAGCCATCATAATTTCCTATGCTCTCCATACCACTATCTTCCATACTCCATCTAGCATAGCCCATTAAGCCTGTCTTAAAGCATTCAGTTGTTTTCCTAATCCAAAGGCACAAAGTCTACATATGCCAACAAGAGCAAGGCTAAGCCTATAACACTAATACCTGACTCCCTCATACCAAATTGTCTTTCAGTGTTCTATTGCTATGAAGAGACACCATGAACACAAAAGCTCTTATTTTAAAAAAGCATTAAACTGAGGCTTGCTTACAGTTTCAGAAGTTTAGCCCACTATTATCAGAGAGTAAAGCATGGAGTACTGGGTGGAGTACTAGCTGAGAGTTGTTCTACATCCAGTTTCACAGTGAGAAGGAGAAGAGCAATCCTCCAGGTTCTGCTTTGACTTTTGAAACTTCAAAGCCCATATTTACCCCAAGGCTAAACATACTACAATAAATAGTGCCACTCATAAACATTCAAATATATGAGCCTACGTGGACCATTTTTATTCAAACTACTACAGTGATGTTGTCTGTGAGTCATCATATATATGCATATTGATACACATACCTCTGTGAGTAACTCCTATAAGAAGTTATTGGTGGGAATATGGGACATGACGTGTTAGGAATAAGAAACTTGAATTTGGAAGGAAGAAAGTGATATCTTCTAAAGTGATAGAAGCTTCAGTTTTTTATAAACCTGTCTTTTTGTTCACAATGTCAGTGATATTAACCTCAATCCCATCAGAAATTTATTAATAAGTTTCAGCTTTATTCATCTTTCCATTGACTCTGTTGTTTGGTTTTGGTTTTTAATGGCTGCTTTTTCCCAGCCATATATGTTAGTTCTGTTCTTACTAGTTTAACATTTTCTAAAACTTTATCATGAATGTATATTATATTTTGTCAAAGTCTATTCAACTGTTTTACATCTATTTAGATGATCATGTGTATATTTTATAATCTATTTATGATGTTATTTTATTTGTTACCATATATGTATGCATTTGAATGTGTATATATACCATACACAGAATGCATACCAGCTATAAAGCCAATTTAATTATGGTGTAAAAAAATTTTATAGATGCTTGTATCCTGTTTCTAAGTATTTTATTGAGTCTATTGTAATGAGGCATATTGGCCTGTATCTTGCCTTTATCTGGTTCAGGAATTAGAGTAATGCTGTTTTTGTAAGAAAAAAAAATACGGGTGAGCTTCTGTTTTTCTTTCCTTCAATTTTTTTTTATTTAAAAAAACATTAGGTATAGCTCTTTTTAATTCTTATAAAATTCTTTATAAGTACAACTGGCTCTTCATTTTGTTGGTTGTTAGAACTTTTAATTCATATTTAAATCTTTCCATTTATTATTTTGTTATGGATCTGTCTACATTCAGTTTAAAAAAATTCTTCATTTTTTTTTAGGTATTTCAGAGATAGTCTTTCACTGTGTCTCTTTTGTTAGTCCAGATAGGAGTTTGTTGATCTTCTCAAAACAAACAAACAAATCTTAGATTTGATGATTCTTTGTAGTGTTTTTATTGTTTCTATATTATTGATTTTTACCCTGTTTTTTATTATTTATTGCTGTCAACTGCTTGATTTTATTTCTATTTGATTTTCCAAGTTTTTGAGTTGCCACTATAACTCACTTATTTATCTCTTTCAGGGTTATTTTAAAAGTAGGCACTTAGTTATATGCTTTTCTTATAGAACTGTTTTGAATGTGACTAAAAGTTTGCTTGTGTTTTCCACTTCAATTGTTTTCAGAAAATTTGTATTTATTTTCCATTCAGTACTACATTGTTTAATCTCCATGATTTTGTGTATGTACTCGAGATTCTGTGCTGTCAAGTTTAAGATGTCTTGCATTGTGCTCAGATACAGAGTTTTGTCAATACTTTTGACATTGTAAATAATTGATTTTTATCCTAAGATATGTTCTATTTTAGGCAGTTTTCTCTGTGTGGTTGAATACAGTGGTATTTAAATGAAACATTCTTTAGATATCTGTTAAGTCCATTTGGAATATGATATCCACTAGTACTAATATTTTATTTGTTTATTTTATGTATTTTTATTTTTTCACTTTTTTCTTTGCTTGGTTTTGTCCGAAGACCTGTCTATTAAAGATTGAACACATCTATCATAAATAGATTAATGTTGATCTATATCTTTAAATCTAGTAGAACATTTTCCTCTTCATATAATTATGTGTACCAGAGTTTAACACATGCATATTTAGGATAGTAGTGTCTTCATGGTTAACTGAATAAGGTAACTATGCAAACTGATTAAAATAAAGTATCTTTCTCTCTTTATCTCTTATGATTTCTGTTTGCTTGGAGTCTTTGTGTCCTTATTTTGGAAACCATCTCCTTATTTTCTTGTCCATTTAATTTTTGGACTTTTGTTTGTCGTTTTAGTTTGAAGAGCTGTGTTGTTTTAAGACTAAAATGTTTTTCTGGTGGACAAAAGACAGATTCATTTTGTTTACAGATCTACTCAGTCAGTTTGTGTCTTTACAGAATTTAGGCCATTGATATTTAGAGTAATTGAACTGCATGTACTAGTTGTTGTCTATCTATTGCTGATGTTTGTGTTGTTTTGCTGCTATCACTGGTGTATTTTGTTTAATAATTTTGGCTTTGTATCTCTTCCACAGTCTATTTTTCAGCTGGAAATATATTTCCCTGTGATTTTTGTAGGTTTTGTTGGCTGATTATCATTGTTCCATAGGCTGCTTATGTCATAGACATTATTTTCTTTTTCTTTCAATAATGGCAGATAGGATTTGGAATTCATTGTTCCAGTATCTTCTCGCTTTCAAGGTTTCCAATGATCAATCACCTGTTATTTGAACTTCTTTATATTTACATGTGGCTTTTTATTTTTCTCTTGCAGTTTTCAATACTGTCTTTTTTCACCCATGTTTTAACTATCACATGTCAGGGTGATGTTGTTTTCTAGTCTTGTCTGTTTGGTTTTCTATGCGCTTCTTTCATCTATGTGTAAGTGACTTTCCTTTGTTTTGAGATTAGTTTTTTTTTCCATTTTGCTATTAGAGATCTGGCTAATACCATTGGCTTGTAATTGTCCTATAATTTTTGCTTATTTGGTTTTTTTTTTAATTTTACAGAGTGTTCTACATTTCCCATATCTTTTGTTCCTTTATGTTTAATTATTCTGTATGTTTATTTCTGTATGTTTAATTATTTTCAAAGTCCTGGCTTATTTGTCTAGATCCTCTAAATCTTTTTCATGCCCTGATAGACTGAGTTTACTTGAGCCTTCAGAATGATATTTAATATTTGCCTGGATGGAAAGTTTGGGTACAGCATAAGAGGGCTCGCTGCCTTCTTCCTTTTATGAAAAAAAAAAAAGAAAAAGAAAAGAAAAAGATTTTTTTCCTATAATTAGGCTTTAAATTTTTTTATCTAAGTAGAAAATCAGTTCAAAATAGACTATCATGTACATTTATCTTTGCTTTGATTTTGAAACTAGTCTTATCCTGATTATACAGGTATAACCCCCTACTCACAAATCCTTGGCTCTTTTTCCACATTAAATCTTTGGATGTGGTGAATCCACTGAGGTTACTGCTTTTTCAGATATAACCCTAACTACATCTCTGTTCTAATCAAGGAAAGAAATCAAGCTATTCTTTTGATAAATTGGTTAACTTTTTATGTATCCTTGAATAATTTACATACTGATTAAAGGTTTATCAAATGTTCAGATTTAATTTCAATAAAACTGACAAAATTAATTGTATATAATTATTGCATTTACTATGTTCTTATGAAGTATCCTTATTTTATCATGCAACATTATATATTTTACCCTGCTATATAATTTTAAATTTTATGTTATTTATTTTGTGTACATATTTGAGATTATGAAGAGTATCTATTTGTCAGAGTTATATGTATAAATCAGAGGAGAATTTGAGTGACTCAGTTGTCTCCTTCAAAAACATGAGTGCCAGGGATCAAATTCAGTTGGTCTGTCTTGACAACAGAAAAAAATACACCTTTAGTCATTGTAATGGACCCCAAATTATCCATGCTTGTTGTACTGTTTGTTTGTTTTTTTTTTCCCTCAAATCGGAGAGCTTCTGCCCTACTTTTGATCATTTAGTTCCTAGGCTCACAACTTTTATATTTATAATAAGAAGCCATTAAAGAACTAGAGCTGGGAGAATATATACCCCCTATGCTATTATGCCTACTTCACTGCCAATAATCCTGAGATATGACAGGCCATATTGCATCTGAGCTGCTAACTTCTACTGGCCAGCCATTATGGCAATGTTTTTAAGATTCACCTACCCCCCGGCATCTTCTCGTTAATCTACCTTCTTCCCTCTCTCTTCCCTTTATAGTACTGCCTAAGATCCCAAACCCAAAAATACAAAACCTCTCCTCAGCCCAGCTGCAGGTCACTGTTGGCATTTTTATCTATCCAGTAGTTTTAAATTAAGGAGCAAGGTCACATAGTATTACTTGATATACAATCCTATTCTCTTCTCCCTGGAGCAATCCAGGCCTTGGAGGTGTGTATTTAACATTACAATACATAACAAAAGTACAAATCTCAACTATGCCCTTTTGTGGTATTTGAGGCAGCACCTTTGTACCACTATACACTCAAAAATTTCCTCCTTGGATTCTTCATGAGATTTTTTTCTATTTGGCTACTCATTTCTCTTGATCAACTGCTCATCCAAATAGGAAACAAAATATTTTACCAGATTGTAGCATCAACACATAAAAAGCCACTATGTCCTCCAGTGTGAACAAGAATCCTAATAAAAAGCTGAAATATCAGAAAGTAAATGGAAACAAATAATTGAATCAAGCTGTTTTAAGAACATGACTTTTATTAGAGTTCTAGACCAATGGAAGTCAAGAACAGTACAGAGTTCTAGGACAAATATAATCCTCAAATAAAGTAGACTATCATTTCAACAGCTATGATGTTGTGCACAGAAAAGGTTTAACACGTAAACAAGGAGAAATACTACAAGCTCATTGAAATTCACTCCTACTTTTCCTCAACAGTTTATTGCTAGAATTCCTTGGTTAAACGGTAAAGTTCTTTATTAAGCATCTTGGTGCTAGTTTTTACAGGTTAGAATTGTTTCCATGGAGGAAACACAATTTCAACACTCTATTCTCCTTTAAATTCCTTTTTAAAAATGATATCACCCTCTACTCCCACATTTAAAGTTATAATTAGTAATTCTTGAGAGTAATGAATAACTGTTGTCTTCCAATTAAATTACCTGTGAATCTATTCCACTATTAGTCTCTCATGTTGTTGGACAAAATGTTATCTTTACTATGTTATAAGTAAAATTATCTTTTTCATAAAATTCATAAACAGTATATGCTACGCTGTGAGCTAAAGTGATTGAGTTCAAGACAGATATTCTCCAATCTTATCATGTTAATTATTGTGTGACCCAGGAAGAGCCCATATTACCATCCTTCATGGGCTCTCACTAAGAATACTTTAATTATTATTTCTAGATATAACATTTAAGTCAAATTTTCCATTTTCTACATAAAATGACATTCATTCCAAAATCACAATAATGTAACTATTAATTTTAAAATTGCCACAATTATGATGCTATCTTATTTTACAAAAATATTTTATTAGTTTTAAAATTACTTTTATTTATAATTTGTATTCAATATGTTTGACTTTAGAATTTACTGATGTATTTCATTTTCTTAATATGTAAGTCTTTCAAATTTATTTCTATTTTTTCTTAGTTTTGTAATTATTTTTCTCTTTCTATATGACTGTATTTATTTATTTATTTATTTATAAAATATTACACTGTCTACATATGGATGCTAGATGTTAAAATATAGCAACTCCATCCACCTCAAGAAAAATTTCTCACTTTTAATAAGTTTCTTTTAAAATACCTTATTTTTCTGTACTTTTATTATGGCTATATTTTAATGTTTAATACAGCCTAAATTTATTTCTATTTACAAATTAATATAGAAACCCAATATCTCCTGAAAATCTGGGGGTATGAATTCAGTGAAATGTATAGCTTATTACCAATTCTTCTGACTTTTGCAGTTATTTAATGTATAATATGACATTTGCTCTAGTTATAATACAAATGTACAGTTTTATTATACTGTATACCCAGTATTAAAACAAAGTTGAAAATGCTGACAACTACTTATTCATTCTCAACTACCATATAAATAATTTTTAGGTAATAAAAAATATACCAGAAATACTCTTCAACAAACTTATATACATGAAAATAAATACAAGCACATGTACATAATTGTAAGCATAATATTAAATGTAACTTAAATAGAGTCAGTAGCAAACTTTCCAATATTTAAAAAATATTTTTATTCTCTCTTTTATGAAAATGCATAAGAATTATGAATACGTTGAAAGTTTTACCTGATATTAACTCTAATTGTAACATTAATAACTTATGCCTCTTAAAACTACAAATGATTAAATTCATGCTTAATTTTTATGATAACATTATTGCCATTACATTTACATAGCTATATACAGACTATGGTGATATATTTCCGGCACTACTATATTTATTTTTTCCAGATCTTAAAATTTCCAAACAACCCCAATAAAGTTAGCATACTCTCTATAACAGCTTAAGCCGTAAGCACGGGTATTCTAACATTCAAAGTTATTTTGTTGGTTTCTCTTAGCTGTAATAGAAGGTATTTGATGGAGACATCTTATTTAGTGATGAGTGTACCAAAAGCTCTCACTTTCTGTATAACTTTTTGATGTTGGTCTCTTGCTCTAATGTACTGCAGGAACAAGATTATCTAATGATAGGTGAGCAAGGCACTCATTTTTACTATAGAAATAATGTAATTTGGATTAATATTATTGCTATGTTCTATTTGCAGAACATTAGTATTTTGTTTTAAGCTAGATCCCTAGGCTATCTAACCCCAAAGTTTTCATCACACAAGCAGTATCAGGCTTGGGTTTTCTCTTATAGAGCGGGTTCTAAGTAAAATTATATGTTCATTGGTACTTCCTGTTGGAGATTGGTTCGAATGCTTTGATTATCCAGGAATTTGCATGTTCAAACTCTAAAGGCCCTTATCCCCAATTGGTTTTTGACAAACACCACTAAAGAAGCCAGCAGAAAATGGTTGGGCAAAGAGAGATGAGGAGGAACCCTTAGAGTTGCAGGAGCTAGGATGCAGATGGGAGGAGATGGAGGATCACCTGGGGGGAAAAGAGGAATGTAGGAGCTTTAGGAGAAAAAAAAAACAGTCATTTAAGATTTCGAGTAAATTTCTACTGGCCACTTCCCTGATTGTGCCTGGGTTAGCAGGGTAAGGTCTAGGAGTGTCCAGCCTTTGGTGTACCAAAAACATTTTAAAATTGACTGGTGTGTGTGTGTGTGTGTGTGTGTGTGTGTGTGTGTGTGTGTGTACATGTACGCACGCTCATATGTCTTTCATTTATGGATCCAAAAAGTGCTTGGGTAGGTGGCTGGAAATGTGTGACCCATGTGGAGCACAAAGTAGTATAGCTAACAACTCCCACTACAACTCCCAAATGCTTTGTGCCACCATTGCCCTAGCATATCCTGTAGGTAGGGCACCATTATAGACTGAAAGTTTGTAGCTGGATTGATTATGTTTCTCCTCTGGTAGAGTGAAAAAGTACCTTTCTGTATCAAAGACCCTAGAGCATAAAGTTGAAGACTCTATGTAGGCATCTGATTTTTTGTTCCATGTTCAATGTGTTGTATATTTTTTTATAAAAGGTGGTAAATTTTATTCAAAATGTAGCCAGTAATTTAGGTTTTAATCCAACAATGTGGTGGCAGTACTCTGGATTAAATTCTAGTATCAGGCATAATTTTCCTTGTGATGAGGAAACATTTGATGAGGCCATAACAACAACTAGACAGCTGTTGTTTGTCACTGACAAGCTGAGTGCCACTGATTCTACCTTTATCCATATCTTCCCATACTAGAAATTACTGTGTCTAATAGATGTTGCAATTAGGTAGAACTATCTAATTGCTTCCCTCCCTGGGCAGCTTTGCACAGTATTTTCTAGAACCATAGATGTTAGACCTCAATAAAGAAGCTTTCACAGCAGATATAGTGCAAATCATCCTATTCCTTTGACCTCAGTGTGAGTAAATTTAGGAATTGAGACTCATACTTGCAACTGAACCATTCTGATTGGTTTGAGGTAGTATCTCAGGGCTGTTCTGACTTGCATTTCCTTGATGACTAAGGGCATTGAACATTTCCTTCAGTGCTTCAAAGCCATTTGAGATTTCTCAGATAAGAATACTTTGTTTAGCTTTGCACCCAATTTTTAAATAGGGTTATTTGGTTCTCTGGAGTCTAAAGTTCTTGAGATATTTGAATATTTTGAATAATATATTTGAATACCTTCAAGTTTGCAAGGGCTCCCAATATGTAGGTTGCCATTTTGTCCTATTGACAGTGTCCTTTGTCTAGTAAAATCTTTTTAGTTTCATGAGGTCTCATTTAGCAATTGTTGATCTTAGAGCCTGAGCCATTGGTGCTCTGCTCAGGAAACTTTTCCGCTTGTGCCAATGTGCTTGAAGATCTTCCAATCTTCCCCACTTTCTCTTCTGTTAGTTTTAGCATATCTGGTTTCATATGGAGGCCCTTGATTCACTTGGACTTGAGCTTTGTACAAAGAGATGAATATAGATTGATTTGCATTCTTCTACATGTAGACCACCAGTTGAACCAGCTCCATTTGTTGAAAATGCTGTCTTTTTTCCACTGGATAGTTTTGGCTTCTTTTTCAAAGATCAGGTGACCATAAGTGTGTGGGTTCATTTTTGGCTCTTCCATTCTATTCTATTGATCTACCTGCCTGTCTCTGTACCAATACCATGCAGTTCGTATCACAATTGCTCTGCAGTACAGCTTGAGATCAGATTATTTATTTATTTTATTTTATATTTATAACCAGATCATATTTATCTGGTTATTTCCCCAGATGTTCTTTCATTGTTGAGAATAGTTTTCACTATCCTGGGATTTTTGTTATTCCAGATTAATTTAAGAACTGCTGTTTCTATCTCTGTGAAGAATTGAGTTGGAATTTTGATGGGGATTGCATTGAATCTGTAGATTGATTTTAGTAAGATGGCCATTTCTACTATGTTCATCCTATTGATTCATGAGCATGCCTGATCTTTCCATATTCTTAGGACTTCTTAGATTTCTTTCTTCAGAGACTTGAAGCTCTTGTCATATAGATCTTTCAGTTGCTTAGTTACAATCACACCAAGATATTTTATATTATTTGTGACTATTGTGAATGGTGTGTTTCCTTAATTTCTTTCGCAGCCAGTTCATCCTTTGGGTAAAGTAAGGCTACTGATTTCTTTGAATTAATATTATATCAAGTCCCTTTGCTCAAGTTGTTTATCAGCTATAGGAGTTCTCTGGTTGAATTTTTGGGCTCACTTATGTATACTATCTTATTATCTGCAAATAGTAATATTTTGACTTCTTTGTTCTAATTTGTATTCATTTGACCTTTTTTGTTGTATAATTGTTCTGGATAGAACTTGAAGGAATAAACAGAGTGTGCACTCTCTTCTTGTCCTTAATTTTAGTGGGATTGCTTCAATATTCTCTCCATTTACACTGATGTTGGCTGTTGATTTGCTGAATGTTTTTTTTTTTATTATGTTTAGGTATGGGCCTTGAATTCCTGATCTTTCAAAGTCTTTTAGCATGAAGGGGCGTTATATTTTGTTAAAGGGGTTTTCAGCATATAATGGGATGATCATGTGTTTTTTTCTTTGATTGTATTTATACATTGAATTATGGTATTGTATTTCTGAAGATTGAACCATCCCTGCATCCCTGAAATGAAGTATATTTGATCAAGGTGAATGCTCATTTGAATGTACTCTGGAATTCAGTTTGTGAGAATTTTATTGAACATTTTTACATCTATATTCATAAGTAAAATTGGTCTAAAGTTCTATTTCTTTGTAGGGTCTTTGTGTGGTTTAGGTATCAGTGTAACTGTGGCTTCATACGATGAATTAGGTAGTGTTCCTTCTGTTTCAATTTAGTGAAATAGTTTGAGAATTATTGGTGTTAGGTCTTCTTTGAAGATCTGATAGACTTCTGCACTAAAATCATTTGTTTTGTGCTTTGGGAGACTTTTGATGATTGCTTCTATTTCTTTAGGGCATATGGACATGTGTAGATGATTTGTTTGATCATGATTTATCTTTGTTACCTTGTATCTGTCTAGAAAATTAACTGTTTCATCTGGACTTTCCAGTTTTGTTAAGTATAGGCATTTGTAGTAAGATCTGTTGATTTTTTAAAATTTCTTCAGTTTCTCTTGTTATTCCCTTTTCATTTCTTGTTTTGTTAATTTGAATACTGTCTCTCAATCGTCTAGGTAGTTTGGGTGTGGGTTTATCTATCTTGTTGATTTTCTCAAAGAACCAGCTCTTAGTTTTGTTGATTTTTGTATAGATCTTTTTGTTTCTACTTGGTTGATTTCAGCCCCGAGTTTGATAATTTCCTGCTGTCTACTTCTTTTTGATATATTTGCCTCTTTTTGTTCTAGAGATTTCAGATGTGCTGTTAAGCTACTAGTGTGTGATCTCTCCAATTTCTTTGTGAAGGCACTCAGAGCTATAAGATTTCAAACTCTCAGAACTTCTTTCATTGTGTTCTATAAGTTTCAGTATATTGTGTCTTTCTTTTTCTTCTATTCTAAAAAGTCTTTAGTTTCTTTCTTTATTCTACCCTGACCAAATTATCATTAAGTAGAAAGTTGTTCAGCTTCCATGTGTATGTGGGTTTTCTGTTGTCCTTAGTATATGGTGGTTTGATAGAATGCATGAGATTAATTCAATCTTTTTGTATCTATTGTCTTGTTTTGTGTCCAATTATATGGTCAGTTTTGGATAAGGTACCATGAGGTGCTGAGAAAAGGTTATATTCTTTTGTTTCAGGGTGAAATGTTTTGTAGACATCTGTTAAATCTATTGGGCTTAGAACTTCTCTTAGTTTCACTGTGTCTTTGTTTAGTTTCTGTTTCCATGATCTGACTATTGCTGAAAGTTGGGTATTGAAGTGTGCCACTATTATTATGTGATGTTAAATGTGTGCTTTGAGCTTTTCTAACATTTCTTTTACAAACCTGGGAAACCACCTGAACCTCACTACACAGACTGTAGGCAGTTCAATAAGTCCTTTCCGTATCATTCTGTACTAAAGTTTATCCAGAAAGGGTTCTGCAATTTCTGCTTGTTCTAGGTAAGTGATCTGTTTTGAAACTTGGCACATTTGCTCTGGGATGGAGAGATTCTGTAAATCTGTTCAGTTTCAGAGACTTCCTGAAGACAATTTGAGTTCTTTTTGGTTAAGAAGCTTCTCTGCTGGATAAAATGTATTCACTTCAGAAAAAAAAAAAAAAAAACTATAACAAACCACTGATGTCTTTATGGTTTAAAGCATATCTTAATTATAGAACTACAAAGTTCATAAGGTGTTGGAGAAATAATTTCCACCAACAAATTACATAAATCAACAGGGACTATTTTGGACCAAAACACCCATCATTAGTGCAGGAATCAAAGCAATATTAACATTTTTGGAATAAATTTTAGGAGAGTATAATATTTTTTCTTATTGATGTAGGAAATGCCTTTGAAATATTTCAACATACTATTATTATGCACACAGTAAACTAGAAATAGGAAAAATGCATTAGTTAAAGAGTCATCATCTCACAAAACTTTACATACATATCAAATATAATGATGACAAAAAACAAATGATTTACTACTGGATACATAGAAATGGAAAGATATTTTCTCTTGTGGTTGTTATGAATCACCACTTCAGAATCCCTGGGTAGGAAAATGGAGTAGTGAAAAGAATGTATACTGATACATAAGTCGAGCTTCAATAGACTATGGACGGTCAGCATATAAAATGCTGGAACTGCTCTAACATATTTTCTGAATGAATAATGAAAGTCAATAAAATTAAGACATAAAAATGATTTCATAAAATCAATTGTCCATTGATATGTTTAAAATAACTTTTATACTCACAATGCAATCCCTATACAACAGAGGATCACAAATAAGTGGGGATCTGAACATTTGTTGTGACTGAAGTTTCAGCAGTACTGCTTCTTCAGCTGGACTTCCATAATGACAACACCAGTTGATATTTTGTTGAGTGACAACTTTCTCCCACTCCCCTGAGGAAACACAACAGACGCATTTACTCGACACAGATTGGGATCCAAGGACAGTTCAGCTTTGTAAACCAATGTGTGTAATTGTGCTTATTTGCAGGCGTATAAATGAGGGATTATGTAGAGGAGCCAAAATGACTCAAGGTCAACTGCATCACCAAAGCCCATTCCAGCACTGGTGAAAGGCCTCAAAAGCTGGGAAATGAGAGCTCATTGCATAATCTACAGGCTGCTCAAAATGTTGGGAGAGAGCGTTCTATCCATGCAGCTCAGTTGGTCTGATCCTTTTCTGTGAAGTTTATCTGTTCTTTACTTTCACATTCCTTGTCTTGCCTTTGTTCTTTCAAGCTGCTTGGCTGAATGAACTCTGCTTCTTCCAGATGTTAAGGTTATATTGGTGTCTTTACAGCTTCTCCTCTCTAAGAGTGACGATTAGATGTTTTCATGAATTATATACTCTTTATGTTGGAGAAGCCTGGTGAAATCTGGTCCACTTCAAGGACTTTTTGATACTAGTATGAGTTATTTTCTTCCTGTCTTAATAATCCTTTCCTCCAGCATGTAGAAATTTTTCTCCCTCAGAACATCCTATTGTTTAACTCCTTTCTAAACCTAGTGTCACTAAATAACTGGACATTTTACCTTTCCTTGAATTCTAGTGTCTTGATAAGTTTCTCACCAAAATGCAAGTCTTTAACCTACAGAAATCTACTCTATTACATATTAATATTGATGTGGGAAATCTCACACAGTTGTACTCCTGAATGAAGAGATATAGGCAAATAAGGTCTGATGGTAACAGTAGCATCTTTCTTCTCCAGGCATAGGTCCACTGACTTGCTAGCCGACACAAACTGGTCAGTACTGAAAACATTGTAGAAAAGTAACACAAATTCAACTAAGCAGTTTCTATTTGTTTATATGTTTACACAGATGTAACAATAATAATTAAAAGAAAAAGAAACAATAGAGAAAAGGTATTTAAATGTAATAATTCCTATTGATATAAGGTGTAGCCAATTAAATTTAAAGCAATGATGTGTCAAATATTACTGGAAACTGTTAATATCTAGGAAAGTAAAGTATTACAATATATATACATATATATATGTAATATATATTACATATATATATAATATGTAATATATACATATATTGTATATATAATATATATATATATTATATATACAATAATTATATAAACCATAGAGAACTGATGCATTAGAAATCTATTATTTCCAAATTGATATAAGCAACACAAATTCAACTGACTCCAAAACATGCATTACTGAAGAGATTGACACACTAATTTTCATAGTTAAGCAAAAGAAAAAACACTAAAACAAACAAACAAACACAAAGTTATAGAAAAACAACAGTTCTAGATAAAAAAACAAGCTTGGATGAACTACAATATCTATTTTCATATTTTATTCTGAGAAATAATAATTATGACAATGTGTTATTTTCATAAGAAAAAAAAGAAAATTACTGGAAGAAAATAAAGGGCACAAAAGTAAACACAAATAAATGCATTTTAGAAAGTTTGGAATGTGTAGAAAAAACAGTGTTTTACAAAATTAAACATTTTAGCATATCATGTTCTTTAAGCTAGCTCATAAAAATTATACATAAAAAGATAAGAATAAAAGATATAAAACTCAAATCAAAAGAGAATAGAAGATAGATTGACCAAGCCAGCTCAGTCATTCAACAAGGTCTCAAGGGGGGAGAGTAGTGGATTACAGAATTCAAACTCAGATATCAGGCTTGCATATCAAGAATCATTTCCTTTCTCTATTGAGAGCCTTATAAATAATATTGTCTAAATTTAAACTTATTAATAAGTAGTATACTGTTAGAAGAATACAAATACTAAAAAGCAACAAATTTGAATGAATTCCATACAAATCACATTATGTAGAAAATATTTCTGCCTTGAGTATATAAAGTAAAGTTTTGCCAAGCAGTAGTGGTGCACACCTTTAATCCCAGCACTTGGGAGGCAGAGGCAGGCAGATTTCTGAGTTTGAGGCCAACCTGATCTACAAAGTGAGTTCCAGGAGAACCAGGGCTATAGTGAAACCCTGTCTCAAAAAAAAAGTTTTAATAATTTTGCAAACTTCCAAATAAACATTGAATTTCAAAATTAAATGCAATTAATAGACTAAGTGGTGAAGCTTTGTGCTATGAGAAGTGGTAGATAAAGGATTAGATATTTGCCATGTATTTGTCAATGTTTGCCAGATTTCTATCATCAAGTTAAAATACACCAGAAGGAAAAAAAAGTAGAAAAATATTCATTTCACAGAATACATATACAAAACAATTTGGAACATATTAACATAAAACTGCTGTAAAACAACTGAGTAATCAAAATAAGAAAATGAAAAGAAATGAGTAACTGTACAAAGTAATTTTTCAAAATGGTATTATTGATTAGCCTCTAACCGAAAAACAATGTAATCCTAAAATTAAATGAAATTGTATAAATGTAGCTAAAACACCTTTTTCATTGCTCAAGAATTTTAAATATGTTTATATATATATATATATTCAAATATATATATATATATATATATATATATATACATATATATATATGTATATATATTTTCAAAACCAGTATAAAGTATATTTTTTTGAAAATATTGTTTTGAAAATAAAGGTAAGTATATTGCAGTTCTGTGAATTGGCTTTATACTAACAGAAATAATTTAAAATTAAGAGACAAAACACAAGTGGGTACAAATAACATATGTATGCATACATATGTGCTTACATGAATTAATCATCATGCATTTCTTACCACTGTTCCCTGATGTCTAAAAATAGGAACATGTCATATAACTGATATTAAAAGCCTATTTTCTAAATATCATCCACAGTAAAGTATTACAATTACTTCAAAGACATGGTGCCGCTTACCAGCAACTTTAGTACATGAGATTTGGAAATAGGAAAGAAAATCAGTTGAGAAATTATATAAATGAGACTTTTATAAAATGCAATGGAAAAATCTGAAGTAATTTACCATGACCACAGATGAAACAATTTTAACAATAGGACATTGCAATGAGTTTTTCTACTTTCATTTCTATAGCTGTGATAAATCCCTTCACAAAAAATTCAAAACAACAAACAACAACAAAAACACAAACAAAACCAAAATAGCAATAACAACAACAAAACTAATGTAGGTGATTTTACCTTACAATTCCAGGTTGTCAATTACAGTTGTCATGATTGGAAGTCAAGCCAGGAATTTAAGGCATCACATCCATACTTAAAATTACCTTGCTTGCTCACTCTGTTTATCCCTGTACAATTGAGGCTGTATCCTACAGAGTGGACTGCTTTAACAATTTTAACAATCCTTCTCAAAAGTACTCACTGGAAAACTATTTCAAGAAATTATCTTAACTGAAGCTCTTTTCTTAGGTGGCATTAAAGTTGGCAAGATGGCAATTAGATGCTAAGTAATACAATGTAAATAATTTTATTAAAATATATAGTAACTGATAGCTGTTTTATATAAATTAATTTTGATTAATAAATACAAATAACATTAGGAAGAACTACTCTAAATAAAGTCTACAAAGTGTGGTGGAATAACTGTCAAAATGTGGATGTGGTATAAAATATTTCTATGCTAGTATGGTACCAAAATGCTAATCCATTATAAAATGAAAGTGTTAACTTTCAAGTGATAAACCATAAAAAAAAAATCTGAGACACACAATTACAAATAATGTCATTAGAATTTAGAATTTATATCACACTGATATCCTGATATTATGCCTAAAAATAGTGATATTGTTTCCTATATATTTTAATCCTAATAGCACCATGTGACATAATTAGAATAACAAAATTTTGGTGATATGAAAAATTTTTGACTTATTATCTTTAGAAATCTTGCTAGAGATACAATTTTATGTTAATGGGCAGTGAAAAAGGTTTACAAGTTTTGGAAGTATGAGATAACTGTGTAAGATTATGGAAATGTGATAACTAAATGAAATGTAAAACCATTTACATTATGGATGAGACCTAGTGATATAAAGATAATTGAAACTAATATAAAGTAAGGCCATTTGACCATAGATTTTGATGATTACATTAAAAGTATAGAAGTAGTTTAAAAAAATTTGAATGAGCCTTGGAAAGAAAAGTGAATATTTTAAAAGTTTTCTGTAAGTCTTAAAATTTTGATGTCAGTAAAATTATGCTTTGGATATCTCTAGGTATATAGCATTGAATAAGTTATGTTCACCTTATGAAGAGCTATTTATTCATTTATAAAACAGAGGACTACTACTGTACAGGGTTGCTGAAGTCCCTTCCTGTTTAAATATTCTGTGAGCAGAATATGGTCATAATGATCTGTGAAAGTCTCCATTGAGTCAAGTAACAAATGAATGGATTGAGAAATTGATTGATAGATCTCCAGATTTCTCATAATATATTTGGAATATATCTGTCTTCAATTAAGTACACACCCAAACATTTTCAGCATTTTCATAAACAAAGTATTCTAATCTACTGAAAAATATAGGACAATGAAAAGTTTCAATAAACCCATAAAGCATTTCAAAGTCTTAATTCCTATATTTTGTTTCTAAATGAACTTAAATACATATTAACAAGATGTTGGATCACCTTTCTATCATTTTAGCAAGTAAAATCTTCTAAGGTATATATTTTGCAATAACGTTCATGTGAACAACATTAGAATTTTGTGTAATTAACTGAGATCGATTTTAATTTTTGATATTATAATAAATTACACATTTTCTCCTTTCCCTTTTGTTACTTTAGAACTTCCCATGTAAATGCCTTACTTTCTCTCAAAATCTGCCTCCTTTTTCATTGATATTGAATGCATAGATGTGTAAATTCACTAACACCCCCACATCCCCCATGTGCATGTGTGTGTGCATATATATATATATATATATATATATATATGTGTGTGTGTGTGTGTGTGTGTGTATGTGTGTGTATGTGTGTGTGTGTGTGTGTATGTATGTGTGTGTCACTTAACATGTATGTCATTTGGGACATAACACTTTTATGAGGATTAATGTATTAATCTTTTATTTTTAATTATTTTCATTATTTGAAAGATTCATAAATCTGTATCATATATATTAATCTTATTCATCCAAAACTACCTCCCTCAAGTTTCCTCTTGATTCACTTTCACCATTTTCCTCCAAATATCATGTTCTCTTTGTTGTTATAAATAAATCTCTAAAAGTGTTTAGTGATGTTCATATGCACATGGGTGTATGGCCATCCCCTATGGTATGAGCAACTAATCATTGTCCATGTCCCCCAAAAAGAGTAATTCTTTCTGCCTCAGCAAACACAGTTGACAGTAGCTCCTCACATATGAGTGGGTCCTTGAACATCATTTACACAATACGTGGGGACAAAACCCAAGTTTTTATAACCATTAGAATAAATGGAAGTCATCACAATTTCTAATATTAGACCAGTTCTCAGTGAGTTCCTTTATGCAGTCCCCACACTGATGAATGACAGTCACTATGATATTTGAATGAGGGTTTTCTGGAGGCTGAACATAGTGAAAGAATTAGGTCATCCCAGAAGCAGAGCCAGATGGTTGTGGGCGTAATCCTTGAAGAAGTTTGAAAGAATTGCCCTGCCTAGAACAGCCAGTAAGAAAAAGCACCATACTGAAGGGAAATAATATAGATACATGTTATATCTCTAAAAAGAGCATTTAGGCTCTACATTTTTTCCTCTTACCACATTTCTGTAGGAAATGAGATATGTAGGAGTTGGTACATTTATTTTTTTACTAAAATATAAATTCAATAATAGAATTCTAAAATTTTAAGAGGAAAAATTTGAAACCACCTATCATTTTTCTCTATCATTCATTGATCCCAGCTCCCAGCCAAACAGAAATCTAACTTCTAGCACTATGACTTTATTTGCCTATTCAAGAATTATGAAAAAGAGTTCTTGTGCATGAATCCTGAAACTGAAGGAGTGAGGCTTTTTTCAGCCTTCTTCAGTGGCCTCAAGACACTTAGAACTCTGAGGTTAGCATGTTATACTTGCAGAGCAGATCATAACTCTTAATTACCATATGTACAATTATCAAAAACCAGAATGACATATAATATAAGAAAAACACTTGTTCCAAGATAACACAATCTATATAATGAATAGTCAATTACTTTTTAAAAAGGTAATAAAACTAAGCACAAGAAAATTAATTAAAATGTACGTGCATAAATTAAAAGAAGCAATAACACTGTGCATGGCAGATAACACCCACAATCCCAGGACAGGTGATATTCTAGAACAAATCTCATTAAAAAACAAAACAAAATGAAACCAACATATCAAAACACCAAGGTCAAATTCAAATTAAAGCTTGTAATAATATTAAAGGCTTAGAACTAAAATACAAGTAATTATTTGGTGGATGTAAATCATCATGGATATAGTTTTTCTATTTCCTTTTTATCTTTCTTTATTTGGATATTTTATGTATTTCAAATGCTATCTCCTTTTCTGGTTTCCTCCTCTGGAACCCACTATTCCATTCCCCTACCTGTGCTTCTATGAGGGTGCTCCCCCTCCCACCCTCCCACTCCAACCTCATAGCGCTGGCATTCCCCTACAGTAAGGAATCAAGTTTTCTCAGGACCAAGGGCCTCTCATTCCATTCATGCCAGACAGTGCCATCCTCTGCTACATATGGGACTGGAGCCATGGGTTCCTCCATGTGTACATTTTGGTTGGTGGTTTTCTTAGTCCGGGTTTCTACTCCTTCAGAAAACATCATGACCAAGAAGCTAGTTGGGGAGGAAAGGATTTATTCAGCTTACAATTCCACACTGCTGTTCATCACCAAAGAAAATCAGGACTGGACCTCAATCATATCAGTAAGTAAGAGCTGATACGCAGGCCACGGAGGGATGTAACCTACTAGCTTGTTTGCTTGCTTGCCTTGCTCAGCTTGCTTTCTTATAGAACCCATGACTATCAGCCCAGGGATGACTCCACACACAATGACCCCTCCTTCACTTGAACACTAATTGAGACTTTGCAGCTGGTCTCATGAAGAAAATTTTCTCCTTTCTCTGTGATAACTCCAGCTTGCGTCAAGTTGACACACAAAACCAGCCAGTACAATTGACCCCTTGTCAACTTGACACACAAACACATCACTATTAAGCCTTACCCTTTACTTTCTTATTCAACCCCAAGATCTAAATAACTTTAAATGTCCCAGTCTTTGCAAATCCTTACATATTAAACTTCCAATCATTTGATGTCTGGGATCCACTCACAATCTTCTGGGCTTGGGTCACTTCTCCAGCCATGTCCTTTGTGACACACACCTTGTCTTCTAGGCTCCAGGCCTGTACTCCATTGCTGCTGCTGTTCTTGGTGGTCATCTCAATGTCCTGGCATCTCTAAAACACTGTTGTTTTTTATTGTAACTAGCCTTCACCAATAGTAACTCATATGCTTTCTTTATAGTCCCAAGCCTCAGTTTCTTTACATGACCCCTTCAGTCCTGGTCCATCAATTGCAACTGAGGTTGCACCTTCACCAATGTCCTCCCATGGCCTCTCCCAGTGCCAAGCCTCAACTTCTCTCCATGACCCCTTCATGCCTTCAAAGCCAGTACCGCCTGGGTGACTCTTACATATTACCAAGTACAACCACAACACGAGATACCCCCTTTACCATCTCTGGAGCACAGCCTCCTTGTGCTCTCAGAAAACACTTCTCAGAATAAGAGTCTTTAATTTTCCCCCTGAAATTCTATAAGCCAAGCCTCCATCTTCTGCACTGTTCTCAACATTACCCCCAACTCTCCTACAGAACAATCCACAGAGCTCTTAACTTACCAATGGTTCTTCTAACTCAAAGTTCCAAAGTCCTTCCAAATTCCTCCCCAAAACATGGCCAGGTTGTCTTGGGAATACCCCCACTATTCTGGCACCAATTTGCCTTAGTCCTGATTTCTACTTCTGCACAAAACATCATGACCAAAAATCAAGATGGAGAGGAAAGAGTTTATTCAGCTTACACTTCCATGCTGCTGTTCATCACCAAAGGAAGGCAGAACTGGAACTCAAGCAGATCAGAAAGCAGGAGCTGATATACAGGCCATGGAGGGATGTTACTGGTTTGCTTGCTTGCCTTGCTCAGCTTGCTTTCTTTTTCTTTAATTTTTATTTTTATTGGATATTTTATTTACATTTCAGATTTCTTATAGAACCCAAGACTAGCCTAGGAATGGCCACACACACAATGGGCACCCCCCCCCCTTGATCACTAATTAAGAAAATGCCTTACAGCTGAATCTCATGGAGGTATTTCCTCTAGTGAATATCCTTTCTCTGTGATAACTCCAGCTTGTATCAAGTTGATTTACAAAACCAGCCAGTACAATGATTTAGTCCCTGGGAGCTCTAGGAGATCTGGTTGGTTGATATTGTTGTTCTTCCTATGGGATTGCAATCCCCTTCAGCTCCTCAGTCTATTCAACTCCTCCATTGGTATCCCCATGCTCAGTCCAATGGTTGGTTGTGAGCATCTGCCTCTGTATTTGTCAGGCTCTGACAGAGTCTCCCAAGAGACAGCTATATTAGTCTCTCATCAGTAAGCACCTTTTGACATATGCAATAGTGTCTGGGTTTGGTGACTGTGTATGGGATGGATCCTCAGGTGAGGTAGTTTCTGGATAGCATTTTTTTCAGTCTCTGCTATACACTTTGCCCCTGTATTTCCTTTAGACTGGGTCCATTCTGTGTCAAAAATTTGGAGATAAGTGGCCCCATGCCCCAACCAGAAACCTTCTTTAGCCTCTGGATATGTTCTCTACCTCCCTCCCCTTTGTTGGGCATTTCAGCTGATCTCATTCTTGTTGAGTCCTTGGAGTCTTTTGCTTTTCTGGCATCTTGGACTTGCTATTTACTTAGCATTATTCTTTGAGTGCTTACATATTTTTGTGTTGGGTTAAGACCACATGACATTTCCCTAGTCATATAAGTATGATTATATTTGTTGTTCTTATTCATCTCATAATTCAGCATTTATGTTGGTGAGACTTTATGAATGTAGATTCTGATATTGGTAGGTGACACATTCTCACATCAAAGTTACAATCTTTCTGCCCATTCTTTAGCAATGACCCCTGAAACTTAGTTGCTGAAGTTTTTTGCAGACTCAATATCTATTGAGACTAGAATCTACTATTCTACATTTTGACTGGATGTAGTTGTTAGTAATAGATTATATTGCAAAGGGAAATTTTTTTTTATGACGGACACATATTCTCATTTGTACCTGAAGACAGTAGCCTAGCATGGCTGTCCTCTATAAGCCTCTACCAATAGTTCATTGAAACAGATGTAGGCACAGCCAAGCACTGGACTGAGGTCTGGGACCCCTATGGAAAAATTAAGAAAAGGATTGAAGGAAGCAAAACAGATAGCAACCTCATAGGAAGACCAAGAGACTGAGCCACCAACCAAAAACCATACAGGGCTTGTCCAATACCCATGGAGTATATGTAGCAGAGGACAGCTTTTGTCTGACCTATGTAGGAGAGGTGTGCCTAGTCATGTAGAGACTTGACACCCCAGGGAGGGGAGAACACTTGAGTGGGGCACCCTCTGAGAAGGATGGAAATGAGGATAAAGAACCTTGAGAGGGGAAACCAAGAGGAGGGGGCAACATTTGGGATGTAAACTAGTAAAATAATTAACTAATAGTAACAAAAATTAAGATCAATATTTAGAAAAATATTTCATTATGAATTTCTCTATGTGGGAGTAAAAATTAAAATAAATGTATTTTGAATGTATTCAAAAGAAAAATACTTTAAAGTAAATAGACTATTTCTGGAAGATGTATAAGTTTTTGTTGTTATTATTTACCCATAATAATAATGTAAAACTATTAAAAACAAATTTATAGATTAACATACAAACTGTTAAATAATTTTTGATTATAAAATTCTCTACAATAATATAAATAGTACTTTTACAATATTTGAAGTTTTTCTTGGCTTTATGAATGTTGCATTGATTAATTATCAAAATACTAATGAAATTAAAGTTTCTCAATTGGATTCTTGTATCCATGATTATATTAAGATAAATAATGTACTATAATAACCCCTGATTACTTTTAGATTTTCTATAACAATTAACACATTTTGAGAATCCTAATGCAAACATGTTCAAACCATACAAAAAATAAAGCACAAAGTTTTTTGTAGTTGTTTTTGTGTTCCTTGTCTTCATAGAATATTTACAATGGATCAAGGATATTGGGTCAAATGAAGCATTGATCAGTTTCTGCTTTGTTCATTATTAGATTTTTGTGTTCTTCTTAAACTTTCCTCACATATGATTCTAATGCTTCGAGTTTTAGATCATGCTAGTCCTTTAAGTCCTGGGAATATTTTATGTCTGTCCATCATGTTGAAGCTTGTCTTCAACAACATCAACATGTTGGAAACCAAAGTATATGGCTTGAACCTGAAAATGGATACCCCATACAGAGTTATTAAATTAACAGGCTGGCAAGCCAGGGTCAGGTAAGATTCTACACAGAGCCTTCCCAACCTAAGACAGAAGTGCATTGCTTTTTATAAAGCATATACTATGATGGGTAAGGAAGGCATTCTTTTCAGAATGACTTAAGACAGGCTCAGTCTTGTTTACGAAATAAAAAGGAGGAGAGGCAAAAAGCTTTGGATGCTACTTGGCAGAATCTGACCTCTGCCAAGGACAAAGACATGGGCTGCTTGGCAGGACAAAGTCATGGGCTACTTGGCAGGAATATGACATTAACTAAAGACAAGGAAGTAGGCTTTCAGGAAAGAATCTGATTTTAGGCTAGAACAAAGAAGAAATTTCAGGCTGAAATCTAAATCTTAGGCTAGAACAAAGAAGTAATTTCAGGCAGGAATCTGAATTTTAGGTTAGAACAAGGAAGTATGCTTTTGACATAAAAATGACTTTGGGCTAGTACAGGGAACTTGGCTCAGATATTTTGGTCATCCTAATAAGCCCTTAGAAACAGTGATCACAGGAGTGTTCATAGATTTTGTTTATTGCCTTGCTTGTTCTTTGACTATTTGTGTTTATTGTTTTGCTTATTTCTTGACTATTTGCATCTATTGTATTGCTAGTTCCTCAATCTACAACTGCCCTTAATACTTGCATGTAATTAAAATGGTATAAAAGCAAAAAGAAAGAGAGAGGATGGGATAAGGGCAGTCTAGGGAGGGGAAATGAGGAAAGGGGATGACATCTGAAATGTAAATAAATAAAATATCCAATAATAAATTAAAGCTTACAGCAACTTTCACCTCAACTAGTGAATTATATATTAGATTTTTGTGACTTTATTACTGCTTATTTTATACATGATAAGGTTAAAAGAATCTAGCTATCAATTGAAGAGCAGGGTTATACTAGCTATAATGGTGTTTAGAGACTGAGATTCTGCAAAATAAAATTTTGGCCAGTGACTAATAAATTAATTACTGGAGAACGTTTTTACACCAATGCCTAATTCATCAAAGACATTCTCATGGAAAGTTAGTCCTCAAGCTCCTCATTCATGGTAGATATCTAGAACAATAAAATGTTTGTTTGTTTGTTAACTAAGGTAAAACTTAGTTACTTTTATTAATAAAGATCTTTAGGCTGTTACTAGAGAAAACTAGATAAGAAACCTTATGAAGGTAGACTGTAATGTGTGTAGCTTTGACTCACAATTAAATAGACTCTTGAAATCTATACAAGACATTTTACAACATGCTGAAGTTTAACTGTCTATAGTTAAATAGATGATTGTTACAGTTATATAGAGCACAACAATATTAAAATAAACTTGTAGTAATTTCAATGTCATCTATAATAATAAAATAATTGCATGTAAAAGAATTTATAAGACAGGATAACCAGGAAGTTTTTTAAAGAATAAATACAAATAAGAGTTGCCATGTTTTTCAATTGATGGGTAATTGGTGGGGAACATAAAACTTAGATAATTTATAGAGACCTCTGAACACTTGCACAGCCCATATACTGCAATACATTGGAACATCTGATCTTGAGCCTTCTGGCCCAGGATCATCTGACAAACCTAGTGATGCAGAATTCTTAAGGGCTGATTACTCTATCTTGTCAGATATATTCAGTCAACTATTCCACAAGTGTTTCTTTTTCTGGATAGTGATTTTTCTGTAGATGAAAAGATGCAATTCTTGCCTACTGACTGTCTCAACATAATTGGAGTAACTCCAAAAATGCTCAATTTTTTTTTTTTTTTTTTTTTTTTTAGAATCCAAGACAGGAATCTGTCAGGAGCAAACAAGTCTCTAATCAAAATGAACATTAATACAGAGATGCTTGTAACATCAATTCTGTGGACTTCTGATGTTTTGAAAACCAACAATCCATGTAAGTCAATCTGGACTGTTGTCTGTTAACTCCTCTCAGCTATTTGTAAATAAAATATAGAAAACACCCTAACAATAAACTCAGAGCCATGAATTTTCTATAGGCCCTTAACTCACAGGCTATCTCAAATCAGTTAAAAAAGTTAAAGAAGGTCTAAGTCTAAGCCTTGTATTCCTAAATGTGTTATATAGGCACAATGCCTATGAGAGTAACAATATTAATCTCACTTTTATATCAATAAAAAACTCATACCAATGAAAACCTTAAATTTGCAATCAAAGTAAATTTTGTACCATTTAAGAAATTATAACTTCATCTTAATAACAATTATACATATTTCTACCAATATGTTATGACTATGCAATAAACCCTAGCTAATCCTACCTGTTCCAACAAAACTACTACTTTTCCCTAGAAAGACAGCCCAATATTAACCACCTCAGTCCTCAAGCCCAGGGAATAGGGGCGCTGACTCTTCATTAACTTTTTCAAGTTGATTATGGGTGTTGAGAAATTAGAAGATGAGCAAGGGGAAGATTAAATTGATAAGCCTCTGACTCTGTGTCTTCACTGGTTTCAGCTGAAATTCCAAGACATAAGAGGTTCGAACAGGTCTGCTCAGCTCGCTTAATGAGTAGATATACCAAGACTGCTTATTCTGCAATATACAATTATCAAAACAAATTTTAATATCAAGATAATTTTTTGTTTGAATTCTGGAATCTAGTCTTCTGGCGGCCTGCCTTTGCCATGTTTAATCCATATAATTCTGCGAGTTTATATGTGTGCTCTCACCATCCTCCCATTCCCACCTCCCTGCTCTCGAATTCCCCAACACTAAGGAATTCAAACTTTCAGGCACCAAGGCCCTCTGCTTTCACTGATGCCTAACTCCTTACCCCATCCCCCCTCCTTTAATTACTATGAGGGTGTGCTCCCACCCTCCTCACAGTCCTGCCTCTTTGCTTAGGAAATTCTCTAATACTAGAGAATCCAAATTTTCAGGCACCAAGGCATCTGGCAAGGCCACCCTCAACTACCTACATAGGTGAAGCCATGAGTCCCTTCCTTGGTGTTCATGGGCTGGAGATTTAGAATGGCTACTCCAACTTGTTTCTTAGGACCATTTGCTTAAAAAATTATTTTTCAACCCTTTACTCTAAGGTAGAGTCTGTCTTTGTCATTGAGGTGGGTTTCCTGTATGCAGCAAAATGCTGGGTCCTGTTTACATATTCAGTCTGTGAGCCTATATCTTCTAATTGAGGAAATGAGTCCATTGATGTTAAGAGATATTAAGAAATAGTGATTGTTGCTTCCTGTTATTTTTGTTATTAGAGGTGGTATTGTCATTGTGTGGCTAACTTCTTTTGGATTTGTTGGAAGAGAATTACTTTCTTGCCCTTTCTGGGGTGTAATTTCCCTCCTTGTATTGGAGTTTTATGCTATTATCCTTTGCAATGCTGGGTTTATGGAAAGATATTGTGTAAATTTGGTTTTGTCATGGAATATTTTGGTTCTCCATTTATGGTAATTGAGAGTTTTGCAGAGTATAGTAGCCTGGGCTGGCATTTGTGATCTCTTATGGTGTGTATGACATCTGTCCAGCATCTTCTAGCTTTTATAGTATGTGGTGTAATTCTGATAGGTCTGCTTTTATATGTTACTTGGCCCTTTTCCCTTACTGCATTTAATATTCTTTCTTTGTTTTGTGCACTTGGTGTTTTGATTATTATTTCACAGGAGGTATTTCTTTCCTGGTCTAGTCTATTTGGCATTCTATAGGCTTCTTTTATGTTTATGGGCATCTTGTTCTTTAGATTAGGGAAGTATTCTTCTATAATTTTGTTGAAGATATTTATTGACCCCTTAATTTGGGAATATTCACTCTCATTTATACCTATTATCCTTAGGTTTGGTCTTCTCATTGTGTCCTGAATTTCCTGGATGTTAAGAACTTTTTGCATTTTGTGTTTTCTTTGACAATTTTGTCAATATTTTCTATGATATCTTCTGCACCTGAGTTTCTCTCTTCTATCTCTTGTATTCTGTTGGTAATTCTTGCATCTATGACTACTGATTTCTTTCCTAGGTTTTCTATCTTGAGGGTAGTCTCCCTTTGTGATTTCTTTATAGTTTATACTTTTATTTTTATGTCCTGGATGGTTTTGTTCAATTCCTTCACCTGTTTTTTGTTGTGTTCTCTCGTAATTCTCTTGTAATTTAAGGTATTTTTATTTTTCCTCTTTAAGGGCTACTACCTGTTTACTCATGTTTTTCTCAATTTTTTTGAGAGTGTTATTTATGTCCTTCTTAAAGTTATCTATTATCATCATTAGAAGTGATATTAAATCTGAATCTGGCTTTTTTAGTGATATGGGAAATTTAGGACTTTCTTGTGTTGGAGAACTAGGTTCTAATGATGCCAAGTATTCTGGGTTTCTGATGCTTATGTTTTTGCATTTGCCTTTCACCATCTGTATCTCCTCAGTGCTACCTGTCCTGACTCTAACTGGAGCCTGTTTTTTCTATTATCTTGGTTGTATCTGAAATGTGTGTGTGTGGGGGGGAAAGGGGGATGTTACTACTGAGGTTAGTGCTGGGTCCCGAGGTCTGCTCAGTGCTCAGGAGCAGATGGGAAATTACCAGTGCTCAAGGCCAGTGACTTCCTGGTGGGTCCCAGTTACTCTCTGTTTGGGGTTGTTATTGCTGCCTCCTTACCTGAGATACTGGGAGGCCCACTTCCTCTGGGTTCTGTGAGATTGGAGACAGAGCTGCTGCCTGGGTTATACTCAGTGCTCAGGCCCAGACCAGAATGGGTAGGGAACATAATTCTAAACTTCAACTTCAAAGTACACATGAACACACACACACATAAACACACACATACACACACAAAACACATTTTTTAAAAGAACTATTTTAAATTCTTCAATAATATCAAATAGCAAAATGTGTCCTTATCATTAAGAAGATGATAATTAGGCATTTGTCAGCAGCTTAATTTTTTAATGTCAAGTTTGTTGTTTCTGATATGTATGATATTCTCATACTATATGTCACCATCATTACTATTTAGATAAAATAATCAATATTCTAGTTGCCCTGCTTCAACATTTATGTTACTAATTCCAACTGTAAATTTTTAAAGAAAGTACTGAAAGTGGGAGAAATTTTATGTCTTTAATGTTGTATTTATATTTAAAGGTGAATTGCCAAGTGATGAAGCAATTATTCAATAAATCTGCTAAAATTTTCAAAGATATGAAAAATGTTTCATGGTGTAATATATATGTTTACCAGAACCCCTGGTTTAGGTAGGAGCAAACAGAAACACAGTGCTCTTGTCTACCAGCTCTTACCCTGAAGATGCAATAGACCTGTAACAGACAGAATAACATAGGCTTCACAATTATCCATTCCATCATATTTTGTTGCCAAAAGTAAATTCTTGACAAGGGGTGCTGAAAGACTGATTTTAGAAATGTTCTGTAGTGATTAGGGCATATTTAAAAACTATAACCTTGTCATCCTTTTTCTTGTATAAAACTTATAACAACAACAATCACAACAATAAAATTAAGCCGCAATGACCAGAGACTACCAGTATCTATCTGTAGCTCGCTCTAACATAAGTCACTGAGAAAAAGTTCTGTCAGTGAGCCAGTTCCTACTCTTGAGCCATATGGAGAAACTGACACTTGGGAGAATCAAGTGATATACAAGGTCATGTAATGTACTTTCAGAAGGATTTTTGCTTTGTTTGAAACACAGAGAGAGAGGGAGGGAGGAAGGGAGGAAGGGAGGGAGGGAGGGAGGGAGGGAGGGAGGGAGGGAGAGAGAGAGAGAGAGAGAGAGAGAGAGAGAGAGAGAGAGAGGAAACAAACAAAAAACATTAGAGGAAGCAAAAGGATTAAAACAGCCTTGAGAATGAAACAGCTGTATACTGTGCAGATTCTGATTCTGAATAATTGACAATGAGAATAGAGGAGTGAGAATAAGTATGTAAATTCATAAAACCAATTGTAGAATCTACAAACACAGGTTTGGTCAGTTTGATAGTAATAAATATGTTCACACAATTCAGTGGGAATTCTGTATAAGAATTCATTACTGGAGAACTGGAAAAACAAAGACAAAAGAATAAGCTTTGTTTTCAACTCAAAAAAACATACCCAAAGTGATTAAATGTGTTCTATACCTTAAACATAAATACCAATACCATTTTCTTCATGGATACACTACAAAATTTATCCAACACAAGCATTATCTGTTGTATTTGGAACAATAATTTTTTTAAAACAAAATGAATTTAGAACTAATATATCTAAATATATATCTGTTGAAGTAATTGTTTTAAATGGCCACTGATCAAGTCTACTATCTAAGCTGTGGCAGGCCTTCCTAGCTCAGCTGCTATGTTCTGTGGCCAGAGGGCATAGGTGTGCCACAGCTAGAAATGGCCAGCCAGAATCACCAGCTCTGCCACCCACTAGATGCCAGCATGGGAGATGGCTCTACTAATCTTCTACACTGTGTCCACAAGGCTGGGCATTGCCCAGACCATCCCACAAACCACACAGGCTCGGTACAAATGACACTCTAATGCTTAGATTATCCAAGTGCTTTATATATTTGGTAATAATCAACAACAAGATGCCCATACAATCAGAGGTGTAATCCAATATCCAACCTAGATATACCAACTACCTTTGACTGCCAGAGACACGTGAATATCCACCTCCATGTTCCCCTCTATCTTGTCTCTCTCCCTCACCTAGCTCCTCTTCTTCCTTCTCCTCTTCCTCTCCTTATTCCTCCTCTTCCTCTCCTTACTCCTCCTCTTCCTCTCCTTACTCCTCCCACCTTAGATCCTTCTACATATATCTAAATAATATATCTAAATAATATATTCTGTATAGCTAAAGGACTGGGCAATGTAAACACAAAAAATGTTAGGAGAAAAATATATTTTATTTACGAAAAACAATTTATAAATAAATAAAACATCTTCTGAAAATATGTTGTAATAATGTGCAATGCTTTTAGGATGTGTTTTATGGTTTTTTTTATGTTAACAATTCTTTAAGACAGAATCTATCTAGACCCAAATGTTTCAATTATTGTAGCATTTAAAACTGGCAATCATTAGTAGATGCTATTGATGTTAGATTAAAGTATAATTGTAATCAAATGTAGAAATAAATATGCATTCAATGAATACATATAATGCTCTATTTTATCACAAATTTATCTTGACTTACTTTTTAAAATAAGTGCTATAATCTTAATACAAAATTTATATATGACCTTTAGTCATGAGTCTAGCAAAAACTAAAGTCCTGAGTGAGTTTCTTCTTTTTCATTCTAAAGTTCAATATGTGAAATGGTTCTGAATAGATATTTTTATATGAAGCTACTGTGAATGATATGTCTATGTACCTGTTTTCCTTAGTTAATTTGTAGCAAATGAAACTGGTCATGCTACCAAGATATTCATAGTGAGATAAATGATAAAATGTATACTTTATAAAACTTTAGAAATCTAGCTTAAATATATATTATTCCTATGATAATGAAATGATAAAGGCCTTCTTCCTCAAAGTGCAGTTTTCAATGGGTTGGGAGAAAGAGATGTTATGAGAAAATCACATCCTTGCTAATTCTCCTCAATGAATTTTGGAAACCACCTTCAGCATAACACATAGATTTTCCCTTTGGATTCAGACAGTGAGTATTTGTCACATGAATAGATACCATGGTAAGAATGTGAGGTTCTTTTTTACAGCATAAATTTTAGATACAGAGGAACATTGTCAGTGAAGTGTAAGATACAAAATTTGATATCAGATAATCTGGAAATAATCTATAAATAAAAATGTCTCAGGTCATCAGGGACCTGAGGCATAGCCCCTAAGTTGCTTATGGAGATAAAATTCACAGAGATGGTTGAACATATTCCAAAACTGCCAAAACATAGACATATAGGGGAGGTTCTAGAACTAAATACCACCACATACCCACTGATTCTAACTGGCATTAAAGGAGTACTTTAGAAGGTACTAAAGAACATCTTTAATTTTAAACTGCCAAACAATGATTTTTAAAGGTAATATTCCCCCAGGAAAAACCTCAGCATGCTTTAAAGTATAGCAGTCATGCCCAGCAATAATGGAACAAGGATGGCAGCCCAACCATTACAATTGGAAATCAACAAAAATATTTAGGACTATAGATAGCTACATCTGCATGTTTAGAAAGTTTGCTTCTGAATAGCATTTGGACGCAGATCTATGTGTGATAATTCATGCAAGGCTTATACCTGAAATTTATTTTATCACAGCACCTCTATCAAAATATATTCAGTTAATAGAAATATATATTTGAACGTGAAACCTGTCAATGAGTAATTTTAAATGGCTAGGCTTAGAAATTTGGAATTACAATTTTACATATGATCAGTATTAAGAAGACACATAATTTGCACAGGTTAAGAATAATGTAAAATTTAATAGTTTCCCTGAAAAACTGTCTGCTTGTATTAACAGGAATAAAATTTTCATTAAGAATTTTAATTATACATTAATTTATAATAACATTGAAAAAAAAACACCAATCATTTCCCAATTAGTAATCTGGAAATAGTCCAAGTAGAAAGTTTAAAAATGGTAAATAGGTGGAAACCTAATGGACCAGGACAATGTTGGTAAGGTCAATGAAGCACCAACTCCAAATACCTTGAGAGAAGTTCGCTACCTTCTGTCTCCCAACCTGGTGTCATAAAGTCCAACTATCAGCCTTAGTGAGAATTTATTACGCTGACAGTTATAAGGCTTCACTTCTTGTTTTACCTTACAATGCCCTCTACACTTACCCTATAGGCATGCATGTAGATGTCTCAGAGACTCTGGACACCTTTCCAGGGAAATAAATACCCTCATTAACTCCCAATAAACCAAATAGTTCTCTGAAGCTCTTCCCGGGTGTATACTTTACCCCTCCCCCACACACTCATTGACGACCAACATCCCACACCTCATTCACCAGTGGCCTGCTAAGTTTCCCTCTCTCCAGTTAGCCCTCTACACAATGGGGCAGTCTACCCCAGGGAGGAGCGGAAGTGGAAGCGGGGAGGGAACTGGCACAATTGGGATCTTTGAAGAAGATCTGTGGGTTTTGTTTCCATGTATCATTGGCTAGGGCAGGCATGTTGGAAGATGCCTCATCTGCACGTGCAGGGACTGTAGGGTGTGTTTGGTGGAACATTTTAAGGTCAAAAAAGGAGAAAAGACTGGTAATTGAGTAATAAATTCTTACTGAAGTTAATATATTTCTTCAGGGATAATCAATATTCAACAACAGTACTTTTGTTTTGGTTTTGTTTAGTTTGGTTATTTTTCTTTTTCTTTTTTTTAAATTAAACTCTAGAAAAAAAATTTTCTTTCTTGAAATAATATTGTAATATTTTTATTAAAGCTGTTTTACATATTTTTGTATTTGCAGATGTGATTTGGGAAGCATTAAGGTAGACACTGACCAGATTAATTTCATGTAGTTAACAATAATATAGATAAATAAATTTATATCCAAATCAATTATGTAAAAATTCATCTTCAGATTACTCTATAGCTGTATGTATACACAAAAATATAAATACAGGGAGTCAATTAAGGAGTGTTGTGAGCAGCATAATTAGTGAAGCTCTTAATTGGTTATTTCAAACCATATCACTAAACAGATGCATGGGGTTAATTTCATATATTTATGCATATATTTGTGTGGATATCTCTTAGAGTACCAAAGAAAAAATAGATCAGGGAAGTGTATTTAAAATGTAGGAAGGGTGAAAGGTAAGGAGAATGATATGTAGCTATATTTGAATTACTCAAAATTTAAAATATGTAAACAGACAAACATATACTGAGCATTCCTATAAATGACATATTTATGTGTACATTTTCAAATATGCATAAGTGCAAATTGTGCAAATAACAAATAATACATTTTGATTCATGAAGTATCCCTAAACTAATTAATCCACAGGCTTCGGGAGCATGATCATTACTTTGTCACTTTAACATCTATTTTATCTATGCAGAAAGATCCCAAAGGACTTTCAGTTTTAAACACTTTCATGTGAATATTTCATTAAATGCTTCTTCATATTAATATCACACTTCAAAATCTAACTGTGTTCTAATGTCATTCATATTGAGTATTATAGGACACTAATATCTACTCTTTTGAGTTTATTTTCCAACTTCTAGCATATGTCATTTGATAATCTGGATATGGTGAGTATGCTACTAATTTTACAAGAAACCTTTTACTAAAGCTTCTTAATAATTAATAAAATAGCTTTATAGTATGAAATAAAAACATATTTTTCTCAAAAATTAGGTAGAAAATAGCTTCTAAGACGTTAATTTCTTGGCTATAGATACAGATTAATTAAATATACAAAAGAATTTATGATAAAACTATGTATATAATTTTACTATTAAATACAACAAAAATCTGAAGATAAAATATAATTGTATCACGGTGATTTAAGATTATTTTGTCTAGAAGTCATCAGTATTTTACACTAAATATTACAAAATATTCCTCAATTAAATAATTTGTAAAGATTTAGAACTATGTATAAAATAAACATATAATTAATATTTGTCTAAAGATTAAGTTTTGTGATTTTGTTTGTATCATCTATTCAATTTCAAAAGTAAGTAACTGTAGAATATAATATTAATCACAAATCTAGGGCAAAATGACCTTTAAGGGGTTAGTAATTTCTGTATACATTGTAATATGATGTACTGTATTCTGGATGACTGCAGTGGAAACAACAGTGCTCACTGAATCCACTTCAATGAAGAATGGGAAAGGAGACCAAAAGATAGTTGATATAAAATAACACAATTGCAAGAATGTACTGATCCATTGGAATAGTGCCTATTTGACAAATAAAGTATAATAAATGGAGTTGTTTATGTGGAAAACGTTAAAGAACAGTGAAGTAATTTTAATGGTGTTAATAGATTTAATGGCTTGAAACTATTTTGAATGCACATTTTCAAAAGATTTCAGTTGGAGCCTTTTATATTTAAACTTCCAGTTACAAAATTGATTTTATTCATCTCAATTTATATATTTACACTAATTTATGAAAATGACATATTTTTGCATTCTCTTAGAATTCAAGATGAGGGAATCAAATAAGATATGTGATGGTAGCTGCTAATAATTATGTCATTTAGTGCAATATTGAAGTAAGTATCTTTATGAATACGTTTCTGTATGTTCACTGTCAATTTAAATGGCATTTATATTGTTATACTAACTACTGGTTACTCCAGACCTAGGGCTCAAAGTATATTCTCAACTGAATCCTCACACAGAATAACAAATAGCAGTGTGGGGAATTTGTTCTAAAATAGATTTTATAAAATATGAGATTAAAGAAACATAAAACAGAAACATTTAAAGAACCTGTCACAGCAGGTTGAAATATCCTGAATATGTTAGTAAAAACATTTTACTTTATACCTACTTTCATGTTCAGGATTCATTAACACTGTATGTGGTATATTAGCCTCTAAAAACTGCATAAACTGTTTCCTAGTCAGCCTGGCCTAGATCCTGTGTATATATGATATGGGTGTGTATCTTGGTGTTCTTGTAGGACTCCTGACAGTGGAAGCTGGTATGTCATGGATAATTTCATCTGATCTAGGGTCTTTGTCCTTCCTGCTGGACTGCCTACATAAGTCTTGGTATGGGGTTATGAGCCTGGTTTTATTGTAACTTGTTATGACATGTTTTGTGATAGCCCTGAGAGGCCTGCTCTTTTTAAAAGGGAAATGGAGTAGATCTGGTCTAGAGGGAAGGTGTGAGGTGTGAAGGGACTGGGAGGAAGGTAAGGATTGGCAGCTGCTGCTGACATATAATATATGAGATAATAAACAAAAAAGGAAAAAATGTTGAGACTAAAGCTTTGGTAACTACAGGGTGGATTCTGAGGGTTGAGGAGAAGTCCATGTATTTTGATGGAATCAACTCACCATTATAGCATTAGAATATGGGGACTCATTATCATTACAGCATCTCAAATTGCTTGGCCCTTTTTTCTTATGTCACCTTCATGAAGAGGTTTCTTATATTCAAGGGTTAAATATTGCTCCCACAGTATATTGAACAACAGTGAACTGACCAACCACATGAAATATTTCTCATAGAGTCAGACAAACAATAGCCCAAATTCCAGTTTCAGTCTTTATTTGCTATTCAATTTTGGAGAAGTTACCAGTTCTTTGTGACAAGGCCAGGAGAACACAAAAGTACCAAAATCCTTCATAAAATGCATTAACTTAACATTTGTTAACAATAAATCAGGAACATTTGTCCACTCACCATTGTTGTTGCCTCATATATTATTATTTATTTCCAAAGATTGACTTGATAACTCATACATGACTATATTTTGGTAAAATTACTTACATAAATCTAAGAGTTTTATGTTCACCACAAATTTATCATTTTTTTTCTTTTAGGTTTGCTATCTGGTTTGACATCTGGTAATATGTAATGATCTAAAAGGCCTTAATGAGCACCAGCAGCAATGGGAAGTTCTCCCTCCAGGCATAATCTTCCTTTTACATAGCAATTTCTTTTCTTCAGTTTAGTGGCAATATTGTTAGATAAATTCTGAGCCACAGTTGGAGTAATTTCACCTGATATCTGATTACCAGGCAAGGATAAAATGTTCAAACTTGACACTCTGGTTTCAGAAAAGATGAAACTTTGGCCTACTTACTGAATTTAGTTTTGAAATACAAACCACTTGTCAGTGGATAAAAACTGTAAAACTGAATCAGAGAATTTTGAAATTTCTAAGGATTAAAATGGCTTTGATGAAAGGACCAGAGGGACAGTAGTGACTGCGGAGATCTCAAATTAGTATCTAAACAGCACAACTGGAAGCTCTATAACTGAAAGAAGAGATCACATCCAAAAGGAATAGATGTCAAAACAACAGGGTTGAAATAAAAAAGAAAAACATAAACAACAAGAACAACAACAAAAACAATACAAAGAATTAATGAAACGAATCTTTATTTTTATTAATCATTTTATTAGTTTACGTTTCAAATGATATCCTCCTTCCAGGTTACACCTCCACAAACCCCACCATCCCATACCCCCTCTCCACACTCCCCTTTGCCTCTCTGAGGGTTCTCCTCCACCCACTCACCTACTCCTACCTCACTCCTCTAGCATCTCCCTTTTCTGGTGCCTCAATCTTCAGCAGGATCAAGGGCCTCCCCTCCTACTCATCTTAGATAAGGCCATTCTCTGCTATATATGTGTCTGGAACCATGGATCCCTCCATGTATAATCTTTAGTTGGTGGTTTTGTCTCTGTGAGCTCTCAGTGGTCCAGTTAGTTGATATTGTTCTTCCTATAGAGTTACAACCCAATTCAGGTTCTTCATTCCTTCTCCTAGCTCTTCACCTGGCTTAGTCCAATTGTTGGCTATGAGTATTTGCATATGTATTGTTCAGATGCTGGTAGAACCTCTCAGGTAACAGCCATACCAAGCTTCTGGCAGCAAGTGCTCCTTGTCAAAGTTTGGTGTCTGCAGATGGGATGAATTCCGAGAGGGCGCAGTCTCTGGATGGCCTTTCCTTCAGTCTCTATTCCATTTTTCTTCCATCTTTCCTTTGGAAGGAAACATTAAACTTTCTGAGATGCGTGGATGGCCTCATCTCTCAACTGGGGGCTGTGCCTATCTACTGGCAAGGTAATATTATCTCTGTCTTGGTTATTTTAGTTAATGTCATCACCATTGGGTCCTGGGAGCCTCTAGCTTCCCTGGAGTCTGAGACATTTTAGTGGCTACACTCAGTTTCGCATTCCTCCACTGCTACACATTTCTGTTCCATTTTTTGACCCTCCATACTTCTCTCCTGTCCCTTCTTATACTTGATCTTGCCCTCCTTTTGATCTTCCGCTCCTCTCTCCCTCCCAGGCCCTTCCTTCTTCTCTCTCTTTTCTGATTACTTTGTTCTATATAGTATTGAAGCATCCACACTTTGGTCTTCCTTCTTCTTAAGTTTCATACAGGTTGTAGGTTATATCATTGGTTTTCTGAGCTGAAGAATGGATACAGAATATTTGGCAAATTTACACAATGAAGTACTACTCAACTATTAAAAACAACGACTTCATGAAACTTACAGGCAAATGGATAGAATTAGAAAATATCATCCTGAGTGAGGTAAATCAATCCCAAAAGTACACACATGTATGTACTCACTGATAAGTGAACAAATCATCTTTTGAAATGATAGGTTTACATGTAGTGATTTAAAATATATTTGAGTTCTGATAACTCTCCCAAGTACCCTTGCATTCCAATTACCACTTAAACCTCCTCTACATATTTTGAATAGAAAAGAAAATTACATGGTTGTACAAGTATTTCTTCAATGATGTATACGTATTTTCCTTAAGGCATGTTTTACAATGGTATACTTGCATATACAGCGGTTCTATTTATAGCTTTCAGATACATTTGCACAGGTTGCAACTGTTCACATTCTCGCCAGAGAGAACAAAATTTACCCTTCCCCACATCATCAGCCGCATTTGGCTTAATTTTTCTCCCTTGGCAATAGTCATTCTAAACATCATGAGATAAAATCACAGAGAAGCTTCAATATTCATTTCTGTGCTAAATGAGGTTACTGAACAGTCTTTAGCATAGTTCTATGACATGCTATATCTATTTATTTGTGCATGGTGCACCATCCCTGCATTTCAGGAATGAAGGAAACTTGATCATTGTGAATGGTGTTCTTTAGGTGCTCAAAATGCAATTGCTTGTATTTTATTGAGAACATTCACATCTATGTTCATGTAAGATATTGTTCTATATTTCCTTTTTATTGTGCATTTATTTTATTTGGTTTTATTATCAAGGTAATATGGTCTTCATAAAATTAGGAAGCATTTCTTCCTTTTATAGTTTATAGATTTATAGATTTATAGATTTATAGATTTATACTACTGTCTAGTAGTGTAAATACTAAAGGGAGTATATCTCATCATTGGGTTTTCAGTATTGTGGAGATTTTTAATTGTAGCTTTAACATGTAAAAGTTTAAACATTTTATCTCTTCTTATTTAGTTTTGGATATATATATACATATATATATATTCCAAATAAATTCTAATATATTCCAAATAATGCCAATATAATTAAATAAATAACTTATATTAAATATATTAAATATATATTATTTATTGGCATGTAAATTATTTTATGGCCTGTGATAAACTAATTTGCATTTATATCTCCCTTTCAACCCTAATCTGAGTCTTCTTTTGTTTTTATTTTTTATAATTCTTTTTATTGAGATTGATTAGGAGATTGTTGATCTTACTTATCTTTTTCAATAACCAGTTCTTCATTTCACTGAATTTTTGTATGACTTTATTTGTTTCTATTTTACTAACTTATGCTCTGATATTTTCTTTACCTCTGGTGCTTTTAGTTTTCACTTGTTCTTGTTTCACATGTCCTTAAACTGCGTCATTTTCTTAGTTATTTGAATTTCTTCTGATTTTTTTAACCTCCAGGAATTTATAAATTTTCTGTGGTTTCCCTTATGTTTGTAAATAGCCTTACTTAACTGCTGACAGAGAGAATACTATAGGTTATTTTAATTATTTTGTATATGGTGGTTAGTGCTACAACTCTACTTCAGAGAATGTTACATTTAGGATGTAATATTTTGTAGATTTCTTTAACTTTATGTGATTTATTATTTCATTAAAATCTAAGTTTCTTCATTTTTTTGTTCCACAGTTGTTTGTTGATGAACGTGTGCTATTAAAATCATCCTTGTTTTATAAAACTTGTTTCATTTCTGCTAATACACATATATTTAGCATTGTCATTTTCTCATGATGGATTTTCTTTGAATCAGTGTGAAGTGACATTATTTTTTCTCTTCTGAGTGAATTTTATTGGATATCTACCTTATCAGATAGTATAAAAGTGATGCCCCAGGCTCTCTTGTTACATTTTCTTGACTTTGTAGTCATGAAGTCGTTTAGCCTCTTTTTACAGTGACGTCTTTTAGTCCTCTATGTGTGCTAAAGGTAGAAGATTATGTTGACACCTATGGCTCAAAATATAAAATACATGGTTTCATAGCTTGTGAATTTCAGCATTTCTGATAGGAAGTTAAATGTGTTTCGATAGACTGTCTTTGGTACTTTGATACATTTCAACACATTTTTTTGTTCTGTGTCCTTTAGTCTTTTAACTATACTATGACATATGTAGAATTAATTTTCTTTTTGAGACAGGGCTTCTCTGTGTAGCCCTGGCTGTCCTGGAACTCACTCAGTAGACCAGGCTGACCTCGAAGTCAGAAATCTGCCTGCCTCTGCCTCCCAAGTGCTGGGACTAAAGGTGTGCACCACCACCGCCCAGCTCTAGAATTAATTTTTTTGTCTTACTTATTTGTAATCTATGGTCATGTGGCATCTGCCTTCAGTGTGTTAAGAAGAGAAAGTGATTTTTATTGTAAAGTCTCAATGCCTGCCTCATGATTAACTTCCTCTAGAATGACTTCACTCACTAAATGATCCATGTCTTTCTTAAATAATTTTTACAGCAGATACCAATTATTTAAATACTTGAGCTTCTAATGAGGTTCATATTTACACTACAATAGTGAAACAAAAAATTGAAATTTTCATTATTACTAATATATATTAAATGTCCATCATAACAAAATGCTGGTTTGCTTGATACTTTGTATTTCCTTTGAAAAATAAAAGCTTTTGAAACTTATTTGTAATTCACTGTTTATGTCAAATTATATTTAAACTCATTCTAACTATTAATATTTAAACAGAAATAAACTTTTAAAACATTATTCCTTTAAAATGGTGTGTTGAGTTCATATTTGTGTAAGGTATATCATTAGTATGCAACCATTTTCTTGATAATTAGAGGAAGCTGAAAGATTGAATTGTGAAATCATTAGTAATTGATCACTACAAGTGAGAATACTGCTGTTATGACTAATGAATGAATTGTTAATGTGTGTAATAGATGATATTTTGTACTGATAGAGAAATTACTGTGTGACTATTTATCATTTTGTTCTCAACAAGATGTTACAAAATAACCAAGATAATTGCAGCTTGTACTCATATTTTCTTTTTACATGTTTAACAAAATTTTGAAGTATAAGGCACAAAGTCATTTTTCCATTTAAGTTAGTCACAATTTTCCCTTTCAACAAAATTCACTCACATAAAAGTTCTGATGTGTGAAAAATTGTACCCTAAAATACTCATGAAATAACTGACATAGATAATTAGTTATTAATTTATTTCATCTTCATAAGGATCTTCTCAGGAGAATTTTATCTGTTTTTATCTGCTGAAGCTGCAGTTTTGGGAGCCTCCTGAATCTCTTCTTGTACTAAGGGACTTATAACCCTGTAATATTCATCACACAAGCACACACACTCACACACACATACACATACTAGCACATATATACACACAGAGAGACATACAAGAGAAAGAAACATGTACACCAGTACACATACACACACAAACACACACACAACACACACACACAATGATTGTATAACTTCCATTCAGAATATTTTTTCAGAGCTTCTTATCATTGAATAAGCTTTGTTACTGTCAACATTTTCTTAATTCAGCAGTACATCATATACTACCATGTATATGTATAGAAATCATAAATATTTACATAAGAATTATTCTTTCTTGTTAATCTCTTTCTCAAGCATATATTTCTATGTATCTCTTTTATCTCCAGGAAAGGTTTTTATTGCCCAGTACTAAAACATCTCTCAGTTTCAATAATCTTTTCCCCTTCATTTTTATTTTTTTGTTTCATTTTATTCAAGAAAAAAATATTTCAGAAACATTTTATTCTGTGATCCAGTCTAGCTTGTAATGTGTCATACATTCATATCTATGTTAACACTAAAAACAACCCTCGCTGCCATAGTACTAAGCTTATAATTCTGAGTTACTATGACCAGATTTTTCTTCTGCCATGATGATACTCTCAGATCTAAATATTATCCACACATATTTTTCTCTAGTTCAAATGTTATAATGGTTTAAAACAAATATTGCTATAACTAATACTTTTAAAGTTTTAATGTGCTTGGGACCTAAAACTTTAATTGCATTCAAGATGGAACACATGTACAAGAACCTAGAACATTGAATTTAAACTATACTTTTATTTATAAGGTTTACTTTTTATTGTAGTAAAAGAAATTTTACCCACTTAAAGTCAAGGTCCTTAATAATAGCTTGAGATATATTTTATTTTTTACTTCTTAAATTTGTACTTGAACTCAAATTGGCAGATATGTATGTGCTTGAACCATTCCACCCTCAGAAAACAAAGAAAGTATCAGCAGAAGTTTGCATGAGAAAGGCAGCAGTTACTTAAATCATTGCCCTCTATGTTTTACTTTAGTAATTTCAGAATGTGGATGACTTTCAAAAGTTAAATTACTCAAAATGTAACAGAAATGTATTTGGTCCCAAGGTCATTGTTTATTTCTTTTGTTGCTTAATAAATAAATATAAATATGTTCTTTGATAACTAGGTCATAGTGAGTACTCCCAAAGTTTTCTAAAGTTTTAATTTTATTTTTGGTTGTTTTTAAATGTCTTTGTATTTTATTTTAAGTTATATTTTAACTTAATGTCTTTACATTTTAAATTTTATTTTAAGCTATATTTTAAGTACAGTGGGAAAAATTCATTTTCCTGTGTTGCCACCTCTCCAAGAATTTTCTGCTCTGAGAAGCAAAGGAGACCTTCACAAGTGAGAGTTCCAGAATAGAGTTAAATAGCTACAAAATTTTTATTATACAAACCTTTGAAAGTATCCTAGGAGAGCTGTTAATATGTAGGTGGTGTGAGAGCTCACATATGTATTTGTATGTCTAAATTTACCTCCAGATAATTCTAGTACCAGTTTATAGAAATGCCACCTAAAAAATCACAAAATGTCAAATATAACTATTAAGAATTTTAGCAAAGTTTTTTAAAAAAATTTAAGATTGTGACTATATATGAGAAGTATTGTTACAATCAAGATTGGCCTGTTTTAATTATAGCCCGTTTGGACAAACTTCATGTATCTTTTCCCAGAGCCTTGATTTATGCTACACATTGATACTATACAAATAATAAATAGAAATATTCAGAAAGAAATTTCAACGCCAAACATTGTCATTTAGAAAAAGCAAGATATTATTTGTGAATTTGCTTCATTATCTGACCTTTTATTCATTGAATATCATTGAAATTTTTGCTTACACATGTTTTTATAAATTAGATCATTGGGAATAAGGAGACAAAGAAAAACAAATTCTTGAGTTATGTTTCAGGTTCATCATTTGCTGTTATACCAAGGTCTCATTGGCTTATTACTGAATTGTACATATAATTTAATTTCACAGATAAAGGAATAGATTTTATTTCCTGTTTTTACATTTTTAAATTTTCATTTCAAAACAATAAATCAAATTTACATGTCTTGAGTTTTTAAGGCATGTTTATGCTGTCTGATCCAGCAGTGAAAATTTAAGACAACAGAATTCTATAGGTTACTTTCAGTTAAGGAAAATTAATCGGTATGGAAAGTGTTAGATAAATCTGTTATTTAATATCTCAAATGTATTTGTTTTATTTATAATGTTAATGTATACATACAAACACACACACACATATATATATATGCATACATATGTATATATATACATACATATATATATATTTATGAGCTAAAGCTATAAAAAATGTAAAATTATTAAAACACCTAAAATTCCATCCTATTTATTTTGTTGCAAGTTCAAATATCTTCCTTATTGTTTCAAACATGATTTGTTTTGTTGAGTTTTTTTCTATGTGTAATGCTGTGTTTCTCTGTTTGTGCACATGCAGTCACTTGTGCAGGTACTGAATCCGGGAGAGAATATCATACGTGTATTATTTTCTGCTTCTTCTTTTAAGGCAGAGTTGATCCCTGAACCTATTGTTTGCATTTTTCTAGCCACTCTTGAAGGCAGCAACATACAATAATCTTAATACTTATTTTCTTTTTCAGCCTGTCTGGGAGTATACATAATTGTCTGATCTCTGCATCAAAGCTCTGGTTCTTTTGATTGTGCACCACTCTCTTCACCAAAGAGCCATTTCTGCAGCTTCCTCATAAGCACTTTGACTTTTATTTTTCATATAAATTATAAAACCAGCCCAGACAATGATGTTAGTAAAAGTTTATATTTTATATTATTCCTTCCTAGGAAAGTTAGTTATAGAAGTACAATTGTCAGATTTTTTTTTCTGAATTCAGTCAGGATTTAGATACTGACAAAAGTAGTATTTGTTTGGCACAATGAAAAATAATTTTCACATCATTACTTACTCCAATGAACATGCCAACCTAAACCCCATGGGACTTGGCAGTCATTCATGAAAATTAAACCAACTCTAAGTACATCCAACTTTCTGAAGGACAGTTGAATATATACAAATATTATCATAAAGTAGAGAGAAAGGTGAAACAAGGACAAATACTCTGTTTTTTCACAATGCTAAAAGCAAACATTAATAAGATAAAATTCAGAAACTATAATTAAAGTCAATGTTTGCCAAACAACTTAAAAACAAAAACCAGTCAAAATATAAATACTCTATGATAAGGAATAAGTGAGAGAAAGAAATATTTTTTATTATTGTCATAAAACACATAAAAACCTTAGTTCAATGAAATGTTTTATTTTTAACCCCATTCTCTCAAATACAAGCCAACTTAGAACAGACTCACTCAGCAGTCTGACCACCTGCAACCTGCTTCCATGATTAAAGGACCTCATCAGTTTGGTTTTATGGTTTTGAGAGGCAACCAAATGTTCTCAGCAGGAGTTCAGGAGAATAGCATTTTCTTTTATCCCATAAACCATTAGCATATTTGCTTACACTTTTCCAACTTCATTTTATGCTTATATTTACTTTCTGTACTTCACTTTTAATACTTTACATTTATGCTATTTTATTTTGACTTCATGAATGTTTTTAATGTGGGATTTGACTATATTATCACCACACTGATATCTACCTTAACTATGCTTATCTATCTATTTCTTAAATCTTTTTACTTATTTTATAAAAGAATTACCTTTGTGACATATGTAAAACAGTTATAGAGAAAGATTCAAACTGTGATATGTAAAGTTTCAAATGTTTATTAAAAATATCAAATATAAAAGAGATATAATATGCAGAAACAAGCAGGAATTCACAATACATCCTCATAGTTATCATTTTATATTTGGCCTTCTAAATGAAGCTAATTTTTACATCATATCTTTTATTTTGACAATATTTTAGCATGCATTTCTTAAAAGATAAAAACACTTCAAAGTATTACCTAAATAAAATTGTAACACCTTAACATTTGGATAAAAATTATTTGAAATCCATAAAAGGATGCCACAGAAGTGTTGCTTGCAGCAAATATAAATCTTTAAGAAAAATCATGTAATATTCTCCAAAACAACTTAAACAAGTAAATATATCAAGTTATTTAACTTCATGATACTAACAAATATTAAAAATATTTACAATGTTATATTTTAATATATTCAAGACTACTACTTTGTGAAAACTTAAATAAAAATATAGTGAATTCTATAAATATTAATATCTTTATTCATAGACGTAGAAGGTATCTGATTTTTTAAAATTTTTTTTGGATGTTTTATTTACATTTCAGATGCCAACCCCTTTCCCCACTTCCCCTCCCTAAAGAACCCCTATCCCATCCCCCCTTCTTCTTTTTGCTTTTATACAATTTTTTTAATGTTAATCAAATGCTTTATGAGTTTGATAATTCTCAATAACAGGATGCCCATATAACCAGAAGTGTAACCCAGTACCCAACCTAGATATATCAACTATCTTTGACTGGTGGAGACACACGTGATCATCCGCCTCCATAATCCTTACCCCCCTTCACCTAGCTCCTCCTTTCCTTACTCCTCCTGTTCCTCTTCTTACTCCTCCCACCTTAGCTCCTCCTACATATCACCCTTCCTGTTAAAATAAAACTTAATAAATAATAATAACTATATTAATTTATTAATAACTTAATAAATAAAACTCTTAAGGTACAATTAGAGCATAACTATACAAATTTGTGTTAATAAGGTACAATATAGGCCTAATACCCAGTCCATCATTTTGTTGACTAACCAGAACCTCTGTCATTCCTCCTGACTAAAAGACTTTGTTTTGACACTGGCTTTTTTTTTTTCTTGGCTTTAGAATGAATGTCAACTGAAAACCTCCTCTCAATCCTTTTCTCTCAAAGTAAATAGCCGGGATTGGCTATGACACTATAAGTCTTCAACCCTGTCAGAAATTCAGAATGACTGAGTTAACTAAAATTATTAAAAGCACAAAGCATATCTTCTAAAACGTAGTCAATTTATAGAGACTGCTGAACACCTAGACAGTCTCTATACTATAAAACGTTAGAGCATCTAATCTTGAGCCTTCTGGCCCAGGATCATCTGACAGACCTAGTGGTGCATAATTATTAAGGGCTAATTACTCTATCTTGGCAGATATAATCAGTCAACTATTCCACAAGTGTGTCCTTTTCTGGACAGTGATTTGTCTGTAGACGAAAGAGGCAATTCTTGCATAGTGGCTGTTTCACATAACTGGAGTAACTCCAAAGATGCTCAATTTCTTCTTAGATTCCAAGACAGGAAGCTGTTAAGAGCAGACAGGTCACTAACCAAAATTAGTATTAATACAGAAATGTTTGTAACATCAATTCTGTGAACTTCTGATGTTTTGAAAACCAATGATTCATGTAAGGCAATCTGGACTGTTGTCTGTTAACTCCTCTCAGCTATTTGTAAATAAAATATAGAAAACTCCCTAACAATAAACTCAGAGCCATGAATTTTCTATAGGCCCTTAAACACAGACTAACCATCTCAAATCAGTTAAAAAAGTTAAAGAAGGACTGGGTCTAAGCCTTGTATTCCTAAATGTGTTATACAGGTACAATTCTTATGAGAGTATCAATAATAATCTCATCTTTATATTAATAAGAAGCTCATAACAATGAAAACCTTAAATTTGCAATCAAAGTAAATTTTGTACCATTTAAGAAATTATAACTTCATCTTGATTCTAATTATACAGATTTCTACCAATATGTCATGGCTATGCCATAAATCCTAGCTAATCCTCCCTGTTCAACAAAACCACTACTTTTCCCTAGAAAGACAGCCCAATATTAACCACCTCAGTCCCCAAGCCCAGGGTATAGGGGCACTGACTCTTCCTTACTTCTTCAAGCTGATTATGAGCATTGAGATATTAGCAGAAGGGCAGGGGGAAGCATAACTGGATAAGCCTCTGATGATGTCTCTTAACTGTATCCAGCTGGAATTCCAGCACATCATAGGTTCGAGCAGGTCTGCTCAGCTTGCTTGATGAGTAGATACACCAAGGCTGTGTATTCTGCAATACACAATTCACAAAACAAATTTTAGTATCAAGATAATTTTTTGTTTGAATTCTGGACTCTAGTCTTTGATGGCCTGCATCTCTCATGTCCAATCCATATAATTCTGAGAGTTTATATGAGGGTGCACTCCCAGCATCCTCCCATTCCTGCCTCCCTGCTCTGGAAATTCCCCAACAGTAGAGAATTCAAACTTTCAGGCACCAAGGCTTTCCACTTCCATTGATGTGTGGCAAGGCCACCCTCAACTACCTATACAGGTGAAGCCATGAGTCCTTCCCTTTGTGTTCTTAGGCTGGAGATTTTAGAATGGCTACTCCAGCTTGTTTCTTATGATCATTTGCTTGAAAAAATTATGTTCAGCCTTTTATTCTAAGGTAGAGTCTGTCTTTGTCATTGAGGTGGGTTTCCTGTATGCAACAAAATGCTGGGTCCTGTTTACATATCCAGTCCATGAACCTATGTCTATTAATTGGGGAACTGATTCCATTGATGTTAAGAGATATTAAGGAATAGTGATTGTTGCTTCCTGTTATTTTTGTTATTAGAGCTGGTATTATCATTGTGTAGCTATCTTCTCTTGAATTTGTTGGAAGAGGATTACTTTCTTGCTCTTTCTGGGGTATAATTTCCCTCCTTGTATTGGAGCTTTCTCACTATTATCCTTTGTAATGCTGGGTTTGTGGAAAGATTGTGTAAATTTGGTTTTGTTGTGGAATATCTTGGTTTCCATATCTATAAACATTTTCTGGGTATAGTAGCATAAACTGGCATTTGTGATTGCTTAGGGTCAGTATGACATCTGTCCAGGATCTTCTAGCTTTTATAGTATCTGGTGAGAAGTCTGATATAATTCTAATAGGTCTGCTTTTATATGTTACTTGACCTTTTTCCCTTTCTGCATTTAATATTTTTTTCTTTGTTTTGTGTACTTGGTGTTTTGATTATTATGTGACGGGAGGTATTTCTTTTCTGGTCTAGTCTATTTGGTGTTCTATAGTCTTTTTTATGTTTATGGGCATCCCATTCTTTAGATTAGGGAAGTTTTCTTATATAATTTTGTTGACGATATTTATTGGCCTTTTAATTTGGGAATCTTCACTCTCATCTATACCCATTATCCTTAGGTTTGATTTTCTCATTGTCCTGATTTCCTGGATGTTTTGTGTTAAGAACTTTTTGCATTTTGTGTTTTCTTTGACAGTTTTGTCAATATTTTCTATGATATCTTCTGCACCTGAGTTTCTCTCTTTTATCTCTTATATCCTGTTGGTGATACTTGTTTCTATGTTTCCTGATTTCTTTCCTAGGTTTTCTATCTTGACGGTAGTCTCCCTTTGTGATTTCTTTATTATTTCTACTTTCATTTTTGTGTCCTACATGGTTTTGTTCAATTCCTTCACCTGTTTAGTTGTGTACTCTTCTAATTCTTTAAGGGATTTTTGTGTTTCTTCTTTAAGGAATGCTACCTGTTTGCCAGTGTTTTTCTCAAATTCTTTGAAAGTGTTATTTATGTCCCTCTTAAAGTCCTCTATCATTATCATGAGAAGTGATTTTAAATCTGAATCTTGCTTTCCTAGTGATATGGTAAATTCAAGACTTTCCTGTGTGGGAGAACTAGGTTTGAATGGTGCCAAGTACCCTGAGTTACTGATGTTTATGTTCTTGTGCTTGCCTTTTGCCATCTGGATCTCCTTAGTTCTACCTGCCCTGTCTCTGACTGGAGCCTGCCTTTCCTATTTTTGTGGTTGTATCAGAACTGTGTGGGGTGGATGTTAGTACTGTGGTTAGAACTGGGGCCCAAGATCTGCTCAGTGCTCAGGCCAGACAGAAAGAAATCAGTGCTTTCGGCCAGGAGTAACTTCCTGGGTCCTATGTGTCCCTGTTACTCCCTGTTTGGCGCTGGTGTTGCTTTCTCCTTACCTAAGATACTGCCCAGGTTAGAGCTCCTTCTAGGCCAGCTTCCTCTGGGTTCTGTGAGACTGGGGACAGAGATGCTGTACGGGATCTGCTCAGTGCTTGGGCCCAGAGCTGCAGTATCTGATTTTTAAATGCTTCTAAATATACACATAAAATTCCTAAATGCCAAGTATAATGCTTTCTAATCTTGTTATGATTTGAACTTTAATGTAATATGTGACAGAAATTGAAATTATTAATTGGATGAACACATATTTGATGATAAAATATTAAGAAACTAATATTAAGAAATTATAAATTTTATTTTAAAAGTGTGAAGCAAATCATCAGTATTCCAGGATAGGATATACACGAATGCACACACCAACTACATTCATTCAAATGTATGATTGTCATGCACTGGACAATTATATGACTTCCTAAATATATATTGAGTGAGGACAGTACAAATAAATATATTAAAAGTGGTAGTGGACAACTCAGAAAGCCTCAAACCTACTAAAAGAACTGTAGGCCACTAAATAATGCTGAGAACAGTACATGTGGAGGGATGATGGTATAGTCTTCTCCAGTGAAGAGCACATCAATAAGTCAGACCAACTCCAAATGGTCAGACCTTAAAACATACATATAAGTATCTGTATTCAGATTTATCAGGGTTTATTTCTGGTTTTAGGGATATATGATTATGAATAGTGTGTGTGTGTTTGTGTGTGTGTGTGTGTGTGTGTGTGTGTGTGTGTGTGCGCGCTTGTGCACATTCATGCATGCATAGGAAACAATGCTTAATAAAAAAGAAACCTGTAATTTTAAATAGAGCAAAGGCAGACATACAGAAAGAGATATAGAGGAAGAAAATTATAATCTTAAAAATTAAAACAAAAATTACAAAACATAACACAATTTGTTTTTCCCCACATAACTTACAGTCCTTTTCATTCTCTTTTCTGCCTTATTTTTAGATTTAGTTGTTCCAGATCAGTGATATTTGAAAATATGCAAGGAGAGATTGTAAACTAAGAAAGTGGTGTTTTTGAACTTTACTCCTCTAAGTACCAAGATCAAATCTTATGACATGCTGCTGCATTCCATTAGCTCATTATCTTTATGCCCATCATACTCATGTTGTGAAGCTCATCAACCATTAGTTCTTTACCTATTGGTATTCTTATTTTAAGATCAGGAATTTATGTGTAGCAATGCTCAAGTTCAGTAAGCATTATTTTACTTAACATTGGCCATGAGCCACAAGCACAGGAAGAAAAGGTCAACAGCAGAACATAAAAAGACAGAGAGATTAATAGTGGCGATCAAAGTTAATTTTATACCATACAGTCACAGATTGTCTCCTCTACTTGGTTTACTTTGACCTCAACTTTATATGTTCATTTGGGGAAGGTGTGTCTAAACCATATAACAGAAAATATGCCTATAGCAACATTTGCCAAAAGTATAAATGCCAAATCTGAAATTTTGAAAGTACCTAAAATAATGCTTCATGTCTTACACATGCATAAAATAGCATGGCTTAATTAAACTCAACAAAATTGAAAAGTGTCATACTACAATGTGTAAGAAGAAAAATAACAAATGGAAATCATATAAAATGTTAAAAGATACATACAAATACACTTTTACTGACAATGAAAATTACTTTGTGTTTAATTCTCCACAAATTTAAAACATTTTATGATGATGCATTTAATCCACGTAAACACACTGAATGTAAATACTTATCCCATATAGAATTCAAATAGTTATCCCACATAGAATTCAATCAGTAAACTTAGTTTATTTTGTAAACATGATCATATAATACAAATGCCATCTTAAACTAAATATTGTCTATTGTATATATATATAGCATGTGACAAATTCTTACAATTGTATATTACAGAGTATTGCTTACTGATTTTGTGGCTCAAAGTTTTTGCTCTGTAGCTGTCCAGAAATATGAATGTACCTTATTGCAAATACAAACTTTGAGAAAAGATCAAATTTTTAAAACTGAGATTTGTATTGAATAATATTAGCAAAACTGCATTGATAAAAATAATTGTGTACTGAGAATATAAAATTATTGCCATATTCTGCTTTAACTCTGGTTCATATTGTTTTTCAGATTTTATTAAAGAACTTCTATAACTTTAAAATATGAGGATAGTTCTGAGATTATAAAAATTATAGTTGCATCACAGGCAGATGTTGAAAGGGAGTTTTTTTTTAATTGGATATTTTATTTACATTTCAGATGTTATCCCCTTTCCCTATTTCCTCCCCATCCAGAAAATCCCTATCCCACCCCCTCTCCTCCTGCTTCTATGTGGCTACGCCCCCACCCATCCACCTACTCCCACCTCCCCACCCTCGAATTCCCTAACAATGGGGCATCCAGCCTTCATAGGACCAAGGACCTCCTCTCTCACCTATGTTCAACAAGGCCACCCTCCCCTACATATATAGCTGGAGCCATGGGTCCCTCCCTATGTGCTCCCAGGCTGGTTTAGACCTTGGGAGCTCTGGTTGGTTGGTATTATTGATCTCCCCATGGGACCACAAACCCTTTCAGCTCCTTAAGTCTTCTTAAGGAACCCCATGATCAGTTCGATGGTTAGCTGTGAGCATCTGCCTCTGTATATGTCAGGCTCTGGGGTACTTCTAAGGAGATAGCTATATCAGGCTCCTGTCAGCATGTACTTCCTGGCATCCACATCAGCATCTGACTTTGGTGACTGCACATGGGATGGAAAACCAGGTGGAGCAGTCTCTGGATGTTTCTCCATCTCCAGCTTCTGCCCCACACTTTGTCTCCATATTTGCTCTCATGAGTATTTTGTTATTCCCTGTAAGAAGAACAGAACACACCCACACTTTGGTCTTTCTTCTTCATGAGCTTCCTGTGGTCTATGAGTTATATTTTGGGTATTGAGAGCTTTGGGGTGCATACCATGTGTATTCTTTTGTGATTCGGTTTCCTCACTCAAGTTTATATTTTTTTATTCCAACCAATTGCTTGCAAATTTCATGAATTCATTGTTTTTAATAGCTGAGTACTTATGAGAAATTATATGTTGACTTCAAAGCTGATATTATACAATATAAAATGTAGTATTCGTTACTAAGTTGTGTCAAAATGAGATGATATATGGTGATCTTAATTACAAAGCACAATAGATTTCCAGTTCTCTCACTCAGAACACACATCTGTAATGTAAGAATGGAAGAGTTTCTCTCCAGGAAAGAGAAAAAGAGGAAAAACTTTTTTTTTGAAAATAGAAAATAGGATTAAATAGGGAAGGCATGGCAAAGAAGGTTAAAGGAGGGAAATTGGGAAGAGACAGTTAACACTGAAAGCCACTTGATTAATTAGATGAGCACCTACTATTGTAGAAGCTTTCTAAAATATATACAGACATGAAAGGAATCTAAATGGACACTTAAAATAATATAGAAGACAATACCCTGCTATTGATCTTATGACACCAAGTAAAACTTCCAATGCCAGGAATAGGTTGAATTTTGTTGAGCCATTGGACAAAGGAGTTACATGGAAATGCCCAGAATCAAAGACTATTGTCAAGTCTATGTACTACTTTACATAAAATGAAGGTAGGGCCCTATTGCTGAAGACACTTTTATACCTCATCAAATACAAAAATGTCATACTGGTCGCTAACTAGTATGTTCACCATTATTGACTAGTGTTCATGTTACTGGAAACTATTCTGTGTGGTATGGAAAAGAAAATCATTTCTATCTCCCAGTTATAATTTGATCAACAACTGTGACTTGCCAGCAAGATATATTGAGGAAAGAGCAATTCAAATGTTATAAGAGTCACTAGTCACTCTTTGATGGAAGTCAAGGCCTATTCCATGAGCTAGAACCTGCTCCCTACACTTCTGAAGTGGCCAAGAGCCTGCAACTAGAGAGGTCATTAGTTTAGAAGAAAACCTACAAATATTATTCTGGTAAAGCAGCATAGCAGTACAGTGACTCTTAAAAACATTATGATATATCCATATATCTGTGAATCCCAGCAAATGTGAGAGATGCTTCTTGCTGCAGTAGATCTAACTAATTACTAGAAACTAACACAGAGACAAAGCAACTACATAATATGCATAGATTTAGTCTTCAATGCATTCAATCCTAAAATAGATGACTTCATTTAAGCCTCTACTCAAGGTTCATGAATTTATGAGTGAAAGGAAACAAAAAGCTGAAAGTCAGAGATAATTGGTGATTCAAAGGAAACAACATCTTCCAGACACAGTAAGAGTAATGGACATATGAACTCACAGATATTGTGTCTGAATGTACAAAACAAGTTAAAGCCAGACAGGGTCCTAGCATTGAGAACTGGAAGTACTCTCACATCTAACTAAGCAGCAAATAATACCTGCTGACAAAGAAAAACTAAAACAAATCTATAACAAAACAAAACAAAAACCAGTTATTTCCAGTTGCATCTCACTGGTTATATTTTCTCACCCTTTAGGGCAGGTCCCACTTCTAGGCGTGTAAACTCAATACTGTCTTTGCATACATCCTGTCCTATTTTGCACTATTTCACAACACTTTGCCTCAGTTCTCTGATGCTTGTTTATACCAATTTCAATTTTTGTTGCATGTTTTGTATGTGGGTTTGTTTACTATTATTATTATATTCTTTTTTTAAAAAAAGGCATAAAGAACAGTGGTATAGTTGGTAAAGTCAGGAGGATCTGGAATTAATCAGGAAACAGGAAACATGATCAAATAAAATCTCAGAAGGATATTTCTTTCTTTCTTTTCTTTTTTTTTTGGAAGGAAGGGGTTTATTTAGCTTACACTTCCACATTGCTGTTCATCACCAAAGAAAGTCTGGTTTGGAACTCACATGGGTCAGGAGCCTGGTGGAGGCATGAGCTGATACAGAGGCCATGGAGGAATGTTACTGGCTTGCTTCCGATCAAATTTATAAACCCCCAAATTACTATTGAAGTACTGTATATCCTTGGCAAGAGATCTACAGTGAGTATGGTTGGGAAACAGAGAAATTACCAATCTGTCCTGTGTTATTCAGACTCAAATCCAGCACTTAACTAACACAGTGGATTAGTTTGATGGCAAAATCTGTAACTGAATCATTAAAAATAGCTGTGATATATTTATTAACTCATGACAGCTTTGTTAACTTATGTATACAGGTTTTTGGTAAGGAAAAAAAAAGAAGTATTCACATGTAACTCAGTGGCCTTTTTAAGCAAGCCAGAATTTTCTGATATAAATATATAAAGTAAGCATACAAAATTCACATAAAGAGCAACTTATAACCGTACATATTTTTTTCTTTCAAAGACTAGGGGTAAAGTGTATATTTTTGCTAATATTCATATTGAAGAGATCATTGATTTTTTTATGAGAAGTAACATAAATAGAAATGATTCTAAGGTATAAATAAAAAATGGATATGATTATGGTTTCCCTGCCAACCACAGAAAAAGAAAACTGTGAGTATTCAGTTCTACACAGGGGTATGGACAATCTCTAGATATTTTGTGTGTGTGTGTGTGACAGTTACACTTCAGACACATCTCTACTCATAACAGCTAATAATAAATGGGCCATAGTTGGTCACAGTGTATATTTTAGTCCACACCTGCTGCAGTTCTCCTAGAAGTAGATACAGAAACCATCTTAATCAGAGGATCATTATACTCTAGTTCAGAATCCATAACAGTTATAACACTTTAAGGAAAGAAACAAATGAAAACATAGGCTACAAGTTAGTGAGCACATTTGATGTACACTCACATGACAAAAAGGTTATAATTAAATGATTAAAGGAGAAGATTGAGACAATAATGGTAGGTTGCAGATAGTTTTAATGGGTTTTGTACTGCTCAGCTTGATTGACTTGTCTCCCAGACAAAACAAATGTGAAAGTCATTCATTCAAAGTCAGTGGTAACTTAATGCTGTGAGATATTTTGCTACAACAAAGATTACCTTGTTTATTTTACATCTTGTAGCATCTATAATGTTTTGTATATTTATAATAATTTCAAATTCCATTATCAAATCTCTACATTTAAATATTTCAGGAAATACTTAAAATTTTAATTGTATTAAATTCTTAATTTTAGTAATGCATTTGATTGATGTGTTGAATTAATTTGACTATAGGGAAAATATCATACAATATACTCTGCACATTTAACATTATATGCATGGTGATTCTGACACAAGTGTTTTTCTAAACTCCTATATTTCTCATATTTATTAAAGTTAACTAGGGACTTACATTTATCTTGATAGCTTATTTCTCTATAATTATCAGACCAGCTTTACAAAGCTTGAACTTTATTAAACCAGATCTTTTTATTCATAAGACAAGTCACAGATTTAACACTAAAATGACAATAACTTGTTTTCTTAATAAATAAATAAATCAGTTTCCCATTCTAACAAGAAAACTAGAAATATAAGGCTGGGGAACAAGTATGCTGAAAATATGAGGTGAAATATACCTTAAGCTGATAAATGCAATACCATTCTTAAAAACATACTTAGCTAAACACTTCAACAATTAAACAAATCTTCCAGAATATAATGGCAGGGAGATAATCAGTCAGTAAAGTGATTGCTATGCAAATATAAGGAACAGCGTTTCAACTCTCAGAAGCCATGTGAAAATTGAGCATGTCAGTGAGTATCTATAAGTCAATGTCCCCAGGGGTGGTGGTGTTGGAGACAGATATATCCCTTTAAGTTTAATAGAATCAAGAAACTACGGGTTCACAGAAAGAAACTCTCTCCCCAAGCATAAAAACATTGATACTGAAAAGAGATATTTTTAGGAAAGATGGAAATTAGACAAGGTGGGAGGAATAAGGTCAGGTAGAGAAGAAGTAATTAGAATGCATTTTACATATGTATAAGTCTGTCAAAGAACAAATTTAATTAAATTTTAGAATTAAAAATATGATAAAGGATGATCCCAGAAGATACTTTATATATACCTCTTGCCTAAGTAAATGTGCATGCAAGTACACATGCACCCACAGACATGTTCATACTCAATCCCATTCATACACATATACATATGCAAACACTTGAAAAAATTTAATGTCGATTTTCTACCAGCTAGCCTATTTTTATTACCAAAACACCCATCCTTTGACTGATTCATCTATTACTTAAATCTTATCTATATATGTCTGGTGGACCATGCCATCTGACAGAACTGGTAAGGTTGAGTGAGGACAAACCATGTGAAACTCAGAATTGAGTGAGTATGGTAGGCTTGGAGCAAGCTCTCTTCCAAACTACCTGCTCTGGAACATGTACCACAACACCTCACTTAGAGGACTACAGCAATCAGTCATGTAGCATGAACACCTGGAGTTCTTCATGCTAATGAGGTATCTAGGTAGGCTCCAGTGTTCAGCCAATATTATTTCCTTCCTGGGTATTCCTTCCAGAAAACGTTTTTGAATTCATGGTTTACCCTAAGTAATGTGCATGCATTCAAATTTGCCATCAATTAAAACAGATTGAACAAGCAAGGACTATCTCCTTCTCCTAGGATCACTATGGGAGACACGGGAATCTCTTTCTCATAGAGAGCTGTGCTTAAATCTTCCAGAAAAGGCTTTATTTCTCAGCCCCTCTGTACTCTTGGCACTCACTGAGAACCAAACTTGGTTCTACCTTTCCCCTTCTTCCTGGCCAGCATACACCATATGGGGAAGATGGACCTAGGATCTTCATTCTCAACTCCCAGTAATATGTAGGCAGTGCCTGGGTATCCAGGACACTGGAAACCACAGCAATCATCCCAGATTCTGTGGTTTACCACCCATGGACTGAGGACCCCCATTAAAAACTGCATCCTGCATCCCCTGAGATGCATAGAGATCAAACTCAAACCCAGATGTTTCTATGGTAAGCCTTTTATCAACTGACCTATCTCCAATCCTCCCTGGAACATAGTGAAAATCTTTGTGAATGAAAGAAAGTCTTGATAACAATTGTAAATGTTAGGTCACCAAGCTTCAGATAGTTTATATTTCAGAAAAAAATATACTTGAAAAGAAAATATACATTCAGTGGTACAGAGTATACTCATCATTCCACCAAAAAGTTAACAGAGGTATTGGCATCATGCCAATCCTCAAATCAAAGCTACAGGATCTTCATGACAAAGGGTAACAAGAGTATATCCACGATGAATCCAATGAGGATCCAGTGTTGATAGTTTAGCAGAATCTAGAGGTTTTGAACTAGACCAAAGTTCATTGCAATGAAATTTGGAAGTGAAGATGTGTAGACAAAGGGTGTACTATGGGACACAGTGGGACACACTGCAGCTTCCACAGACGTTTATTGTATTTTAGAGAAAAGGTGGCAAAGGTGGAAGTGTTGTATAGGAAGGGACAGGGAGAGAAGTGGGATTAGGGTACATGATGTAAAATTTACGAAGAATCAACAAGAAGTTTGAAGCAATGAGAAAAAAATCTGTTTTTTAATTCTTCTCTCTTACCATACATCCCAGCAACAGTTTACCCCCCTGAACTCCAGCACCATCTTTGTTTTCACATGGATCAATTCCTTCTTCTTTGTGCTTGAGAAAACAGTAAGCCTCTGGAGGTTTTCAATGGAAGACAACATAACAAGTTGAAATGATACTAGGAAGAAACCCTCATATCAGGACTGGATGAGGCAACCCAATAGGAGGAAAGTGGTACCAAGGGTATGTGAAAAATCAGAGATTCTCTCACTCCCACTGATGGGAGTCCCACAAGAACATCAAGCTAACAACCATCTCTTTGAGGGAACTAGGTCAAACAAGTGCAAGCTCCATGATTTCCACTTCCATTTTTGTAAGTCTCAGGGTGCAAGATTTAATTGAGTTTGTGGGCTAGAACATTTGTTTTTAATATTTCTTTTTATATATTTGAAGTAGCTTACATGTGTTTTGAGTTCTGACCATTTACCTTTTATTTTTATTATCTTTTTATTTTACTGTATTTTATAATTATTTTATTATCTTTTATTTTAACTTTTTCATAATATATTAAGAGAATTGTATCTTGAAATATAAATATATTCCAGGCAATTAGAATAATAAAATGCAGGGCATACCAGTAAATTAAAATCCAATGTAAAAAAACTTTAGAATGTCTTTGACAATTGGTTGAATCTTTTGAATCTTTCTAATCTAGATCTCAATGTGAAAAGATATTAATCAATATACTTTTTCATAAACATCAGTGCTCAATGTTTTTCTTTCAGTATTCATAAACAAGCAGAGTTATTATATTTGTTTTATTTTTTCTGATTAATAAAGACTGGATTTAGAGTATTGCCTTCTGCTTTAGGAACAATCCACCTTTTACTTCCTTAATTGTGATCTATGAGCAGGCTTTGAATGAATATCTTAAATTTTTCCTTAATAGGTAATAACTGTCATGAACCTTTTCAATGATTTTTTCATTAATATGGATATATTGCTATTAGCAAACTAAATTAGTAGAAATGAAATGAGTAAGATACATGTCAAAAATTCTTACAACTTTCCTTTTACTGAAAAACATATTTCACCACAAAAAAGTGATATCTTTTTTTTCTTCTTTACAATTTTCTTAGCACAGTTCTAGTATATTGGCAGAAAATAGTCACCTTTTCTGTCTCCTAATGAGTCTCTGGGTTTAAGAGAATACTTTTGATGTTCAACTCTAGCAAAATTGGAAAATATTTCCTAGATTAAGCACCTGGAAATTACTCAGACAGATTTTGATAGTATAAATTAAGTCTAATAGTAATAATGAATATAATTTTCCTAGTCATGCATTATTTAACTTCTTATTGAAAATAGATTCTTCTCTTATATTGTGCATACTGACCACAGTTTCACTACCTCTACTCCATCCAGCTCCCTTCTACCTCCTTCTCACTCTAGAAACCTTTCTCCTCTGTTTCTGCTCTGGGCCAGGCATGAGGAAGAGGAACAACAAATAGCTTTAGAACTCATGGAATGTGGTCCAGTGGTTAGCACAGCCATGATGGGTGCATCTCTGTTGAGGCACAGCCCTGTGGATTAAGTGCTCCTGAGGATTTCTTGCTGTTGTGGAGGTCTACTCTGCTTGCTGCCCTCACATCCCTCTTAATCTGAGAATTGTATAAAAACTCTAAGGGGGCTTCCTACCTCTCACTGGTCCGTATCTCAGGCACTAACAAAAATAGTGTTTGATCTTTTTCAGGGATTGCTGATAGAGCAGATTTTTTGTATGATTCAATCACTACCCTAGGAAAGATTTAGAGATGTAGATTATCAGCAATGACCACCTCCTTTAGAAAGCTTTTGGAAAAATAAAATTGTTAGTGAAATTAGGATAAAATATAAAGAATCTTAGGGAACAATCTGAAGTTCAGAAAGGTACACTCTTAGTTAAGCTAGGGACCTTTTATGGTCAAGGAACAATAACAATAGCAGCACCTGCTGATGTAATTCTCACTGAGGCTGGACTGGTGATAATTGATTTTTTATATCCATTTTTGCCGTCAGCTTTCTGATATGGCTTAATAAAAATTGCTGATGAGTAGATATGCATTCTGAGGATTTAAAATAGATATAATTGATTATTAAAGTTTAGCTTTGTGATTCTTTTGAGATTCTTATAAAATTACTTTTAAAGACAATAAAACAATAATTAAGCCTTTATTTGTAACCAAAAAGTGCAGCTTGGCTGTGAGAGAAACTGGCTGAGAAAACTAAGTTGTTTGCAGTACTTGCAGCTTTGTTATTCTATAACAAATTGCTTACTTACAAATGTATGAGGATTCTTGGGAATAATTTTTACTTCTAAGCTTCTCTTACTCAGATCAGATCTCTATGAGTTTTTGTTGAACCCATAGTGTTTCATTATCTGTGGAAATATAAACCAAACCTCTTCCCCAATGTAACACATTCTATGACTTCCATTCTGATATTAAAACATATTTAAAGAAAACAGCTGCTAGGTGGTGGTGGTGCACGCCTTTAATCCCAGCACTTGGGAGGCAGAGACAGGTGAATTTCTAAGTTCAAGGCCAGCCTGGTCTCTGGTCTACAGAGTGAGTTCCAGGACAGCCAGGATTACACAGAGAAACTCTGTCTCGGAAAAAAAAAAAAAAAAGAAAACAAGTTGATCTAATCCAGGAAGTTTTTTGTTTTATTTTTTTTTAGTCTAGTGTTTTTTAGCTAACCTTATTACTTCTTTGTGTTTATCAAGTTACCATTAGATCTTTATAAATCCACACATATACTAGACACTTGGGCACTCATATTGCATGTCAGGCTCTGGTCATGGATAAAAGTTTGCCAAAAGTTATTCTTCTAGTACCTCCAAATCCTCTTTTAATTCTTCTTTTAGTGGGACTGTTTTGCATTTCACATATAGAAATAGTAGAAGCTGAGCAATCCTGACTCCCACTTAAAACTACGTATTTTCCTTCACATAAACCATAATCTCAATCTCTCCCTTGAAATCTTCATTTATAATTCCTGGATGTGCAATGAATCCTTGAAATGTTAGGCTACTTCTTACTGAAGCTATTTCTGCTGTCTTTGGTGGGGAGAGGTCTATGAACTACACTGGGTATTTTATAGCATTCTATTTTTTGGTGATAGTGTGAAATTTTTAGTTATGGCTAAGTCTTGGGCAGCACTTCCTTTTGTAGCATGCATTAAATATCTAATATCTAGTTTAGTTTTATTTAGTTGCTCCATGCTTGATTGATAGGAAATAATTGGCTTGTTTTGTTTATTGCTAGGGTGTGAATTCACTCCTTTAGAGAGTTTCTTGTATTTACAGGATTATCTGATAGGGAGTTTCCCATCCATAAGAGATTACCTCAAATATCTCCTGCAAATTTGCATTCATTAGTCTAATGTCTACTCTTACCACATCTTCCCTAAGTCTCAGAAGATGAGGTCTTCTAGAGAAGAGTCTAGGAATACCTTGTTTACAACTCCATTTTCAAAGGACCTCCTTTCCCACATGTAAAACAATAGACATTAATATCTAAGATTATTGTCCATTGGTCTGACTACATAATGATTAGGGTCAATATCAAAAAAAAGTTTTAACCCATTGGTCCATGATTGCTGATTTAGATTTTAAAGGTTTAAGAATACTTTCACACTCTGCATTTGCTAAAGTTTCAATTAGTACCTGTTTTGCATATAGATCTGAGATTACTCTGTTTATACCAGATGTTAATGTATGTAAAAAGTCAGTAAAAGTCTCTCTGTGGTTTGTATAAACTTTGTGAATGACATAGACCATTTTCCTTGTTCTTCCACCTTACCTCAGGTTCTTAAATATACTAAAGTACATTGTATAATAATAGGGTCATCAAATTCCATCTGCTTTCTTAAATTAGCTAATTGATTTTCACCTAACAATTGGTTTTTCATGATATTAATACATTTACACCTGTTAAATTTCCCATAATTACAGCTTCTTTTTGCCATTATGTCAGGCATTGTAATTGACAACCAGCTTCCAGTACAGCTGTTCCAAACTGAACTGAGGTTCTTTCTCCCTCGTTGCTCTTTATGAAGCCTCTCTTTCCTGTTTGTTCACCTGAGAGTTGGGTATATCCTATCTCTGACTCACTCTGTCAAACCTTTCTTTGATTTGTCACTTTGTCCCTCCATTAGACATTGTTTGAGACATATTAAGGGCATGCCGGTATTCAAGCCTGTGGAATCTAAGGTGTGTAGCATGTCTGCATAACACCCAGATATATGATCCCTTGTCATAGCAGTCATATTGCTGAATTAAAATTCTTCCAAAAACATACATTGAGATTCCTTTTTATTTTATTTTATATTATTGTATACTAGTTAAATTCTCAGACATAAAACTAATCATATATATGCAGTCAAATATATACAGTCAAACAGGCTTTATATTAGGTTAATTCTTATGATTTTTGTCAATTATTTTATTTTTAACCAAAACATTTTCAAAATAGAGAAAAAGAATTAAGCCATATGGCCCACTCTACCCAAGTAGTTGCTGAGTTTCTTGCACTCCATTTTTACAAGCTTTAAGAGTATCATTAGGGTAAGCCATATTTGAAGAAAATACTTTTTATCATATTTTATTGTTTGTTCATCATAGCAGGAATTCTGAGTGAGGAAGTTATCATAATCAGACAGGTAAAAAAAATTATTTTAGGTACAAATGATCTTATTTGACTAATATACAAAGCACTATTATGAAAACACACATAAAGAGATATGCAAGATCTTTATGGTATTAAAATTTCTTCATGGGTTACATAGGTAAAGTCTAAATTTTCACTGGAATTAATCATGAAAACAGTTGAAAAACACTGGGTCAGAGTGATGACCACAGATTGCAAGATATATTTTTGTATATTCCCATAGAGCAGTGCTTCTCAAACGTCATACTGCTGTGACCCTATAATAAAGTTCTTCATGTTGTGGGAACCACTATCTTAGTTAGGGATTTATTGCCCTGAATAGACACCTTGAACAAGCCAATACTTATAAAAGCACAATTTTAATTGGGGCTGGATTACAGTTTAAGAGATTTAATCAATTATCATTATAGCAAGAAACAAGGCAGGTATGGTGCTGGAGAGACCTTGATTAATTTATCTTGATCTGAAGGTAGCCAGGGGAAGACTATAGACCATACAAGGTGGAGCCTTAGAACAGAAGATATCAGTGCCCAACTACACAGTGACATACTTCCTTTTACAAGGCCATGTCTGTAATGTCATGACAAATAATGTCACTCCCAATGGCTAAATACTCAAACACATGAATCTATGATGCCAAACCTATTCAAACCAGTACACCTACCAACCATAAAATTATTTTCAAAGCTACTTTAAAACTAGAATTTTGCTATTGTTATGAACCATGATGTAAATATCTGTGTTTTCTGATGGTCTGGAGCAACCTGTAAAAGATAAAAAGACCTCTATAAAACTGTCATCCAATCTATCAAAGGGATCACAGCCCATAGGTTGAGAACCACTGCCATTTGTTTAGTCTTTCAAACTTAATAGTTCTCTAAAGTATGATTTAGGAAATGGAATGATATCTTAGTTTAGAAAAAAAAAAAAAACGTTTTCATATCCATATGGCTTCAGTTTGTTCCCCAACTACTTTATAACCTGGAACATGTGGTGATCTGTGCTTGTCATACAATTTGGGATTTAGAGATACAAGCAGACCAGGAGCTAATTGTCAAAGCACCCTGGCCAAATAGTGAGCTCCCAGCTCAAAGAGAGACCATGTCTCAAATAATATGAAGAGTGAGAACAAGATTTTCAACATGACCTTTACCTACAATACACACTAAATATAGTTTCAGTTATAAGACTGTATTTCTATGGTTCTAGTTTTAAAATTCTTTGCTTTCTTTACATTATCAAAACTTCTAAAAAAATTTTAGCTGGTGTTTATTGAAGCTTAAGAATGATACAAATTTTGTTGTCATTCAATTTAATGTTTTGGATGATTAACTGCATTTGTTAATATTATGAAATAGTCTATTTAATAATAAGGGTTAGAACCTTTGGAATAAATTAACGCAAGCCAAATATTATGATATATTAGGTGAGAAGGACCTGAAGAGGCAGGAAACAAAGGTGAACTGTGTATTTATGACGTTCTCCATGTTTGGAAGTAAACTAAGAAAAGAACTGAGGCATTTAAAGATTCAGAAAAGGTAGTCATGGGCTAAGATATACTATGTTTCGAATATCATACATCATTATCAAATAAAATAATAAAATGTTGAAAGAGCTTGTAAATTATATATGTGTCATCAATTGATTACATATATGCCATTGTGCAAGCAGTACAACAATTTTGCATTAAGAATTCTTAGCCTCGCCGGGCAGTGGTGGCGCACGCCTTTAATCCCAGCACTTGGGATCCAGAGGCAGGTGGATTTCTGAGTTCGAGGCCAGCCTGGTCTACAGAATGAGTTCCAGGACAGCCAGCTAAATTTAGGAAGCACAGTGAAAAAATAATCTTTGTAGAGTAAATTGGACTAAGAGTAAAAGCATTTGGATAAACCCTTTAAGTAAATTTAATCAAAGAGAACATAAACATAAAAGACTAATCATTCTTAGACTCAAAAGTCTTGTTTTTATTTTTCTGAAATTTCAAATAGGTCATAAATTACAAACAAAAGTGATACATGAAATTTGTTCTAATTTCTGAAGAGGCAGTGAAATGACTATTCTAGCAGCTGTCCTATCAACACATAAAGAACATAGAGTTGTGTTTTGGAAATCATTAGATGTTTTGATGTGTTTGGGAGAATTTTATTGAGTATTTTTGCATTGATATTCATAAGGGAATTTGGTTAGACGTTCTCTTGTTGTCTGTGAATTTTATCATGGGTATTCTGAGCTTTGGGGCTAATATTCACTTATCAGTGAGTGTATACAATGTGTGTCCTTTTGTGTCTGTGTAACCTCACTCAGAATTATATTTTCTCATTCCATCTAATTGCCTGCAAATTTCATGAAGTCATCATTTTTAATAGCTGAATAGTACTCCATTGTGTAAATATACCACATTTTCTGTATTCATTCTTCTGTTGTGGGACATCTGGGTTTTTTTTTTTAGCTTCTGGCTACTATATATAAGGCTGCTATAAACATAGTAGAGCGTATATCCTTGTTATATGTTGGAGCATTTTTTGGGGTATATGCCCAGAAGTGATATAGCAGGATCTTTAGGTAGAACTATTGGCAGTTTTCTGAAGAACTGCCAGATTGTTTTGCAAAGTGGTTTTATCAGCTTGCCATCCTACCAGCATTGGGGCAGTGGTCCTCTTTCTCCACATCATAGCCAATATCTGCTGACACCTGAGTTTTTGATCTTAGCCATTCTGATTGGTATGAGATGGAATCTCAGGGTCATTTTGATTTTCATTTCCCCGATGACTAAGTGTGTTGAGAATTTCTTTAGGTGCTTCTCAGACATTCAATATTAGTAAGTTGAGAATTCTTTATTTAGGTCTGTGCCTCATTTTAATAGGGTTATTTGGTTCTCTGAAGTCTAACTCTGAGTTTTTCGTGTATCTTGGATATTAACCCTCTATCAGATGTGGGATTGAGAAAGATCTTTTTCAAATCTGTAGGTTGCTGTTTTGTCCTATTGAAAGTGTTCTTTGTCTTACAAAAACTTTTAAATTTTATGAGGGCTCATTTATCAGTGCCTGAGTCATTGGTGTTGTGTTCAGAAAATTTTCCTCTGTGCTGATGTTTTTGAGGCTCTTTCACACATTCTCTTCTATTAGCTTCAGAATATCTGGTTTAATTTGGATGTCCTTGATCCATGTGGAATTAAGGTATATACAAGGAGAAAAAATGTATCAATCTGCATTTTTCTGTATTTCAACTGCCAATGGAACCAGCACCATTTGTTAAAAACACTGTCTTTTTTCCACTGGATGGTTTTGGCTTCTTTGTCAAAGACCAGGTGCATGAAGGTGCATTGATTTATTTCTGGGTCTTCAATTCTCTTCCATTGATCTATCTCTGTCTCTGTACCAATACCATTTGGTTTTTATCGTCATTGCTCTGTAGTACAGCTTGATGTCAGACATGGTGATTCCCCAGCAATTCTTTTATTGATGAGAATAGATTTTACTTTTCTGGGTATTTTGTCATTGCAGATAAATTTGAGAATTACTCTTTTTATCTCCGTGAAGAATTGAGCTGAGATTTAGATGGGGATTTCATTAAGTCTGTAGATTGCTATTGGTTAGATGGCCATTTTTAGTATATTAATCTTGCTGATCCATCAACATGGGAGCTCTTTCTATTTTCTGAGGTCTTCTTTGATTTTCTTCTTCAAAGACTTGATGTTCTTGTCATACAGAACATCTTGTCTTGCTATATATTGCTTTAATTATGTTTAGTTTTGAGCCTTGTAATCTTAATCTTTCTAAAATTTTTCACATGAAATGGTGTTGCATTTTCTCAAAGGCTGTTTCAGCATCTAATGAGATGATGAGTCTTTTCTCTTTGATTTGTTTATATTATGGATTGTGTTGATGGATTTCCATATATTAATAATCACTGAATCCCTGGGATGAAGCCAACGTGATTATAGTGAATGATAATCTTAATGTGTTCTTGGATTAAGTTTGGGAGAATTTTATTGAGTACTTTTGCATTGATGTTCATAAGGAAAATTGGTCTGAAGTTCTCTTTCCTTGTTGAGTCTTTGTGTGGTTAAGGTATCAGCATAACTATGGATACATAGAATAAATTAGGTAGTTTTCCTTCTGTTTCTATTTTGTGGAATAGTTTGAAAAGTATTGGTATTAGGTCTTTTTGGAGAATGTGACAGAATATCTTCTAGTAATACCTTCTGGTCCTGGGTCTTTTTTGGTTGGGAGAAATTTAATGACTGCGTCTATTTTCTTAGGGGTTGTGGGACTGTTTAGATGGTTTATGTGATCCTGATTTAACTTTGGAACCTGATATCTGTCTAGAAAATCAACCATTTCATCTAGATTTTCCACTTTTGTTGAGAGTAGGCTTTTGTAGGATTGAATGGTTTTTTGAACTTCCTCAGTTTCTGCTGTTATGTCCCCCTTTTCAGTTCTGATTTTATTAATTTGGATACTGTCTCTGTTCCCTTTTGTTAGTCTGGCTAAGGGTTTATCTATCTTGTTTCTTTTCTCAAAGAATCAGTTATTCATTACTTTGATTGTATAGTTCTCTTTGTTTCTACTTGGTTGATTTCAGCCCTGATTTTTTGTTTATTTCTTGCTGTCTACTCTTCTTGGGTGTTCTTGCTTCTTTTTGTTCTGTAGCTTTCAGATGTGCTGTTAAGCTACTAGTGTATCATTTTATAAAGAAAAAATATTTAATTGAGGTTGGCTTATAGTTTCAGAGGTTGAACCCATCATTGTCATGTTGGGAAAGATGGCAGCAAGCATGCAGACATGGTCTTGCAGAAGAAGCTGAGATTTCTACATCTTGATCCACAGGCAGCAAAGGGAAATCACACAGGGCAGAGCTTGAACACAGGAGAACTTAAAGCTCTCCCCTGTCCCACAGTGACACACTTCCTCCAATGAGACCACACCTCCTGATAGTGCCACTCCTTATGAGCCAAGCATTTAAACAATTGAGTCTATGGGGGCCATAGCTATTTAAACTAGCAATTTCTTTATGAAGGCACTCAGAGCTGACTTTTTCTCTTTGCACTGCTTTCATTGTGTCCCATAAGTTTGAATATAGTTCTATAGAAAATAGAACTTATTTTCATTAAGTTCTAAAAAATCTTTAATTTCTTTTTTTTATTTCTTTCCTTACCAACTTATCATTGAGTAGAGAGTTGTTCAGCTTCCACAAGTATGTGGGCTTTCTGTTGTTGTTGTTTTTATTGAAGACCAGCCTTAGTTGGTGGTAGTACAATAGAGTACATGGGGCTAATTCAGTGTTCTTGTATCTGTTGAGGTTTGTTTTGTGTCCGATTATATGATTAATTTGTACCATGAGGTTCTGCAAAGATGGTATATCCTTTTCTTGTAGGGTGAAATGGTCTGTAGATATCTGTTAAATTCTTTTGGCTCAGAACTTCTGTTATTTTTCTCTGTGTCTCTGTTTAGTTTCTGTTTCCAGGAGAGTAGAAAGTTGAAATCTCCTATTATTGTGTGATGTTTCATGTGTGCTTTAAGATTCAGTAATGTTTCTTTTACAAATGTGAGTATACTTGCATTTGGAGCATAAATGTTCAGAATTGAGAGTTCATCTTGGTAGATCTTTTCTTCAATGAGTGTCCTTCCCTATCTTTTTTGATAACTTTTGGTTGAAAGTCAATTTTATTGAGTATTAGAATGGCTTCTCCAGATTGTTTCTTTGGGCCATTTGCTTTGAATATTTTTTCTAGTCTTTTACTCTGAGGTCTTATCTGTCTTTGTCACTGAAGTGTATTTTCTGCATTCAGAAAAGTGCTAGATCTTGTTTACCTATTCACTCTGTTAGTCTACGTCTTTTTATTGGAGAATTGAGTCCATTGATATCGAAAGATATTAAAGACCAATGATTGTTACTTCCTGCTATTTTTGTGGTTAGAGGTGGGCAGATGTTTGTGTGGTTCTCTTCTTTTGTGTTTGATGTGAGAAGATTAATTTTTTGTTTTTCTTGGGTGTAGTTTCCTTCCTTGTGTTGGAGTTTTTCATCTATTATTATTTGTAGGGACGGATGTGTGGAAAGGTTTAAATTTTTTTTATGAAATATCTTGGTTTCTCCATCTATGGTAATTGCGAGTTTTGCTGGGTATAGTAGCCTGGGATGCTAATTTTGTATTCCCTTAGGGTCTGTATGACATCTGCTCAGGATCTTCTGCCTTTTAAAAGAGTCTCTGTTGAGTTTGGTGTAATTCTGTTAGGTTTGGCTTTATATGTTACTTGACCTGTTACCCTTAGTGCTTTTAATATTCTTTCACTGTGCATTTGGTGTTTTGATTTTTATGTGACAGGAGTAATTTCTTTTCTGGTTCAATTTATTTTGTGTTCTGTAGGCTTCTTTTATGTTTAAGGGCATCTCTTTCTTTAGGTCAAGAAAGTTTTCATCTATGATTTTGTTGAAGATGATTCCTGGCCCTTTGAGTTGGGAATCTTCACTCTCTTCTATACCTATTATTCTTACGTTTAGTCTTTTCATTGTGTCATGACTTTCTTGCATTTTGGGGGGGGGGGCTTGGAAGCTTTTTGCAGTTTGTATTTTCATTTACTGTTAGGTCAATGTCTTCTATGCTATCTTCTAAGCCTGAGATTCTCTCTTCTATCTCTTGTATCCTATAGGCGAGGCTTGTATATGTGACTCCTGATCTCTTTTGTAGGTTTTTTTCATCTCCAATGGTTTCTCCCTTTGTGATTTCTTTATTGTTTCTATTTCTATTTTTAGATTCTGGTTGGTTTTTTTCAATTACTTCACCTGTTTGCTTGTGTTTTCCTTTATTTCTCTAAGGTATTTATGTGTTTCCTCTTTAAGTGCTTCTATCTGTTTACCTGTGTTCTCCAGTATTTTTTAAGGGTGTTATTTATGTCCTCCTTATAGTACTTTATGATTTTCATGATATGAGAATTTAGACAAGAATCTTGCTTTTCAGGTGTGTTAGGATATCTAAGGTTTTCTGTATTGGAAGAAGTAGTTCTGATGTTGTCAAGTAGCATTGGTTTCTGTTGCTTATGTTCTTGTCCTTGCTTTTCATCATCTGGTTATCTGTGGTGCTAACTGGCCTTGCTGTTGATGCTGACTCTGACTGGAGCTTTTCCCTCCTGTGAGTCTGGTAATGTTGAGCTTCCCTGTGTCAGGCTGACTCTGAGTGTGGGAGAGGGTTCTGAGTGCCTGGTTTGTGAGCTTGGCTGTGTAAGAACTCCTGGGGTTCAAGATGTCTCTGGGTCTGGGTAGTGTGTGGGGGGTCTAGAGCACAGAATCTGCTCCTGTGTTCAGATGTGAATTAGAAGGAAGGTGTGTTTCTGACAGGGTAGGAGGAACTGTGTCGTCTATGCTAGGGGTCCTAGTGAGGCCAGGTATTGGGGCAGAATGAGTGAATCACCTGTGAGCCTGGGGGTGTCAGAACTGAGTCTTCAGCTATCTGTGTAGGGGTGATGGGGAGGCTGGTACATAGGATCTGATCCAGGATGCAGATGCAAACTGGAAGTGGAAAAAATTTTATCCAACAACATGGCTAATCTGACAAGAGATTGCATGCAAAGACCTAGCCCTGAGTGATCCACTTGGAATACAGACATTCCACATACTTTAATCTTTCTGACAGGAATAGAGTCATGACCTTAGTACATATCTTTATGGTAAAATTACTTTGGAGAAAGAGGTATCGATGTTTGAAAATGAGGTATAATTGAAGGACAGACAAAGTGATGAATCAGAGAAAGTTTTGAAAGGCCAAGTTACAGATAGAGTATACCCAGCCCAATTTTCATGAAAACAGCATGGGAAAAAGCAGCTATTTAAGAGCAGCATAGGGAGAGAGAGTGAGTCAGTTGGGAGTCAGTGCAGTGAGTGGAGAGCAGTGGAGTTGGGTTTGTAAGTTCAAGCAGTTAAGTGCAGGTCAGTAGAAAGAGTTGAAGCCAGAGAATAATAAGGTTCCAAGAAGATTAGAACAAATTGCCAGAGTAGTTTGAGGCCAGCAAAACAATTCATTGAGAAGCAGAGAAAGGCCAGATTTAATAGTCAGCTTAGAAAGACATTTGAGCCAAAAGAGCTGAGTTGAACCAGCCAGCCAAAGTTCAGGATGAGTGAGAAAGTATGAGCTCATTCAGCAATAAGCCTCCAAGGTGACAATTACATCTGCTGAATGAAAAAGACATTTTTACTCCAGGAATAGAAATAAAATAAGGTCCACAGACTCCATGATTTATTTTGTAGTTCTGGCATTAAAAGACAGTCTTATATCATCATAGTTTTAGCAGAGTCCCAATGGAGGATAATTAGAGCAAAGATTTCTGTTCCATAAAGTGAATAATGCATAACAAAGGTAGAATTTGAGCAGAATCAATGGTGAAATACTTTTATAAGTGAAAGTTAAAATAAATTGAATAAAATAATTTATCGAACCTATCTATTTATCTATTTATTTATTTCAGGAGCAGGATATTACTATGTAAATCAACTTGTGATCCTTATGTTTTGCTCTATGCTAGAATTAAAAGTGAACTGCAACATGAGAAATTGATAGAACTATTAATTGTCTCTCTGGATATCTAAACATTTTAATGGCTCAAATATGGTATTAATGTTAACACCAGCTTCAGGGAAATAATAGTTACCCAGATAACTGCTAAACATAACTTCTGAATAGCTTCTAAAAGAGGTTATCACTTGAATTTGAGACTAAATAAGAAAAACCCATCCTTAGTATTATAGAGGGCATAATATAATATCCCATGCCTGGAACAAAATTAGGAAAGAAGAATTCCCATCTACCCTTCAGGCACACATCACTGGATCTTAGCTCACTGGCACACTCCCGGATCTTGGGGGTTCTTTGTATTTTAGAACTCAATGACTATTGCCAAGTCTCTAGCTTTCAATTTCATGAGACCACTCTCTTTTCTAGGTCTGCATCTCCAGAAATAATATCCATAAAATACTGAGTCTTATATTCACTTGGACCAATTTTCATTGTTTCACTTTTACATAACTACATACACACACACACACACACACACACACACACACACACACACACGTGTGTGTGTGTGTGTGTGTGTGTGTGTGTATCAAATATGGTTAGGAGTGATAATGTAAATAGATATTATGCTGATCCTGTTCCTGTGAGGAGTTATGACTAATTAAACAAGAATCCATGCCTCTATTACTGTTTCTGCCAAAAAATTGATTACAGTTCTTTTTATGTGTTGTGAATGTGTGGTTGGAAAAAAAAGCATACTAAAATTGTGTGTGTATGTGTGTGTGTATGTGTACATATTTGTGTGCTTGTGGGATGTGTGTTTGGGTCTTTGCACACATGTGTGTATATGTATGTGTGCTTGTTGTGTCTGTGAGTGTGTGCTTAGGTCAGAGGACAACACTTAGGTGTCATTTCTCAAGTTTCATCAGGTAGAACTTCAGAACTAAACCCAGTACTGTCACCTTTACCAGCTCAGCCAATTCACAGGACTTCTTGTTGTTTACTCTTCTTTGTGCTATCATAAAATGGTGTTGAGAAACATTTGCTGATTTTGTTCCATTGATATTTGATAAATAGACATAGGTTAGTAATATACAGCACAGGTTGTGATTGTCTTTGCCTTGCTTATTTATCTTATAAACAGTGGTAAATACTCTGTAATCTAATAAACGGGAGCTTAGAGCAGAAAGTAGACATGAGCAGCTGAGGAGACAAAACCAATTTAAACACACATCTATTCCTAAATATATTAGACACATCATCTTTATTGTTAACATAGGTGGTTTTTAAAAAAACTGTTTTAAGTTAGAAAATATAGCAAGACAACAAACTTCTTTCAAAAAGGCCACCCATAACGAATACAATGTCTTTATCTGTATTTTTTTCTTTCCTTATGTTTATATGGTCTGACAACACATTAATTGTACATTGGGATTCAATTATCAATTCCAACTTCTTTCTAGAATTTTAAATTAATATTTAAACTTAGATAATTTATTATTTGAGTCTAACAATTTAAAGTTTATCTTTTTAACTTGCAATTGCCACATTTGAATCAGGCAAATCATACAACCCTGTATGTAATATTTAAAATAGAATCACAGTTTTGTTACTCTCCAGGGATGGAATGGGCTATTTAAGAAAGACTTTCTCATTCTGCATGTTGTTGTTCTGATACCTTTCCACAGCTGTAATGCGCGTGGTATCCCTGCCCGCAGGAACTCACACGAACACGAAGGATCCTTTTGCGGTGTTTATTCTTTCAACATGGCTGGGAGAGAGAGGAGGGATCGAACTTCCCACACCTGTATATATAGCACTTGGAGTGGACAATCATGATTGGCTGCTTGCTCAAACTCCCAGGTTCCCCTGCGCTGTACATGCGCAGTTTAATGGTGGATGTGACGTAGGAAATTAGGCGTACCCAAGACGATGCGCATGCGCAGTTTGTTACCTCACGCACACAGGCGTCAGCAAGGACAGCCTCCTACATTAGCCTCCTACCTTAGTTTTATCTTTAAGGGTTTTACAAAGTAAGACTTGAGAATGAAATATAAGTTTCATATGTTTTGAAAAAGAATATTGTTCCATTACCATATAAAATCTGCATATTGGAATAAATTCACATATGAATCATTGCTTTGCATAGCTTACATGTGTAAATAACATATCTACATTTGAATAATAGCTCCATAATAATTGTGAAAAATTTCAAAATCTATTTTTAACATATTAGTGTAATACAATTGGGTTCTATGTTTTACCTACATGTCCAAAAAATGGAATCATTAAGAAGAAGCTTCCCTTATACATTTTTAATATATTTTATAGTAACTGGCACAATGCTGCACAATCCATTTTCATTTCTTTTATCATTGAAACACATTGAAAAATAATTCTTCAGCTAGAATTCAAATGCTTCTGGTCTACTCTTAAGCATTCTTTTGTGAGAATCCCAGCTTTAAATCATCAGTACAGATCACACGTGTGCTCCTCATTTTTGTTAACTTTGAGATTTCAAAAAACCTATCTAAATCTTTTCTAAATCAATACAAATAGTTGTTATGTATTTTGTACTATGTTACAGAAAACATGGATTTCAATATAATGTCTAACACACAAAATATTTCAGAGATGTCATTTATAATATTTTTATAACTTTAAAACCCTGTATCTATAGAAAGTGCCATCATAATTTTATTCTATTTTTGATAAGTCTCAACCATGAAACACCTGAGAAATGATCAGCCAACCCAACTCCTGGAAAAGCAGCAATAGTTGAATGGCTGCTTACACAGAAAGATGTATCCCTAAAAAAATACAGCTAGCATTATCCATGTACCATATCAATAGGTCTGATGATCAGTCAACAGTGTTAAAACTTCTGATGATGGAACACTGTTTTATTATCCTTAAAGTTTGTAATGGACAGTCATACAACTGACTTTAAAAAAAAGAAAATGGCCATAAAACTCTGTTATTATTCAAAGTTAGTTTATGATTGTCTGCTCAGCTGGATTTTTGGATCTTGTGGTTAGGAGTCAGACAGATATTGGCATTGGGCTACAGGTTAGATTTGTTTGAAAGTAAAAGAAACAAAGCTCAAAAAACTTGAGGCATCTTACTCTGGTGACCCTCTCCTGTGTCAGAGAGAGGAAGACAGGTTGTCATTAAGACTCTTGTATTCAAGGCCCAGCGGTGGTGGTGAATGCCTTTAATCACAGCACTTGGGAGGCAGAGGCAGGCAGATTTCTGAGTTCGAGGCCACCCTGGTCTACAGAGTGAGTTCCAGGAGAGCCAGGACTACACAGAGAAACCCTGTCTCAAAAACAAAACAAAAACAAACAAAAAAAAGATTCTTGTATTCAAGTGGGTGAATGTTAAATCAAAATAAAAAGAAAGTAGGGAATGCTATAGAGCACGTGGGACTGCCTGTGAGGAGAACTGATAAGAACAATACAAAAGCTCTAGCTTTAACCCAATGTACTCAATATGTTTGGCTTCCTTCATGAAACTACTTAAGAGACTAGCATCCTGGGCAGAAGCAATTTTATTTAGTCTTAACTTAAAACTTCTGTTTGCAGAAAAATAATCACTCTATTTTGTCTGAGTTGCTTCATCCACAATGACTATGCTGGAGACATCTGATGATGGCATTGGCCTCATTGCAGTTGTTTATTTGAACATAAATACAGTAATGGACTGCTGGCCATCTTCTGTAATTGTATTTTTAACTAAACGTTTTTGACAGTCATCATTTATAAGCGTTCATGGGAAGCTGATGTGGCAATGAGGAATGTAAATCATCAATCACTGAATTACAAAAACATGTATGGCACAAACTTAAAAGTATAAAATGATGATATCATAAGAACAGTTACAACTGACACCTCTGGAGAAATAATGAATTAGGACTTCAAAAAAAAAACACTAGATATTTACTATGAATTATTTTTTAAATAATTAAGTTACACACACACACACATACACATACACACTTAATAGTACTTCATAACTTTAATTTTTTTCTGATTCAATACTTTTAACAATTTTCTCTGTATCACTCATAATTATTTTAAGTAAATGACATGGACTTACTGCTGACTGCAGGTCTGTGAATTAGTTTTCTATTCACTAATATTCAATGATAATACTCACCACTTTTAATTCCTCCAGAGAAGGCTGTTTAATTAAATAGAAGACTTGAAATGATTCCAAGAAGCAGAATACAGCACTAAATGAAGGAAATCATATTTTTTAGGCTTTTATTACTTACACTTGGTATTATACTCTGAACAATGTTAATAAAATTTAACCTAATCTGTCTTTCATTAATTTTTTTTTTTTTAGGATTCACTGATTGAAGGATAAATGAAAGAAAACGATAGAAGATACTGGCAAGAATGTAGGTAAAGAGGACCATTTACTCATTGCTGGTGAGGGTACCAATTTGTAGAGGCATTGTGAAAATAATTGTGAAAGTTCTTCAAAAAACTAAAAGTAGATGTGAAATGGGATCCAGCTATATTATTCTTGAGTATATACACTAAAGACTCTTTATATTACTATAGAGATAATTGTCCATCCCTCTTCTTTACTTCTGTTTCTAATAGCCAGAAATTGGAAACAGATAACCACAAACTGATAAATGGATAAAAAAAAAAAAAACTGTATCATATTCACAAATAAGAATGTTATTCAGCTCTTTAGAAACAAAATTTAAAATACTTTTCTAAATGGATGAAGATCTACTCACTCAGAAAAAGAAACATCATTTGTTCTCATATATGTGGTTATGAGCATTTAAATTTTAGATGAGTGTTTCAATTACAATATTCAGAGAACTTAGTTTGTTAATAAAGGACCATGTGGGAGAAGATTGTCTTTCAACAAAGGGAGAATCATGAGATGTGATTTCAAATCAGAATTTTGCTTTTCAGGTGTGTTGAGGTATTCAGGGCTTGCTGTGGTGGAAAAACAGGGTTCTGATGATGCCAAGTAGCCTTGATTTCTGTTGCTTATGTTCTTGCATTTACCTCTCGCCATTTGGTTATCTCTGTTGTTAGCTGGTCTTGATGTCTCTGACTGGAGCTTGTCCCTCCTGTAGCCTGTGAGCCTGTGGTCTTATGCGTGTCAGCACTCCTGGGAGACAAACCCTCTCCTGGTGGAATTAGAGTGTGGATAGCTGTAGCACAGGGTGAGCTCCGGGGTGCAGATGGAAATCGGAAGCATCGTGCCCCTGGCTGGTCTGCAGTTCCTGGTTTCTGTGGGCTCTCTGCGGGTCCCACTTAGGCCATGTATTGGGGCAGTAGTGGTGGTCTCACCTGTGTTCTTATGTGTGTCAGTATTCCTGGGAGACAAGTTCTCTCTGGGCAGGATTGGAGTGCATATAGCTGTGGCACAGTGTCAGCCTGGGGTCACAGATGGAAACCAGAAGGATCTTAGACGTTTCTCTTTAGTAGTAGATGATAATTACTACAGATACACACACCTGGAGAATATGTAGAGATTGAGAGACTTTGGAGCAACTAGCCAAAACTGAGATATCAAACTGTTTTGTAGTAGCTCATAACAGTTAGCACTATTAGGAATTACAGCCTTATTAAAGTGGTTGTGGCCTTATATTAGGAAATGTGTCACAGGGGGTGGACACTGAAGTTTCAAAAGCTCCAGCAAAGAGTGTCTTTCTTTTCTTGCTGCCTGTATATGATACAAATGTAAACTTTTGGATCCTCCTTCAGCATGGTGTCTACCTGCATCTTATGCTTCTGCAGTGATGACACATGATAATGAACCACTGAAGGATAAGTCAGAACTCTATTAAATGTTTCACTTCATAAGAATTTTCCTAATCATAGTGTCTTTTCACAGCAACAAAACTACAACTAAAACTTTCTACATTCAAGATTGAGAAAACTGTGCAGAAGTCGATAATGAAAGATTGTAAACTAAAGGTAGTAGATGACTATTAGGAAACTGTCTTCCTAACACTGCAAGGTTGATACACATATGAGCCCACATACTTTAGCAGCCTGAACAAGAAAGGTGCAGGTTCATACCAAATGAATGACACAGAGTTTTGGGGGGCTTTCCCACACTCTAAGCAAAAAGCTATATGCAGTTGGTGCATAATTGAAAATGGTAAATCACCTTTTGTTTCTCAGTGAAGTAACATTGGGTATATCAACCAGAATTCAGGTAGGCTCACTGACAACACAAAATGAATTTCAAGATTGTGTGTATGTGTGTGTGTGTGTGTGTGTGTGTGTGTGTTTATGTGTTTTGTTTGTTTATTTTTCAGTTAGGAACTTGTTTGTTTTTTCACAATTGTTGTGCTTGTTTTGATATTTCTATTTTTTTTTTCATTGAGAGAAGGGAAACAAGTGTCGTGACATTGAATAGCTAGCAAGGTGAGATAGATCTGGGAGGACCTCAGTCAAGGGAAAAAATATGAACAAAATATATTGTATAAAAAGTCTTAAAATGATAATAAAAACAAAACTGTTGAACAAGTACTTTTGTTTGCATAATGATTCACAAGACAGGCCTTTTGTCCATTTTATTTAATTAATGAATAACTAGGAAATCATATTTAATTACAGTTAATGTTTAATTTGATGCACATATAAACATTTATAAAAATTGAAATTCTTTATAGTCATGATAAGTATGTCTTTAATTCCAGCATTTATTAATCAGAAGCAGGGGAATGACTATGAGATTGAGTCCAACTTGGTCTACATAGGGAGTTCGATACCATCTAAAGACTCTGTCTCCTAAAAGAAAATAAATAAATTAAAGTGTTGGAAGCTATTATTTAATATTAATTGGAAAGAAGCAAGTTGAATGTGAAATATGCATACAACAGAAGTTCAGTGTCACTGAATAAGCTTCAGTCTTCGTCAACAACAAATAATCTCTTATCTTCACTGAATTCTTCAGTTATTTAATTTATAAAAGTGATTTAAATTACTATAAATTATTATGTATTTACAATATATTATTTTTCAATAAAATAAAAATAAACTTTTTATTTATTTCTTTATTTCTAGCTATCAGATTATATAATTACACTTTTCCAATATATAAGGAAGTATAATCAATTAACTACCATTTTGACAAAATATGTCCTAAAAATAAATAGGTCTTATTCTTTAAAATATGCTTTTTAAATTAAACCAAGATGCTACTTATGCAAACCAGAGGCTGAGAGGTTCTGAAAACTATTATTAAATGTTGGGCACTTATAAACAAATACAGGAAACACCTAGATAACGTTATAGGTAAAATGGATGTTCAGAGGGCATTAAATTTCTGAACATTTTAAAAGAGAGACATTAAGGTAAATGTCATATTTCATAAATGATAACATATAAACTAATGTAATACACTGCAATTAAAAATATAAGATTGTCTGTCTGTTGATGGATTTCAGTGTTTTTAAATTTCTATCTTCCTCTCACTCCTTCCAAACCTCGCCACCAAGAATATCTGGCAAAGCAGAAAAAGGAAACCATCACAAGTTCTTGTTACTTCACAACATGATTATAACTGAGCTTTCTACTTACTGTTTAGTACTCAGGTTTTACACATATCCTTAGAGGTACCAGGTTGTAGTCAACTTATTAGATAAATACTGGAATCTACTTTTATACCTTGTTTGAAGAGCAAAAAATTCATTTCAGGATATTTTACAAATCAGGATTTAAAGATGTGATATGAATAGAGTTGCATTTCATTAGACATTGTGGATATTGTGCATCAAATGAAAATACTTGGTAAATGATAAATATGGCCTCTACTGATAACCATATACACACTAGAGTGATGTGTCCCAAGCTGCCCCATGTTGGGTACCAAAACTGTTGCGAGCCACTCTGTCAATGTTGAAACCTACACTGCCAAAAGCCTTAGTGACTAACTTCTTAGCCCACACTGCCCCAAGCAGCTCCTGTCTGCGGGTCGGGGTTCAATAAGAGAGAGAGTGAGGACGGACGGACTCGAGGAATGGAGACCAGATAGAGTATGATTCAATCCCATTTATTCATCAGTTTCTCTTCTTCTCTCCAAGTTCCTAGTTCTTAGTCCCTAGTTTCTAGTCCCTAGTGCCTCCAAGTTCCAAGTTAATTCTTCCAAGTGCTAAGTGCCTAATGTCTAATGCTTAATAATCGGTTCCAAGTTGTACTGTATTCTTCTGTCTGCCTCTCCACTTTTATATGTCTCAGTTCTAAGTCACTCCCTTAAGTCAAGACCTTAGGTCTTATCTCTAAATCTGATCTCTAAGTCATGCCCTTAAGTCTCAGTTCTAAATCACACCTTTAAGTCTCACACACCCAAGGGAAGATCCTGGGTATCTAAAGCAAGATGTTATCAGAGTGTGCTCAGCTGTTGTAGGCTATTGTAATCAAGTCTCTTGCCAGGGTACATGGCTCAAGATGGCTGCAAGGATGATAGCCGCCTTCTGTCGGCTCCCCACACTAGAGAATTTCTTACTTGTAAATTGTATCCATGTGTATTTCTTAAAATATGAGTATTTTTTTACTCAGTGAGGGGTTTAAAATTCCAGCTTATACAAAAATATGAGTGTCAAGAAATATAACATAAGGTTTAGTGATAGTAAAATAACTAAAGAAAAAATGACTTTGTATGGGGAATAATGTACTTTCTATTATGTACATAACAATGAGTTAAAACTATTTATGTGCATCTTCTCTTTATCTAACTGCATCTTCTTCATTGGTATACATAGCTATTTTAATTTTATTGAAAAATTAAATGAAAATCACACCAAATGGCTAAAAAAAAAATAGAAAAAAAAAATAAAAGACTACATTAACCATTACATATTCAAATGATATACTTACTCAAGGGGGAATAAAAATCTACACTGTGCCCACCATAGACACAAACACCACATGGTGGAGGTGTTGATGATCACTGGTCAGAATGGGTGAAACTGGCAGTCCTGCCTCCGTCTTTCAACTTCCTGGACAGCAGGCTAATCATGTGGTACAGTCTTTTCTGAGCTATATGAGTATTCTCAAGAGATTTCTTAGGGCAAAGCTAAATTTTCTACAGAAAATTATCATAAACTAAGTACAATTTTCTTGTCTGTAGTGAATATCATTAAGAAAAGATCTTGATTTCTTCAATTAGAAGACGAAAGTAGTCTAAAAAGTAATTTGCTGTTCCTGAATATGCTGCTGCCATAGGTTAAGTGTAATTTTTATTATTTTATCTTTCCTGGAAATAAATGAATTCTGAATTCTTAACAAAACTGTTATCATTTTGGCAAAAAAAATTCTAGGATACATTTCTCAAAATTTATACACATCACTATGTACTTGTATATTTGTTTAAAATTCAGAATTTGAAAAGTGTTGATTTACAATTTCACCAGTGTCCTGACTAACGGGGAAGATAAACATAGCATAAATATTACTCAGCACTGAAACACACTGACTGTTTAGGCTCCCCAAATATGAATATAAAGCAAACAAAATACAAGAATATATTTTTGTTGCTTTAAATGGAAAATACTGAAATGCAGAGCTATTTTACCTCAAAACTGTACTTTAATAATTACTGAGCATATATTACAAATAATACCTAGAAATCTCATTGACTTAAATATTTCATGTTTAAATCTAGACATGACATTAAGCACCTTTTTGTTTCTATCTTTGATGAAATTGACAGTGTTGTCCACAAAATTTCCCTTTTTGATTTTGAATGTAAATTGCAGTATCCCAGAAGTCTTTACAAAATTATTTCGTCACTCTTATCCTGCTATCAGCCCTGTAACTGACAATAGTGACCTGCTCTTAAGATATACTGGTGTTATAGTGGTACAAATGCTATGGTAGTAAATAACCAAATCTTTTAAAAAGAAATCATGACTGACATGGTTAATGAGACCAAAAGCCTCAAGGTAAAGAGGTCATAATTCCTAGGGAAAACCTATTACTATTCTGATGAAATGAACACAACAATAAAATGATTTCTAATGGCATATTACTACTTATAATCAGTAGAAAGATATTTCCTGCTTCCATATATCTATTCAAGTACAGAGACCCAAACTGACCAGTGTGCAGAGAGGTTTGGAGGATCTGGAACGTGAAAGAATATATTGTATTAAGCATTTAAGTAACTGTAAAAATATAGAAAATTACTTCATTATATAATTATATTGCAATTTTAACAATTTCAAGAAATTTAAAATAATATAAGAGTGGAATTCAGGTCAATGCTTTGAAATAATTTAATGCATTAGTGAAAACAAATATATTCAAATAACAATGAGACATAGAGATACGCTCTTTTGATGATATGAAGTGTGAATTTAGAAGACAACTTATAGTATCATGAATAAATATATGGAAACTATAATATAATATTCGTACTGATAGCCTTGTCTTATGAAAGTATCTTATTGGTTTAGGTGTTTATTATCTTCTCAAAACAGTATTCTTTAATATATTTGTTTTTGTTACAATCTTTGCTAGTGATGTCCAAGTAGATAGATTCTTTGGAGAAATGATGAAATCAAGATCTCAACAGCAAGCTGAAAAAGTAGGAAGTGTCAAAAGGACAGGAGACAAATTTAAATACATATGAACAAAATGATATTATTAATCAAGTCTTCTGGTGTATACATGCATAGCATATCTCCAAATTTAAATTTTGTTATCTTTTACTCAGATACATTTAGTGCTGCCAGGTAAATACAATTGCTGCTAAATCATGACAAACTCACATAAGATATTTTGTTTATCCTCTTCTGCTTTTTTGAAACTTCATCATTCATTTTTTTTAATTTGGTTTCAATAGGTAAAGTAAATATTTCCATATAAATATTGTTAGAAAATTTTATATTGGCAGGCTTTAGACATTTTACAAAGTATTTGTAAGTTTTAATGATGAGTATATATTTATTTTCAGTTTTCAATTTCATTGTTTTGACAGTTCTTTCTCTCCTTTTCAAAAGCTTTATACAATATATTTTACCACAGTTTTCCCTCTGAAAAATCCTCTAAAATCTTCTTCACATCTCTTAGAAAATTTATTGATTTCTACCATTTTATTGTCTTGATTGGCAAATATATTCTTCAAGAATGAGGTCATTTTTACATTAATAAATTCTTTTCAGATTAAGTCATATATTTAGAAATAAATTCTGTTCATAAATTATCAAAGCATGAACATGACTTAACTAGCTATAAATTTTATTATAATTATGTAACTTTTTAAAAAATATACAGCTAAATATTGTTGAAATAGTGAATAGCTTCTATGAAATTATCCATAAATATGTTCAAACACTACTCCCTTTGAAGGCAGTATACTTAGTAACTACATACCTTACATTCCATGATTAAAATATATTTTATGGTTAAAATAAGTCTTTGTATTTGCATCTTTACATTAAACAAGATATACAATATCTTCCATATATATGATAGTGAATATTGGATGCAGAAATTAGAAACTAAAATGATTTAAAACTAATGGGAGAGTAATGTGTAAAGAATAATAAAAACATATTTTGAATGCATGAAATTCTCTTTCTGCCTGTTTCTCTCCCTCTCTTCCCCCTCCTCTCTCTCTCTCTCTCTCTCTCTCTCTCTCTCTCTCTCTCTCTAACTCACACACACACACACAGACACACACACACACATGCGCACATACAGATACCACCCACCCACCCACACATTCATGCAGCTTTCCAGAAGAGGCATCATTAGTAGATGAACCAATTTTGTATCAGTAGGTTTTATTAATATGCCATGGACTAGGTTCTTTACTAAAGGACTATTTCCAGAAAGTAACATCATTTGAATACTATCTGTCATAATTCTATAAAAACCAAAATGATTCATGAAAACATAAATTAAATTGACTGATTACATTTTATCATATTCCTATATATTTTTCTCTGCTAATTATGATTCAACAACATTATGAGACAGTGTGTATATTTCCATTGTGAGTACATTTTAATCTTGGGACTTTATTTCTTACTTCAAATTTTTCATTGTGTGACCTACAAAGCATCTAAAATAGACCTTTTCATATCAATTGAAATCATAGTTTTAGACGATATGTTGTGTATAGGTAGGAAATTTTATTTTGAGTGCCATTCACTACTACTGAAATCTGTTTCTAAGATGAATCCTTTACTACATGGTATTGCCCATGACAAAATTTCTCTTTCATTTTTCTATTTATTCTATTTGATGAATTAATTTACTCACAAATGACTTAGATTGAATTATGGCAACTTTATGAAATTATTGTAAAGCCAAGAAGTATAAAAGACAGCCTCCATTTTAAGTAGTGATGTAGTGATGGTCACAAATCTACTGTCTCCTAGCAAGAAAAATATCTAGAGCCCTTGCAGCTGTCTGAAAATTATATAAATGTCTTTAATATGAATGTGTTTTCCTATTTGTAGTGATCCTTGGAGATTCTAATGCCAATATTACTTCTGCTTCTGTAATAAAGCATACCCTTGTTAAACGTAGGACAAAACGATAGCTTTCTTCTTTCTTCCTATCTCTCTCCCCCCTTGTCTATTCTTTTTCATTATTTCTTTTTGGTGTACAACTATGATGCCCATTATAGCAAGTACGTTTGGTACAACATAAGTATTTTCAAAATGAAAAGTTGCAGGTTGTTTAGCTTCATTTGCAATGATATACAATGATACCTAACAGTGGTTATAACAAATTAAGTATAATATTAATGCACTAACATAATAATGCCAAATGGTGACACAGACCTTTTATCACAGACAATTATTATCAAGGAAATAATCGTAAAGCTTCAAAATTACATAGTGTATGTTAAAACTGTCTCTCAGATACCTCACAAAATGTTGTAGTTATGATTCAATTCTCTCTGCTTTACAAATTTCTACCTGTGTAGTATATGGTTTGGTGTGACAAAATATTTTAATTAAAACATAAATATACAAAGATCATTTAAATTATAATGATAAAGATAGATAAATGATAGGTTAATGATGAGAGATGATGGATAGATGATAGATATAGATGATAGAGAGAACTAAGAACTCTTCCTTTTCAGACAACCCCCTACGATTTAATTTGGCTCTTAGAAACAATCTCTTCACCCAGAAACCCACTTGGGAAAACTGCCAGCAGCTCTTACATGTTCGCTTCCCCTCAGAAGAAAGCAAGAGAATCCAGGTAGAAAGCAGGAAACTGGTTCCTATTCCCCACCAGAACCCACCAATAGCCAAGCAGCTATTGTTGCTGGCTTTCCTTTAACCTTTCCAGGTTGGGAATTCAATTCCATGGAAGGTAAGGGGAGACTCTTGCTCTCCCACTAGGCTTTGTTGGAAGGTCTCCAGGTGGCTACATGATGGCCTACTAATCTGGCCAAAGTATATGATATTACTCAGGGAGACAATGAGAGCCCCACAGCTTTTTTAGAGAGGATCATGGAAGCATTCAGAATATATACCCCCAATGAACCCCGAATCACCAGAAGCCAGAACATCAGTAGCTCTAACCTTTATTAACCAGGCAGCACCAGATATTAAGAATAAGCTCAAGGGGGATGGGAGAATAGAAGAAAAAATCTAAAGGATTTAATGATAGTGGAAGAGAAAGTACTTAATGGAAGAGATAGTACAGAGGAGAAGCAGATGAAGGCAGGAAACAAATGAAGTAAAGAGGGGTAAAGCAGTGGAAGAAATAGGCTCACCTTCTGGCAAGGCTCCTGTCAGCAGCAAAAGCTGAACCAAAGGACCAGAGGAGACATCTAAAACAGATGGCTTCTACGGAAGTAGGTAAAGGCGGCCCTAAGGATTGAGAATCCCCTTGCTTGGGAAGGAACCAATGTGCTTATTGTTAGGAAGGGGGCCACTGCCCCAGAAAGTACCTCAAGAAAAAGAAGCCTTTTCAATCCATGACCTTAGAAGATGAAACTAAAGATGCTGGATATGGGGAACCTGGTTTGGACCCCACCCCCCGAGTCCAGCATATCCCTATAAGTGGAGGAGATGCCCACCAGCTTTCTTGTAGATAGTGGAGCTTAACATCTTTTGTGCTGAAGCTTGAAAATTTTCTCTTCATAAAAAAATCATGGGTCCAAGAGGCAACAGGAATTATAAAATACTCATGGACTACCCGAAGAACAGTGGACTTGGGAGTGGGCAGAATAACTCACTCATTCCTTGTGTATCTGAATGCCCATACCCCCTCACGGGGAAAGATTCGTTCACAAAAATGATAGCACAACTACATTTCTACCCAGAAAGAGACAAAGTATTAGATTCAGAGGGAAAACCAATTCATGTACTAACGTTTACTCTAGTTGAAGAGTACCAACTATTTGAGACTCTCCCCACCTCATAGAATGAGATTACTACTTGGCTAGATCCTTTCTTTAATGTGTTGGCAGAGACAGGGACGGTTGGGAGGCAAAATATGGGACCCCAGTTTGGATTGAGTTCCAGCTGGGAGACAGGCTTGGACAGGTCTAGCAGTATCCCATGCCACTGGGAAGGCACAACCCCTGATATTAGGAGGCTAGTAAATGTAAAAATCTTGACACCATGTCCATCTGCCTGAAACACCCCCACCCAACAGGCAATTAGCCCAGAACTAATGATTATAGACCAGAATAAAACTTAAGAGAGGTAAACAAATGGGTTATGGATACCCACCCATCAGTCCCTAATCCTTACAACCTCTTGATGCTATTCCTCCTAAGCACCAATTACCATTATGGTGCTGGATTGAAAGGTTGCTTTCTTCAGCTTACCATTGGCATCCATGAGACAAGACCTCTTTGCCTTTAAATGGCATAATCCAGAACTCAAAATTAGAGGACAGCTGGACCCAACTGCCTCCAGGATTAAAAAATTTACCTATCATTTTGATGAGGCCTTTCATGAAGACCTGAGTGAGTACAGAAACCAGTACCCTAACCTGACTTTCTTGCAGAATGAAGATGACCTGTTGATAGCAGCAGAGACCAAACAGAAATGCCTGAAGGAAGCCCAGTATATCTTGGAGGCCCTCAGGAATATGGGCAGCAGATTCTCTGCTAAGAAAGCTCAACTCTTGTTATATATTGGAGAATCTTTTGGATATAGGAATCTTTTGGTCCCAGGAGAGGTATAGCTGGGTTCTTGGGTAATACTATGTCCAATTTTCTGAGGAACCGCCAGACTGATTTTCATTGTGGTTGTACCAACTTGCAATTCCACCAAAAATAGAGGAGTGTTCCTCTTTCTCCACATCCCCTCCAGCATCAGCTGTCATCTGAGTCTTTAATTTTAGCTATTCTAGCATGAGGTGAAGTCTCAAGGCTGTTTTGATTTGCATTTCCCTGATGACTAACAATGTTGAACATTTCTTTAAGTACTTCTCAGTCATTCGAGTTTCCTCAGTTGAGAATATTTTGTTTTGCCCCATATCCCATTTTTAAATAGGGTTATTTGATTCTCTACAATCTAACTTTTTGAGTTCTTTATATGTATTGGATATTAGCCCTCTATCACATGGAGGATTGGTAAAAATCTTTTCCCAATGTATTGGTTGCTGTTTTGTCTAATTGACAGTGTCCTTTGCCTTACAGAAGCTTTGCAATTTTATGAGGTCCCATTTGTCTATTGTTGATCTTAGAGCATGAGCCATTGGTGTTCTGTTCAGGAAATTTTCTCTGTGCCATGTGTTCAAGGCTCTTCCCCACTTTCTCTTCTATTAGTTTTAGTGTATTTGGTTTTCTGTAGAGGTTCTTGATCCACTTGGACTTAAGTTTTGTATAAGAAAATAAGAATAGATCAATTTACATTCTTCTACATTCTGACCACCAGTTGAACCAACACCATTTGTAGAAAATGTTTTTCCCCCCCACTGGATGGTTGTAGCTCCTTTGTCAAAGATCAAGTGACCATACATGTACGGGCTTCTTTTGTGTCTTCATTCTATTCCATTGATCCTCCTGCCTGTCTCTGTACCAATATCATACAGAATTTATCACTATTGCTCTGTAATACAGCTTGAGGTCAGGGATGGTGATACTCCCAGAAGTTCTTTTATTGTTGAGAATAGAGTATTTTAGGTTTTTGTTATTCCAAATTAATTTGCCAATTGCTCTTTCTAACTCTAAGGAGAATTGAGTTGGAACTTGATGGGGATTGCATTGAATCTGTAGATTTATTTCAGCAAGATGGCCATTTTTACTATTCTAATCCTGCCAATCCATGAGCATTGGAGATCTTTCCATCTTCTGAGATCTTCTTTGATATCTTTCTTCAGATACTTGAAGTTCTTGTCATACAGAGCAAGGTACACCAAGGAAACAGGAAACATGTCCACTATGCTCATTGCAGCCTTATTTATAATAGCTAGAAGATGGAAAGAACCCAGATGTCCTTCAACAGAGGAATGGACACAGAAAATGTGGTATAGTTATACAATAAAGTACTACTCAGCTATTAAACAATGACTTTGTGAAATTCTTAGGCAAATGGATGGAACTAGAAAATATCATCCTGTGTAAGGTAACCCAATTAAAAAGGAAATCACATTGTATGCAGTCACTGATAAGTGGATATTAGCCCAAAAGCTCGGAATACCCAAGATACAATCCACAGACCACATGAAGCACAAGAAGGAGGAAATCCAAAGTGTGGGTACTTTGGTCCTTCTTAGAAGGGAGAATAAAATTCTCATGATTCTAAATGAGGAAACAAAGTGTGGAGCAAAGACTGAGGAAGGGGCCATCTGAGACTGCCCCACCTGAGGATCTATCCAATGTGGAGTCATCAAACACAGATGGTATTGTGGACGCCAAGAGGTGCATGCTGACAGGAGCCTGATATAGCTATCTCCTGAGAGGCTCTGCTAGAGACTGGCAAATACAGAGGTAGATGCTCACAGCTACCCATTAGACTGAGTTGGGGAGAGGACTGGAGCAGCTAGGGGGATTTATAGCCCCATGGGAAGAATAACAATGGTGACCAACAAGACCCCCAGAGCTCCCAGGTACTGGACTATCAACCAAGGAGTGCATATGGAGGGACCCATGGCTCCAGTCCATGTGTAGCAAAGGATGGCCTTGTCGGGCATTGGTGGGAGAGGAGGGCCTTAATCCTTGGAGGCTGGATCCTCCAGTGTAGGAGAATGCTGTGGGAGTAGGGAGGTTGTGGTGAATGGCTAGGTGTGGGCTCACCCTCATAGAATTGTGGGAGATGGATTGGATAGGGGTTTTTGGGAGGTGGTGGAAACCAGGAAAGAGGATTACATTTAAAATGTAAATATAGAAAATATCAAATAAATAAAAAGAAAGAAAGCTCAACTCTGCCAATGACAGGTGACCTATCTAGGGTGCTTATTAAAGGAAGGTCAGAGATGGCTCTCTGAAGCCAGGAAAGAAACTGTCCTATGTCTTCCAACACCCAAGCCTCCCCTCCAGGTAAGGGAATTCTGCAGAATATGGATGCCAGGCTTTGTAGAGGTTTATAAGCTACTATATGAGGCTACCAAAGGGACTCCTGAGAGCTTTGCCTAGACAAAAACACATCAGAAAGCCATCAATGACTTAAAAACAGTCTTAATTTCTCCACCATCCTTGGGGTTACCAGATATGACTAAGCCCTTTCATCTCTTCGTGTACAAGATATCTGGAATAGCAAAAAGGATAATGATCCAGACTCCTGGGTCTTGGTAACAACCAGTGTCCTATCAAAGAATTTATAACTGATAGCCAGAGTTTGGCCCCTTGTTTTTGTATAATTGCTGCAATAGCCCTCCTGATCAAGGATGTTAATGAACTGCCATTGGGCCAAAGTCAGACCATCACCATGCCTCATGTTATCAAAGGGATACTTAAAGAGTCCACCAGTTTATGGCTTGTCAATCCTAGAATGAGTCATTACCAGTCTCTTCTATTAAATCACCTTGGATAACCTTCTAGGCCCCAACTTCCCTGAGCACCACTACCCTGCTGCCTGGCCCAGAAATGGTTATTCCACTACATGATTGCTTGGACATTTTGGCCCTCCATGGGACCAGAACAGATCTTCAGGATACTCCCTCAATGAATACATAGATAACATGGTTCACCAGCGACATCAACTTCATTCAGGACAGTCAGAAGTATGCTGGGGCAGCAGTGGTCTCAAACACCAGGATTTTATATGGCATGCTAACATCAGCGTTAGGGATGTCAATCTTAAGATAACTGAAATTATCAAGAACTGTAACATCTGCCATATAACTAATTTGGAGGCTCAAGAGGAACTCAGTAATAGGATCAGATGCAAAAAGCCCAGAGCCTTCTAGGAAACATATTTCATGGAGTTAAAATCAAGGAAATTTGGATATGATATTTACTTGTGTTTATAGATACCATTTCAGGATAGACTGAAGCCTTTCCCACCAAACATGAGACTGCTCAAACAGTGGTGAAGAAATTGTTAGAAGAAATTCTTCCAAAGTATGGTTTCCCTCAACTTATAGGATCAGATAATGGACCTGCTTTTGGGTCCCAGGTAAATCAGGGATTATTAATATTCTGGAGATTAATTGGAAACTTCATTTTGCATGTAAACCCCAGAGCATAGGACAGGTAGAAATGATGAACAGGACTCTAAATGAAACCTTAACTAATTGAGCATAGAGACTGGCAGTGACTCGATGATTCTCCTCCTATTCACTCTTTACAGGGTATGAAACACGTCATAACAGAGGGACTCAACCCTTTTGAGGTCATGTTCATTTCTAGCCCTCCAAATATTTCTAACTTTCAGACCAAAGTCATTACTGAGTCAGATGACCAAGCACTATTGGACAACCTTGAGAGTGTCCAATGAGTCCACAAAGATATCTGGCCTAAACTTCGTGCCCACTATGAAGGTTCACCTCAGGAGCCTCATTGATTTCAGCCCAGAGACTCAATCCTAATCAAGAGATACCTCCAAGAGATATCACTAGAAACTTGCTGGAAAGGCCCCCATGACATCATTTTAACCAACCCCACAGCTTGACAGGATTGCAGTGTGAAGCCACAACACTCACACTCCAATTGCAGACCTGTTTGCAGTTGAGGATGACCTGGACCAGAGGAGACAAAGGCTACCAAACACACTTCCAACCCACTCAAGTTCAAGTTACTATGATCCTGACTAAATCATTGCTGTATATACTACAAAACCCAACCCCCACTAACATCTTACCCTTATGTAGGTATTGATGATGATCAATATGGCAACAGGGAAGATTGTCATCTCTACTTCTGAGTTACATGTCCTGAATATCTGGATCCCCAAACTCCATTTTTCTTCTGTGATCTGACAGGTAAAGCTTGGGACCATCCTGTCTCTAGAAAAACTTTTTGACAGCCCTTACTAGTGTATGGCTGCAACACTCAATTGGTATGAAGGCAGATCTAGCACCAACCTTTTTATGTCTGCCAGGGACATTCCCAGAGCTGTGACCAATGCAATAAATGTGAAGACCCTGAAGACCTCTTCCGTGTGGCCTGGGGATGAAAATCCACTGAATGATTAAACTGGAAGCCCTCCAGTAAGTATCTCATCAAGATGACTAGGTTCTATGGAGAGAAATACAATCTTGTTATCAGATTTGTAGACCAAAGCAAGAAGGTTGACTAAACAACTGGTAGAACTTAAGGACTGAGACATTGAGTTACTGGTAAAGATGGTGGAGTACTGTTCACTATTGGACTCCATGTTCCGACACCCCAATTGCTCTAGCCCCAACATTTTGCTAGCTAAACCCCCACCTACATCACCTCTGTGGGTTCAGACACCAATCCAACCCCAAAGCTCACACTCATCTTCCAGTAACAAGGCCCCAAACCAAGCCACAAGGACAACACAAAGACTGAGTAATGCCAGTCCTGACACCCTCTGACACATGATGATCCAGTCTTTTCAGGTCACCAATGCATCCAGACCCAAGTTAACTAAGTCATGATGATTGTGCTATGAGATAACACCACCATATTTTGAGGCATAGTCCTAATTGGGAACTTTACTGAACCCCAATGAATGTAGATGACTATAAGGTGAGACTAGACTGACCTTACAGTCCTTTGAAGATCAGGACACCTCATTAGGACAGTCCCTGAGCCCTATAGACACCTTGATAACCAGACGTGCAGGATGACCATATAAGTAGAAAATAATAAATATCTATTACCATTCACCAATGCCTGGTGGGCATGCATTGCAGGGCTTACCCCAAGCATCCACAGAGCTATACTATACCAGGATAAAGAATTCTGCATACTTGTCCAGTTAGTACCAAAGATCATCTATCACACAGATGACCAAGTCCTAGACTTCCTAGATGGAACCTCAGGTTTAGTTTCTCATAGGATTAGGCATGGCTGGCACATGAACTGAGTAGTTTCCCTGGTATTACAAAAGGGAGTCCATAGATGCTGATATAGAAAGATTAGAAAAAAGAATCTCTCTCTGGGCTCTCTGGCAGAAGTGGTACTCCAAAATCTCCTGTTTATAAAACAATGAGGACTATGTGCAGCTTTCAAAGAAGAATGCTGTTTCTATGTTGATGACTCTGAAATGGTCAAAATATTGATAGCCAAAGTTAGAGAAGGCCTGGCCAAAGCAAAAGAGAAAGAGAACAGGCAAAAAGTTGGTTTGAATCATGGTTTATCAGCTCTCCCTGGTTGACTACCCTGATATCTATCCTGTAGGACTGCTCGCTGATTTAACTTCTGTTCCTTACCGTCAGGCTCTGCATTTTAAACAAAGTGGTTCAGTTCATGAAAGAAAGTTATAAGACTGTTCAGCTTATGGTAATTAAAAGTCACTGTCAGTCCCTCTGTAAGGAAGCCTAAGAGCTTCAGAAAGTCCCATGATTAGGAATGAGCAGAATGAGAGGCCAAACCTACTCCATCTTGAGATGAACATTCATTTCAAAAGAAAAAGTACTTGAGAACTTAACTTGAAGCTGAATCCAAGCTGCACCCAAGTTCCAGGTTTATCTCTGACACATAACCCCGAGTTACTCTCTAGCTACTCCCTAGCAACAGCCAATCAAAAGGGGTCCAGATGTACTTTCAAACTGTTTGTGATTGTTCATGGTTTGCTTCAGAACACTCACCTGTCAGTTTATAATAGTCATTCAAATTAGATGCTTGCCAGGCTAGAAACCCCCTGGCTTGCTTCCTTTTTCCTTTAAAGCCTAGTCCTGCTGAGGGGTTGGGGATTTGCCCTCTGGTCCTCCTTTATCAGGGTCAGTAGTGAGCCCAGGCTGCAGCTTGAATAAAAAGAACCTAGTGCGAATGCATCTGAATTGGCTCCTTGGTGGTCTTTTGAGATTCACGATCCTGAATGGGCATAACAGCATAAGATAAGATTTGAACTGAAAATTAAATAAATGTTCATCTCAACATACTATAAAGAACATTAATATGTCATCAAGATATTTGTGAAAAATATCAAATTCTCAAAACAAAATATTCACAAACATTGAAGAAAATAAATCAACACTCATCATATATTCTCCTAAAGTAACAATAAGTAGAAAAGCATTTGAAGAATGTCTTTACAGAAAATACAACCGATACATTGAAAACAAATAAACAAGCAAAAAGTAAGGGAGCACACCAATTTTCAGCCTTTGAAAAACTAGTATGAATATGACTGTAATCCCTAAATCATGAAGGTTTTGCATAAAATTCACAAATGTCTATTTCTAAAATTATCAAATATACAATCAATGTTTTCCAAAGTAAATTTATGAAAAAATTGAATGGAGACATTTTATTACAATACAAAAAGTACAAATGTTGTGTTCTGGGTTAAATATGACAAAAATCCCTAAGGCTGAGTAGCCACAATAGACTGATTGAGTTCATATGTTTGGAGGACTGTGGGAAAAGCACCCTCTTCCAAGCAGCTGGACTCTTGTAAAAGCCTGCTTCTACCTAATGATGCAATCAGGGAATGTGTCAAATCTAAAAAGTTGTCATCTCCCTGACAAGACAGAGAGCAGAGGAGAGGCAGGGGCAAAGAACTTCTGAGCTAACTCAGAGTCCCCTGAGAACTAATTTATCACTTTGCAATTGTGTCACTAGTAGCCTAATAATCTCCCACTAGGCCCCAACTCTTAAAGCACTACACAGAACTACACTGGACATCTAGCTAACAACACATGAAACATAAGAGACACGTTTAAACTGTACCCTGGGCACAGCACTAAAAATGAAGGCCGTTTTTATGAGTATAATTCATGAGATAGTTTATTAGTCTGAGCATTGAGGAACAACAGAAGAAATCAGATATCCTGTCACTAGAATTGTCGTTCGGCCTGATAATGACCAGAATATGCATTCTTTGAGAGATGGTTCTCACGGAATTTAGTGGTTTTATATATTAAAATGCAAGTTATGTAGATACTAGTAAACCTTGAATACAAAACTATTCTTTTAAAAAAAGTGTCTTTGCAATATCAGAGCTAAGAGGATCATAGAAAATAGTTATTCTGAGACAATACTCTTTGATATTTCCTGTAACAATAAAATGAAATACAATTATTATAGTAATTGAGATTCTACAAATAACAAGAGGCATCTGGTTGCATTACTCAAAAGCAGGTGTATTTTGTGAGAGGAGATAATGAATCTTAAATATAGTTCTAATTATCTTCAGCTTTGCCTTGCTCCTCACATGTAATCCTCAGGATGTGCATGCCCCATGGCAGATTTCTCTGTAGCAGGTCTCCTTTGCTTCTCTCTTGATCCTGTTAATGCACAGATTATAATTCAATTATAAAGTAATAATATTTTCTTTTTGATATTAATTGAATACTTACTGATTACTGAGTTTCAAGCAATTAAAATAGTTAATATAAAAGTAATATAATGAGCATGTATGGCAAAAGTAATACATTAATTACATGAGTATAATCCAGTAATTTAGCTTGAGACTGTAAACATATAAACTTCAGTCTGTGATATGTGTTGACTCCACTTTGAGAAGACTTTAAACATGTATTTTCACAATTGTGTCTTCATTATCCTGAGAATGAAGAAACAGCTGCATATTCTCCACCTGTGCTTAAATTTTGTAATGTTTTCCAGAAAAATGTTTATATTTTAAATTATCTCCAGTATCAATATTCATATAAGTGATAGCTAAGTAATTTCCATTCCTTTGTAAACCCACAGAATCACTGTCATTTCTGGTAGTCCATCTTGTTGCATTTAGCAGTGATGTAAATTGGGGGACACACAGCATTTCCTTGTCAGCTTTGATTGCAATGGGACTCTTCATTGATTTTCAACTTTAGGTTTATTTTAATACTTTTTATTTTGTAAAATATTATTCTTAATGTCTTTCCATTTACTACTAATTATGATACAAGTGTAGTCACACCAATAATAGTTTCTTAAAACTTAGAATGTGAATGAAAGGTATATTTTATATACAAGAACTCCAAAGAAAACAAGCTATTATTCAGCATATATATGCATCATATTATATATAACATATTATATATAATATATTACATATTATATAATTATATCATATAATAACATATATAATATGTTAATATAATATATATTATATAACATATATAATATATTATATATGATATAATTATATAATAATATAATATATTATATATGATATAATTATATAATAATATAATTATATGTAATATAATAATATAATTATATATGATATATATTGTATATATATAATTATTGATAATATATAATTATCATGTATATATAATAATTATATATATACAATATATATCATATATAATAAGTTATACATATATATATATATATAAAGCTTATAGTATAACTCAACCTTAAATAAGAAAGAAATCTCAAGATATAGCAACAACTAAAAGAAAGGAAACAGTTTCTCTCTTTGGGGGTTTAGGCATATACTATGACAACTGGCAAGTGCACCCCATGATCAGCAAAACACAAACTTGGATGCAAGTTCTTTCTAATGTAAGTTGAGTCTGCCCATATTTGTATGTGAATCCATAAACACAAGAAAAGAGCCTTGGAAAACTATCATCCAATATAAAACCCTCATAGCCGATTTTGTCATGCTATTCCATTCCTTGTTATGTAGAATTTAATCATATGACAGATCATAACTAAAAGAACAACTGATGAGCCATGTCAATATCAAATATTGAAGAGCATGATCTTTATATTAACATGTGAAGGAGGATGTTTGCTCAATGGAAATGTCATCTATGCCACTACTTCTTAGAGGGTTATATGTTCAATTTTCTTCTATTTGACAGAATTATTTTCTAGAAAGTGTTCAGTGTATGACTTCATAGGCACCTTTTGGTATTCTAGCCATACTAATTCTTATCTGTAATATGTGTCAATTCATTTAATGTCATAGAGGCTATATGATGATCAATAACCAGGGATACAATTTCTAATTTAAGAGATCTTGATATATGGGTTATAAAAGAAACTCTAAAGTTTTCTTCAAAAAATATTTTATTTGCCCATTAGCTAAGAAATTATTTTGAAAGATGCTCCAGTCAAAGCTTGGTCTTCTAGATAAAGTATTTTATATCTGGAATTTGAACTCAGGATATGTTTGCTATGAACACCCTCTTCTATTTAGCTATCCCCCCAGCCTGGATCAATATTTGTTTAGGTTCTTATAACTAGTTATGGAATTGTCTGAAAGGAATATTGAGTGGGAGTCACTTGTAAAAATATGTACTTGAATGATGCCTCCTGATAGGTCTGTTTGTTAGTAGGGCAGCAATCTGTTCAAGGATATAATGAGAAAATAGTGTGTTTTATTTAACCTTCATTTGAGTAACTGAATTTCTAATTTTAGTTGACAAAATTATGTGTATAACTTAGTTTAGAAATGTGTCTTTTATAAGGTTTTAAGGAATCAAAATAATTTTACCATATCTTTACAACATAAATTAAATTTAAAATTAATCTTATAAAAATTTGATTATAATACATAAAATGTTTAACATATGTTTAACATATCAGACATAATCTCCAAAACCAAATTTATACATGAACAAATATTTTTCTATCAATTATACTATTGTGTTTCTATTAATATTTCTATTATCATATATTTTTAAATATGTACCCTATATCTTTGACTTTAAAAAATTTGAGTATATTAACAATTAATATGCTTTTTAAAAATTAATCATATTATAGAGAAGTTTTGACCAAAAATGATGTGTTTGAGGTAACACTAACTCAGATAATTACATTTCTGTCATCAATAAGTTTAAATAATTATTAATTTTGTCACTTTCAGGGCTTTTGATTTCAGGATGGTTTTTAAAGCGATACAATTGTTACCCTGTCATGGTGATTTTGGTTAGTCTTACTAGAGAATTTTAGTGTTGTCAATCACACTTCATTGATTACTCAGGTGTTGTTACCACTTATATTAGCAATACAAAAGAAAGCAATTGAGGGTGAAGTAAAAATGAATTCAATACTATTAAAATGAGATTATGACAAAGCCAGGTCAATCAGTCAACAGGGTCTCAAGGAAGGGAGTGAGGATTAAAGAAAGAAAAGAAAATTAGAAAACATTATAACATGATTCCAGCCAGTGCTGAAGCTGAAGCACCTTTATTTTTTCCCAGTCTTCTTTTATATCATTTTAGGTACATGCAAAGGATAGGGTCAGTTCTTAGATCAAAGACAACATAGTCAAACAAGACAATAAACAAAGTCTTGTGTTCACTGTGTCTAGGTGCTTATCTGGAAGACCAAAATAAATGTAATATCACACTCATTGGCTGTATTTACGTGAGCTTTGTAATAACCCAAACTTAAATATTCTTATTTGAGCTTACTCCCTTTTCCTCCTAGTCCAGTGTAAATATTCTTGTTTATATTCTAGAAGTCCCATTAAGGGAACTCTACAAGATTATGAGTAAACACAGTGTTGTAGCAACTATAATTTAGAGCAAAATATAATTTCAATGAGCAATATGCTACACTGTGTATTTCAGTATTTCCACCTCATAGAGACAACACAATTCTAAATGTCTGCTTTCTTTGCTGATAACGACTCTTTTGTTCTTAACACAATGACACCAGGAAGATAATAAGAGTGATAATGGTGACCCAATTGAACTCTTACAGTTTGTTGATGGTATTTTCTTGTGCAGTCAGTTGTTCTTATTTTAATTAATGTCACAATTTATATTATTGGCATGTCTTCTTTTCAAATCTCTCCTTCAAAGTATGCTTCAATTCAGTTTCATTCAGTTTATTTGCCACTAGGATATTTTTTACTTCTTGAAGTAATATAAGTTCTTTAACTACTTTTGCTGTAGAACATCTTAGGCAATTTATAAACATTAGGTATTTATAGTTTTGGATGTCAAATCTAGAAAGTTCAACATTAACATGCCAGCAGATTTGGTGCTTTCAAGATGACAATGGTTGATGGAAGATAAAAATGAATGTCAGAAGCAATAGAGGGGCTATACAGATTTTTTCCTGCCTTTTTCATAAAGGTGTTGTAGTTATTTGTATATGCTTGGACCAAGGAGTGGAACTATTAACATGTGTGGCCTTGTTGGAGTAGGTGTGTCACTGGGGAGTGGGCCTTAAGACTCTCATTCTATCTCCCTGAAAGCTGGTCTTCTCCTAGCAGCCTTCAGATAAAGATAGAGAACTCTCAGTTCCTCCTATACCATGACTATTTGAAAGCTGCCAAGCTCCAACTTGATGATACTGGACTGAACTTTAGAACCTGTAAGCCACTCTCAATTAAGTATTATCCTTATAAGAGTTGCCTTGGTCATGGTGTCTGTTCACAGCAGTAAAACTCCAACTAAGACAGGTGTTATTTTCATCCATGGGTGTAGAGACATGGCAACCTCATAACTGCCTCAGTTGACTTCTTAACACCAATACAAAAGAATACATTTTTCAATATGCTATAAATCTCAATAGTCTTATTTCCTGGAATGAATTGATACATTGATTTTTTTATATAATATCCAACATTAGAAATTATTAATTATGGTCTCCCATTATACTTCTAGTGAGCATTTGCTGGAATGACCTGATACATTGATATGTTTATTATATAATATCCAATATTAAAAATGATTAATTATTGTTTCTAATTATATTTCTAGTGAGAACTAATATATATTTTAATGAAAACATTTATATTTTAATGAAAACATTGTGAAAACATTTTTGAGTATTCAACACATCCCTAGGAATGAATATTAAAATCTTTCACTTTGCAAAATATGATGATACAAGTTCACAAAACTATCAGTAACTAACATCTCTAAAACATTAAACTAATGTGGATAATCCTTCATAACTAGCTCTTAGTTGTGATATCTTACTATGAATGTCAACTGAGCATCCAAACATTATTATCCTATGTCCAATCAAAAACTCAAAGCATTCAACCAAAACTGAAAATGCAAGAAAATTGTAGACTAGATAATTTGATGACAATTTCAAAACTTAAGTAGGAACAACACAGACTGTTCATAAATAGACTCACATATCTAAAATAATATTTTTGAAAATGGTATGAAATACCATTTCAGCAAATGGTGCTTTAGTTATCTACTATCTATATACAAAATATTAAAGACACCTGAATTAAACACATATATCTAACTGAGAAATCATTGCATGGAAATATTCTGTGCACTGAAACATTTGTTCCCTGAGAAGTGAGTGGTGATGAGACTCTGGAGGTGGAAATAAATATCACATATCTGAGAAAGTGGAAAGTTGAGCTCTTTCGGAAAGTGAGAATCCAGCATCATAGTGGGAGTAACTGAGTGACTGCTGGGGCAAAGCTTGAGCATCACCACCTCAGCGAGAATCCTCCTTCCTACAGACCTGCCTGCTAGTTTTGCAAACTCCAGAACTGCAGCTTTCATGAGTGTTGGGGTCAGCTTCTAGGTGATGCAGCTGCTGTTTTGCATCTCTCTGCTCCAGTGAATTGTCCCTCACCCATACCCTTGTTTCTAAGCCCAGACATTAAATTGGAACCCAAATTGGACTTTAATACAATCACTGATTTGTTCTGTCCAGAAGTTTGTGCATGTATTGTGAGGAAACGTCACTCATACACCAAAATTCTAAAATACAACATATCTAGAATAACATATAACAGAAAGCCACTGCTAACATGTAAAGTTTTTTTTTAAATTCTGGAAAGATACATATAATAAACATTTGCCAAAATAACATGTATTCATTATCATAGTTAAATGGAAGTTAAAGACACAATAACATACCCCAAACATTGGTGCAAGAAACAGCTAATTAATAATAAAATCATAATTGATTTAAAAACAGTTGAAAGTAAAGAATAATAATAAACAATAAAGCAATTTTTAAAAATAAGAATAATCAATATTTGTTGATTAGTTTTAAAATTAGATTATATTTTCTATATTCTTAAAAACATATTTAATACTATTTGCTTGTTTTGTGTTTTTATATGCCAAAGTCTGTACTATTGGTATCCTTACAGTACCAAATGTATTTGTTTTCCACATTTTCAGACATAGATCAGTTTGTCCAAGTTCAAGGATAGTACAAAACAGTACAAGCCTCACTTTAAGCATTCTAACTGAATATGCATTCTGTTGCGTGTTTTATACCTAAACATCCTTAGTTATGAATGACAAACTGTTCATTGGCATTTTATTGTAATACTCACTGCTCTACTTGCAGGAAATATTATAATGTTTTAAGACAAGTTTCATGGGAACCAATTTTTAGTAAATATGATACAGTAATAATCAGATAGACTGATGATTGTCTGTTACAGATGACTTCAGTTTTTAAAAACTTTCCTTCTTTACTACACAACTAAATTAATATGTAGTTGACTAAAGAGAGAATTTCCTCAGTTAAAAGTTTTAACAGTCTTTAAAAATCAGTGCTAAAAGCATGATTTAGGTTAGTTTTTCTAACCTTTCTCTATATCCACAATTTAAATATTGTTTCTCTGCAAATTAAGGTTCAGGTAATCAGTCCTATTATCTCTCCTTGAAAGCCTTGAGTAGGACATGAGTATCTTCATCAATGCACTAAGACTTGACACCCCACATTTGCATCCACACGGGTGCAGGGAAAGCAGCAGACAGATGTGTGTTTGAGCAGCATGCCCTGCTATGAACAGCTGTCCACTCGATTTCAGTACATTTGACCAAACTCAGAAATATAGAAGTCTCACTATGAGCCATTCCAAACGAGAAACTCAACATTGAGGTTTCTGAGCATGTTGGCCTCCAGGAGTGACAGAAAGAGGGAGAAAGCAAATCTTAAATGATGAAATCCATAGGGGGGAAAAAAGAAAAAAAAAGAAAGAAAAGAAAAGAAAAGAAAAGAAAAGGAAGAAAAGTAATGAAAGAAAAAAAGAGGCTTAGAGTACTACATAATCAATTCATAAAATGGATGAAACAATTAGAATTATCCTTTGCCTTCCTTATGATAGCAGTGAATGAAAATAAACTAAACTATTTAAAACTTAAGTCATCCGGATTAATGCTATTAATATAGCTTTGTATTGGGACTAATTTCTGTACTTTTAAGGAAGATGTAACACGATTGTATTCATATTAATACTTAAAATGGATTGAATCACTAGCTACTACTATCCACAGGTCATATACACCAATCTGTTATATATAATAATTTTTATATCATCAGAAAGCTAATATAAAAATGCAATAAAGTGTGTTACAGTTGGGAATAACCAACCTAAAGAGAAAGAAAAGAACTCATTTCTAAGAGTCTAGCTAACCTCACAGTTGTTTATATACTGAATGGTTACTTCTGAATATTGATAGAGGGAATGTAGGTACGAAATAGAGAGTTCAAATGAAAACTATTTATATAATTTATGCATATCCCTATTTTTATTCACTGCTTTTCAAAATAAATCTGTTTTGTGTATGCTCTATTTATTTTAAAACTTAATATAAAAAACATTCATATTATCACATTATTGTAAATAGAAGCCCAATTTATGAAACAGAAGGTCTTGACATAGTTTCCAATACCTTACCTAGTGCTACCAAAACTTTTGAGGGGTCTCATCTGGAATATACTGGAATTCGAGGATTCTTATAAAGTTTCTCAATCTTGTTAAGAAAATAATTGAAGTGTAGACTCAGAAAGAAATTTGAAGATGATTTTACTAGAATCTAAAAGAAAAATTTCAGGGAAGGTAAGTCATAATCTTAGCAGCTGCAGGGACGAGAAAAATGAGGAAGATGTACAGAGAAAAGTCATCATGACTGTGGCATTTGAAGGTTGTCCAGAGATCAGGTTGGAGGAAGGGTGAGTTGAGGAGGCTTCAGAGAAAAGGTGAGACAGCCCAGAGTGACTAGGAGGTATATCCAGTATCTAAAAGAAACAGGAAGAAGAAAAAAATTATGAGAAATTCAAATACAAAGCAGCCTCATTTTTGCCACATGGTGGCATCTCCACAATATATTACATAGAAAGTAGTATTTGGAAAGATTTTATCTTGTTAAGGTGGTAAGTATTCCTCCCATATCCTTAGCATAGTTTAGGAGATTGAGCCTTCCTAAGGTAGAGTCTCTTGGTCAAGTGATATATTGGGGTCTCTGGTTTAACTGGACTGTTTTGGTTAGTTTGAAATTTTGCATCTCCACTCAAGGGCAGAGATAAAGTAAATTGTTTTGACCAGACTTTACATCTGTAGACTTCAACATATCCTTTACCAAGGCTACTATTGTAAGGGTCTGAAAATTACTAAAGGGAGACCCCAGGCTCAGATAGTAGAGGAAGACCAAGAGTATTTATTCTGCAGAAACAACCAGAAAGCAGGAATAAACCATTTTTTGAAATGGTGACCCCAGACAAAGGCATGTAGGCCTTCTTATAGGGAACTGGGGGATCTCTCTAGAAAAATTAGGTAATCTAAAATTTCATTGGTGGGTGCTAGGGGTCACAGGTGGTCAAGGGTCTGCATTCCTATGTCATGAATGTTTAACCATAAGATGAGATAGGGTTGCCCAGGACAGCTGGTCCATCCTAAGATAAGATCCTTCCCTATTTTTGTGCTTATTCTCAGGCTGTTCTTTGGGACTGGGTCTCCCCCCCCCCCCCCCAGGCTCTATTTTATTGGCTAGGAGTCGCAAAACGTTTCTATTTCTTTCAAACACACTTTCAAAGTTGTCCTTTGACTTTTACATATTTTGTGGCACATAGTTGTCTACATACATATATAATCACATACATAATAAAGAGAAATTGCGAAAGGAACAAATCTATATAACTCTAGATTCACATTTCAATTTCAATCTTGGAATCACAAGCTGTCATTTAACTTTGGATGTACACACCCTAAGCCCCACCCTCTAAGGCTGCATTTCTCCTATGCCTCTAGGGTGGGGATATCTCACGAGTCAAGGCCTGCTGCTCTTTGGCCTTGTAGAATAGCAGGTGACCTTGAGCTAAAGATCAGGGGTTTGCTCAGGTGTCTGGCTGTTCTCCAGTTGGCATCAGGCACAGGTGTTGGTGAACTTCAAGGAGGTCGGATGGTCAACAGCACCAGGAACAGTCTCTTAGCCTGAAAAATCATTTCTCACACAAGAGGGACATTCTGGGAATGGAACAGGGACAAGGGACACTCTCCAGCCAGTGCCAATTCCCAAGGGCAATTTAGTTTTAGGGTTCTGTTTATTCTCTCTACCTGTCCTGAGCTTTGGAGACAGTATGAACAATGGAGCTTTTAATTAGTCTCTAATATCTCTGACAATTCCTGACTTACCTTAGAAACAAAAACAAAACTGCTATCTGATCTAATTACCTCGAACACTTGAAATCTTGGGAAGATCTCTATTCTAGGCTGTTTTTTCCTGGGTCTTTTCTTATTTACTCTAAGCCTCATAAGTCTTTGTTTGCTGGCATATCTTACACTGTCATATTATTTCTCTGGCCCAAAACCTGAGGTCCATTATATGCTTTAAATCTCTTGACTGCTTGGTTGCACTCATATCTCAAGAGTCCATCTGTACATTTAGTCTGGTAAGTCTTTTGCTTTCTGGGGAGTATAGTTCTCCCTTCTTGTGTGCACCATTGCCTCTTTTCCTCTAGATAGTAGCTAGCAGGATGGTTAGCAATCTGAGTTCTTTCTCTTACTCTGTGTTTTAAGTGAGGCCATCTCTTAGGCCCATAACTGGGACAGGCTCCTGTATCAAGCCACTTGATTTGTCCGGTTATTGCCTCAGGCCACTGAGTCTCTTCCCTTCTGTTGTCCTGGGTAATGAATATTCACAGCTGCTGACTTCTTCAGGGTATCTAAGAGATCTGAGTTTCTGATGTGAGTAGTCCTCTCTCTTAGTATACAGTCCTGTGGACATGGGCTGTGGCAAAAGCATACCTGCTGTCCATGCAGATGTTGACTTTCTTCTCGGCCCCAAGTTCCAAGGTTGCTCTCTGCACCAACGAGCCCAGGGGTGGGGAGTCAGCCCAGATGATATTTGTGTCCACCACAGTAGCACTGGCTTGTCTCTGACCAGCATGGAGAAAACTGCTCCCATCTGTAAAGCAGGTTACCTCGGCTCCCTGCCGGAGTCAGTAGGAGAAACCTTTCCTCTACCTGTGAGTTCTTGTTAGTTAGTTGGGTAGGAAGTATATCTGGGCCCCCATCCTGAGGAGTAGGTCTGGACCCGACAGAGGGTTGGGACAGTCTAGGATGACCATAAATCAATGTGATACCCAACCCATCTCTTAGTCTACCATTTTTTGGGTAGTCCATGAATACATTTTGGTCCATCGGCCTGGAGGAGGACCTTGTGTCTATCAAGAGTTGAGTGGCTCCAAGCCCCATCTATCTTAATCGCTGTCTTCACACAGAGCTAATATCTTCGCCATTTGGGTTGTTTTTCAAGGCCTGGGATTTCCTGACCCTGGCTTCTATTTGTTAGGGCCCTCTTGGACCCTGAAGCTGGCTCTTTCACTTGCAATGTGCACACTGGTCTTTTTCAAGGAGTTTATCTCCCTTTGATTGGAGTCCCTCTTCTCTGTTTTTTTTTCTATTATAGCCAAGCTTTTCTGTAAATTCCTTTTCTGTCATCTTTCTTTTTCTTCCTCTTTCCCTAGACTTTCTCAGCAACTTACACTAAGCCTTTTCTCCACTCCTTTCCTCCAGACTTTTTCAGCAACTTACACTAAACCTTTTACTGACTTATCTTATAGTCTCTCTAGCCTCTGAAGCCTTTCTATACTGACAGAATGTCTCTGTGAACTAGTCTAGAAAGGCTGTTGGCAACTCCTCTGATCCCTGCTTAACCTCATGTGCCTTGGTCAAAACTAGTAGAGTCTCATGTAGCTCTCTCAAGATCTGCCAATGGGATCTGGCATGGGCCTTTAGGTGTTCCTTACCTTTTGTCACATGAAGGTCTCAGTCACATCTGGTCAGAAGCAACCTGCTGTTGACCACGGCCTGATCAATTGATGGGGTCCCTATGTCTGAGGGAACATTCTTTTTCTGGTATCTTCTCTTGTTCTTAACTCCTGAAGACCGGAGCCTACAAGGGTCTTGCGGAAGAAAGGCTTTTATCGGGGGGGGGGGGGGGGGGGGGGGGGTTTTCCTCCATTAGATTTATCTAGGTGACTATATTGGGCACTAGATCTAGGTGCCTGAGGGATCCTGGCCTATCTATTGCTTTGATAACTTACTTTTTTATTATAAACTTGTACCTGTACCACAATGGAGGCCTATTCTTTTGGCTCTCTGACTCAGGACAGCCTGTAACTTTTTGTAGCAGGCAACCTGCCTGACCTGCCTGGCCTGCCTGCAGGCAGTTTGGTTGGTTCAGAGTTTCTAAGCTGGAGTCAAGTATGTGACTTGTCTCAGCGCTACTTATTTACCTTTTCTCTTTTTTTTTTTCAAGATCTCAGTGCTATTCACTCACTATTATTTTTTTAATAAAAAATATATAATTATAACTCTCAGGTGAATAATCTTGCTGGGGCTGTTTGTCTAGATGCCATGGCTCCTCTGCCAAGTGTTTAATCACCTGGGGCCCTACCTATCTTAATAGGTGGCAGGTGGAAAGCCATCGATTTGTTACAGCAGTGACCCCAGTACAGACACACACACCAAACTAGGTAGCTGTCACATGCTGTCCCCTCTGTAGCCTCTGCTAAAAGCAGAGGAACAGAGCTTTCTCTTCTTGGCAGCCAACTTGCGTGGCTGGGTGGTTCAAGGGGGCTGTGCTGGGGAGCCACAACTTTCTCTCGCCAAGTGTGGCCTGGGTGAGGGTGCCCTCCACGTGGTGTTACCTGGAGACCACCCTACACGCTGTCCGAATCCGAACCGCGTGCCCCTTACTAAAGGACCTGCCTGCTTCTCTGCTCTGCAACAGCACTCTGTATCTCTATCTCTGCCAGTGGTCATGTTATCTCTTTTTAACTCAGAATGTTTATCACAGTAGATTAATGGCTAACACACAGACAATTTGCCAAGAAAACAGAAAAGAACAACACAGATAGCTCACCCCTTTCACGGGTAGTACATAAACCAGGTGATACAGACAGTTTTCGCCCCTGCCGCGGGCGCAGAGAACAAGTTACACAATAAGGGCATAGAGAGATTGTCAGAAATCCGCCTGCCTCTGCCTCCCAAGTAAGACTCCAATAACCAGACAACGTGGTGGTCAGTCTTCACAGATTCAGATTTAACAGATTCAGACGACTTGGCCAGCCCATGCTGGACCAAGTCTAACAGATTTCTAACACGCCAGCAATGAACAACCCAAAAATAGACACACTGCCATGAGAGCGCAACAAATGAGAGCACAACAAACCCTAGGCAGCGGTGGCCATTCCTGATCTTTTCTCTCTGCCCCATTGTTAACACACAAAAAGACTAACAAAAGCCCATCTCAATCACCATCTCAGTCACCAGTGCCAGCCAAGAGGGATTCCACATCCTCTCTGGCACCTAGATGGAAACCCCCCAGACGTCTCTGGGGGGTCCCTCTCCTCCTCCTGAGACATCTCCCAGGGCGTAGCAGGCGTAGCAGTTAGTGACCCCACAGCTGCCAGTCACTTGTTTGTCTCCTCCAGAGACAGAAACAACTGCCAGTCCAAACAGAAAGTGCACTTTTCAGAAACCAAATAATTTAAACAGACAGACAGACAGGCACACGAGAAACCAAACAATTTAGACAAACCGGCACACGAGAAACCAGACAATTTAAACAGTCACACAACAACCAGACAGAAAACCTCGGGTGTTCCCTCACCTCCCAATGGGGTTCTTGGATATTAGTTGGATATTAGGGTGGTTGCAAAATCCCAGGACGAGCCACCAAATGAAGACCTCCAAACTCGGGAGACCCTTACTCAAGTCTCAAGAAGTCAAGGCCACTCAAAATTCACAAGACACCGTACCTGGATGCAATCAGCAGAGTTTTATTAGGGAGAGTTGGCCAGCCAATGGTCAAACTGCTTGCCCACACAGAAGCAGTATTTGACAAGGACTGGGTTTTTGATATTGTTCTGGAGTTTATGGACTGTTCCTGGAGCTGGTAGCTTTCAGTTGCCAGCTCCAGGATGGCCTTTATGTGAATGTGCTCATTTAGGAAGAGATAGGAAATACTGCAGCCAACAACATTCCTGTGACTGCTGCTACCTTGTTTCTGCCCTGAGCTGCTGGTCCACTTATCAGGTCTCCTTAGCATTATGGTACCATAACTGCCTGACTAGATGTACTTGTAACAGGAGATGCAGAGACAACGAAATGTGTTGTCATTAATAGTTAATATGAACGGTTAACATTGGACTCTCCAACTTGTCCTCTTCTCCAACACTGTGATGTAACAAATTTCATTCCTCTCTCTCCCTCCAACACTACCCAATCCCCACTCAGAAAGCCTCTGAACAAAAAAGGTACCAAAGAGCTCAGTCCTGCATTCCTGTGACATTGTTGACCAACCCCCCCCAACCTGAAGTCAACAACAACCAAGTTCAATCCACCCACAAACTTCCCATCCCCCTCCCCATTCTATAAAAAACTCCAATGCCTTAATATGTCTGAGACTTCTAGTTCTTCAGGTTTCCTCCCCTGAAACTGGTGAATTCACCAGGGAGTGCATTCCCAAATAAACCTGCCTTTTTAAAACTTGGCTGAATTAGCTTATTTCAGCAGTAGAGCAAACCTATCATGAACCAGCATGATTCCTCGAAAGATCTTTTTAAACTTGGAAAATAAGGAATTTTATAGGTAAAAGGTAAAGAAAGCGTAAACATTGTCTGTCTCTCATATCTACTAACTTAAAAAAAAATCAGTTCCTTTTTTTAGAAAAGAAAAAGCTTCATCATTCCTTTAAGAAGTATAAAGTGGCTCTAATTTTTAAAAAGGTAAAGATTTAGAAATCTCTTTCAAGGGTTAAGAGCACTGACAACCTTCCAGAGGAAGCAAAGTTGGAGGGATCTGCACCATCCACATGGTCATTCACAACTGCTGCTGCCTTTTCCAAGATATTTAATGTCCTCTTTTCGGATGTGCAGTCAACAGGAACCATGTGGTATATAAATATATATTCAGGCAAAACAATGAAAATAAAATAAGATAAAATATATTTTAAAGTGAGTTATATGGTGAATTAGGCTTTGAAACCTGTCTAATATGTGCTACACCTCAGGGCCTTCTCCTACACACTGATAAACAATTCTCAGTAAGTCTTAGTTCACAATTACTCCAGTTGATTGAGATTTTTTTCACAGTGTTGTTTTCATAGGCTTTGTTTTAATCAATCACAAAGTAAGTGTTTATGGAATACGCATTAAGGAGTGCTTCCCCTAAGCTATGTGCTGACTTTCCAAACCCTGTGTATGATTTAAAAGTTAGGACAGCATTTTACAGAAACACAGTGATCACATACAGGGGACATGTAATCTCTATTTAGCATAAAACTCACACTACAAATACATCATTGGTGATTTTACAGACTTAAATATATGTGCTTTTTTTATTATCTTTCCTTTCAAAAGTGTTAGTGTGGCAACAGTTCAGAATTTCTGGCAAATCTCACCAGGGTTATTAAAGTCTAATGTGAATTGTAGATGCCACAGAGACAGGTGTCTGTGTGCATTACAATTGAAATCCATCCTGCCTTTCCCCAGACTTATTTGGCCTCAGAGTTTTTCCTCAAAATAAAAATGTGTTTATGTGATAGAAACTGTTCTAAATATATGGCAATGACACTATTCCAAAACTCATCAGGCAATTGGCCTATAGCATAATGCATCTCAGAATTAACATTCATTTTGAAGCCTAAATGGTTTAACTTCTTGCTATACCAGCTCTTATTTCATGGACTATAAAATTCACAAAATATTGAACTTCATGGGCTATGAAATAAAAGGCTATAAAATTGTCTTAGAATGTGTAATTATCTGCTAGATCAGGCCCTTTTAGCAAACCCATCATAAAATACATGGAGACTTCTTGTTGGAATCACTTGACATCTAAAAGGAACAAAAACTAATTGGAAAATAGATAAGACCATCATGATATGCAAATAAAACAAATGAATGACAATTAATAACAAAATCTCATTCGTCTAACTTTATTCAAAATACTTAAATTTTCCTAAACTACTTTTATACCTGCTGCAAAATTCTAGAAAATGAGTAAACAGGTTTAATTACAGAAAATAAAACAGAATTGCTACAACCAAAGTTCTAAATCTGGTACTTGGCAGTTTTAATACTTATTTTACTTCTTCTTTGAAATGGACTGAGACATTGCTTAGAGTATTTAAATGTTCCTCACAGTGAGCTAAGTGATGTCTCTCCCTGCTTTTGGTTTCTTCTTGAATGGCAGATTTATCATGAAAATGACCTCCTAGAGAAAAAGTCATTCTTCAGGACTTTTGTTTATTTCTCCTCATCCAGCTATCTAATTTCACTTTTCTTAAGAATTCAATACCTATCAATTATTCTGAAATCAGGAATGAAATTTTCAATGTAATTCTTCACTGCCTTCAGAATAGTAAGGAATTTGGCATTCTTTCATGCTCGTTCTGATAATGCTCTTTGTTCCTGTCTGTAACTCATTTCTATGAGGACTCATAGGTTGCAAATCAACTCTTTTCTATCTCAGCACAGATTACTTGTTACCATGCATGCTCACTAGGTAGCTAAACCTTCTATCAAAATAATATGCGTAACAGATCCTCCATGTTGGCTCTCTAACTAACTTCTGCCATACAGACATCATTCAAGAATACACATTATGATTGCATTTTTTACAGTGCTTTATTTTGCTCTGTATCTTCTGCTATTCCTTCGAGCATAATCACTCAAACAAAACCATGTGAAGCTTACTTATACTATCAATTTACCTTTTACCATACAGAAACAGATAATTGCACTATTCACAGAGAAACAGATATAATCCTCAGATTCTCTTCAAGTTTTATATGGCTCATTAACTATTTTTAAAATCAAATGTACGATGGTTGGTTGCTGAATACCTCCAAAAATGATAACTTTTGTGTATGTTTTTCTCCTTCACTTTTTTTCTTATCTAAGCCAGATAGCAAAGCATTTTCTAGGCAGTGCTGATGTACATACACAATGAAAAACAAACCCCGGAATTCTCACTTCAAAGATTACAGATAGTTTATTCTAGAACAAAATATGAGAAACCATTGCCCCAACAATACATATGTAAACACAATTTTATATTCTAATGTAGAAGCAGTTTTATGAACTTTACAAAATATATAGAATGAAAACTAACTGAAGTGTATTGTTCTTTAAGGCACTTGTCTAAACATCAGAGAAGTTAGGAAACCTCTGCCATCTACCTCAGCTTATACCTGATTACATTCTTAGATTCTGGGCTGGTAGTAGCTAGCGGTATGCTATGTCAATACAAACCAAAGGAAAATCAATGCTATGATGATATAATCCAAATGATTTATCTCAAATTCACAAAAGTTAGCAGGCCAGATTCAGAGGAGGAAAATAAGTGGTTGCTGAGGGCTAGACATGGACAAAGATCATTTGCCTCTGGACTTGTAACACTAAAAATATCTTTACAATCCTCAAGTACTCCCAGGTTAATCAGCATTGCAGAATGTTCAGTTGAAATTTTCTTCTTGGAACATTACTTTGGACCAGAGACATATTTTATAGGATACTTGTCCTATATTTATTAATTAGCTATTAAGAAATAATTGAGACCAAATGTATCCATGCACATAAATTTCATTAATTGTACAATAGTGAGTAAGCTTTGAACTCTTTTGTTCTATTGTACAACCCATCAACCCTCTCAATGCTTCAGGCAGTAGACCCAAGGAGATGCTACGCATACTGGTCTGTCTTGTAATACAAGAATGCTTACCTAAAAGAACATTAGCATCTTACTTTTTCTTCTTGGTAATAGTAAAGCCATAATAGCTTTAATTTAGCCCATCAATATAATATGTGTGAATAGCATATCTCTTATAGAATTGTCACTGTTCTAGAGGCAGTGGGACCTGGGAGAATGGAACCAATAAACAAGGCATGAAAAGACAACATAAGCCCCATTTGTCTCTATTTAAGGACGAGGCCTGATTTTGAAAAAGAGAAAAAAGAAAAAAGAAAAAAGAAAAAAGAAAAGTCGATAAGGTACCAGTTTCAGGAACAAACCATAAGTCCCAGTTACTGCGTCATAATGTACCAGCTCTAGGTATAGACCATGAAATCCAGAAATAAGGTCATAAAACCTCCTCCCAATGATCAGCCTGAAGATAACCACAAAAATGAGGAGCTATCTTATCTGAACATTGGTCATCTGTGCTGGTCAGCCTTATCTCATCCTATGATTAAATGTTCATGTCTTAGCAATGCAGACCACTGACCACCTGTGACCCCTCTCACCCACAAATAAAATTTTAGATTACCTAATCCTTCTAGAGAATTCTGAGAAGGCCTATGCAACTTTTGTATGGTCACTATTTTGGAGAGTGCTTTATCTCTGCATGCTGCACGTTTCTGCAGAATAAAGTCTCCTTGTCTTTACATACTATCTGAGTCTTGGGTCTTCCTTCAGTGATCTTCAGATCCTTACAGGTAGACTAAAGTCTCATGCAATGCCAATTTTATTAGGAGTATAAGGCAATTTATACTCAGAAAGTTAAGAAGTTCACATGAATAAAGTTCTCATGGGTTTATGGTCTATACACTCATAAAAATGACTTGCAGGTGGCAAAACACTTTTCTATATAGACGAGTAAAGTATAATTTAAACATTTATTTAAATAACATCAGCAGGCAATAATGAGTAATCAGAAGTAAATTCATTCCTCTTTGCTATACCTGGCAGAAGCACAAAAAACATTCCAAAGACAATTCTGGGTTTTGAAGGTCACAAGACTCTTGTTTTCTTAGAGTGCTCTCAGAAGCACTCAGAAATCCTACATGACTCAATTACCTGACTGTGTTCCAACAGGATGTAAAAGGTGTTCAGGTATATTTCTTGGTTTTTGATAAATTCTTACATGGCCTTTTTTGCTTAAATGCTTATAAAAGCATTGTACAGAGGACATTGTCTTTAAGGTATGTGATGAAGGGGGCTACGGAATGAATCTTGTTTCCTGGAGTTATCTTGAACCTTTGTTATGATATTGGTTCTGGCTTCACATCTCTTTATTTTGTCTAAGGACATTTCTGCAGTTTCCCATTTTTGTCTCCATTATTTTCCCTAAGTTAGACTTAATATTTAGTCATGCAATTGGTTTCTGATAATTCTTTTAAATTGTGTCAATAAAACATAATCTTCCTATCAATATACACAAAGTAGAAAACAAAAAGTAGGAAGAATTAAATTAGTATAGTAAATATATCTAGAAGTAAATTTTTTTTTAAAAAGAAAAGTCAATCAAATCTTTGCTTTACATAGTATTAGGATGATATTCACATTCATATGTATTGCCTATATTTCTTTCTACTTTGTGAATAAAGTTACTGTGATAGTAAGATGTGTTACAATATTAAAATATGTGGTGGCAAATAAATACAAAATAATATCTATAATGAATTTATTTTCTCTAAAAGTAGATAATTTTTAAGAAATAAAGAAAAACTCATGCAAGACTCACAGTTTGGACTATTTTTTTTTCATAATTTCTCACCTTCCAAATAAACTATAATTTTGTATATTTATATTGTATAAAACTTCTTTGTAACCATGTATCATCATATAATAGAAATAATTATCTATTTAAGATTTGTTTCTCAATAAAAAAGCATGTCTTCAGCTCTCATGACTAATAGTGTTTATAATTCACAATAGTAACTTTAAATATATTATATTCTTACAATCTGTAAAGTCACACAAAACGCCTCTCCTGGGAGCTGTCTATACTGAGAATGTCATGCAATAATGCCACCTTCTGAGTAGATTCCTACTCCTTTATCAAACATCACAATGAGACTCTGAAGATAACTCAAGCAAGTAGAGATGCTCACACTGAGAGCGAAGGACCTATGCTCTTTTCCTGGTATCCATGAGGCAACAGAAAAATACTATATTTTCTTCTGTTTGCAATAATGGTACCTGCGCATGTATAAACCTGCATGTATACACACACAAACAAACAAACAAACAAACAAACACACACACACACACACACACTCAAAGAGAGAGAGAGAGAGAGAGAGAGAGAGAGAGAGAGAGAATAATGATAATAGTAATGAAAACATTTGATCATGAACTCTACAACTCTACATATTCCATCCCAACTGTTATTTAAAAGACTAGGTCCATCTCTTCTTTCATTCTTATATTTTTCTATAGTGGGATAATAATGATCTTTAATGTTTTTACTAATGGTTTTTTTTTCTTTGTTTTAGCCTTTTCTCCTTTCTTCTTACCTTTTATTGATTTGTTTGGAGACAGGGTCTCAAAGTTATGGTTTTCCTTCAACATTCCTTAGTACTATTATTTCTTTCCATAACAGAAATATTCCAAGAGTTAAGAACTAATCCCACAACTCTTCCTTGTACCACCTAATGCACTAGTATTACAGTAGCAGAGTTATCCATAACATTCAAAGTACATGTATTCACTATATTATAGACAGTATCATCATATAATGGAAATAATCTTATTTTTAAGTATACTTATAGACAGTTACTAAGTTTATATTATTTCTTTACATCATTATGGAACAAAGCTGTGTTAGTTCAATAACAGTTTTGAATAAATACAAAATAGATGCTAATTAGCAACTACATCATTGTTATAGTGCCAAATGATAACCATGGTTTCCAAATTATCATTAGTGATATAAAATATTACCAGCAAATTTCTAATATTATTGTCTTCTGATTTTTTTATATATGTTTAAGGCTATTTTTATATACATTTTTATCTCTTCTTAACCTAATTTGACTTTCAATTATGCTGTGTTTTTCATTGTGGATTTCTGAGACTATCTTGTCTGAGAGCTATAAGTAAGATATTATTTCTCAATGAGCTCCCCAAATTATAGGGTCATTCTATCAAATATTTAGAATATAGTCTAAGGTAACTCCTGCTATTCTGCTGCAGAAAGTTGAAAAATAATACAAATACAAGGAGTCTTATTAATCTATCTATCTTAGCAAATGAGTATGGATAGAGTACACAGAAAATATAAATTTGAATAATGGTAATAGTCTATCATTGGCTTCCAGGAGGCACTCATTAAATTTGACAGCAGAATGCTCACTCATATTCTGAGGTCCACAATATGAAGGTAGTCTACTAAAAATGAAATACACACAATATCATTTTTTTAACTAGAAAAGTTTTGGAAACAGGTTGCATAAAAATATGATGGAGAATTATTTAAATTGCGTTTGTAAAATACTTCAAACTTAATTGCTATATAACTTTATACATACCATCTAGAAAAAATTCATCTTATATTTTGAGAATCTTCCATATTCAAACTATGCAAGTATGCAAAGTAGTAAAATTATATGCATAATGTTGATAACTAAAATCTTGTTTTAATTTGTGATGGGAAACATTTCCCTAGTTAACATGAGTATAAAAATTAAACAAACCCTGTATGAAAATTATTGTAGCTAAAATCCTCCTAGTAGAAAATGAGGCACTTAGCAATATTCTTTACTTTTGAATTGATAATTCTCTCATTTTACCCAGTAATTATACAAGGATTTACTTTGTACCATTGACTGTTTAAGATCAACACAATACTCACAGTCACTGTAGTACATATTTAGAAGCTGTGCATGCAGAGATCATTAATTTTACAAACTGCTTTGCTCAATAATTGCTGCTGTTACATTATACCAGTATAGATTTGAATATTTGCTTGTTACTTGGATAGAATACAAGTTTCATTCTGATGCCCAGCTAGCTAATAACTATCTGTCTTTGGAAGGAGGTAAAATAAAATTAATGTGCATTAAAGTAGTGTGCAAATTGATTTTGGATCTAATTTATACTTCTCGTACATTTTCCTGTAAATCTAGGTCATTTCATACAAATGGACTATGAACTAACAATATTATATACAGACCTAGGTTTGAGGTTTTATGAGACACCATCAGTAAGGACTCAAAAAAAGCCTAGATGAAACGCAATCTTTGTGTTTTTATCTCATAATTCTTACCTAATGAAATATTTCATTTATATGATATTTCATGGTACAACCAGTCATTTTTTACATATTCAGAGAATGCATTTATCCTATGAGAGAAAAAAGAATCACTTGTTATACTTTACTGAACCTGGGTTAATTGTAAATGCTTCTCTAAGAAATTAAAATTTTCACTTAGGAGTCATTCAGTATTGTAGAATTCCTTAAAATGTTTTAATTTGTTGGATTCCTACCTGTGGAAGTAAGAATGGGAGTGTCTCTATCATTTTTCCATTCATTTAGGACCCTTTTCTTCCTATTAGGCTCACTCACCTCACCTTAATATAAGGGCTTATGCCTAATATTTTAGTAACTTATTTTACTGTTCTTGGTTGATATAACTGAAAAGATTGATCTTTTCTGAAGAGAAAGAGAGACACAGACATTCTTGGGAAGAGGGGCGATGGAGGAAAATGGGATGAAGTGAGGACAGGAGGCTAGAGTAGGAATATTTTATAAAAGAAAAAATAAAAATAAAAAATGATAAGATAAAATAAAAACTAAAAAATTAAGTTATAAGAAAATTGTATGATATTCAGCCATAAATTCAACTCATTATAGATAAAAAAAATAATGTAGTAAGCAAAAAATGGAAACAAAATAGCCATGTAAAATACTACTTTTGAAGCATATATAACCAATTTATCCATATTTCCACTGTGAATGATTATGGTTCATTCCACTTCTGCAGTGAAACCAGGGGAAAACAAAGACTGTACATTGTCTTAAGAGGAAGAACAAATAAGTAAATATTTATTAAAGAAATGTATACAATTAGCATAAAATATTATGTCTACTTTGTTAGGACTGGGATTATCACCTTGGCTCCTCCCAGATCAGTGAGTTAGACTTCATTGTATCAACCAATGGATCCAGCTGTCAGTACTCAAGTATAAGGCTTTCTGAGCAACATGTAGTAAACCCAGTGGAGAATATATCTCCTCTCTTGGTGCCTCTAAGAGACAGAAAATGTTTGGCAGAGACAGATTTCAACATACCTCCAATTACCAGTAAAGAAAAGGTGACACTCTGTTATAATTGTTGTTATTTATTCTTAAATTTTATTAACACTAAGCATTGGATATATACAAGAAGGACTGTTATACTTCAATACGTGGGTACAGTACATAGTGATAAAATAAAAGCAATAATATTTTCCATTGTTTTAACTTTCTTTGACTTTGTAGCTTTCAATCACCTATTTTCCAGTTCTTCATAAAACAAGGTACTGTGAACTAGTTACTCAGATGTCCTATAGAAGAGCAAATTCATTTCCAATCTCATTCTAGCTGTGATTGCATGTGTTTTAGCATTATATCTGAAATATAATTGCATATGATGTCTTAATGTGTTTTCCCCTTTTGTTTATTTTATTCTTTCTCCTATTAATTTTTTAGGTATTGTTTCCTTGGCTATATTTAGTATCTTAATAATGCTGGGGTCCAATAATTAGTGTGAAAGAGCCCCAAGTTACTCTGTCTTGCACATGGCATATTGAGATACTATGCTGCCAATCACTCAGCCCTACCCTGAGACTGGAGCTTCATGTCATGTAGAAAAAAAGTAGTCTATCCAAAAATAACTGCCTTTAACATCAAGGATTTTCTTCAGATAGACTATAACCAGTTTTCTTACTTCAATCTCAGATTCCAGATTATCCATAGTACTAATGAAACATGAAATAATTCATAAAGCAAATGTTTATAAGTTCTAATTAATTCAAAGTTTTAATTTTTAAAACTTTGTTATAAAATCATTCTGCAGGAAATTTAAGCAGTCTAAGTATCTCAACAAACTACTCTAGAGTTAGAATCTCTTTTTCATCTAATCTTTTGCTTAAACAATTTATTTACTTAACATCTGTGAATGAATGCATCCAAGAATAACGCTCTTAAATGTAATGAAAGGAATTTAGAGAGTCACAAACCAAATTAAGTTGAAAGCCAGAAATCTATGAAAGAAACATATATGAATTGTACCTGTGTTCAGAAAAAGGCGGGTGACAATGAGAGTACATATTTGTTAAAATATTTAAATTTTACTGAATAAATTGATACTAATGCATGCACTAAAGATTTGTTGAATATATTATAGGAACCATCTAGAACATCTTATTATCTGAATCATTGTCAATTCTGGTTATTGGAGAAATATCTTCCAGAATAATGACATATAAGGACAAAAGCTTTGTGAGTTAGTCAGTAGATAGACATTAAGAATAGTAATAGAGACATAAGAAGAGAATAGGATGAAAGACAACAAATATCAAGGGTCATTAGAGTAGAAATATGAAAACTTTGTGCTGTAGAAACTTTATGAAGTATTAAGGTAAATAAAATAGGCATGAAAATAATTCAGCAAATATTTGGAGAGAAAATACCCCAACTAGACCTCTTTCACCACCAAATTAAACTCTCAGAGCCAGAAATAAATTACATCCAGTTGAGTCATTGGCCAAAGAGACCTTTAGAAACCTCCGTACATCCCAGAGTATTGACAATGCTATTGATTGATTTCCATAAACTTATTATTGAAAATAATCATTACATATTTCATTAAACATGAAGAAGTCAAGCTGGTACATAACTAGAGCTTTGGCACCTACAGAATAGTGTTCATGTTTATAAAAGATAATCTACTATAGGAGAGAGGTAAACATCAACTCTTACGTTAAACCTGTGATCTACGATGATGACCTGTATGCAAGATATGTTGGTCAATTACTGGTAAAAAAAGTTGGGTAAGCTACCAACTACTCTGAATGGATTTAAGGTCCAGTCCATGTGATGAAATCCATATTCAACACTACTTGGATTGTCAATAATCAATGATAGACATAAGTGAGAACTAAGTGCTAAGTTCTGCTTGAGAAACATAGCAATGTAATGACTCATAATGAGATTCTGCTAGCCCATAGATAATCAGTTAATGCAGATAACATCAAAAAGCTTCCTCTTCCTCTGTGGTAGATAGAAACTTGCACAGAGACTCACAAATGGAAAATATACAGAAAATGAGAAATTTTAGATCATCCAATACTAAATGAAGGGGAGGAGAGAGGAGGGGAGGGTAGGGGAGGGGAGGAGAGGAGAGGAGAGGAGAGGAGAGGAGAGGAGAGGAGAGGAGAGGAGAAGAGAAGAGCAAGACATTAAGCACCATTCTTTCTTGATCTCAGTTTCAAGTTGTAAAATGATGCAATCCCTCTGCTTCACACCCTATGCCCCCAATACTTCAGTTTATTTGGTCTTTTATTAGTCACTAATCATGTAAATAAACAAATAGCAATTGTATTATTAAAGTTAAAGGACCTATTGCTATAAATTTATTATAAAAAATGCAAGTTATTTCTGCCTAGTAATTATGTGTACATAAACATGATAACAATAAGAACAATATAAGAAGGATTGCAAATAGAGCTCGGTTACAAGGAACTTACAGTCACAAAACTCTGAATTCAACTCTAATACTATACAAGTGAGGCATTAATGGACAAATATATGTATGTATGTATGTATGTATGTAATCCCAGAATGCAGGATGTTGACACAAGAGATATGAAATTTAAAGTCTTCTCCACTGACATAGTAGATTCTGGTTTAGTTTTCTACCACATGAGAATCTGTAGAAAAATAAGGATGTGAGTATGTTTTGGAGAATTTAGAGGTCAACCTAGCAATAGCCATTATTTATATCTCCTAAGAATTTAAATCCTTTATGAAAAAATGTAGTATGATAAAATTAAAATTAAGAATATTAAGATTAATATATAATATAATTAATATATAATATATAGTAAGATTAATTAATATTAATCTTAATATTAATTACAAATATTAACTAATATAATACAGAGATAAATTTTACTAAAATGAGAATAGTGGAACTTATGTATTATAAAATATTTTTATTGAAAAGGTTATCAGAAATGGGAATTAGTAGATTTTAAATGGAAAAAGAGAATATGCTATTTTAAAGATTGATAGAAAGCACATAAGCCTGAAAAGAATGAAAACCATAAGTGTTTTAAATGAATGAGAGATTGTATCTCTGTGCAATAAATATTTTGGAAAAAAATAATAAAATAAAATTGAATAAATGACCACAACTACTTTGACTTAAATTAAAACTCTACATATCGTTAATCTACATACCCAGGTAGTTTAGTGATACCATGTCAGATAACAAAGACATTTTTAAAGTGTATATTCTACTGAAAATTCAAAAAGTCAAAAATGAAAAAGAAATAAGAATCAAAAGGCTTTTTTACATATAGATTAAACCAATAAAGTGTCAGCTGGCCTTTCAGAGAGCCAATGGAGTTCAGGACACTTATCTACTGACCTCTCAGAGATACAGTGGTTTCAGAGAACACAAGAAAAATAAATTCAAAGATAAATGCCTTATATAATAAAACTTCTGGCATAGAATTTAAAAATCAATCCACCCACTGTTGAGAAAACTTCATATTAATTTCTGTACTAGACATATGAATGGTAATCACAGCTGCAGTGGATACTAAGACTCTTATTTCCTAGTCCTTGAGAGCACTTGCAATCTCATATTATTATTTTTGAATGTAGCTATTATCATTGGGGTGGAAATATTTTCTTTCAACTTTTAAAAGGCATTCCTTTAATTACTTATATATTTTATGATTTAAGCTTTAAAACTGATGCATATATATATATATATATATATATATATATTTGTTTATCTAGATCATATCTTATCTTCACTTTCTCCTTTGTATACACCTAGGACCCTCCATCATATCTCCTTTTCAACTTCATAACATCCTTTCATAATTAATAGTATATTTTTTTAAAAACCACTGAATTCACTTAGGTAATACCATATGTTCTGGACATTGGGTCATTCAACAGACCCTGGATATGTGTAGTGGCATACTTCTAAAAAAATAGAAACTTATCATCCTCCAGGAACCTTGTGATCCCCTTCATCTTCTGTAACATTCAATGGATTGATATAGTCCAGGACTTGTGTTGGGAACCACATCTTCAGTGACCTCATGGGTACAATAGTCATGTCATATACAGAGAACAGAAATTCACAGTATATACCTTTTCTTTCAGATCTCACATTCTTTCTGCTTCTTGTTTTGTGATGTTCCCAAGAATAGATGTGAGGCTGTGGTGATACAGATCCTGTATCTATAACTGAGCATTCTGAGCAGCTTATTCTTAGCACCTTAAACATCATTACATCTCTATAGTAACCACAACCTATGATGATAAGAAGCTTTTCTATTCAGGGTGAAAGTAACACAAACTTTGTATAGAAAGATGAGTATTTAGCAGACAGGTTGACAATATGACCATTTAGAAAAGCAGTATCAACAGCTTTCATAGAACCTATGACATCACCAAGAATATATTTTAATCATATTTATAGTATCATGCATGAATACTCTTTCATGTATAGACTTCAAATCCATCAATAAAGTGACTGATAACCACCATAAACAATTTTGACTTGACTGCAACAGCACACTTACCATTCCTTGCAGGAAGGCATTGCAATATGTAGGGTGTAACAATGGATAAGACAATTGATACTTTTTCTACCGAAGCAGCCACTATAAAATTTCCCATCACAGTGAAATCTAGGAATCATGGAGAGTTTCTTTATTAGGTAAAGATTGTGTCTTTCTCCTACAACCAAAATTTGTGGTGTTTTAACTAATACAGCATTACCAAGTAGGTATTGTAGGGAACCAGAAGCAATGACAAGACCCTGTATAGTTTCTGTGTCCGGGGCTTCCTGGCTTATAACCAAGAAAATAACACATGCCTGGCACTGATATTTTCACTTAATAATCCCTGTACTCTGAGAGGGTCAATGCTCATCAATTTGTGATACTTTTTTATTTAAGACTAGAGAGCTTCCATGAGACTTATTCATCCATCCTTAGTATAGTTAACCAACACCTTACCCTCATTTCAATGAAGTTTCTGGTCCCATCCAGGCATAAGCCTTTAGCACAATTATTTTTACCCTGCTCCTTTAAGTTATGTACACTTTAGTCTTTCTTAATAATATATATTTTACTTAGATTGAAAGATTTTAGGTTACTAGTGTAATCGCATCCACTTCGTTTTGCTTACATGTTTCCCTAGCATCTCATTTCCTCATCCTTATGATGGGGAACCCTTCTTGAACCCTTCTGCCTGTAGTACTTTTCTTCTCTACTTTAGTTTCACCCATACCATGCTGCCAAGTCCATTCATAGTTTCTTAGCTTCCACATTTCCTCCAGGTTAAGTGCACAAAGCAAAAGGTTTGAAGCTCATATGTACAAGAACATGCAGTGTTTATTCTTTGGTCTTGGTCTATCTTATACTTTATAATATTTTCGGGTCTGTCTGTTTAACTATAAATTTGATTACTTCATCTTTTTCTGTTGTGGTTCAGTAGCATCCCATTATGTAGATGTTTCTGTTAGTTAATTCTCACTTGCTTAGATTGATTCTATTTAACTATTGTAAATAGAGTGGTAATGGACATAAATATTGAGTATCTCAGTAATAAGATGTAATGTCCGTTGGCTGTGTGCCTAGGAGTGGTAGAGATGGGTAAGTTGCAGATCTATTTCTAGTTGTTAATAAAAATAAAGACTGGTTTTCAGCGTGCTTGCATGTTTTTCGTTACCTTAAGCAGCATATGATAGTTCCCCTTCTGCGCTTCCAGAATAACTCTAGTTGCCATTTGTATTTTTGGAGATGACGACTATCTTGGTCTGAATGAAGGCTTTAATTTGTTTTTCCATGATAGCTAAAAATGTAATAAAAACAACAACAACAACAACAACAACAACAGAAAAGCTAGCAATTTGCATTTCTTCTTTTGAAAACTTTCTGTTTAGCCACACAGCTCATTTTCCATTTTATTTTTGATTTTTGTTTGTTTTCTTGGTGTTTAGTTTTTAAAGTTCATTGGATATACTATCCACTTTTTTTTTCTGACAGATGAACAGACGGAAACATTTTCTCCAGTACCCTGTGATAACTCTTTGTACTAATGACTATAACCTTTGCTGAACAGAGTTTTGTTTTTATGAGTCCCGATTTGTAAATTGTTGGTCTTAGTTAAATGTGTCTAGTAGGACTAGAGTGCTACATAGAATGTTCTTGACTCTGTATTATTTCCCTAGAAGTTTTGAGCTCATAAACTCTTATGTTGAAGTCCATGATCCATTTGACACTGAACATTGTATTAAGTGAGAGGTAACAACTTAGTTCATTTTTTTCTTCATATTGAAATTCAATTTTCTTTGGTATTGTTTATTGAAGATGTTAACATTTCTTCAATGAATATTTTTCTTTCTTAGTCAAAGGGCAAATAGCTATATTTGCATAGTTTTGCTGAAGTTTAGCTGTATCATTTTTTTTCTATTCCATTGATTGGTTCATCTTATTCTGTGCCATGCCATGGTTATATTTATCATTATGGCTCTGTACTGTAATTTGAAATTAGGTATGATGTTACACCAAAAAATATTTTGTTTGTTTAGGATTTCTTTTGTCTTCTTTGGTTTTAGAGCCTCCACACAAGTTTCCAGAATGTCACTTTTATGTTTGTGAAGAACTGTCCTTGTGTTTGATTTTGATTTTATTGAATCTATGTGTTGATTTGACAATATGGTTACTTTTGTAATTAGTATTTATACAGTACAAATTCTGTCAATTTTTGAGTATGAGAAGTCCTTTCATTTTGGTTGTCTTGCTCAATTTCTTTCTCCAGTGTCTTAAAGTGTTCAACATAGAGGTCTTTCTTTCCTTTATTTCCATTAAATTTGTCCCCTGTGTTTGTGTGTATGTGTGTGTGTGTGTGTGTGTGTGTGTGTGTGTGTGTGTGCATGTATGTTAAAATGAGATAATTTAAAATTTTTTTCAGAATGGTTGTTAGTGATATAAAAAAAGGCTACAAATTTTTGTGTATTACTTTTTTATCTTGCTACCTTGCTAAGAGTATTTATCAAGTCTAATTTTATTTTATGTAGTATTTGGGGTCTTTTATCTGAAAATGTAAGATACTTTGACTTCTTTTTCTCTATGTCCCTATTTCATTTCTTTCTCTAGTTTTATATCTTTAGCTCAGAATATATGGTCTACAACATTTACCTAGGAAAGTAGAAAGAGTGGAGAAACAAGATATCTTGTCTTGGTTTTGAACTTAAAATGATATGATTTTTCTACATAAATAAAAAAGAAGAAAAAAGAAAGAAACAAAGAAAGAAAAAGAAGGAAGGGAGGAAGGAAGGAAGGAAGAAAGAAGGAAGAGAAAAGAATCAAAACTGAGAAATTTTTTACCAAACCAAATGGACTACATACAGTGAAAGATGTTTTGAAAGCTAAATGTAATTATCTCAGATGATCCATAAAACAAACAAACAAACAAAAACAAAACAAAAACGAGGTTGGTGATAGAGCTTAGTTGAAAGAATATTTAATTGTTATGCATGGAATTATATATTCGATTTGCACCACAACAAAAACAGGACATTGTATTACACATCTGAATTCCCACAATGTGGTAGGTAAAGGTGGAAAAATCCTAAGATCATGATCGTCCTTTAAATAGTGAATATACAGACATAATATGTGCATACATATAAGTTACAATTGCAAGTTTTCTTTTCTTAATTTTATACTTATTTATTGTTTATTTTATTTATTTACATTTCAAATGTTTTCTCACTTCCAGGTTTCCCTTCTGGAAATCTCCAATCGCATTGCCCTTCCCCATTGCGTCTATGAGAGTGCTGCCCCATCTTCTTGCTGCCTCACCAGTCCAGCATCCTGAGATAAAGAGATGCTATAGGACCAAGGGCCTCCCCTCCCATTGATGCCAGATAAGGCAATCTTCAGTAACACATGTAGATGGAGTATTGGGCCCTTCCATCTATACTCTTGTTGATGGTTTTTAGTCCCTGGGAGATATGGGTGGTGTGGCTAGTTGATATTGTTTTTCTTTCTATGGAGTTCCAGTCCCCTTCAGCTCCTTCAGTACTTCCCCTAACTCTTCCATTGGGTTTCCCAGGATCAGTCTGAAGGTTGGTGGCTGTGAGAATATGCATCTATATTGGTCAAGGGCTGTCATAGCTTCTCAGAGGACATCTATACCAGCCTCCTGTCAACAAGCACTTCTTGGCATCAACAATAGTGTTGGGGTTTGGATCTGCAGGTGGGATGGATCCCTAGGTGGGACAGTCTCTGCTCTTTTATTTTGTCTCTATTTTCTGTAGCGGGAGGTATTAAAAATGAGAGGTCCGGCTGGCTCCCGGCTCAGCGGCCACGTCCTGCACTAAGTCCAGCACCTGCGGTCTACATGGCTCCAGCCAGGTGTCCTTATCTTAGCAGATTCTCCAGCAGGGCTGGAGCTCCAGAGCTCCCCTCACGGCCGTACTAGCCACACAATGATCTTCCACTTCGTGATCAGCCACCACAACACCCATCACCTGGTAAAATCAAAAGTCTTAATGCTTATAGTTAAACAACCAGATTTATATATCAATATAATTTCAATACACAAAATACCCACACAATTTAGACAATTTATACCAATTATCCTAACCTTTTGATATACACAACTACCAGAGGCTATTAAAGTCACGTGGGTTCATATCTGCCTCCATTTTCACCTTTTTTCACTCTCTCCTTTGCGTCCCTCTCTCTGCCACTCTTAGCTCCACCTCCCTCTTCCCTCTCCAATCATAGACCCCCCTGCTGCACTAATATTTAAAATAGATTTTGCAGGGAAATTCCTGCTACTGTTTCCTTTCAATAGGAATTCTACTTAGAAGGGGGAACAAAATAATCGTGAGAGATAGATGGAGGGAGGGACCTGGGAGACAGAGAGAAGGAGAAAGGGAAAAAAGAGGAGGGGGCAGGATCAGGTATGGGAAGAGACAGGAGAGAAGTACAGAATGTCAGGAAATAGAACAGAAATATGTTGCAGTGGGGTCTGCATACCTAACCGTAGCCACTACAAAATACCAAATGCCAGGAAAACAAGGGGGTCCCAGGACCCAGTGGGAATGACATTAGCAGAAATACCTAACAGCAGGGAGATAGAACCTATGGAGACCATCTCTAGCAGATAAGCAGCTTTCAGTTGAGGGATGGGGCAAACAACCCACCTCAAAAATTTTAACACAGAATTGTTTCTATCTAAACGAAATGTAAGTTTCCAATGAGTCATGCTATCCATTAACTTATTAATGACATAGTAATTAACATAGTTTTTCATTTTATTGTTTTATTATTTTATATGTATGAAATATACAATACATTCAACATTATTCACAGACACATTTTTGAAGACAGTGTTTCTTAATAGCTTCAAAGGAAATAAAGTCACTATGTAAATAATGCACATTCTCTATTATCTTTACATACATATCTGAAAATAAACTGAGCAGTCATAGACATCTGGAATCTCTTCCCTATATATGATCACAATTAATACTATGTTCTTTTAAATTAAGATCTAATTACAAGATAAAATTTTTAAAGTTAATGGTTAAGAAATATTTTGCCTGTATTGGCAAAGGCTAAATTTTCTTCTTGAGCCTTTTTTGTGTGTCTGAATTAGAATTTGTCTGAAGGGTTTAGCTCTGCTAGCATGAATCCCTTGATACTAAAAACCTAACATGGCAAACATCTCACACACTTTGGGATCAATAAAGTCTACATTTCAGATGTCAGGTCGGGAACTTTGTGTTCACCCTTTGCTTTGATGTCTGCAGGAGGCTTCCCCAGACCCACAGAGTGCATTCATACACTTAGAACTTCTTTTGCCTTCTGAAAACGTTTCCTGATTCATGTGATATTCACTGTAGCTGCAGATCTTTAAATTTTTTAATTCTTCTTTGTGCTATTCAAATACTTCTTTTCAAGCATAGCTTAAAAAGAGCTTCTTAGAATATTACTTCAAACTCATATTCCAAGAATTAGCTTTCAGATAAAGACTGTTCTTTAGGTAAATATAAAAAATTATAATAGCACACAAAATGTAAAATTATAGACCATTAAATAACCACTGTTTTATGTAAACATATGCTGATTTATTCAATAATTTATGAAAATAAAATTCAAGCAAACTCACAAAAGGGTTGTACTTATTTAATCTTGTTTAACAAAGTAGCTATAATTGTGTGTGTGTCATGTGTACTGATTTTCTTCTTTTTGCTATACCTACTGCCTTGATGCTTAATGTTATGCATAACTGTCCACTGGGCAGTTATTGGACAATCTCTTCTTATATTAAAGAGGTAGGATACAATCTTCATAATATTTCATTAAAACAGTTGCTTCTCTTCTTGGGATTCACACATCCATAAGGGCTGGATCTGTGAATTACAATCACAGTTATAAAGAAGAAGAAGAAGAAGAAGAAGAAGAAGAAGAAGAAGAAGAAGAAGAAGAAGAAGAAGAAGAAGAAGCAGCAGAAGAAGAGGAAGAGGAAGAGGAAGAGGAAGAGGAAGAAGAAGGAGAAGAAACCTCTAATGACTCCAAATTAAGTGAGAGACAGATGGAGCCATTAAAGCTTCACATTCACAATTGTCCAGATACCATTAATGCACATTTATATTCATTACATCATTACTAACCATATGTTTTTATTTTATGTTATTACATGAGGTTTGCAAAGTTTCAGTAAACTATATGAGTAAGAAATCTACCATTTGTGCATTCAGGACTAGAGAAACAATATTTACAATGTAGGTTAGAATTTATATTTTCATTAATTTCCTTAACAAATTAATCTACATAAACTTCCTGGGTAAGATACTACTATAAATGTTGAGACAGTAGAAAAATATCAAGAAAACATAAAATTGTTTTCTTTTTATAGTTCTATGTAGACAAAGTTAATTGGCTTTACTTTCACAAAGTATTTCACAATATGCTGCATGGGTGTGTTGATATTACAAGTTAGTGCATATTAAAGTACTAGGAGGTGATAACTTGTCTTGACTTTTGTGCAGGTTGCCTTGAAGTAGTTCAAGATATAGAGTTAGTAGTTATGTTGATGGAATTGTTATAGTTAGTTATATGATATATCAAATATATAATACATTTAAGATATTATTGAAACATGTTTTATCCATTCTAACACTCCTAAACAGCATACCAAAGGCATTAATGTCTTCTTTATTCCTAAACATTCATGATCAGAAAATCAAACAAAATTTCCCACTGAAGTACTGTATAAGACATTGAAGGGGTTGAGTATTTGAGTTGTGAATTAGTAGGTTAGCAAAGATTGATTGTGATAAATTTATTAATCAAACCTTGTTTATTTTGAAGGACTAATTAGTAGAAAATTGGATAACTCACTCAATAGTTTTTCCCCTGACATTTTTCTTTTAAACATGAGAAAGATAGTTGGGATTAGAAAAATATATCAAATGACAAAATCAATAACTAACTCATGAGGTATAAAGCAAGCATGTATTGTTCACAGAGGAACAGAAGTCGTGGTGAACTATGTAAGTTATAGTTTAGTATGTAAAATATACTGTGTGAGAAAACTGTTTTCAATTCAAATTCCTTAAGTCAAATGCTCTGGTGACAGTATGAACCAGAACACCCTTCTACAATCTGCTTTTACTTGCCTTCAAGAATACTAATGCTAATGATTTATTTAATTTATGAAGTAACAGATGTCCTGGGCATGGAGATGAACTATGTGAGAACTTTTAGTTATGATATTTCCATTATGATATCATGCTTAGTCTGGTTTCAGTCTCTCATAAAAAAACGTACAATTACCATACTTATAAAGCCTTTGATTAACATTTAAAAAAATTTTATAAAAGCAAAAAGGAAAAAGGGGCATGGAATAGGGGTTTTCTAGGGAGGGGAAATGGGGAAAGGGGGTGGTATCTGAAATGTAAATAAAATATCCAATAAAAAAAATCTTAAGTAAAAGAAAAAAATTGTACAAAATACAAAAACTTTTAAAAAGAAAAAAATTCACTAATATATGTACATGTATGTATATGCATAGAATGATCCAATTATTTTGAGTAATATTCTATAATTTTATGTAGTATTTCTGGACATCCCAAAACTAGTGTTTATAGAACTATTTAAATATGTATAATAAGTACATATTCCTCATTTTTTATTATCATTTCTGTAATTTTGTGCTAAGAGGACACCAGTTATTCTACTGGCATTTATGTTCACTTACTATAATCAAAATTCAGTAAGCTTCCTTCCTTCCTTCCTTCCTTCCTTCCTTCCTTCCTTCCTTCCTTCCTTCCTTCCTTCCATCTTTTCTTTCTTTACCATTTCCCCTTTTTTCTTCTTTCTCTTTTACCTCTTTTTCTTCATGTTTAAGCATTTTAATCAGTGAAAATAAGAATATAATTCTAACTCTAAATGTAAAGAATTATAAGTGACTAACAATGAGAAGTTATGTACCATGGCTCCAACAAAAAGTAGTCTTTATTAAGTGTGAAGAAAAGTTTATAAGAAAGAATAGTAACCTAATCTCAAGAGATGGAGTCATGAACATCTTTGGTTATTTTTAAGGCTTTTCATCTCGTTTGTCCCACAATTCAAGTGTCCTCTCTGCGCCACATATCCTCCCAACTGCTTTATTAACATGTTCATTTACAATAACTAATATGCAAAGGTTAAGCCTTGCCACCTTCATTATAAATGCTCAGATAACATAGCAAATGATTATAATATAAATATTCTAAGATACAAATTAAAAAGAGACAGTATGTTGGAGAAGTTAATCTTGAAATATTTATTTATATGATTCAAATGCCATTCCTTATTTTTACTTGTTATGTGACACCATACAATTAACTGGAAACTTTTGTGTAATTATTAACTAAATGCTTGAGCCCTGAAAAAATAGTATGTGCATGTTTTTGGTGATAGTGAATATCATGTAGCCTGTTTATAGTGCGACTATCATTTCTAGGTCTTGCTTACCTATCATAATTTACAGGGTTCTAAGGGAAGTTGTACCATGTAAAACATATTCTATAATTGGCTTGGTATTGCTACAAGTTGTTAACCAAGTAAGGATAGAAATGTGTAATTGTTAAGTATATTAATTTTAACTTTTCTAATAATCATAAGATGGTTATATGGTTTAAAGCCCACTCACAGTGAACTGAAAGTAAATACTGAATTAGTAGTTAACAGGAAAAAAAACAATATGAATCAACATATACTAATTCCATTAATTAATCAAATCCTCTTCAGCGTTTCTATCAAGCTGAGTAAGGTCAAAACTGCACCTAGGAACTGTACAAAGCATTTTAAAATGGGGAAGATGTTTTTCAGATATTTCCTGCCTTCCAAAATTAATTAAATCACTACATAGACTACAAATCTGATTACAATAAAGAAATATAGCTGATGGAGTAATGTCATCTGTACATTAAATTCAAAAAATCCAGTTTTCATATACACTTGGCTGATTCAACACAGGCTTTGAATCTAAAACTTCAACTAACTCTGACCTTTAATTATGTGAAATAAAATGATTTATGTATTGAACACATACAGATGATTTTGATTCATTTCTTTGTATACAATACATTAAACTATATTTTACAACTTAATAGTGCACTACTCATTACAAGTAGTTCAGAGGGAATTTAATGTAATCTCAAAAATGTGTGGAAGTCACATGTGAATACTAGTCCACACACTAGAAACTTAAGAATATATATATATATATATATATATATATATATATATATATATATATATATTCATTTGTTCATTTTGATCTTTAATACCAGACTTAAGAAATCTCCTAGATTTTATCTCCCATGAGGTTTTACAGAAAATATCAATACACACAAGCAATGGTGTGGTATCAGTTCATTGATTTATAGACTCCTGGCAAAACAGCATTAAAACAAAGTCATTCTTTACTGGCAGTGTAAAAGACATGAAAAAGCACTTTCAAATGAAAAAAATATTAATAACATGTAAATGCTACCAAGATAACTGGAACATAAAAAAGTGAAACTGTTTCTACAGTACTAAAGAGGCATTGTGTGATGACTGAAAAATAACAGTTTTGAAATTCATCATTTTAAGTTACATTCCTCATAGGACATGATTAGTGTCTTCTGATACTACTGTGCTTATCAGTTTCTTTACCCTCCCTTATTTATACATCATATATCTCCCTCAGGATAAAGTTCATACAGAAAGCTTATGAGAAACATATATTTATATTTTTACTGAATCCTTCTCATACAGAAAGAGGTTTAAAATGTGTTCTTCCATCACACTAGTAAAATCAGTCTTAGTATCAATTTTGTCATTGATGTAAATATTGAACATTAATTTTAATTGCAAAATAATATTAATATATTAGTAATCCTCTGACTTGTTTTTAAGTTTGAGATTATCATAATATAATCAAGACCTTTTTTTTCTTTTCTAACTCTCCTAACCCTCCCATATAACTATTCCCACTGTCCTTCAAATTCCTGGCCTCTCTTCTCCCCTTATTTTTACCAATTTTTATTACACACATATATGTATATTATATAATCACATATTTCTAAATATACGCTTTTTAGTCTGTATAATCTTAATTGAATATATGTTGTCAGGCTATTTTGCATTTGACAACTAACTGCTATGTTCTTCTCTGGGGAAGACCACCTCGCCTGTTCCTAGATTTCTTTTCACCTATAGTTCCTTGAGTAGGATTGAGACCTCTTGTGTTTTGTTTGTTTGTTTGCTTGCTTGTTTGTTTTTTCCATTCAATTCAATGTGTTCATTAGTGTTGTCAACTTTTGTCAAGCTCATGTTTAGGACATTAGGTTTGTGAGACTTTATGGATATAGATTTTAATATTACTAGGAGGTACAATATCACAGCAAAATTGGCTGGCATTTATAGTATGTCTTTCCCCTCTTGAACTACTTACTCTGAGTTTTAAGACAGTAAATGTTTTATAGATGTATCCATCAAGGCTGGATTCCACAACCCTGTATTTTTATTCACTGTACTGTAGTTTTCTGTTATGGTATTCATCTATTGAAAAGGCAAGTGATTTTGGTGATGTGTAAAGACTTCCCTCATCTATGGGTAGGATGGTAAATGGTTATGATTCTAATCAGTGAATGGAATTATGATGGTTGGTAAATTAATTGTTGTAGTTTTACCTCTTATAACCATAATTTCACTAGCAATGAACGATTAGATAGGTTTGCAGTAAGTAGTAAGCATTGCTTCCTTATTGTTTAGTGTGTCCAATTAGAGAGCTGTTGGTTACTGGCAACTTAAGAATGCCAGTAGTTACTGGGTGTATTACACACACACACATACACACACACAAACACACACATGCACATATACACACATACACTCATACATACACATTCTTTTCAGTTTGTTTCTTTATGTATTATTCTTTTTAAAATCTCTGTTCTGCTGGTATATTTTTCCTTAAGTTTCATACGTAAAGCTCAACACATTTCTTTAAAATTGCACACTTTCTATGTAAAATAAAAGTATCAAAATAAGGTTTAAATTCTGGGTCTTCAGAATAATGTTTCATTGCATTTCTACTATGAGATATGTTAAACAAATCCTATGCCTTGAGCTTTTCTGTAACTATAAATATAGCTAAATATAGTCATCCAATTTTTAGGAAGAAGAAATACTACCTCCAAGAGGTATTCTAGGTTCCTTCCCATTGTCTATCATTCCATATACAAGAATAGCTGACATATGTTTAGGGTAAAAGTATAAAGGTTCACACAGATTTCTGATGAATGACAATAAACTTGTTTACACTCCTTGTAAAACTGTTAAGACAATATATAAATACATAAAAACATAAATATTTTTTCTTAAATTGTTAATAACATATGAAAATATATGTGGCATATATTTGCTACATTAGAAAAGATTTATTTCAGAGAAACATGGATCATGACTTGTTACCATCTATTATCATTACATACTCTAACTAAAACGTGTTGATTACACATGTCTTACATTGTGTTCACTTATAGTGACACATAAAGCTTTAAGGAACTGAGTCCAATTACTGTATAGCAGTCTGTCCTTCCAATGGCTCAACCATTTAATGAAATGTGGAAATGAGTTGGGGGTTTGATGCTATTAATTTTGATAACTCTAAAACTCAGGAGATTCAAAAATGAAAAGAGAATGAAGATTAAGACCAGTATATTTTGAATCAAAGTAACAGGATGAGAAATCTCTACAGTGTACCTTAGGTAAAATATAATTATCTCTATAAGGCAATGTGAAAGAACATCAATATCAAGTCACAGCTTGAGAATATATATATATATATATATATATATATATATATATATATGTCTGCTAATACACATATATTGTTCACCAAGTTAATTAACTATATAAAATAACTATATTTATTAATCCTAAAAAATAGTATTGATTTTACCTAGACCTATCTAAATTAAAAACACCTCTGATTTTAAACACACGGGCATGTGTTGTTTATCTCAATCTTTGGTATTCCTCCCTTTTATTCCCTTTACTCTTGAAATATTTCTGGCAAAAATCCCAGTGTGAGATCCAAAGATAATCCCAGTTGTGACATCAAGAGATAAAAACCTGGGTACATAAAACTTTAAGAAGGAAACACCCTTCTGTTCCACTCCATAAATTTTTTACATGCTGACATCTAATGTGTCAACAAAATTCCATAAGCAAGAAAAGGCAATCCCAAGGGAACCTCTAGAGTACAGATGAGAATACTAAAGATAGGATAAGCACACTGCACAGGGTACTGTCAGCACTAACTCCACATTCTAGAACTCTGAGCTAGTTTATATATTCTGTGAATGTTTTTACTACCTTGGTAAATTTACCTCAGACATATGTTCCATGTATTAGATTTCATTCTCCAACCACATTTCATTTTGAAGCAGAACACGGAGATAAAACAAATCATCTTGTGATAGCATATATACATGAATGGGAAAATATGTATTGATTGGGTGAGAAGAAACTAGTTAAAATTCTGTAACATAAAACCTCATTCAGCACATATATATCATTTGTTTTGCAAGTACTTGCAGAAGTTGGTTTAGAAATCATACTATATTTTAATGTATTACATTTTCTATTGTAAAATGAAGAAAATTTAAAGGTTAAACACTGATAACTGTGCATATGCATATGCAAAGTCATTGGTCTTTTTCATATAGCATAACACCCAGAAAACACATGATAATGAACGTAAGATAAGAATAGCTACTGTGTCATTAAATTACATGGTACAAACAATATATTAATAATGACATATATGTAAAACATAATTTAACATCAGAATCCTACCAGAACATTTCCTACTTGCCACCAACCTACATGTCTTTTCCATAGCATATCTAATCTCCCAGCCAGACAAATACAGCATATTTAATTTCAGTGTCTAGGCTACTTAATCTGTCTCATCTTGCCTTCCAAACACACTCTTTGGAGATCTTGCTTAGAATAAACAACAAATGCTTTGGCCTTTTCTGGCCAACCAGCCTGTACAAAATCCAATATCTATACTTTTGCCAGGACCTACCATATGAATATGGGGGAAAAATGTGAGTGCAGCATACAAAAAATGTGGGATACAACTTAAAAAAAACAAACAAACAGACTTTGAATTATTGGTATGAGTGAGGGAGAAGAATCCCAAGTATGTGGTATAGAGCAGACATTCAACAAGTAAGGAGACAAAAGCTTCACTAAACAGGAAAGTGCTATATATAAATCAATAGAAAGGCATACAGAATACTAAACATACAAGATCATAAAACAAAATCTCCATGATATATCATAGTTGAAACACTAAATATATGAAAAAAATAAAGTGTATTAAAAGTTGCAACAGGAAAAAATAGTCACATCAAGGAAAATCCATCACAATAACAGTTGATTTCTCATGGCAACTCAGAAAGCTAGAAGAGCCTGAAGCAATGCATACTAAAAGGCTACAGTGTCCAGCTAGATTGATATACCCAGCAATGCTATCTGTGATAGATGAAGGGAAAAGAAAATCTTGTTATGATATAAATAACCAGAAATAATTATATCTAGGAAACCAAACCTTAAGAAAATTAACAATACAACATTTTTGGCTGGAGAGATTAATAACTGAGAAACTTAAGATATATGAAGCATAATAGTTAAAATACAAAGTGCCAAAGGAAAAAAACACACATGCACACATACACACACACACACACACACACACACACACACACACACACTCCAATATCATCATCAAAACTCACAACACAAAGACAACAAATACATTGCAATTATAACCTCAGTAGGAATAGTCTCAATTCTCCAAGCAACAGACACAGGCTGACAGAATAATTCCACAAATAATTTTTTAGGTTTGATTTTTATGAATATAATTTTTCAGGCTGATTGTACAGTAGCAAAATTTTCTTTTTCTTTCATTTTGAAATTAATTTTTATTGGATATTTTATTTATATTCCAGATGTTACCCCCTTTCCCCATTTCCCACCTAGAAACCTATATTTTATCCTGCTTCCTTCTGTTTCTATGAGGATATGAGTGTGCCCCCCCCCACTTGCACTTCCCCGCCCTCTACATTGGGGCATCCAGCCTTCACAGGACCAAAGACCTCTTCTCTCATTGTGCCTCACAAGGACATTCTCCCCTACATATACAACTGGAGTCATGTGTCCCTCCCTATGTGCTCCCAGGCTGGTGGCTTAGAACCTGGGAGCTTTGGTTGGTTGGTATTGTTGCTCTCCCCATGGGGCCACAAGCCCTTTCAGCTCCTTCAGTCTTCTCTCTCACTCCTCTATTGGAAACCCCATGATCAGTTCTATGGTTAGCTGTGAGCATTTGTCTCTGTACATGTCAGACTCTGGCAAACCTCTAAGGAGACAGCTGTATCAGGCTCCTGTCAGCATGCACTTCCTGGCATTCACCTCAGTGTTTGCCTTTGGTGACTACATATGGGATGGATACCCAGGTAGAACAGTCTCCTGACTATCCCTCCTTCAGTTTCTGGCCTACAATTTTTCTCCATATTTGCTCCCATGAGTATTTTGTTACTCCTTCTAAGAAGGACAGAAAGCACCCACACTTTGGTCTTCCTTGTTCATGAGCTTAATGTGAGTTGTGTCTTGGATATTTCAAGCTTTTGGGCTAATATCCACTTATCAGTGAGTGGATACCATGTGTGTTCTTTTGTGACTGGGTTACCTCACTTAGGATGATATTTCCAAGTTCCATCCATTTGCTTAAGAATTTCATGAATTTATTCTTTTTAATACCTGAATAATACTCCATTGTGTAAATGTACCACATTTTCTGTATCCATTCCTCTTTTGAAAGACATCTGGGTTCTTCCCAGCTTCAGGCTATTATAAATAAGGCTGCTATGAACATAGTAGAACATGTGTCCTTGTTATATGTTGCAGCATCTTCTGGATATATGCCAGGGAGTGGTATATCTGGGTCCTTGACAAAGCTCAAGTCCAAGTAGAAAAAGGACCTTCACATAAAATGAGATACACTGAAACTAATAGAAGAGATGGTAGGGAAGAGCCTTGAACACTTGGGCAGAGGGGAAAAGTTCGTGAAGCTAAGTCAATCTGAGGTCAGGAAGCCCTCCTTCACTGTTATGATTGCAAACTGGGTGCCCAAAATACAGCTTTCAAATATTATTCAGTTTTGTCATTGGTATTTGAATTCTAGAAAGACTTTGATTTCTTTCTTATTTCGTCTTTGACAGAGTGGTCACTGAGTAGAGTTATTCAGTTTCCATGAGTATGTAGGCTTTATGTTTTTTCTGTTGTTGAAATTTACTTTTAATCCATGGTGATCTGATAAGATGCAATTATTTCAATCATCTTTCTATTGAGGCTTGTTTCATGTCTAATTATTGGTCAATTTTGGAGAAAGTTCCATGTGGTGCTGAGAAGAAGGTATGTTCTATGTTTGTGTAAAATATTCTGTAAAAATGTTAGGTCCATTTGATTCATAGCATATGTTAGTTTTAATATTTTTTTTTTGTTTATTTCGTGTCTGTATGACTTGTCCATTGGTAAGAGTGGGGTGTTGATGTCTCCAACTACTAATATGTAGGGGTCACTCTGTGAGTTAATCTTTAGTAACAGTTCTTTTATGAATGTGGATGCACTTGCATTTGTGGCATAGATGTTCAGAATTGTGATGCTCATATGTTGGATTCTTAAATTTAATGAGTATGAAGTATCCTTCCCCATCTCCATTGATTACTTTTGGTTGAAAGTCTAATTTACTAAATATTATGATGGTTACTTCAGTATGTTTCTTGGGTCCATTTTCTTAGAAAACCTTTTTCCAGCCTTTTATTCTTAGGTAATATCTATTTTTGTTGCTGAGATATGATTCTGGTATATTGTAGAATGATGAATACAGTTTGAGCTTATACTTAATTACCCTGTATCTTTTATTGGGGAATTAAGTCCATTGATGTTGAGAGATATTAGTGATCAAAGATTATTAATTTCTGTTATTTTGATGTTGGTGGTGGTAGTGGTAGTAGTAGTAGTAGTAGTAGTGTGTGTGTGTGTGTGTGTGTGTGTGTGTGTGTGATTCTCTTTAATTTTTTTGGTAAGAAATTATTTATTTCTTGTGTTTTCTTAGCTAAAGTTACCCTCCTTGTATTAGAGTTTTCCTTCTAGTGTACTCTGTAGTGGTGGATTAATGTAAATGTAATTTTTAACTTTGGTTTTGTCAAGGAATATTTTGTTTTCTCAATCTATGGTTTTTGAAAGTTTTCCTGGATATAGTAGTCTATGATGACATATGTGGTCTCTTAAGGTCTCTAATACATCCACTTAGGCTATTCTAAGTTTTAGACTCTGTTGAGGAGTCAGGTGTTATTCTGAGATTATATATATATATATATATATATATATATATATATATATATATATATTTTTTTTTTTTTTTTTAATATTCATTATTTGTTCTGTACATTTAGTGTTCTGATTATTATTTGGCAGAAAGATTTTCTTTTCCAGACCAATTGATTTGGCATTTAGTAAGCTTCTTGTATGCCTATAAGCATCTCTTATAAAGAAATTTCTAACATTTTGTTGAAGATATTTTCTGAGATTTTGGGCTGAGAATCTTTATCCTCTTTTTTTGTATTATATTTAGATTGGTCTTTTCACATTGTTTCATATTTCCTGGATGGTTTGTGACATGAACTTTTTAGATTTTGCATTTTATTTGACTTGTATATCAATTTCTTCTATCATATCTTGTATACCTAAGATTCATGTATGTCTTGTATTGTGATGTATCTGTGGTATCTGCTCTTTCCTAGCATATCCATATTCAAAATTGCCCACATTTATGTTTTCTTTATTGCTTATATTTCTATTTTCTGTTCTTGTACAGTTTTATTCATTTCTTCATGTGCATGCTTGTATTTTCCTGAGTTTTCTTATGGGATTTATTAATTTCTCTTTTAAAAGCCTCTTTCATTTTTATAAAATTGGCTATAAGGTCTTCTTCATGTCATTTTTTTCTGTTAGGATATTTAAGCTTTGTTGTACTAAGACACCAGTGCTCTGATGGTACCATATTGCCCTGGCTACTCTTGATATTGTTCTCACCCAGTCTTCTATCCATTTTGTTGTCCCTGGTGTTTTTTGAGTGATCCTGATGCTAGTAGAATTACCCAGTAAGGCAGTCAGAGCCTGGCTCCTGACAAAAGAGGTCAGGAGACAGCACAGCTCACCTCTTCTGGCTGTGATTCAGGCTATCTTGACTGGCTAGGGACTGGTGGAGAAGGAATCCAAGCTGGTTGTTTTTCTCCCCTCTCTGCCCCCATAAGGACATCCAAGAGGAGGCATGATGATCTTTGTTTCCCACAAGGCTCGTCTGGGAACAGTGCAAGCTCAGAGTCAGATACCTATGGCATTATAAACTTCCAATTTCATGTGGGGTTTTTTTTGTTGTTTTGTTTTGCTTTGTTTTGTTTTAGTGGTTTTATTTTTGTAAGTTTCCTCAGACATGGGGACTCCAAACTAAAATATAAAATTAACTGAGATACTTTTAAACATAAAGTTTGATGAACCAATGAATCGATTTTACAGTAAGCAATCAGGTATATATTTTGTTATTTGTTTGTTTGTTGGTTGGTTGGTTTTCTTGTGAGGGTTGAATTCTTTGTTGAATTTCTTTCTCTAGCATTTTAATTTTTATCTATATATAATTATTTAATAATTTTTATATTTATTTATAGTTTTCTATATTCATTCTAGTAAAAAATAAAAAAAATTGTATCTGTGATAGCTTTTGTTTAACAGCATCTTGAACAGTGCTGATCTATCAGGATGTCTACATCTAAAAGAATGCAAATAGTTCCACCCTGCACAAAACTCAAGTCCATGTGAATCAAAGACCTCACCAAAGACCCAGGTACTCTCAAATCTAATAAAAAAGAAAATGGGAAATAGCCTTGTATGCATTGGTAGAGAAGACAATTTCCTAAACTAAAGATCAATGGCTCAGACACTAAGATTAATAATTAAAATAAGGAATTTCATGAAACTGAAATTCTCTGTAAGGCAAAGAACATTTTCAATTGGATAAAATGTTAGTCTACAGAATGAGAAAAATATCTTCACCAACCATACATCAGACAGAGGGCTAATATCCAAAATATATAAAGAAGTCAATAAGTTAGACACTAACAAACCAAATAACCCAACTGAAAGTGCTATACCGAGCTAAACAGAATTCTCAACCAAGAAATCTCTAATGGTCAAAAACACTTAAAGAAATGTTCAACATCATTAATTATCATGGAAATGCAAATCAAAATGACTCTGAGATTCTACCTTACATCCATAAAATTCCTAAGATCAAAAGTTCAGATGACAACACATGCTAGCAAGAGTATAGAGCAAGAGCACCCTGTCATTCCTGGTGGGACTACAAACTTGAACAACTCTGAAAATTAATTTTGGGGTTTCTAAGAAAAGTGGGAATAGTTTTGCCTCAAGAACCAGCTGAAGTGGAAATTTTTGGTTTTCTCATATCATATTTTGTTGTAACAGACTCAAGTGATGTTTGACTGGGGCAGACTTGTGAGAGAACATGTGATGTTTGGAAAAAGTATAAGTAGGACTGAAAAGACAATGACAGTGAGCTTGCATAGCTAGCTGTGCAACACTTAGCTTGTTTAGTATCTTCACTTCTTTGAGCAGGGCACAGCAGAGAACTTCTGGCATGTCAACTGGCTCTGGTTGCTTCTGCACACTCATGTAGATAAGGTAGAGCTGTAGTTGTTTCTGCTAGATTGTGCTGCTACTAGTGACTCATTTTTTGGTGATACTTTTTGAACTGGGCTATTGGTATCCTGACACTGCAGAATTGGATTGATTGGAATTTTCCCCATATATCTACTTCTAAACAGGTCTACATCCCATTGTGTCCTATCTATCATTTTTTTCTCCACCACCTTTAAACAGTTGACTAGAATAGTAATCAAAGCATTTGAGAACCCTTTAAAAAAGTAGGTTTAGAAAAATATAAGCTTATACCCAGCTGTACCACTCCTAGGCACATACACAAAAGATGCTTCATCATGCCACAGAGAAACATGCTCTATTTTGTTCATATCAGCTTTATTCCTAACATTGAGAAATTTGAAACAGCCCATATTTTCCTCAAATGAAGACTGGGTAAAAAAAATGTGGTTCATTTACACCATGGAATACTACTTAGCAACTAAAAACAAGGACATCAAGGTACAAGAGATGAGAACAAAGAACAAAGAACCTCCCTCACCATTTACTTCCTTTTGACTTTAACTTAGAGCCTCTGGAATTCTTGCAGAGATAGAACAAAAGCTACTTTACCTATTCTCCCTCCCCTCTCCCTCTGGCTGCTGTTTTACTATGAGGTGCTAAAACTGAAATGTCAGCTTCTAACCTCAGAAAAACTCAGACAGGCAGCAGGAAGGTCAACTGCAGAAGCAAAGTGACTTACACTTAAGATGGGTAAATATTTTATTCTTATATTATTACGATTGTTAAGTTAGGGAATCTAAGACCTTATTGAAGGGGGGTCAGATGCCCTATATGGGCTGCATTCCTGTGTCATGAATGAGTAACCACCACAGGATGGGTTGCTCAGCACGGCTGGCCTCTCCTGAAATAAGGTATCTCCCATTCACATAGCTATCTTTAAGCTGTTCCTCAAGTGAGGAATTTTATTGTCTTGTTTCTGGAATTTGGAGTCTTCTGCTGAAGCAAATGGTTTATGATTTAGTTTTTGAGTAGAGAGAAAAGGAAATAAAAAGGCCCCTTCATGACCTGAAGGATGAAAGACAAAAGGTTATACAATGTTGGGTACATACAAAATGGAGGCTACAGGGGAGAAGATGAGCATGATCATAATACAGTCTGCAAATTCTCAAACATCTTTTGAGAAAAGAAAACAGGGTAAATTACCTAAAGCAAAGATCATCTTTTTATACCTGTTACTTTACTTCTTCTTATCTTTTTTCTTTTAGTGCATAAAACAGATTTGAGATTATTCATGAATTATAGCTATATACAGCTGAACAATGTCTATATAATTTGTAATATGTTCAATATTATGAACAATAAAGGGATTGAGTGGCTTTTCAATGATTTCAAACAGCACAATCAATATAATTCTTTAAAAAAAACAAGTGACAATTTTAAATGAAGACATAATTATTTTTCTACTAAATTCTAGTATAAATGCATCTAATATCTTTATCATTTTGTTCTTGCACTTACTTTAAATAAACCAATGTGTTATAATTATTTAGATGCCTCTGAGCTTTACAAATTCATAATACATAATTTAGTCATTTTAGCTTTTCTTACTAAAATAAATAAGAATCATTATTACAAAAATGATGTAATATGGAGGATGATTTTTAATAATACATCATAAGATTTGGTCCAGTTAAAATATTGCATCATGTTCACAGGTGAAAAAGTTCACTTAAGTTAGAATGGTAACATCATGGATACAGAAGGTAGGACTAGTAGGATTAATAAAATGCCACTCAAACTTAGAACACATACTATTATTAGACCAAACTGTGTACATTATTATTAGTTAGTTTTGATGAGCACATGATTTCTAATATTGGGATCTACTATAAATACAACTAGAATTTAAAATTCAACAACTTTTAGAATGAATATTAATATGGATTTTGACATCTTGTTCTCAAAAATCAATCAAATATTGTAGAGTACTGAGAAAACAACTGTCATAAAAGTCAATAAATTTTTTATCTTAAACTTCTATTTTAAATGCACTTTAGGTTAATATATGTTATTCTGGTAATTTGGAAAACTACCTGGCTATTTTTGAGAGTCCTTTAATAGGTACTATCATTCCTCGTAATACCATAGTGAGTCCCTGACCACAAACAGTTGTTTAATAAATCTTTCTGGTAACAAAACCTCTCAAATTGTAGACAATACAGACAGAAACTATTTTATTTCTAAAATTTTAACACTAGACTAATAGCAACTTTGTTGGAAAGGTCCTTTAAATATCTGTATATCATCTATATATCACGGCCAGCCTTTAGTGTGTGTTTGTGTGTGTGTATGTGTGTGTACAGTATCTATCTATCTATCTATCTATCTATCTATCTATCTATCTATATATGTAGTGAAACAAAAAATGAGCAAACTTCACATAAGAAAATGTATTGATGATTTCAAATATAAAGGAAGTTCATTACTTAATAAGTTACAGTATTGTTCTCAACATGGAAGAAATGTCAAGAAATAGATTGCATCTGATGCTTTTCCTCAGTACTCATGCCTTTTATATTTAATTTGAGTTAAGTGGAAAAAATTCTAGACTCTTGAATTAGACATATTTTAGGTTTCATATATATAATAATATGATTTAGCATAATTTTAACCCTTATTTCCTATAAATATTAGTCTTACACTTAAATTACAAGAATTAGAAAATTTATTTTATTAATTTTCATACTTTGGGAATAGTTAAACATTAATACTTGAGGATTTCCTGATATTTTGTGTTTTTTCTGTCTCTAAAATTTTAAGATATTAACTGCAATTTTATAACAGTTTGAATCTTCTAAGTATAGTATGCTGATTGCTATAATCATAATCTAGTATATAGTCAGTCTGATTCTAAGTTTTATTACTGTAAACAATGATACTAACTTTTTGTTTTGTTTTTTTCCCTTTTTTAAACTTATTTTTTATTAGATATTTTATTTACATTTCAGATGCTATTCCCTTTCTCCATTTCCCCTTCCTAGAAAGCCTCTATCCCATCCTCCTTCTCCTTTTTGCTTTTATACATTTTTTTTTAATGTTAATCAAAGGCTTTGTAAGTTTGGTAATGCTCAATAACAAGACATCCATACAATTAGAAGTGTAACTCAATACAAAACATAGATATATCAACTATCTTTGACTGGCGGAGACACATGAAATTCTCCCTCTATATCTACCCCTCTCTTCACCCAGCTCCTCCTTTCTTTCTCCTCCTCCACTCCTTACTCCTTCTCTGCCTCTTCTTACTCCTCTCAACTTAGCTACTCCTACATATTACCCTTCCTGTTAAAATAAAACTTTTCTTTCAAAATACCATTAGAGCATAACTATACCAATTTGTGTCAGTAAGTTACAAGATAGACCTAATACCCAGTCAGTCATTTTGTTGACTAACCAGAACCTCTGTCATCTCTCCTAACTAAGAAACTTAGTTCTGGACCTGGCTTTTTTCTTGGCTTTAGAATGAATGTCAGCTGAAAACCATCCTCTCAAATCTTTTCTCTCAAAGTAAATAGCCAGGATTGGTGATGAGACTGTAAGTCTTCAACCTTGTCTGAAATCCAGAATGACTCAGTTCACTGAAATTATGGGAACCACAAAGCATAGCTTGTAAAAGTCAGCCAATTTATAGAGACCGCTGAACACCTGGACAGTCCCTATACTACAAAACTTCAGAGCATCTGATCTTCAGCCTTCAGACCCAGGATCATCTGACAGATCAAGTGATGCAGAATTATTAAGGGCTGATTACTCTGTCTTGGTAGATATAATCATTCAACTATTCCACAAGTGTGTCCTTTTCTGGACAATATCTTGTCTATAGATAAAAAGAGGCAAATCTTGCCTACTGGCTGTCTTGCCACAACTGGAGTAACTCCAAAAATGTTCAATTTCTATTTAGAATCCAAGACAGGAAGCTGTCAGGAGCACACAGGTTACTAATCAAAATTAACATTAATACAGAAATGTTTGTAATGTCAATTCTGTGGACTTCTGATGTTTGGAAAACCAACTATCCGTGTATATTAACATATCCATGTTGTATGTTAACTCCTCTCAGCTATTTCTAAATAAAATATAGAAAACACCCTAACAATAAACTCAAAGCTATGAATTTGCTATAGGCCCTTAACTCACAGGCTAACCATCTCAAATCAGTTAGAAAAATTAAAGGACTGGGTCTAAGCCTTGGGTTCTTAAATGTGTTATATAGGCACAATGCCTATGAGAGTGACAATATTCATCTCACTTTTATATTAATAAGAAGCTCATACCAATGGAAACCTTAAATTTGATCAAAGTAAATTTTGTACCATTTAAGAAAGTATAACTTCATCTTAATAACAATTATGCATATTTCTACCAATAGGTTATGGCTATGCAATAAATCCTAGCTAATCCTCCCTGTTCCAACAAAACTACTACTTTTCCCTAGAAAGACAGCCCAATATTAACCACCTCAGTACCCAAGCTCAAGGAATAGGGACACCGACTCTTCATTAACTTCTTCAAGCTGATTTTGGGCATTGAGATATTAGAAGAGGGGCAGGGGGAAGAGTAAATTTATAAGCCTCTGACACTGTGTCTTCACTGCATCCAGCTGGAATTCCAGGACATCAGAGGTTCGAGCAGGTGTGCTCAACTTGCTTGATGAGTAGATACACCAAGGTTGTGTATTCTGCAATATACAATTCTCAAAACAAATTTTAGGATCAAGATAATTTTTTGTTTGAATTCTGGAATCTAGTCTTTTAGCGGCCTTCCTCTGTCATGTATAATTCATATAATTCTGGGAGTTTCTATGAGGGTGTGCTCCCACCATCCTCCCATTTCTGCCTCTCTGCTCTCGAATTCCCCAACACTAAGGAATCCAAACTTCCAGGTGCCAAGGCCCTCCACTTCCACTGATGCCTAACCCCTTATCACATCACCCCTTCTCCAGTTACTGTGAAGGTATGCTCCCACAATCCTCCCATCCCCACCTCCCTGCTCTCGAAATTCCCCAACACTAGAAAATTCAATCTGGAATCTTGATTGGCATCAAGGCCATCCACTTCCACTGATGACTGGCAAGACAACCAACAACTACCTATAGAGGTGGAGCCATGAGTCCTTCCCTTGTGTTCATGGGCTGGAGATTTTAGAATGACTACTCCAGCTTGTTTCTTATGAACATTTGCTTGAAAAATTGTTTTCTAGCCTTTTACTCTAAGGTAGATTCTGTCTTTGTCACTGAGGTGGGTTTCCTGTATGCAGCAAAATGCTGGGTCCTGTTTACATATTCAGTCTGTGAGCCTATGCCTTTTAATTGAGGAAATGAATCCATTGATGTTAAGAGATATTAAGGAACAGTGATTGTTGCTTCCTGTTATTTTTTGTTATTAGAGGTGTAATTATCTTTGTGTGGCTATTTTCTTTTAGATTTGTTGGAAGAGGATTACTTTCTTGCTCTTTCTGGGGTATAATTTCCCTCCTTTCCCGCTATTATCCTTTGTGGTGCTGGGTTTGTGGAAAGATATTGTGTAAATTTGGTTTTGTTGTGGAATATCTTGGTTTCTCCATTTGTGGTAATTGAGAGTTTTCCTAGGTACAATAGACTGGGCTGGCATTTGTCTTCTCTTAGAGTCTGTATGACTTCTGTCCTGCATCTTCTAGCTTTTATCGTATCTGGTGAGAAGTCTGCTGTAATTCTGATAGGTCTGCCTTTATATGTTACTTGGCCTTTTTCTCTTACTGCGTTTGATATTCTTTCTTTGTTTTGTGCACTTGGTGTTATGATTATTATGTAACAGGAGGTATTTCTTTTCTGGTCTAGTCTATTTGGTGTTCTATCGGCTTCTTGTATGTTTATGGGCACCTCGTTTTTTAGATTAGGGAAGTTTTCTTCTATAATTTTGTTAAAGATATTTATTGGCCCTTTAAGTTGGGAATCTTCACCCTCATCTATACCTTTTATTTTTAGGTTTGGTCTTCTCACTGTGTCCTGGATTTCCTGGATGTTTTGTGTTAAGACCTTTTTGCATTTTGTGTTTTCTTTGACAGATGTGTCAATATTTTCAATGTTATCTTCTGCACTGGAGATTCTCTCTTCTATATTTTGTATTCTGTTGGTGATGCTTGCATCTATGACTCTTGATTTCTTTCCTAGGTTTTCTATCTTGAGGGTAGTCTCCCTTTTTGACTTCTTGACTGTTTCTACTTCCATTTTTATGTCCTGGATGGTTTTTTTCAAGTCCTTCACCTGTTTGGTTGTATTCTCTTATAATTTTGTAAGGAGTTTTTATGCTTTCTCTTTAAGGGCTTCTACCTGTTTACCTGTGTTCTCCTCAAATTCTTTGAGAGTACTATTTATGTCCTTCTTAAAGTCCTCTATCATCATCATTAGAAGTGATTTTAAATCTGAATCTTGTTTTTCTGTGGATATGGGAAATTCAGGACTTTCCCGTGTTTAAGAACTAGGTTCTAATGATTCCATGTACCCTGGGTTGCTGATGCTTATGTTCTTGTGCTTGTCTTTCCCCATCTGGATCTCCTTAGTGCTGCCTGCCCTGTCTCTGACTGGAGGCTATTTTTCCTATTATCTTGGTTGTATCAGAACTGTGTGGGGTCCTTGTTTCTACTAGGGTTAGAGCTGGGGGCCTAAAGTCTCCTAAGTGCTCAGGCACAGACAGGAAGGAACCAGTGCTCCAGGCCAGGAGTGACTTCCTGGGTCCCAGTGGGCCAGTTACCCCTGTTTGGGACTAGTGTTGCTTTCTCCTTACCTGAGATACTGCCTGGGTTGGAGCTCCTGGAAGACCCTCTTCCTCTGTGTTTTGTGAGATTGGGGGGAATCTGCTCAGTGTTGGGGCCCAAACCGGAAGGTCAGAATGATACTATCTTAAGAAATTCCAAGTATAAAAGCCAATTGGTTAGATTTTCATAATAGAACTCTACAGAGTAACTACTTTCACTAAATTATACTCACAGTTTTTTGAATGAAAGAAACAAAATGATTCCATAAGCAAGAGTTTGTGCATATAAATTGTGAAGTGCAATTTCATAGAACAGAAACAGATGAGGAGGTCAGGTAGTTATAAGCTAATGAGAAATAAATTGCTATAATCACTGACCTAACATTGCCTGAAGGATTTCTCTCTGCAGTAATGGATTCAGCTGACAAAGGGTCTTAATGTTGCTGTTTGAAACTCTTGTTTGGCATTTGTAATATTATTCTAAGACTTGATTATATCATGAACAAGTTAATCCGTTACAAAACACTTGCCTGAAGTGATTTGATTTTAATGTTTCATAAGTAGCCAGTTGTATGGGAGTAGAAGAGTAATTGACTCATTCTCACAGAGTGTAAGGAATTTTCATACTACAGACTATACATTTAATTTTAGTTTATTGAACAACATATAAACATATTTTGTTGTTATTCTTTGCTTATGATTGTTCATATCATATATGAACAAGCTGAACTTTCTCTTGACAATTTTTATTATTGATATGTTACATCCAGGTTTAAACTATTTACTAAACATGAGGATAACATTTTCTATATTATAATCTTTTGGTCACTCATCTTAAAACTTTTTCTTGACATAGGTAATGAGCAATATTGATAATTATTTTATACAACAATTCTATTTAAAGTCATGTATGTTTGTCATTTATTCTGTATCCTTTACAATATAGATTCCTTATTTAAATACTTTATAAACAGCACACAGAAATTGTTATAGAAACTTACAACTGGTCAAAATTTACAGAATAAGTGAACGTGGCTGATCTACAACTCAATCTCTACCTTGAATTTCAGTAAATATTCTGAAGTCATAAAGGTACAACAGGAAGGGCCAGAGAATCAGGATGTCTGTTGTGAAATAGGTTCTTCTAGAGTGCAAAAAATTGTACCCATTAAATCTCAAAAACTTCATTATCTAAACAAGCCTTGAAAACTGACAACATATTCTTATGTGGTGTCATACTTGGGGAAGATTTCACAAGGCCTTTTCCAGAGATGAATATTTACAAGCAACTAATTGCTGATAGCAAAGGAACAGCTTTGCCAAAGGGGGCACCACTCAAATTATTCAATTTTATAAATATGTATGTTAACTAGCAGTTCTTCGTAAGCTAACAGGCAAGTGTTTAGCCAAAAAACATAAAATGCAAATGAACTTCGAGTAGTCTTAGAAAAAAAAGAAATAACTATTGAAAATATGAAGAGAAAACTATTAAAGTAGGTGGTAAGAAGAATTCAGAGAATTCTTAAGCCATGGCAATAATTTGATTAGGAAATTTGCTTTTGAAGAAACCTGTTTGATATAATGTCCTATTTAGTATCTCTCATGAATTTCCTTGCTAAGACATCTGCTAAAAATGGTACTTTAAAAAGGAATTAGGGCTTTTTAATACACCCAGGAGACATGTTTTTTTAAGTGCCTAATTTGAATTTTACTTATGGCAAATTCAAAAAGGGGAAATTAATAATTATTTTAGTAAAAAAGGCCAATTTTGAAGGAATTGATGAAAATTTATTAAAAATGAGAATGGCTTAGAAGTTTACTTTGAGAAGCAAGAAAATAATTATTAACTTCTTTGTATTTTTTGAGATATAGAACATAATAAATACCTATGAAATAGTACAAAATTGACCTTATTTTGTATTTGAAGAATATTCAAATATATATGTATATCTCAAGAGAGGAAAATTGAGTAAATTAAAACTATTTTAAAGTGAAATTGATAGACTTAATATTTTCAAATATAAGAAAAATTGTTGTCTACACATAGATTTATGTAACAGAAAACAGTAAGGAAAACATGTTACAATTGGAAATCATACATTATGATAAAACTCCTAGTTTTGTGTTGAATACTATCATATAACAACATCCTATCTCTAATAGGTTGTCTTCTTATTAAGACATCTGAAAGACTGAAAATATATTAGTAAATCTACATCCAAATGATACTAAAACTCTTTGGAATATCTTCACATGATATAAAACAACTCATTATTCTATGTCCTAAACACTCTACTTTGGATCCAGCAAACTTAGTACATGGGAACTAAGAAAAAATGAAAAAAATTCAGATGATCTTTTCAGTTTGGGGAAATGAAAGGTCAAAACAGTCTATCAGAAGAGGGGCTGTCATGGCAGTGATGGCACTAAAGTCACAACAAATAGAAAATAAGATGGAAGGCATGTTCCTACAATGCTTTGGGAATATCACTGTTTCATATATACTGAGCCATGTACTTCAAAACCATCCAGAAAGACACATTCTTTATCACCTCCAGATACTAACAAGGAAATGTAGAGGTATAAATTACTAATGTGCTCAGAGGTAGGAATTTACATCAAACATTCAGAGTCAGTCTACGGTGAGAAGCAGCATGTGTGGTATCACTTCAGTCAAAAATGCATTAGAGACCTCATTCTCTGTACATTCAATCCACAACTGCCTGCCTTGTTAAGTCCTATCAAATACATTTGCAGATCTTTTTCAGAAATAGAAATTGATGCTTTCCTCTCTTACATTCATTATGACTTAGTACTTTTACTGTCAAGGAGACAAAGAAAGGCTTTTCACACACTAAAGTATAGCTCACATGCAGAGGTCACTCAGCGTTGTTCTTGTTCACAAAGTAATGAGAGTTTCTTTCACATTTTTTTTTGTAAATATATCCCTTGTAGAATTGATCATTTAACTTTGCATTTTATGTGTCTTTATATTTACATTTATGAATAAAATACTGATTTTAAACCAGGATGTAAACAAACAGTAAGCTGATAAGCTTGTCAATGTTTATCTTTTGATTTTACCAGCTAAAATATTTCTGGGAACATGTAGTTTTCATTAGTCAAATATTTCCCTAATAGGAACAAGATGTTGGATGATACCTGCGACAGAATAAAAATGATAAAAAAGAATTACTTAATGAATTAATTTTAGAAAAATTACTCCTTTCTAAATTTAACTAATTTGTTACATTTTACATATATATTTTGTATTATTTTCTCATAGACAAGTGTTTCCACATTTCTATATTTGTCATTTCTGATGCAGACAGAGGAGAAGACAGAAGAATGAGAAGACTGGAAGGAAGGGACATAACAGAATGGGAAGAAAAGAACAGAATAAATGATGTTAGATTATTGAATCCACATTTTAGAACAAAACATCAAGACCTATTAAGAATGAGACTTGAGACCCCAGGGAGTGGTGAGGCCTGGCGGGGTGATGGGGAAGGAGATGGAAGGGTAGAGATATCATCTTGTAGATGGGGAAGAATACAATGAGGAACCGTAGGAGGGCAGACCAGGAGATGGTAATGACAGGACAGTAAAAAAAGATTAAAGATAATTTAAAAAGAATGACAAATAATACACATACACACCACACACACACACACACACACACACACACACGAACATACATACGCACACAAACACAGACACTACACACACACACAAACACACACATACACATAGACACTCATAGGTACAATATTTTTTTTATTTATATGTAGAGACTCTAAACATGAGATTTAGAACTGAAATAAATAGACAAAAATATTTTATTTATTACATGATATGTGGTATGTTACTTGTGTTTGTGAGAATAGTATGATGAAGCATATTACTCTTTCTATCATTTACTATAAATTACTGGTCTTCTATATCATCATGGCCAACATTATAAAGGCTTAACGATATCTTTCGTCAATCAGCTTTAACTACGTAGTTTTCTCATAAATTGTGTGTATTACCCTTTAACCCTTACAATTATACAAGCTGCAGTTGTATATGGCGATTCATGTTGTGTTCTAATGTATACAGTCTATACATTGGAACCTATATTATGAAGCTTTTATTATTCTGACACTGAAGTTAGATATGTACACAACAATGACAACAATAAACACTAAGAAAACAAATAAATTTTCAGTAAACTACTTAAATCTGTACTCAATTCCAAAATATGTTAGTGGATATATAAAATATAATAAAAGAATATTTCAACCTCACATAAATAAATAAATAAATAAATAAATAAATAAATATAGTATAACACAGAAAGAGATATAAGAACAGAAGTCACATGATCATTTCAGTAGAAATCTCAAAATTTTTCGACTATTCAAACAATATCTTAAAGAGCCTTCCATTACACAAAGGCAAAGTTATACTGAGTGGGCAACAACTGAATGCATTTCCCTTTAAAAGCAGGAAGGAATAAAGATGTCCTTGCTTCCCATTTGTATTTAATGTTATATTTAAGCTCTTTATAAGAAAAGAAAATTACAGGATAATAACTGTTGAGAACTAATCTTACAAGGTTGTTAAAAGCACAGATTTGAGAAGAAACTACCTTTCCAAAAGATGGTGTTGGAAAAACTGGAAATCCAAATCATAAGAATGAAAGAAAATTCTAGAATGTCACCTTTGACAAACACATTGAAATTTGATCAAATAATATATCAATTGCTTAACTGAGTAAAAGGAAAACCAAAGGGAAAATATTCCAAGTTACACGGTTCTTTGAGCTTCTTTAAGTCAGATCCTTATGTAAATACCAAGCTGTGTCTCCATAATTTTCTATCTCAAAATATGTTTATAATATAAATATTTTTCAAAAGTGGCTGAACAATTCTTATTTCCACCTGAAACCAAGCTACTTCTGGCCACAGATTTTCTTATGTTTAGGTTAAGTCTGTCCTGAAATCTGTTCATTCTGTCAACTATGTAGATAAGAATTCTTAGCTTTTGTGATATATTACATAAACTTTTCTTTCATGGTTGTTTATGTATGCTTTCTTTGGTAAACATTTTTCCAGTCTTTAACTTGTTTCTAGTAACAGATTGTTCATTGTCTTACTGTTCATTTTATTTGTATGCAAGTCCCTTCCTGACTTAAGTTATCTTGTTGTTGTGTATCAAAGAGCTGGTCCTTTAATTTTAATCTAGTACAGCTAAGCAAATTCTTTCTCATACTTCCTGTTGAAGATGTAGTATCAAAAATGTCATTGTTGGCAAACTGAAGTTGCTAAGATTGTTTTCTTTTTATCTCACAGAAATATTAAAGGTTTTGATTTAACCACTAGGTTGATGATAAAATTAATTTATTATTTGCAGAAGTTGTAATATTTAAGTATAGATTTTAAAGTTTTGCCTGTATTATTTTTTCTGTATATAGAATATACATATTCTACATAGACACTTTTATATTATTTCCTGTAAATCTTGTATCTTACCTAACTCTCTACACTGGTCATGTTCTCTTCTATGCTCATTCTCTCTCTCTCTCTCTCTCTCTCTCTCTCTCTCTCTCTCTCTCTCT
>JANHMN010000001.1:133032002-133058865 GCA_030674055.1 Rhabdomys pumilio | reverse complement strand
ATATATATATATATATATATATATATATATATATATATATATATATATTTCCTAGAAATTTCACTGAGAAAGAGCAAGAAACCATTTATAATGAATGCTAATGGTATGCTAAAAGAATAGTGGTTGACTTGCTAACAGAAAATATTTAAAAGAACTTATTTATAAAATTTTATGTGACAAGAAAAAAGCTTCACTGTTTCTTGTAGCTAGTTTGAAGAATGTAATGATATTGATTATATTTACATGCGTCAGTTCTGAGTGAATTTGCACTAAAAATGATGCCTTACTACAATGAAAGAGACAATTAAATGCTCTCCACCACTGGGTTCTTACACAGTAACTCAAATAATAAATTATACAGTTTGTATTAAGCTTAATGAATGAATTGAAACATGAATGAGTGCAGACATTTAAAATATTAAATTTGAAACCCCTGCATTATAAATCAGAACACATCATTCAACATGATCAAGTAGGCTTCATCCCACAGATGTAAGGTTGGTTCAGTATACAAAAATTTGTTAACGTAATCCAATATATAAACAAACTCAAAGAAAAAAAATCACATGATCATCTCTTTAGAGGCAGAAAAGCATTTGACAAAATACAACACCAGTTCATGTTAAAAATATTGGAGAGATAAGGAATTCAAGGCCCAGACCTAAACATAATAAAAGCAAATTACTGCAAACCAACAGTCAATATCAAATTAAATAGAGAGACTCTTGAAGCAATCCACTAAAATTGAGGAGAAGACAAGGATGCTCATGTTCCCCAGATTTATTCAATACAGTAATGTAGTTATAGCTAGAACAATAAGACAACAAAAAGAGATCAAGGGGACACAGATTGTTAAAAAAGAAATAAACGTATCACTATTAGCAGATGATATTATAGTATACATAAGAAACCCCCAAAATTCTAATAGATAACCTCTCCAGCTGATAAACAACTTTAGCAAAGTGGACGGATATAAAATTAACTCAAATAAATCAGGAGCCTTTCTTTATACAAATTATAAACAGGCTAAGAAAGAAGCTAGAAAAACAACTCCCTTTTACAATAGCCACAAATAATATCTTGGGGTAACTTTAACCAAGCAAGTGAGAAATCTGTACTACAGTAACTTCAACTCTTTCTAGAAAGAAACTAAACAAGATCTTAGACAATGGAGAGAGCTCCCATGCTCATGATTTGGCAGAATTAACACACTAAAAATGCAATCCCATGAAAGGCAATAGACAGATTTAAAAAAATTCTCATCAAAATCCCAACATAATTCTTCAAAGACATGAAAAAAGCAAGTCTCAAATTCATGTGGAAAGGCACAAAACTCAGAGTAGCAAAAACAATTCTTTTTTTTTTTTAAATTTATTTTATTGGATATTAAATTTATATTTCAGATTTTATCCCCTAACCCCCTTCCCCCCCACCACCCAGGAACTTCCTATCCAATCCCCCCTCCTGATGCTTCTATGAGGATGTGCCCCCACCTACCCCCACTCCCACCTCCCCACCCTCAAATTGCCCCCGACTCGGTGTTCATCCTTCATGGCATCAAGAATCTCCTCTCCCACCTATGCCAGATAATGCTATCCTCCCCTTCAAGTACAGATGGAGTCATGGGTCCCTCCCTATGTGCTCCCAGGCTGGTGGTTTAGACCTTGGGTAGCTCTGATTGGTTGGTACTGTTGCTCTCATGGGGCCACAAACCCTTTCTGCTCTTTCAGTCTTCTCTCTAACTTCCCCATTGGGAAACCGTTGACCAGATCAGTGGTTGGCTGTGAGCATCTGCCTCTGGGTATGTCAGACTCTGGCAGACGTCTAAAGAGACAGCCCTATCAGGTTCCTGTCAGCATGCACTTCCTGACATCCATATCAGCATCTACCTTTGGTGACTGTACCTAGGATGGATACCCAGGTGGAATGTTTTCCAGATGGCTCTTTTTTCAGTTTCTGTCCCACACTTTGTTTCCATATTTGCTCTTTTGAGTATTTTTGTTACTCCTTCTAAGTAGGACCAAGGCATCCACACTTGGTCTTCCTTCTTCATGAGCTTCATGTGATCTGTGTGTTGAGTCTTGGCTATTTCAAGCTTTTAGGCTAACATCCGCTTCTTACTGAGTAAATACCATGTGTGTTCTTTTGTGATTGGGTTAACTCACTCAGGATGAAAATGTCTAGTTCCATCCATTTACCTAAGAATTTCTCGAATTCATTATTTTTAATAGCTGAGTAATATTCAATTGTGTAAATGTACCACAATTTTTGTATCCATTCCTCTGTTGAAGGACATCTGGGTTCTTTCCAGCTTCCGGCTATTATAAATAAGGCTGCTATGAACATAGTGGAGCATATGTCCTTGTTATATGTTGGAGCATCTTCTGAGTATATGCCCAGGAGTGGTATAGCTGGATCCTCAGGTAATGCTATGTCCAGTTTTCTGAGGAACCGCCAGACTGATTTCCAGAGTGATTGTACCAGCTTGCAATCCCACCAACAATGGAGGAGTGTTTCTCTTTCTCCACATCCTCGCCAGTATCTACTATCACTTGAGTTTTTGATCTTAGCCATTCTAACTGGTGTGAGGTGGTATCTCAGGGTTGTTTTGATTTGCAATTCCCACTAACAATTCTTAACAATAAAAGAACTTCTGTGGGAATCACCATCCCTGATCTCAAGCTTTACTACAGAGCAATAGTGATTAAAAAAAAAAACTGCATGGTATTGGTACAGAGACAGACAGGTTGATCAGTGGAATATAATTGAAGACCCAGAAATATAACCACAAACTTACTTGATCTTTGACAAAGAAGCCAAAAATATACAATGGAAAAAAGAAAGCATCTTTAATAAATAGTGCTGGTCTAACTGCAGTTTGTATGTAGAACAATAAAAATAGACCCATATTTGTCACTTTGAACAAAGCTCAAGTCCAAGTGGATTAAAGACTTCAACATAAAATCAGATACATTCAATCTAATAGAAGAGAAAGGGGGAAAGAGCATTGAACTAATTGACACAGGGGCAAATTTCCTAACCAGAACACCAATGGCTTATGTTCTAAGATCAAAAATTGATAAATGGGACCCCATGAAACTGGAAAGCTTCTGTCAGGCAAAGGACATAGTCAATAAGGCAAATCGGCAACCTACAGATTGAAAAAAACCCAACATCCAATAGAGGGCAAATATCCAAAATATATAAAGAACTCAAGAAGCTAACCACCAAAAAACAATCCAATAAAAAATGGGGTATAAAACTAAACCAAGAATTCACAACAAAGGAATTGTGAATGGCTGAGAAGCACATAAATGTTCAAAGTCCTTAGTGATCAGAGCAATGCAAATAAAAACTACCCTGAGATCCCACCTCATACCAATCAGAATGAATAAACCAAAACCTCAGGTGGCAATACATGTTGGCGAGGATGTGGAGACAAAGGAACAATCCTCCATTGCTGGAGGCATTGCAAACTGGTACAATCACTCTAGAAAGAAATCAGAAGGTTCCGCAGAAAATGGGAAATAGATCTACCTGAAGACACAGCAATATCACTCTTGAGAATATATCCCCCAAATGCCCCACTACGTCACAGGAGCACATGTTTCACTAAGTTCATAGTGGCCTTATTTGTGACAGCCAGAAGCTGGAAACAACCCAGATGTCCCATGACAGAAGAATGGATACAGAAAATATAGTTCACTTACACAATGAAGTACTACTCAAGTGTTAAGAATGAGGACATCCTGAGTTTGACAGGCAAATGGATGGAACTAGAAAATATCACTCTGAGTGAGGTAACACAGACCCAAAAGTACATGCACAGTATGTACTAAATAATAAGTGGATATTAGAAAAAAAAAAAAAAACAAAAACAAAAACAAAAAAACGGAATACCCAAGTCCACAGAACTCAAAAAGTTCAATAAGCTGAAGGGCCCAAGTGAGGACACCTCAGTCCCACTTGGGAGAGAGAAGAAAGCACCCACAAGGTGGGAGGGAGAGAGGGACCTGAGAGGGAAAGGATAGGGCTGGGGGAGAGGCGAACATGATCTGGTATAGGGTGGGAGCAAAGACTGAAGGCCAGCAGAAAGAATGGAAACAGGTAACCTCAAGAAATAGGAGGGTGAAGGCACCCTCCAGAATGTGCTAGAGACCTGGGATGTGAGAGACTCCCAGTACTCAAAGCATGGAGGGACCCTAGATAAAATGTCCTACAGAGGGAAGAGGGAATTTGTAGAGCCCACCTCCAGCAGAAAGACAGGGCATCAAGTGAGGGATGATGGGGTTGCCATTCCACAGTCAAAACTCTGACCCATAATTGTTCCTGTCTGAAAAACTGCAGGGATAGAAATGAAGAAGAGCCTGAGGAAAAGCAGGTTCAGTGACAGGCCCAAAGTAGGATCCAGCTCAAGTAGAGGTCCCAGGGCCTGACACTATTAATGAGACTGTGGAGTGCTCACAGAAAGGGACCTAATATGACCATCCTCCAAATGACCAGGCAAGCAGCTGAAATAGTCAGATGGAGATATTTGCACCCAGCCAGTGGCCAGAGGCTTGTGGTTGAGTTGGGGAGAGGCTGGAAGAAGCTGAGGAGGAGGGCAACCATGATGGAGGACCACCAGTCTCAATTAACCTGGACCCCCAAGATCTCTCAGACACTGGATCACCAATCAGGCAGCATACACCAGCTGATATGAAGCCACCAACACATATAGAGCAGAGGACAGCTGGGTCTATGTTCAGTCAGAGAAGATGCACATAACCCTCAAGAGACCTGAAGGCCCCAGGGAGTTTAGAGATCTGGTGGGGTGGGGGTGGGGTGGGGACATTCTCGTGGAGACAGGGGATGGCGAGGTGGTACTGGATGTGGCCAGAGGGTGGACCAGGAGGGGAATAAAATCTCGAGTGTAAAAAAAATAATAATAAAAATAAATAAAATGAATTTAAAAAGAAACAAAATGGTAAAACAAACAAACAAATAAAATAAATCTTTGAAGTAGAATTTGGGTAACCCTGTATCAAAATTGCAAATGGGAGCTAGAAGGAAGGAATAACTGAGCAGGAGATCCAGAAGCCAAGAAGAACAGATGGTAGGAGAAAGTAAGAAGTCAAGCAAATTCAAATCTTAGATTAAATTTAATGAACATATAACAGAAGAAGAAACCTCATCATTTTAAATTATTTTCTTTACTAGATAATGTTTAATTGAGAAAAAATGTTCTTCATGAGAAACATATCCAGAGTAAAATGGTGTGGTGACTGAGCTTAAATGTCGTTTTTCACTCAATTCTTTTCGTAATTGAATAAGGCTTATGAAGTACCAGATGGAAATAATTCATTCAGAATTACATGTGGAATACATATATTCATGGCCAAACTTCTGTAAGATTCATTTCTCTGTGAAAAACTTAACATTTTTAGAAAAACAGAGTGATAAACTACTAAACACAAATGGCTACACAATATTTGAACAAATGGAAAGAGAAAGGGAAGGGCAAATCCACAGATTCAATGCCTCTTGTCTGAGAGCAGGCAATAATTACCATCCAGTAGGGCTGCAAAATGAAGGTATATATTCCCAGGTGGATTCAGGAAATAGTAAAATAAACAGAAAATCTGCTGTGTAAATTTTGCACAGGACCTCTGCTAAAGTTTATCCACAAATTACACATTTAAACTGAAAATAACTTTTTGGCTTATGTTGTACACTGTGAGTGAGAAATCAACTCCAAACACTCAACTGAGGCAACAGAAGCACATGCTGAATCTAGAATCTTAGTTGAATCTGTCTTAGCCAATGACCAAAAACATTAATTAATGAAGCATCCTTAAAATATATGACACATATCCCAAGTCTTCCAAAAAGTAAAAAAAAAAAAAAAAAAATCAAAGAAATTGTTGAATATATTTTCATGTTTGACATTATTGTGTTGAAAACAATATGAACACAATTTAATTTGCTTCACATATAAAAAGAAAGAAGCTTTTAGTAATTTGACACAAAAGGATTAAAATCAAGGCTCAAAATTGTAATGCTAAAACAGAATAAGAAAGAAAATTTGTGTAAGGATGAGATGACAAAAATGTGCTAAAAAACGAGAATAATTTTTAAAATGAAAACAAAAGATATGTAAAATATATGAACAATAAGATTCTCATTAATAGTAACTATAGTAGAAAGATTATATTAGCAAAAAAAAAATGAAGCTGAAATTTGTAGCACTCATCTTTTATCTCAGTACTTAGGAGGCAGAAACAGAGTTTGAAGCTAGCCTAGTCTACACAGCAGATTACAGGTTAGCCAGAGATACATAGAAACACGTCTCAAAAAAAAATAGATAAAGATAAATTTTCGAAGTGAAAAAATTAATTATCCTTTTAAGAAATATTACTATGATCTATCAAAACATAACCTACAGATTTATAAAATAATGTGATAACACAAAGTGAAATTCTTAAAATCTAAGAAGGAAATATTTTTTCACTTTTGGATATGCAACAATAAGACCTCCCTCCAGCGTTTCTTTAGCATAAACAATGAGACAAAAGATACAAATCTTGTAACACTAACTGTTGAAAGAACATAACTGGCAAACTCTACATTAAATTAAATATAATTTAATTTAATTAAATTTAATTAAAGTGTCTAACATTAAATTAAATATAAACAGGTCAGATAAAACGAGAAGATTGTTAGATGGGATTGACATGTATATATCAATATAAGGCTTAAAAATAACTCTCTAATGAACTATATAATCCTTAAAAAAGCATTCAATACAAGCAGTGACTTTTAAATGTAATTCATTTACCATTTAGTGCCTCATTAGCTTTTCTCCTATGTGGACAAGCAGTTTGACCATTGGCTGGCCAACTCTCCCTAATAAAACTCTGCTGATTGCATCCAGGTACGGTGTCCTGTGAATTTTGAGTGGCCTTGACTTCTTGAGACTTGAGTAGGGGTCTCCCGAGTTTGGAGGTCTTCATTTGGTGAATATTAGCTCAAAAGCTCGCAATATCCAAGATACAACTCACAGACCACATGAAGCTCATGAAGACAGAAGACTAAAGTGTGGGTGCTTTGGTCCTTCCAGAAAAAGTAACAAAATACTCATACAGTGAGTAAATACTATGTGTGTTCTTTTGTGACTGGGTTACCTCATTTAGGATGATATTTCCTAGTTCCATCCATTTGTCTAAGAATTTCACGAATTCATTGGTTTTAATAGCTGAGTAATACTCCATTGTGTAAATGTACCACATTTTCTATATCCATTCCTCTGTTGAAGGACATCTGGGTTCCTTCCAACTTCTACCTATTATAAATAAGGCTGCTGTGAACATAGTGGAACATATGTTTTTGTTATATGTTGGAGCATCTTCTGGATATATGCCCAGGAGGGGTATATGCCCAGCTGGGTCCTCAGGTAATGCTATGTCCAATTTTCTGAGGAACCGCCAGACTGATTTCCAGAGTAGTTTTACCAGCTTGTAATCCCACCAACAATAGAGGAGTGTTCCTCTTTCTCTACATCCTCACCAGCATCTGCTGTCATCTGAGGTTTTAATCCTAGCCATTCTGACTATTGTGAGGTGGAATCTCAAGGTTGTTTGGATTTGCATTTCCCTAATGACTAAGGATGTTAAACTTTTTTTAGTTGCTTCTAGGCCATTCGAGTTTTCTCAGGTAATAATTCTTTGTTTAGCTCTGTACCCCGTTTTTAATAGGAATATTTGGTTGTCAGGAATCTAATTTCTTGAGTTCATTGTATTTATTGGATATTATCCCTCTATCAGATATAGGATTGGTAGTGATCTTTTCCCAATCTGTTTTAATTACATTATCATCCTTGCTGTTGTTGGTTTTTTTTTTGTTTGTTTGTTTTGTTTTTTTCCCTTTGGTTAAATGTATAGTCAAAATTATTCATGGCTAGAGTAAGGTAAACGTGGCACTAGCCAAGGTAAGAATAAAATCGAATTTTACCTAATCATATAGAAGGGAGAAAATGTCATTTTATTAATGAAATTGTTTGCTCTTTTACTCTGTACACTACAAATGTAGGCATGCTGTGCCTGTATTGTAAACTAGAGTTCTATTGTGAGATTACTTGATCAACTTGATACAATCTAGAATCTCCTGGGAGACAGATACCTGCATCATGTCTGTGGAGGGCATTTCTAAGATGGATTAGTGAAGTGAGAAATCTGATCTTTGCTGGATAGTTTCATGTCAACTTGACAAAAGCTAGAACCAGCAGAAAGTGAGGAGCCATAATTGATAAAATGCCTGTATAAGATTGGACTATAAAAAAACCTGTAGGACATTTTTTTTATTAGTTGTGGATATGAGAGGCTGCCCATTATAGATAATTCCATCTCTGGGCTGGTCCTCCTGTGTTCTAAAGAAAGCAGAGTGAACAAGTCATGGGAAACTAGCCAGTAAGCATCACCATCTCCATGACCTATGCATCAGCTCCTGCCTCCAGGTTCTTGCCTTGTGTGAATTTCTGACCTCACTGATTTTGGTGGTGAACTGATATTTAAAACTGTAAATATCAAGTCTTTCCCACGTTGCTTTTGTTCTCAGTGTTTCATCACTATCGGATGCCTACTCTGAGTGTAGGTTTCCTCTGGACATTGAATTCCTTAGTGTATGAAATGGTAGAAAGTGTGCTGAGTACTTGAATGCATAGATACATCTACTGTTTTCCTCTAACTGTTAGTGTATTGTGAGAACTTCATTCAAGCTTTCACTTCTGTGACTTCTCTATCATGTTCTTCTGTGATGTGTTACCCACGAATTGAATAAACTCTCCCTTTCCTAAATTTATTCTTGTCAAGTTATCTTATCACAACAATACACAAAGAAACCTGGTCAGACATCTTTAAGGGAGGAAGTTGCTACAAATTACACAATTCACAGAGTGACTAAGGAAATACTTAAGAATATTAAATATAGGTGATCTATAAATTTTATGTAGAATGCAAATTTGTAATAAATAATAAACTGTAGGTATAGAAATTCTTTTTTGCTACCATTTTGTCTGTGAGAACATATTCTGATATCTTCAAATGTTACATATTAAAATAGTCATTCTGAGACTGAATGTATCATTTCTATTGTGTCATAATTTACAGGACTACAAACCTATACCAAATCTAGTTTGTTTATAGTTAGACTGAATATCTAAACATTCATCAAACACACACACACACACACACACACACACAGATGCACATGCACGCTTACATGGTCATGTATATTCACACATACTCAGATGCTTATGTACACAAAATATTGAATTGAAAAATCACAATTTTGATTTGAAAATGTTCTTTTTAGAATTTTATTTAAAGCACACTTGTTTGTAAGGAATAAAAATTAAATCGGAACTGAAATCCTGAGACAATTGTAAAATCATTCACTCAATTCTCTTCTTATTTTTATGTGGAACTGTGGAAGTCAGAGCCTGTTTCCACTCACTGTTTTTAGAATTGGATGTATTTCCATTTTTTATCTATTTTAGTTCCTACTTTTGGAAAATGAGTGTAAAATTCTAATGATCTGAATTGCTGAATATACTTTATATGTATATAATTGTCTTAAAAGTATTATTTGCTTTATTGTGATCAACTGGATAAGAGTCAAGAGTCACAATGGAATTTATATATATATATATATATATATATATATATATATATATATATATATAAAACTTTTAAAATGTATAAATATATCAGTTTAAAGCAATTGACAAAGGGACAAACTTGTCATTCATAAGATACACATAAGATTATTTACACGTCATATTTTAATATTAAGTAGGATTATGGCAGCAAAAAGAGTCATTTTCACTAAGGTTAGAATATACTTTAGTAATATAAATGTTTGCTTAGCATTTTTGGAGCCCTGGCTGCTATACTGAACAGTATGCAAAATAGGGCATGTAAGAAAGACCTATTATTTCAGTACTCCAGAAGACGGTCAACAGCAAAATTAGTTCATAGACATGTGTCTTCATATCTCACCTTTTATAAGGGAAAGGAATAATTTAAAAGATGAAGGTTTATATCATAACAGGTATGTTCCTGAAGAATTACAACTTACAAATCATGAAGAGGTTAAGAATCTAAGAACAAAAGAGCAGATGGATGACTAACATGAAAATAAAGCAATACTATTTTGCAAATAAACAAGATAATTGAGAATCATTATGTGACGATTTTAGTAGATGCAAATAAGTGATAGAATACTAAATTCTTAATGAACCAAAGTTAGAAAATTGAGATAGCTTATAATTTACTGATGTATGGCTAATAACACAGAAAATCCTGCAACTATGAAATATTAATTGTTTAACTCCTGTGACTGGTTTCAGAACAATAGGACATCTGGCATTTATTCCAGCCAGTATTGTACTAAAGGGATGCATCAAATGAAAAGGGAAATAGCTCATTTGGTAAACTCATGGTTGTAAAAAATAAAGTCCTAAATGCAACGCTTAGTACCCTCCTACAACCAGTGTCACAATGTACTGTCACTATGAAAACATTTTATATTCCATTTCAGTGATAGACACTAAGATTAGAAACATCACATAAATGTAGCATTGAAAAGTAACAATGCCAAGAAATAAATCTAATAGTATGTGGTACTCTACAAGACATAAAAAAATCCAATAAACATAAAAACAATAATAGTATATTAATATTGAAGTAATAATGAAATAATTGAACTAAGAATAATGACATAATAATGAATAAAAATATTAAGATAATCTATAGTATATGTTATGCTCCTTGAAATTTTTCTATGCAAAAAAATTTTAATAAAATATTCTGCATGTAGAATATCTGTAGATGCTAAACCTGATTTATAAATAAAGACTATTGAATAGAGTAGAATGTCCTTACAAAATTTAATTTTTATTCAAATATATTTTAAAGTTATGAAAAATTCATTATACTCTATAAGCCAGGAAATAATAGAAAGTATGAATTTGATAGAAAGCATAGACTCTATAAACAGGTACACATTTCTACAATCTTGTCTTTTTGATAAGATAGGATCATATGTGCAATAAAGATAGGGTGATATTCTTAATATGTTTTGTTGATTATACATAGAGGTGTGCATAAAAAATTAAATATAAGTCCTGACATCATATGTAAAATATGTATTGTCTATATTTCATTTTCATTAGATAATGCAAAATAATAGTATCTTACTTTGGTTTTAAAATCTACTTTGTTATTTGTATTTTAAAGTTAAAGTTATTTTTAACTTATCTAAAAGTATTACTTTGGAGTGCATTTAAGGGCATATTTAGTGAAAGGCACAGATTTAATTGTCCTCACTGTAAACTTTCATTACAAATCAAAATGTGTTCTCTATGAAATATGGTTACATTGAAATATTTGATTTAAAAACACATTGTTCTGATTCATATCAAGGAATAGTCATTATGTATTATTGTATTCCAAGGCCATAGAAACATGTGTACATACTGGTGTTTTTACATACTATATATTTCTATATCCATTCAGTAATCTACTGTTATATGAAAAGAAGATTCTGGTGGGCTGTAGCTCAAGTTCCATATTTCCATATGGTTAATATGATTTTCTCTCCACTCATTGTTTGTCTATTCCAAAGGAGATAGATTTTTTTGTCTCCTTTTCTAAAAGCTACATAAAATTTTAAAAGAAATAATATTTGTTTTACTCATATTCAGGAATATATAAGTATGAACAACTGCCAAAATATAACCCAGAAAAAATAGAATAACTCACCTCACCACACTATGATATGCAGTGAACTCGACCACAAAATTACTCCTATGTGGGCATCAGTAGAAGCACACATTAAATTTAAGATTAATTAAAATGATTAACTTTCTATGTTTGTGTGCATATGTATGTTTGTTCATGAGTGGTTGTGTATGTATATGCTATATTGTATTTGGATAACTTCCACATGGGAGTGTGTCCACATATGTGGTTTCAGAGGATAGCCTCTGGTATTGTCTATCAGGCACCATTTGGCTATTTTTTGATACACCTATTTTTAGTTTCCCAGCCAGGAACTCAGTAAATTTATTTGATTGGCTTGATAGTAACTGTGAGGTGACCAAGTATCTCTGTGTCACTTAAGCTGAGATTACAAGTGAAAGATTAAAGTTACATGTAAATTTACATTTTGATGAAGTAAAAAAAAAATGCTAAATTTAGCTTTAGAAGCCAGCTTAGTCATTAGTGGATTTTTTAATAATATCTTTTTAAAAGAAAGATACTTAGCATGCTTGAAGTATGGATTCATTTATTGATTATATATTTGTTCAATTGATTTTTTACAAATTTTAGTTATACTTGTTCACTTTTGCATAGTAAGGACACATCAAATATTCAAAGAAATAGATTGTTTTACAACAGCATCTTTAAAATGGAGGATTTTCTGCTATGAAACCTGAATAACACATAGTGGTTTTGAAAGAACAGGAGCATAGGAATTCTGTAGACAGTTAAAATTTTGCTAGTAATGTATAGTCACTCTTCTACAGAGTTTTATTTTAAAAATTGTCCTGTTCTCAAAGATGTTCATATAATAACAGGACGTAACAGTAATAAGAATGCTAAGTGTGTCCTTCCTTGTTTGTCTCTGGGATTATGCAGGCGGGAAGGAAAACAAAATGAGGGCTGGGTGAATTTGCAAGTCTGCCACATAGTGCTGATCTGTCAACATCATGGTTTCCATGGATACATTCAGGAGAAAGTTGCCTAAATTACCTGCGATCTCAAACTACATACATTTCCTATTTCTGCTCTCTTTCATGGAAGGTGAATTTTATGTTAAATCACGGTGACTTTTCTTTGATGGGAGTGAAGTGAGGAGGTGAAATGATCAGGTTCAATTCTCACATAAGCCATCTCCAGTGTTTCTGGTAATTCTCCCCTTCACTAATGCAATTCTCTGAGAAGGTAATATACAGCAGATCCTAACATAGAACAGATAACCTCTCATTCCAGTATGTGCTAAGTAGTTCAATATAGTCAAAACTTCGCATCAGTGTGAGCAGTGGGGCTGACTTCATTACAGTGCTGTCATGACCTTTCATCCAAGTTCCTGTGGATGATATCACAGGAGAATCTCAATTATGTTTTCCTTGCAGGGGCTATTCCACCATAACACATGAATAATCTACCATTCTTATCTCATAAGTAATTTTTTGTAAATATGTATGGTACAAATAAAGTTGATATTAAATTTGTATAAAATCAGACATAATTTGGATTTATTAAGTGTCTGTTTTCTTTAAAGAGGTACATCTCAGTGCCCTTAATTCACAATGTTAATATGAAGTCTGAAATATATGATGGAATATGTCCTGAATTAGTTGTTTCATTGGCAATTTTAATTTATTTTTAATAGGCACATTCAAGATTAGTATTTCATAGACTTGCCTTGACATTGAGAAATATTTGTACAACTTTTATTAATGTGTATTTGAAAATGAAAAATACGTCTATACACTAAAAGCAGTAGTTCTCAATTGTCCAAAGGCTGAGACCACAATACAGTTCCTCATGTTGTGGTGACCCTAACCATAAAATTATTCTTGTTGCTACTGTTATGGATTATAATCTGAATACCTGTGTTTTCTGATGGTCTTAGGTGACCTCTGTTAAATGTTTATTTATTTTCCCAAAGGAGTGGTAACCCACAGATTGAGAAGCACTTACTTAAATAAAGATATACTTCAGTGCTGAACATGCACTGAAGGTTTTCTTAAATTAAATGGGTAAACCTATGTACCTCAAACAATAGCCTAAACTCTTCTAATGAGCATCATCAACATTTTTGATTTCTGTTTATAAACTGCTTAGTGGAGTAGAAAAAACAAAGCATGAAACATCTGTTTAATGGCATGGCGTCAAATGACAAAAAGTTCAGGAACAGATCAAGAGATATGGCATGCTAACACATCTTTCATATACCCATAAAAACAAGTCAGGTGTATTCACATACATATATAGCTTTGTGATCAAACCTATCAAAAGTTTATTGTTGGGAAATTCAACATTATTTCCTGGAAATTGCTTGTGTTGTAGCTATAAAATGCAAATAAATATAGGTTGTTGTTTGCATTTAACAATATACTACTTATGACACTGTTCATTTTTTAGGCAGGATGCCACCACTAAGGATGTGATATGACACTGTCTCATAAGATCAGATCACATGTGCTCATTTGCCAAAAGGTAAATCAGAAATTGAGTGGAGAAAATGATATGAACCAAGAGATTCTGGAGGGGGAAAAAAGGAGGCTCATGTATAATATCATCAAGTTGGATACTGAATTTATTTAATTTTCCAGATTACATAAGTCCAAATAAGACACAGATGGCATACTCAAAATAAGATAATTAAAGAAATAGATAATAAATGACTATTTAGGGAATATAGGTGGAAGGAAAGAGACCACATGTGAATGTAGTAACTAACTTGCCAAATGAATATAATGATGGCTATTACTATTATTGGAACAGGGGCAGGGATAGTATAGAAAAAAAACAAGAGAAGTACTGAAAAGAAAGAGGTTGGAATAGAGAAACAGAGACAAAGAGAGAGATCCAGAAAGAGATGACAACTTTAGAACATGTGGGATAGGATCAGGGTTTGAAGTCCAAGGTGATACCACATGCCCAGGAAGTCACCACCTAGTTGATGTTAGGATACAAGAAATCTAATCTGAATACTCCTTTCTTCAACTTAAACAGGAATGCTTGCTGGAAGCAAGCAAAGAAAATTTATGGGGACATGGCAGGCCATGGGTATTTGTATATGTCTGTCATCTGGAGAGAAATAATAGTTCTGGAGATACAAATGAAATTTAAATATGATAACAAAAAGCATGTCTTTAGCTGAAAACCCATCCCATGTAATCAAGTGCTGCAGAATGTTCCTGGATATATAACTATTTTGTTTCTTTTATCCCCATTTTTCTTTCTCCAGTTTTCTCTCTTTCTTCTATTTTGCTGTGACCTCAAATGTTCTTTGTAACAAATCTACAATAATGGTCAGTTTTTAGGTTCATGTTGTTGTTTAGCTGAGATGGAAATAGTAGACAAGTTAAAAAGACAGTATGTACAATCCGCTAAGCTATGCTTTGTTACTGAACTTAACTGTGTTAAATTAGGTTCCTGAATTAATAAAAGTACATAATCCACAAAACCTTAGATTTTTATTCACTTTCAAGTCTTTTCACCTTCTCTTGGGCAATTTAAGTTTTTTTCTGAAATTTTTATATTTCATAAAGCTTTATCATATAATATACAAAAATAATAAAAATGTCACTAAACTATATTATGAAATATTTTTTGTTATATGTATATTCATAACATGGCACAAATTCATCCACACAGAAATTCAATTCTATCCTTGCAATTTGTTAGTTAATTTATCTTAATAAATAAGACCTCCAATTGTATTTCAGTGATTCATTCATTTTTATTTTCCAAAAATTCTTCATATTAAGCATGTTATTGAAATATGATCAACTCTTTCTTAACTGACCCTGCCTAGAAAATTGCCCAGTGATGGTAGGGTGCCAGATTTTGGCATTCCATCTTATCCTATTTTCCTACCTCCCTGTAAATTAATGAGATTCCATTCCCTCATTCAATACTGCTTGGGAGTGACATACAGACATACATCTTTTAAATATAAGACAAAGATGTAGACATTGATTTGGGAATCTTGCTCAGATTTGATGGTGATATTCAGTGAGCTCAGTGAACTGAGATTCATGTTGACTATATCTATGTAGAATGGTTTTAATCCCCCATCACTCTAACCTCTCTTCATTTACCCAGAGCAGTTTCCATCTACACAATTCTCTTGGCTTAATTGTTAATTTATTTCATACACTCTCCTTTCCCTTTCAAGAATACTGACTTGGATAATAAAGTATATGTTATTCCTTTTTTATAAGAATAGCAATTCTTAGTATGCCAAGTGGTTCCCACCTTTAATTCCAACACTCAGGATGCAAGAGGTGAATTTCAAGATTAGGATTGTTCATATGAACAGTTCCAGGCAAGCCAAAGTTATATAGTGAGATTCTGCTTTCTAAAGTTAAAAAAGTAAAAGAAAACAAATAATAGTAGTTATTTAGCTTTTTATAAACACTTAATGCTAAAATGATATGAAAGAAATTCATTTTAAGCAATTCTATGTTAAGACAATTTTAATCATTTACAGTTACTATTTTCTAAGAAATATTATTATGATTATGTAATCTGAGTTTCTAAAAAAATTATTGTAATTATATAATCTGAATTTCTTCCTGGGGTTCATTTGTTTTATTTTAAGAATCTTTCTTATTTTGAAAATGTTTGGTTCTTTAATAGTTTCTAAAATGAGATTTCAAAAAAAAATGTGGAATGTGATCTAAAAAAAAAAAAAAAAAGACTTTTTTCTTTCTAGACAGCTGTGACCCTTCTGCTTGCCAGTCTTTGAGTTACTCTTAGCTGGTACCTCTCTTTTTCAAGTCCTTATATTCTATAGCTAGGACAATTGTATAATTTATCATCTGAAGAAAGCATTTGAAAATAAAACAGTACACTGAGTAATAACACACAAACAGTGTGCAAAGCCCAGGCCCGCCTCAGGTTAGCCATGACACACATCCAGTCTCACAGAAGTACATTTAGAAATTTACTTTCCTTCAAATTGGTTTTTACCTTCAGAATTGTCTTTGGTAGTCTCCCCTTTGTTGCTGCTAAACAACAGCTAAGTACAACTGAGTGTAGAACTCAGTTTACAAAACTTGATCTCGAATAAGCTGCTTCCTTTAAAATCTTACTTGAAAACCCTTGCACAGTAGATTATTCAAGAAAACAAAGTCTCATAACATCGAGTATGAACAAATTACAAATTGCCATATTGGATAAATATTCTCTCTTTGAATTAATATTTTTTCTTTGTGCATTATCATTACTGTGTAAGATCAAATCTAAACAGAAAGGAATGTAGTAGGACTATTTGGTGCTCAGTAGTTACATATGTATCATAAACTACATGATGGATTAAATAAGCATCATGATGTTTCAAAACAGAACTTACATTCACCTTACTGTCCAAGTACTGGCCAGAATAAAACCAGTTACTTCTGGCTAAGGAATGTTTTCTTAAGCCACTAGTAACATTATATAACTTTATTTTACTTTGTTAATAGACAAGACATTTTTTATTAAAAATATATTGATGCATTTTATAAATAAACTAAACATGAAATAAATGTATACACAGTCTGTTTTATTTTATTGTTGAAATACTAAAGTATTTTTAGAGACAGTTACATAAATCATTATGTTACTATAGCTAAACCTGATAACCTGATAGTTAAATTCTTTATATGCATATAGGGAAAGGACAGAACTAATTCAGACAAGTTGTCATGCACGCTTTCATATGCATGTATAAACAGATGCACACACACACACATTTAGAGCAGTGGAGTGAGGAAAAAATATTCAGATATGTATGTGTGTGTGTTTGTAAATTTGCATATTTACATGTGTAAAAATTATGGGAGTTCCAATGTTCTTTTAGTACCCTAGTTTTAACTAAGGCACACATGTGGTATGCAATACATTAAGGTGAAATGCTCATATAAATTAAATATTTATAAAATAAAATAATGAAAATTATCGTTTTAAATGAGACAATTAATAGAATATTACATCAATTAAAAGATCTGATACAATTCACTTTTTCTGAGGGTCATATCTGTGTTGACTTACTATAATATTTTTTACTTCTTTCTTAAATAGAAAATAAAAAGAAATGCCTTTCTCTTCCCTTTTGCAGTTATCGGAACCTCCTACTGAAGGGAACAATGTGAACATCCATTTGCTTGTAAGGAGTAAATTTGCAGTGGGAATATTCACTAGTGGAATATGTGTTCTGTTAAATGATCAAGCTTCACAGAGGCAGAGGAACAAATCTTCATCTTTGATGGTGATCCTCAGTGCACCAATGGTGTCCCTTTGCCTGAAAGGTCAGAAAGCATAGCCTCCATTGCATATAGGCCTTTCAAAACCCCAAGAGGAAAATCTGTAAACATCTAAAATCAATGAAAATGTGGAAAAATGCAAAAAGAGTAATGTGTTATTTTAGAAATTTACTTCCCTTTCATCTTCTGAGCTCTATCTAAAGAAGTCTGCCAATGTCAGTTTTGGGCATTGTTAATATTCTATTTACTTCTGAAGTGCATCACTTACTGTTTATTCTTTCACATAAATGATGTACAAAATTTATTTGGTCTGTGTTTTCTTTATTATGCTATCAACATATTTTTCTCATTTAAATAATATGATTATTTTATTTGTTATTTTCATTTACTAATTAATGTATATTAGCGTTTTGCCCCCAAGAATATCTGTGTAGATCCCTGGAACTGGAATTATAGATGATTGTGAGTTGTTACCTGAGTATTAGAAATCAAAGTAAGGTTTGGAAGAGCAGGCAGTGTTCAAGCACTGAACAATTTCTATGCCCTCGTATCTATTATTTTTAGGGATTTATGTGCACCAGTGACTATTTGTTGATGCCTTGTTTCTACAAATTATTAAATACTAAGAGTAACATCAATGTAATCTACTGTGTAAACAAACTGAAAGAAAAAAATCACATGATGATAACATTAGATGCTGAAAATGCATTTGACTAAATATAACACCCCACCATGTTAAAATTATTGGGGATATCAAGAATCCAAGGCCCATACCTAAACATAATGAAAGCCATATACAGCAAACCAATACCAAATATTAAATTAAATGGAGAGATCCTTGAAACAATCTCACTAAAATTAGGAACAAAACAAGGCTATTCATTCTCTTGGGATCTATTCAATACAGTGCTTGATACTATAGCTAGAACAATAAGACAACAAAAGGAGAGCAGGAGTATACAAATTGGCTAGGAAGAAGTCGAGGTATCACTGTGGATAATATGATAGTATACCAGAGCTACTCAAAAAAAAATTCTGTGAGAGAACTACAGCTGATAAACAACTGCAGCAAATTGCTTGAGGTAAACTTAACTCAAACAAATAAGTAGTCTTCTTTTATGTAAATTATAAGTGGGCTTAGAATGAAAATAGAGAAAAACATCCTTCACAATAGTCACAAATAACATAATATATCTTGGTGTTCCACTAACCAGACAAGTGAAAGATCTTTGTGACAAAACTTCAAATCTCTAAAGAAATAAATTGAAGAAGACTACAAAATATTGAAAGCTCTCCCATGCTCATGAATTGCTAGGATTAACATAGTAAAAATGGCTATCATTGTTAGTATTCTGTCTAAACTCCACCTCCACAGTTACCTGGCAACAGCCAGGTATGCTCCTACCCACAGTTACCTAGCAACAGCCAGGTAGGCCTGACCCACTATAAAAGGGGCTGCTTGCCCCCTCCTCCCTCTCTTACTCTCTTAATCTCTTACTCTCTTACCCTCTCTCTCTCTTACCCGCTTGCCTCTCTGTCCCCTTCCCCCCTTTCTCTCTCTTCATGTGGTCATAGCCAGCCTCTACTTCTCTTCTCTCTTATCCTTCCACCTTCTTCTCCCCACCTTTGCCCTATCTCCTGAATAAAACCTCCTCCCCCTTGGAATCGTGTGGTCTGGAGTGGTCTGTTCTGAGCTGCGGTTGGTCAGACTTACAACCAGTAACAATCATACCAAAAGCAATCTACAGAATTATTGATTTATTACAATCCCCATCAAAATTCCAATACAACTCTTTACAGACATGGAAAGAGCAATTCTCAATTTTATACAGAAAAACAAATGCACAGGATAGTAAAAACAATTCTCAAAAATAAAATAATTTCTATTAAAATCATCATCCCTGACTTCAAGTTGTACTACAGAGCAATAATGATAAATTGCCTGGCATTAGTACAGAGACTAAAATGGAGAATAGAGTTGAAGACACAAAATTAAATGCACACACTTATGGACACTTGATCTTTGACAAAGAAGCAAAAAAAAAAAATCATGGAAAAAAGAAAGCATCTTCAATAAATAATGCTGGTCTAACTGGCAATCTGTATGTAGAAAAAGGAAAATAGATCCATATTTAACACCTTGCACAAAGCTCAAGTTTAAGTGGATCAAGGATCTCAACATAAAACCAGATACACTGATTTGAGTACAAGAAAAAGTAGAAAAGAGCCTTGAGCTTACTGACACAGAGGGGAAATTTCCTGAACAGAAATCCAAAGAATCAATTGATGCATAGGACTTCATGAAACTATTAAGCTTTTGTAAGGTAAAAGACACAGTCAATAGAATAAATAAGCAACCTAAAGGTTGTGAAAAATATCTTCACTAACCCCACAATCTGAAAGAGGTTTAATACTCAAAATATATAAAGAACTCAAGAAGTTAACCCCCCAAAACCAAATAACCTAATTAAAAATGGGGTACAGAGCTAAACAAAGAATTCACAACAGAAGAATCTCTAATGGCCAAGAAGCACTTAAATAAATATTCAAAGTCCTTAGTGATCAGGGAAGTGAAAATCAAATCAACCCTCTGATTCACAATTCACCCTTACACAAATCAGAATGGCTAAGATCAAAAACTCACGTGACAGCACATGTTGGTGAGAATGTGGAGAAAGAGGAACACTCCTCCATTGCTGGTGGGATTGCAAACTGGTACAATCACTCTGAAAATAAGTCTCGAGGTTTCTCAGAAAATTGAAAATAGAGCTACCTAAAGACCTAGCTATACTACTCCTGGGCATGTGTCCAAAATATGCTCCATTATACCATGTGGGCAAGTGTTCCACACTGTTTATAGAGGGCTTATTTGTGATAGCTAGAAGCTGGAAACAACCCAGATGTCCACAAAGGAAGAATGAATACAGAAAATGTGGTTCATTTACACAACAGAATACTATTCAGCTATTAAGAAAGAGAACATTAAATCTTGTAAGCAATTTGATAGGATTAGAAAATATTATTCTGAGTAAAATAACCCAGACCTAAATGTACATGCATCATATGTATTCACTGATAAATGGATGTCAGCCAAAATGTTCAGAATACCTAGGATATAACCCACAGACCTTAAGAAGTTTAACAAGCCAAAAGGCCCAAGTGAGGATGCGCTATTCCCAGATAAAATGGAGAAGAAAATAATTATGTGATGCAGTGGGAGGGAGGAACCTAGGTAGGAGAGGGCAGGGAGAGTGGACATGGGGAACAGGATTGGGTTGGTTGGAGACAGGAGAGAAGCCCATAGGGCCAGCAGAATGAATGGAAATATGAAACCTCAGTTGATGGGAGTCAGGGGACCCTCTAGAGAGTACCAGAGACCTAGAAAGTAAAATACTCTCAGGAATCAGTGGAGTGAGTTCACCCAAAATGCCCAACAGTGAGGAGAGATAATTTTAAGAGTCTATTTTCAGTAGGTAGACAAGACCTTAAGTGTAGAGACAGGGTTTCAAAACCATAGTCAAAACTTCTTACCCAGAATTCTCCTATCTGCAGGACAAAAATACAGGGATAGAAGTGGAGAAGAGACTGAAGAAAAGGCAGTCCAGTGACCAGACCAAATTTTCATTGAGAAGAGGCAGCAAGGCCTGACACTATTACGGATGGTATTATGTGCTTACAGACAGAAGTCTAGCGTGGCTGACCTCTGAGAGACCCAACCAGCTGCTGACTGAGGCAGAAGCAGATACTTACAATTGCACTAAAGTCTGGGACCCCTATGGTTAAATTAGGGAAAGGAGTGAAGACGCTGTAGGACTGATTGATGCCACAGGATGACCAGCAGTCTCAAATAACCCAGACTCCTTGGAGCTCCCAGAGACTGAGCTACCAACCATCAGCATAGAAGAGCTGGTCAGAGGCCCCCAGCACACATATAGCAGAGAACAGCGGGGTCTGACCTCAAGGAGAGAAGATGAGCTTAACTCTCAAGAGACTTGAGGCCTCATGGAGGTGGAAGATCTTGTCGTGGGGAATAGGAATGGGAAATAGAACTGTAGGAGGGAGGACAGGGAGGGAAGTCAATGGGTGGATTGTAAATCAATAAAATAATAGTAAAAATTCAAATTACTAATTACTACATTTTTATTAAAATGAAAGATTATATCATTTTTAACACTTATGGAATGCTTTGTCTAAAAAAGTTGTACAATTCCTTAACTTAAGCTGTATTCTGACATTTGAATAATTTGATTTCCTTTGTAAGTCAGTAAAACTAAAGTACAAATTAGTTATTTGTATGGCCTCTAAAATAGTTAGGTTTCTTCTCTGAAAGATAGAAGAATCATAGGCAGAAAACCAGCCATAAAACGGTAAGAGTCAGAGGATTGCCATCTATGAAATGTTTGACTTTGGTGAAAAAATATCTATGTCCTTGTTATAGAAGATCACTACTAGATAAAATGAATAGAATGTAAATGTCTCTGTGATGTTTATATAATGAAAGCTAAATGGCAATATGGCAGCATTAGGTGGTAAGTCCCATAGATTTCAACTAGGTAACATCTACTAAGTGTATACACACACACACACACACACACACACACACACACACACATACACACACACACTGAGAATTTTATTTATTAATTATATCCACCTACACTTACCCAGCTCATTCCAGACCTACCTTCATTTTCCTGCCCACTCCCTTTCTGCCCCCTCCCTTTTTAAACACCAGACCAATTTATGCTGCCCAAATATTCTTAGATATTGGTGTCTCATGGAAGCCTGGTATATACCCCAAGGTCAGTGTTAGAGCAAACTGGAAGCAGAATTTGACTCTCAAGCTACGGGGATGTGATAAATTCTAGTCTAAGAGAGAATGCTTGTTTTTGTCATTCTTTGTTCTCCATTGAAAATGGACAGCAATCAAAAACACTCAAAAATAGGGCAGCATGGAATGCAGTCACATTGTATGCATTCCTTGGATTTCCAGACAAAGGAACTATGAGAAATACATTGTTTAATTTTATAAGGAATCATTAGATTATTAGAGACAGGGAACAGAGTAGTATTTTGTTTTTGTTTTTTGTTGTTGTTGTTGTTGTTGTTGTTTTTGAAAGTAACTTTTCAGATAAAACTGCAGGCAACTAAGGAAATATTTTTCTACAGGGAATAGTATATCAATTTATCATCCAATACCAAATGGCTGAGAAAATGTATACCAGTAATATATAGAATCAGCAGATTGTATTTATCAACACACACACACACACACACACACACACACACACACACCTATAACCAATAAGCCAGATTCAGATCATTTTATTACAAAGCCTGATTAGCTCCCTCCCCCCTTCCATGCCTGCCTTGTAACCAAGGTACTGACCCCTAACTAGGTGGTCACAGAAGTCATCAGGTACCCAGTACCTATAATTCCTCTCTGTGGTACTGCAGAATATCAGTAACTTGGTTTTCACCAATAACCTTTTCCCTACCTGGATATGTTCACTCCCAAACTGTAAAACCCTTGGTTCACTCTGAATAAAGTATACGCATTCAAACATACCCCCAAATAAAGAAATATGAACAAGCTAAGATTATCTGAGAGAGCCAATGCATTAAAGATAGTAGGAGAAGGCCTCACCTAAAATATCCATAATATGAAGAATCTTGGAAAAGGCCTCGCCCCATACTCACTAGATCTCAACCTGACTGGTATCCCTCCCATCCCAGATTTAGCTTCACCCTATTCCAGTCTGGCAGGCAACAGAGTCTGATGACTTAAAAGAAAGAGGCTGACTGTTTACTCCTCCTATTTTGGACTCTGCCATTCCCTCTCTAAGTCTGAGAAGAAAAGCAGAACCTAGAATCACAATAATACATAAGCAGAGGACCATGGTGAACTCTCTGTGAGTTCATATAAGTTTTGCTCAGTTGAGTTAAAAGTTCTTTTGGTGTACTCCATCACCTTTGGCTTTTACATTCCTTCTTCCTCCTCTTCCCAAAGGTTCTGTTATCTTGGAGGAACAGGATTTGATGGGGACATTCCATTTAGGGAGAGTCGTTCCAAAGTCTGTCACTCTTCTTGTAATATCTGTCAGTAGGTCTCTTTATTTGTTTCAGTCTTCTGCATAAAGAAGAAACTTCTTTAATAATAGTTCAACAAGGCATCCAGAAAATTATACAAGAGAAATAAATAAATAAAATGTAATTAATAATTACATTGAAAATAAAAACAACTTTGTATTAGTAATTGATGTGGATATTTTTTGTTTTTATTTTTTGGATATTTTATTTATTTACAATACAGATGTCATCCCCTTTCCCCATTTCCCCTTCCTAGAAACCCCTATCCTATCCCCACACCTCCCTTTTGCTTTTATACCATTTTAATTACATGCATGTATTAAGGTCAGTTCTAGGTTGAGGGTCTAGAAATACAGTAGATGCAAATAGTCAAAGAACAAGCAAGACAATAAGCATAAATAGTCAAAGAACAAGAAAGGCATTAAATCCAATTATGTGAACACTCCCATGATCACTGTTTCTAAGGTTTTATCAGGATGACAAAAATATCTGAGCCTACTTCCCTGTCCTAGCCCAAAGTCATTTTCATATCTGAAGCCTACTTTCTCATTCTAGCCTAATATTTAGATTTCTGCCTGAAATTACTTTTCTCTTCTAGTCTAAAATTTAGATGTGGATATTTTCTGTTAGTGTTTAAGCACAGTCATTTATTTGATTTCAGTAACACCAACTTTATTACACACTAAAAATTGTATCAGACAGAAATATTATGTTAAAGTGTTTTGCCAATATGCTTTCTTAAAATGTAATATTTTTAAAAATCATTTTATTGTGTGATTATAATAAATTTAAAGTACAATTGATAATTTTGTTAATGACCTAATAGACTCTTCTTTCCTATTGACTATCCCTATCACTCTTTTGCATTTTATTTGTAGATCAATTATAATTTGCCCAAGCAGCCCTTGAATTCACTCTGTAACATAGAAAGGCCTTAAATATGTTACCTGTCTGTTTCAATTATAGATGTGATGGCTTTTTATAAATCTGCCTTAGCAGGACTAGATATCATAGCTATTTCTAAAATACAAAATATTCATTTTAGGGTACTATGAAAGCTATATTAGGTTTCTACTTGCTTGTATAGCATTTTCTATAATGTACACATGTTAAAACACACAAAAAAAGACTTTTTTCCAATGATGATTTAAATGTTATAAAATACATTTTAATACTTTTTTATAATTTTAAATTTTAATATAATTTTGAAGGAAAACCTAAATATAACTTGATATTAATTTATATAAATAAGAAAATACAGAAATTGAGTGAAAACTAGCTTTAAAATAAAAAGGCAAGTAATTTGATTATTGCATTTTTATATGCATGCATTGAAGTATATGTCATATCTCAGGAGTATGTAAAATTGTTACATTTCAATTAAATATAATTTCAATCAAAAGTAGGTCATTAGGATTTCATGACAAGTGCTTTGAAAACTGAACCATCTCACACAGTCCACACTTACAATATTTTTAAGAGAAAATAAACTACTCTGGTTGTGTTAACTTATGTCCAGATATAAAAGTAGAGAAACACTTCTTGATCAAAGACAATATTTAAATAATTATATATTAAGAAACATTTTATTGTTTACTATTATGACCAGAAAGAAATCATAAGTAGATTCTAGTTTTAACTGGTACTTTATACTTCATAGTTGACCAAAGTGGTAACTAAAACCTTGACAATCCTATGTATATTTGGTATTTGGATCTTCACAAATCTTCCAGTCAATTTAATTATAGAAACTTCAATACATATAATCTCATCAGTAATTGGGGAAATAATAATCAAATTTTTCAGAATTGTTAGATTATATTCATCAACTAGAAAAAAAGGAATCTGAAAATAATAAAATACTGGTAAGAACAAATTTCTTGTATTTATTTTTATGCTGCTATTAGTTATTTTTTTCAACCTTATATTTTAAAATCTTTTCTACAATTTTCTTAGAATCTAACTTTGTGACAACAGTTTTATACATTGAGAATCAAATCAAAATCAGTTGTTGTTACATGTTCTAGACAACCATGACTGATACCTTGGAAATAGTGTGGAAATTAAATATAGAAAAAAAAAACATGATCTACAGTGTAAACAAACATGATCAGACAGTTACGGGACAAGAAGGGAGATCTAGAAGAAATTTTCTCTCACAGCCACAAGGTTTTTTTTTTTTTTTTTTATCATTATTACACACACATGTGGGGTGTGTATGTGTGTGTGTGTGTGTGTGTGTGTGAATGTAAAAAAAAAGCCTCAATCAAACTGCAGACTCTAGAATCCCAGTGGATATATCTATGAAATATTTCCTGTACTAAGGCTCAGGGAACATTTCAGAAGATGGAACAGAAACACTGAATGAGTGTAAGAAACAAAAGATCAGGGAGTTTTCTATGAGACTGTTTTACCTAAGGATATCAGAAGCTACACCCACAGTCTCCCCAGCATGGCTGCCATGACATGAGCTGAACAAAGACAACACTAATAGACATGGCAAAGTGGCTGGGTCACAGATAGTGTGACTTCAACACCCACACAAAAAACTGGAAAAAATGCAGACATGTGAAGAGTGAGAGAAATATTCTTTCTCAGTGAGGAGTACAGAAATTAGTTATCCAGTACCAAATGATCAACCCTGAAAACATAAAATTATATCTACAGGTAACATTATACAGATATAGATGGTAATATTTAGGAATGAATATATATATATATATATATATATATATATATATATATATATAT
>JANHMN010000001.1:133019387-133031992 GCA_030674055.1 Rhabdomys pumilio | reverse complement strand
ATATATATATATATATATATATATATATATATATATATATATATGTGTGTGTGTGTGTGTGTGTGTGTGTGTATAAATATATATATATATTTAACAGCAGTTAATGAAAAATAGAGCATACATTTGAATTAAGACAAAAGTGTTCAGAGGAAGGAAAGGGAATGGGGAAGATAACATTATTATATTATGATCTCAAAAAATAAAATTGTGGGAAAGAAAAAGGCAGTGCAGAGGCCACTGATCAGAAATGATAGTTGGGAAGGAAAGTATACATAAACAAAAGCTTTTTGTTTTTTGTTTTTTGGGTTTTTTGTTGTTGGTGGTTTTTTTTTTTGTTTTTTTCTTTTGTTTTTGTTTTTTTTTTTTTTTTTGGATAGATAAGGCCGACTTAAAAACCTTAAGCTTTTAAAAGTACAATCTTACCAGAATCTTTGGGCCTTGAGACAAAAGTAGAAGAAGGGAACATGCAGCCTGAAGTGAATGTATATAGATCAGATTTCAAGCAAATCAAACTATGAACCCATGGAGGCTGAAGAAGTAGAATTAAGTAAGGCTGGAGTCTTTGACTCTGGTCTGTACGCTACTATATCACCATTTCATTTCAGAGAACACCTCCTAAATAATACTTCGCTCACAACAAAAAGCATCCCTGTGGGATGGTATTATGGACTAGATATGTTGTCACTTGTGATCAATTATGAGTGTATAATAATTTATTTTTCTGTCTTGAGTGAAGAAAGAAAAGTAAATATGAGGACAAGAATGAGATGGTGCAGAGGTTAAGAGTAATGGCATCCAATTTTTTTTAAAATTTAACATAAAAAGAACATGATTTAAATAAATTTGTGGTATACAGGGATATAACACCTCCCTTTTTTATTTTATGAAGATATTGTTTTAAAGTTCCATGCATGCCTTCCACAGTTCCTTGTCCTTGACAATTATATGGAATCCCAGTAATATGGGTAATATTAAATCACTGACAAAAAAAAAATAATCTCAAATGCTCGACTACGATAGCCAGTTTCATTATCTGTATTTTTTATAATTATTGAATAATTTATTTATCTACATTTCAGATGTTATCCCCTTTCCCCATTGCTCCCCCAGAAACACCCTATCCCATTTCCCTTCTCCTACATTTATGAGGGTGTGCTGTCACCCATCCACCTACTCCCACCTCTCCACCCTCAAATTCCCCCACACTGGGGCATCCAGTTTTCATGGGAGGAAGGACCTACTCTTCAACCTATGCCCTACAAGGCCATCCTCCCCGACATATACAGCTGGAGCCATGGGTTCCACTATGTGTGTTCCCACCCTAGCTGTTTAGACCCTGAGAGCTCTGGTTGGTTGGTATTGTTACTCTCTCCATGGGGTCATAAGCCCCTTCAATTTCTTCAGTCGTCTCTCTAACTCCTCCATTGGGGACCCAGTGATCAGTTCAATGGTTAGCTGTGAGCATCCACCTCTGTATATGTCAGGCTCTGGCAGAGCCTCTCAAGAGACAGGTATATCAGGTTCCTGTCAGCATGCACTTCCTGACATTGGTCCCTCCTCCAGTCTCTGCTCCACACATTGCATCCATATTTGCTCCTGTGAGTATTTTGTTACTCTTTCTAAAAAGGAATGAGGCGTCCATACTTTCATCTTTCTTCTTCTTGAGCTTCATGTGGTCTGTGAGTTATATCTTGAATACTGAAGAAATTTCAGACAGGAATTTAAATATTAGGCTAGAACAAAGAAATAATTTCAAGTAGGAATTTAAATCTTAGGCTAGAACAAGGAAGTAAGCTTCAGACATAAAAATGACTTTGGGCTAGGACAGGGAAGTAGGCTCATCTATTTTGATAACTCTGATAAGCCCTTAGAAACAGTGATCGCTGGAGTATTCACAGAATTTTGTTTATTGCCTTTCTTGTTCTTTAACTGTTTTTGTTTATTGTCTTGCTTGTTCCTTGACTACAGGAGTGTTCACAGAAGTTTGTTTATTGCCTTGCTTGTTCTTTGACTACTTTTGTTTATTGTTTTGCTTGTTCCTTACTATTTGTATCTATTGCATTGCTAGTTCCTCAACCTAAAACTGACCTTAATACTTGCATGTAATTAAAATGGTATAAAAGCAAAAAGGAAGAAGGGAGATGGGATAGGGGGTTACTAGGGAGGGGAAATGGGGAAAGGGGATGATGTCTGAAATGTAAGTAAATAAAATATCCAATTAAAAAAATAGTAATGACTGCTCTTCTTTTGAGAAGTCCCTGTTTGCTTTCTAGCAGCTATACTGCAGCTGACAACAGTCTGCAACTTAATTGTCTGGATTGCCAGGTACTCTATCTGCATCCTTTAGCACTGTAAATACAAATGCAGACACACCCAAGAAAGCAAAACTCACATATATATTAAATTACAATTTTTTAAAAAATCTATTTTTGTCCTTGCAATTTTAGACACAAGCAATCGTGGATCAGAGTTTTTGACTGTGGGATGGCAGTTCCATCCCTCCACTTGGTAGCCTGGAGGTAGATTTTATAAGTTCCCTCTCTCCACTGTAGGGCATTTCATCTAAGGTCCCTCCCATTGAGTCCTGAGAGTCTCTCACCTACCACGTATCTGGTACATTCTAGAGGGTACCCCTACCTCCTATCTCTTGAGGCTGCCTCTTTCCATTCTTTCCACTAGCTCTCAGGGCTTTAATCCTGTTTTCCCCAATACCTGATTGTGTTTTGCTTTCTCCTACCTGTCCTCCTCCCTCCCAAGTCTCCTCCTCCCTTTTTTCCCCATGATTGCTTTATTCTCCCTTCCAAGTGGGATTGAGACATCACTTGGAATCTCAGCTTGTTATACTTCTTGAGTTCCACAGATTGAAACCTGGGCATTCTGTACATTTTAGCTAATATCCACTTATTAGTGAGTATATACCACACATGTCCTTTTTGTTCTGAGTTACCTCACTCAGGATGACACTTTCTAGTTTCATTCATTTGCCTGCAAAACATATGATGTCCTAGTTCTTAATAGCTGAGTAGTATTTCATTGTGTAAATGAGCAACATTTTGTCTATCCATTCTTTTGTTGGGTTCTTTCCAGCTTCTGGTTATCATAAATAAGGCCACTATACGAACATAATGGAATATGTGCCCCTGTGGCATGAGGGGCATTTGGGGGCATAAAATAATGAATGAGAGACTTAGGGAAAGGAGGACTAGTGACAGGCCCAAATTAGGGTCCAGCTCAAGGAGAGGTTCCAAGGCCTGACATTATTACTAATGCTATGGTGTGCTTAGAAACAACCTAGTATGACTGCCCTCTGAAAGGCCTTACAAGGAGCTGAAAGAGTTAGATGCAGATACTTACATCCAACTAACGGACAGAAGCTATGGACCCTGTATTTGAATTAGATAAAAGCTGGAAGAAGCTGAGGAGCAGGACAAACCCAAAGGTAAGTCTTAACTTACCTGGACCACCAAGATCTCTCAGACACTGAACCAACAGCCAGATAGCATATACCAACTGATATTAGACCCCTGATACATATACAGCAGAGGACTGCCTGGTCTGACCTCAAAGGAAAGATGTACCTAACCCCTGAGAGAGACTTGAAACCCCCAGGAGTGGAGAGGTCTGGTGGGTTAGGGGTGGAGGGTTGAGGACATCTTGGAGAAGGAGGAGGAGGTACATGATAAGAAACAGTCAGATGGTGGACCAGGAGGGGAATAAAAACTGGACTGTTAAAATAGATTAAGGAATAAAAAAGAAAATCTAAAAGGAGAAAACCTTGTTCTGAATTTAAAAGTGCTGTTTCAGCTTTGTATATCTTTTCTTTTACTTTCCTGATAAAACACTTGTCAAATGTGAAACTCTGAAGTAAAATATCAATTACTAAACAAAAACTTTTAAAATGTTTTGTTTCTTAGAGGCTTTTAAAGCATTGTAGGGCATCAGGGAATCAGTTATTCAGGAAGCTTAACAGGTTCACCTGATGTAATATTCAATCTTGGATTCCTCAATTAGGTAAGAGTTGTCTCTTTGAACCAGTAAACAGTATGACCTAAGCAGTAATGCAAGGGCAAAAGTTACAATAAACTCCATTCTTTCAGCAGTATCTAAAACATTAACCTTGACAAATGTAAAATCAATTTTCAACAAAATTAAAGAATAAAGGGAAAGTACAGTGAATTTACTCCAAGTATTTCAACAATAAATAGTTGCTGATTCCTTTTCATTTTTAAGGAAATTGCTATTAGTATGAAAGGTCTAGGACTCCCCAGAAGGGGACCCCACTCGAGTCTCAGGATAACATGTACCCAAAGACACACAAGAGACCGTCTTGGTGCAAGCACATGAGGCAGTTTAATCAGAGCTCTGGGCCAGTCCATATATCCATATCTCACATAGGGGATAGAGGGACTGACCCCTCGGCTCAGGGGTCTAAGGTTTATATACGGGCGGGGTGGGGAAAAAGGGAATTTTTGCGCAGGTGCACACGATTGGTTATTTTACTTTTTTGAACATCAGCAGGCTGTACTATGGGGGCAAGGTGTAGTTCCTCACATGGCCAATCAGTTTCTGGGATGTTTTAACAGGCCTTTTTGTCTTGTAACTCCACCTCCTCTGTAACTAATTAACTGGCCCAAACCTACTGTCAGGCACTTTTAACTATTTAGGTTAAGGAAAAGGAATCACAGGGCCCTGTTATTCTTATTAGTTTGAGCCTGTTTCAAAAATTCTCTTTCAAGTATTTCCAGTAAAGTAAAGTTATTTGAAAAATCAAGAAAAACTGCTATAGCAAAACATTTTGAAACAATACAATTTCACAATGATATTAATTTTTCAAAGACATTAAATTTGTTTGAGAAAGATGATATCCAACAGTGTAGAATCAAAAAATAGATAAACAAAAAAGATATTTCTAAGTTGAAATACACACACACACACACACACACACACACACACACACACACACATATATATATATATATATATATATATATATATATATATATATATACAGGAAAGTGCATGTGTTTTTTTTGTAAATATGCATGTATGAAAAGAGAAGACAATACTGGTTTTTGTTTTCATAACTGCTATGCACCTTGACATGGTCTCTTCTGGCTTTGAACTTGTTAGGAGCCATAACCTCCAACATCAGGGTTACATAAAAACATCACCATGCTCAAATTTGTTGTTGCTACTCTTGCTGTTATTGTTGTTGTTGTTTTATATGGTGTCTCAGAATCAATTTCTGCTTTCATGATTTCAAGAAAAACTTACTGACTGATAAAATCTGTAGCACTGAGAGCTCTCTGTTTTAAAGAGCCAACAAGTAGAACCTAATAACTATTAGGTGATCTTCTTGAGATGTGTGTGCCTTGGATTAAAATCAATGATGGATTTGTTCCAGTAGGCAAGGCCAAAAGACCCAGGAGAAATACATTCTAGGAAAGATTTCTATAATATAGCATATATATATATATATATATATATATATATATATATATATATATGTGTGTGTGTGTGTGTGTGTGTGTGTGTGTGTGTGTGTGTATGTATGTATGTATGTATGTACATATGTATTTATGTATAAAATCACTAGGTATAATCCACCTTTTTGAGGAGACCTCTGCAGAACAATAAAGAGAAGATGTACTGTCTTGTAGTGATGCTATATAGACAAATAAATGATGTCTTAATCCTTCATGATGATCCTATAAGAATTCCTAAAGTTATAGTAATTATTAAGTTTTTTTTTTTAAATAACACTGCTAATAAATTCTTTCTAATAGTCAAAGCTTCAATGAGAACCATGCCAGTCTTTAGGGTAATTAATCAATTGCTTCTGAGATAGCAAGCAGGAATCTACTACTCAGAACACATTCCAAGAGGTTGTAAAACCATTAACCAAAGATCATAAAACAGGTATTAAGGATTTACTACAGGTACAAGAACAGAAGATAAAATATTCACTGGGTTTGTCTATACAAAACTTCACTACTTAGTCACGAAAGTTATGGTTTTTAACTCTCTCTGGAACTGCAGAGCTGATGACAGATGATGGGTGTTTAGCCAGATATTCATTAGGAGTATGCATGCAAGCATACTCTTTTGTAAACTTCTTATTCAATTTATGATTTGAATTTATGTATAACTTTGTGATAAACTTTTTACCAAGCAATCATGTACTCTGAAAGATGTATAAGTAAGGAGTACAAAAATAGAGAGAATACTTTTTTAGACTTTTAGACAGAACTGAACTAAGCTGAGGAGAACTTTTTAGACAGAACACTTTTTAGACAGAACTGAACTCAAGAAGAACTTAGAAGTAAATGGGGAGAATGGTATTGAGATTAGGGGCTACATTATGACATCAGAGCAGGAAGAGAGAGCAAGATTAGAAGGAGAATGCAGAATGGAATAACATAGAAAGTATAAGGTGACTTTAAAAACTATGAGGCCAATATGCAGAATGTAGAAGAAAAGAAGAAGCTGCAGAGAGAGCAGAAGAAGCAGGCAGGCTTCTCCTTACCTTGGAACCAAACAGATTTTTTCTTACTATCAAGGCAGGCTTAGTGTTATTAAAGAAAACAAAACGTTCCTCTTACAGACTTGGGTTTAATTCATTTAGCAACAAAAGGGTAGAAGCCTTTTCTTTTTCTATGCAATAACAATTGAAGCTCATTTTTATGCAAAATAAGAGGGTTCTTTCTGCATTGGTACTTTATCTTTTACTCTATGTACGTATGTAAGTATGTATGTGTATGTATATAACTTTGGGATACTATGAAAGCTGGGCCCAACTGGTTTGAATGGAGATTGAAGAATATATGTGTATGAATCTGTATATGGATTGTTTACGTGAGCTGAATCCACATTTGCTTATGTAAAATGTTTTACTTCTGCGAGCATGACTCTCTTCTCCTGGTTCAATAGAAGTTTATTGCTCCAGTCATAACCCTAGCCTGACAAGCTAGAGACATCTGAACAAAAGGGAAAAGACTCTAGCAACTAATCCTTTACTTAACACCCTGCTGTTTTAATATAAGGTGCAAAATGCCAGAAACTGCACTTTGCTACAATACCAAAGTGACTTAGACATTTAGATAGGTAAATATTTTATTAATATCCAGGAACCCTAAATGTTTCATAAAACCAGGTCTTACCCCCACCAACACTCTTCCTATTCACTGCCTCAAGAACAACCAAGAACAAGAAAGAACAACTGGTGCAGACTAAAGTCTGTCAGATGAGTTTGGGCCAGAAGGCTGAAGATTTGATGCTCTAACGTTCAGTAGTAGAGGGGTTGTTCAGCGGTCTCTATAAATTGGCTAAGTTTTAGAAGCTATGCTTATTGCTTCCCATAAATTCAGATAATTTAGTCATTCTGGATTTCTGACACCATTGAAGACCTATAGACTCATAGCCAATCCAGGCTATTTACCTTGAGAGAAAAGATCTGAGTGGAGGGTTCTCAGCTGACATTCATTCTAAAGCCAAGAAAAAGCCAGGTTCAAAACTAAGTGTACTAGTCAAGAGAGACAGCAGAGGTTCTGGCTAGTCAACAAAAGGATGGACTGGGTATTAAGACTATCTTGTACCTCACTGGTGCAAATAGGAATAATTATGCTCTAATTGTATTCTGAGAGAAAAGCTTTATTTTAACAGGAAGGGTAATATGTAGGAGGAGCTAAGGGGAAAGGAGCACTGAGAGGAAAAGATGGAGTAAGGAGAGGAGAAGATGAAGTAGATGAGAAAGTCTGTAATGAGAGAGAAAAAGAGAGGGGGTGCATGGAGGCAGAAGTTCATGTGTCTCCACCAGTCAAAGATAGTTTACATAGCTAGGTTGGGTATTAGGTTACACCTCTGACTGAGCATTACCATACTTATAAAGCCCTTGATTAACATTTAAAAAAATTGTATAAAAGCCAAATGGAAAAGGTGGGGGGCACGGGATAGGGGTTTTCTGGGGAAGGGAAATGGGGAAAGGGATTGGCATCTGAAATGTAAATAAAATATCCAATTAAAAAAAGGAAATAAATAAATAAAAATCAGAAAGAAAGAAGTCTTAATGAGTAATTAAATATTCTGCTGTCTAGAAAAAAAAAAGAAAGAACAACTGGAATCAACAATAGTGTCTAGGTTTGGTGGCTGCATGGATCCCCAGGTGGGGCAGTCTCTGGATGGCCTTTCCTTCAGTCTCTGATCCACTCTGTGTCTCTATATTTCCTTTGGACAGGAGCAATTCTTGGTTAAAATTTTGAAGATGGGTGGGTGGCCTCACACCTTAAACAGGGGCTGTGTCTAATCTCTGGATATGATATCTACAGGTTCTCTCTCCCCTTTATTAGGTATTTCAGCTAAAGTCATTTCTGTTGTGTCCTGGGAGCTTCATGCTTTCCTGGCTTCTGGGACTTTCTAATGGCTACCCCTTTTTCCTCATCCCCAATTGCTACTCACTTTTATTCAAATTCCTGACCCTTTGTACTTCTCTCCATTTCCTCCCATACCTCATCCTGCATCTTTTGTCCACTACACCTACTCTCTACCTCCCAAATCCCTCTTACCCTCTAGCTACTGTGATTATTTTGTTCACCTTTCTAAGTAGAATTGACACATCCACTCATTGGTCTTCCTTCTTCTTCAGCTGCATATAGTTTGTGAATTGAATGAATTGTGGATATTCCTAGTTTTTTTTTTTTTTTTTTTTTTTGCCTAATATCCATTTATCAATGAATACATACCATGTGTGTTCTTTTGTGACTGGTTTACTTCACTAAGATATTTTAGATATGATATATCCATTCATTTGCCTGCAAATTTCATGAAGTCATTCTTTTTAATAACTGAGTAGTACTCCATTGTGTAAATATACCACATTTTTTATAATCATTCCTTTGTTGAGAGACATCTGGGTTGTTTCCATCTTCTGGCTATTATAAATAAGTCTGCTATGAACAAAGTGGAGCATGTGTCCTTGTTATACATTGGAGCACCTTTTGAATATATGCTCAGGAGTAGTATAGCTGGGTCCTTAGGTAGTACTATGTCCAATTTTCTGAGGAACCGCCAGACTGATTTCTAGAGTGGTTGTGCCAGCTTGCAATATCACCAGCAATGGAGGAGTGTTCCTCCTTCTCCATATCCTCACCAGCATCTGCTGCTATCTGGGTTTTTGAGACGGATATAGGTACCTTCTGAGATGCTCTATTAGAGCCTGAACAATAGAGAAGCAGATGCTTGCAGCCAACCATCAGACTGAGCATGGTGACCCCAATGGAGGAGTTAGGGGAAGGATGATAGGAGCTGAAGGGGTTTTCAATCCATATTAAGAATAACAATATCAACCAACCAGAAACCCCCCTCCCACACACACAGAGCACCCAGGGAATAAACCACCAACCAAAGAGTACAACTGGAGTAACCCATGATGCCAGCTGCATATGTAGCAGAGGATGGCTTTGTTGAGCATCAATGGGATGGGAGGCCCTTGGTCCTGGGAAGAATTGATGCCCCAGTATAGAGGAATGCTAGGGCAGTGAAGCACATCATGTGGGTGGCTGGTGGAACACTCTCATAAAAGCAAGTATTAGATATATGATAGGGGTTTTTCAGAGGGTAACCAGGAAGGAGGATAACATTTATAATGTAAATAAATAAAATATTCAGGCAACCTCAGTAAAGTTCATATATCATCAGCTATTATATTGAGATATCTTGATTATGATTTGGAAATATTTGAATTTGAATATTGATGTCAAACATTTTAAGACAAATTGTCAAAACTGTGAGATATAAAATAAGAAATATTTTGACGTATGTCTTCTCTTTTTCCAAAATTTTCCAAAAAATTATTTTCTTCTTTCATGTTTATATTTACAAATTTATTTTTACCTCAGCAGTTTGATGCCTGGAGAGATTGCTGAGAGCAGTCTCAGAGCCTTTGAACATGGACTGTGGGAGAGCTAGAGAGTTGAATTATTTAGAATTACTGATCTCCTTTATGAACACTGTCTTTCACGGTATAGGAAGGTGCCATCAAAATTGCTAAGATAGAAAAGAACTAAGTAGTCCTGCTGAGTTTTAAAGTCTAATCCCTAAAACCATGAATAGACAGTATTTAAACTGTGGTGTAATAATGGCACATTCTTTTTGGGATAATCAATAGCTGTTTAATTGAACTAGATGCATGCTCAATAGGAGGAAACTAATGCCTGACTATATCTGGAAATATAAATATTTTCTTGGCTAGAGTGTTTTTAAACTCGAGAGGAAACCATCCTACCACCATTTAATTAGACCAGTAAAATTACTAGCTTTTAACTACATAACGTTCTACCCAACTAACTATAGCCTTCACCCTTGTTAAAAAAGCATTTTTTGAGCAGACGGAAACTAAAATAGAGATCCATACCTGGTCAAATTCAGAGATAAAGTTATTGTAGGATATGTAGTTATCACTTATATAGCCATAATAAAATTTTCAGCACCTAATGATGAATGGAAATCAGGCAATAGAGTCTAGAAAGATTGTGAAAAGGAGAGAACCAGGTTGTCTGTTGAAAGTGTAACTTCTAAACCTAAAAAAAAAATGCATCATAAAATATAAAAATACATTGTTTAAATAATACTTGGATAATTACACTAGTTGATATACCATTGTAGATGGCAAAACTTCTCATGTTGTAAATGACAAACTACAGCCAATCATGGGAAGAGAAAAATCCTTTTCATTTTTTTTTCAGGGACAACTTCTTAAATGCTATCCAAAACATGTGCATAAAAGTAACACTGAATGAATTTAGTAGATCATGTGTGTGTGTGTGTGTGCGTGTGTGTGTGTATGATTTGTAAATATTCGAATTTGAATATTGATTTCAAACATTTTAAGACAAATTGTCAAAACTGTGAGATATAAAATAAGAAATATTTTGACATATGTCTTCTCTTTTTCCAAAATTTTCCAAAATAACAACCTTACCTAAGCTAATAAATAGCTTAAATAATTTAGATTCAACTATTCAAACTAATAATAATATTTTTCCTCACATATATTTGGGTTTTGTTATAAAGAAATAATACTTGAAATGAAATAACTCCTTTATCAATGTGATATGATTTACAATAAAGTCAAGAACCTACTAAGCACTTTGTAAGCTTCGATGTATAAATGATTGATATGGGACAAGTTACATTTCCTTATTGGGTTTTATCTTTATATCTCTTTTCATGCTAATTTCATTAACATTTGTCTCTGCTACTATATTACCAGATCTGCAAGGATGATGTTATAGCCATATCTGTCTACATTGCATATTTAACATTCAGCACAATGTTTGCCACATTTTCACCTAAGAAAAAAAATTATAAAAAATTGTAGTTAATTAATAGGTTTCTAAAATGACCAACAAGCTGGGCAGTGGTGGCACACGCCTTTAATCCCAGCACTTGGGAGGCAGAGGCAGGCGATTTTCTGAGTTCGAGGCCAGCCTGGTTTACAAAGCAAGTTCTAGAACAGCCAGGACTACACACAGAAACCCTGTCTTGAAAAACCAAAAATAAGTAAATAAATAAATAAATAAATAAATAAATAAATAAATAATAAAATGACCAACAAACCAGTAAAAGTTTCTATGAAACTCCTGTAATGTTCAGGTATTTATATGAACCTTGGTAGATCATAGTAATGGCATCATAAACACTCAAGTTACTTGACCTGCTGCAAAATTTACCACTCTGTGGCTACAGATATATTTTGATATTCATTTTTTAATTCTGTTCATGATTTTTGGTTCAAAATGTTTGAAGGACTCAGTCAAAAAATTAACCAACAATCAACTGCTCTATGTCTTTGAAATTCATAAAATAAGGATTTCATACGATAAGGCCTTATAAGGCTTAATGCTCACTTAGCTAAGTATGGTTTTTCTTCCTTATAATTTCCATAGTATATTCTTAGAAGAGTAAATTTTTGAATATGAAAATGGCTACCAAAACAAAATGTGCAATCTCAATTATAAAGCTTATATAGTATTGTTCTTTCTATATTCTAATAACCAAAACACTAATGGAACCTACTCAGACTTTGGAGGACAAGACAGAATTTTAGATACAATTCATAAAACTTCTGTGAGAATTACCCAATATGTCATAATATCATGAATGTAGCCATAAACAAACATAAAAGTAATATAGGCTATACTGGGAAGCAATATTTTCTTTTCAAGACAGGGTTTATTTGTGTAGACTAGGTTATCCTAAAATTCACTCAGAAGATCAGTCTAGCTGCAAAATCAGAGATTCACCTTTTATGCATCCCCAGTGCTTGGACTGAAGCATCACCACTGCAGCACTCCTGCAATAAAAAAGGAAATAAAACTTACTTTTCTTTATATTAGTTTATCCTCTTGACAATTTAAAAAAACATTCTTAGTCCATACTAATATTAAACCTGGTAACAAGATATTTTGCTAACTACTACTAAAATGTTTGCTATAAACTCATGAGGATATATATATATATATATATATATATATATATATATACACATATGTATATATTTGTGTATATGTGTATATATATATATATATATATATATATATATATATATA
>JANHMN010000001.1:132941029-133015861 GCA_030674055.1 Rhabdomys pumilio | reverse complement strand
TCTCTCTCTCTCTCTCTCTCTCTCTCTCTCTCTCTCTCTCTCTCTCTCTCTGTGTGTGTGTGTGTGTGTGTGTGTGTGTGTGTGTGTGTTATATATAGGCCATTTCTAAGATCTGGGCTGACAATGATACATGAAAATATAAAACAACATTTTAAAATGCTGGTATAGTCACATAATGGAATATTATTCAGTTGTTAAGTTTTAGAGACGTTACAGTCTTTCTTCCCCTGCTTCCTCCAATCCAACATTTCTGTCCTACTCCAACTCTACAGCAGAATACTTGGCTCCCATCTCCAGAGGACCCTGCAGATCTTCCCATTTAACCTCTCTTTCCTCACTCAATATCTCTGTTTGAGCCCCAGTTACAGAAAACACAAGTGCTGACCCAAGAGCCATCTTAGTCAGGGAAAAAAGTAGGCCGATAGATGATCTACTCTTCTCTTCTACTAGAGATCCAATATTTCCAGTCTTATTCCTAACTTTGTAGGAGTCAACCTACTGTAAAATACTTTTCCTCTCTAATCCAATCCCCAATGGATCACAAAGATCTTCTCCAACCTTCCTTCCTACAACTCATTTCATTGTCCAACTCTCCAAATCTATTAGTTATTCACTGGGAATATACCATATGAACAGAGCCAGCAAAACAGATAAGCTGTCTGAAAATCTTAAACACTTTCTCTTGCCCCCTTAAATACATTCCTCCAATCTCTTCCCAAACTTTGTCACAGCAGCCTTTCTTATCCCTTTGCTCACATCTGCTATAGAACCCACAGACCACTCTTTCCTAACCTCTATCTCTACACTTGTTGCTGTAGTTCAGCTCCCCATACCCAGAAATTCATTTTACCTGGAACCCCAAGGGTCTATAACTATGAGGTTCAAACAAAAGTTTCTACCAGGCAATAACCAGTCATCACACACTCTGAAAATCTAAAGTAGAAACTTATACCAAGGAACAAAATACCAACCCAATGAAGAGAACCACAGAAAATATCACCTGGAATTTTAATCAAGCCAATTAGAGAAGCCTAGATACAAGTATAAAAACACATTCAATATACTTTGTTATGCTTACATACAGAAGCAAGTTGTCCACTGAGGGGTTCCACCCAACTGCTGACTCAGACAGATAGAGACACCTATAGCCAAACAGTGGATGGAACTTGAGGACTCTTATGGAAGAATAGGAGTTGCAGTCCCTGGAAAACCTCCACAAGAAAACCAACAGTGTCAGTTCATCTAGACTCATGAAGCTCTCAGAATATGAACTACAAACCAAAGAACATACAGTCTGGACCTAGGTTCCCTGAACATATGTAGTAGATGTGCAGCTTGGTCTTCATGGGCTCTCAAACAACTGTAACAAGGGTTATCCAAAAATCTGTTGCCTGTGACATATTTTTCTGGCTGGTATGCCTTGAATTTGCTCAGTGGGATGGGGAGGGGGAGGAGGAAAGGACTGTCGAAGGGAGTCACCAGTAGAGGGACAGTGAGATTGATGTAAAGTGAATAAGTAAAAGAAAAATATCAATAACAGCCAAGCAAACATCTTTAATAAAGTATAGCTATATAACCATTGGAGGAAAGAATCCCAAGAGCAGACACAGGAATCATAGGCTTAGTTATTCTTACAGTTAGGAGTCCTATAAAAATACTATGTGAACAGCTATAAAATATATGCAGAAGACTTGGTGTAGAACCACAAAGGCATTGTTTTGTCTGCTACAGTCTTTGTGATCTCATTACATACTTTTCTTAGTTGATGTGGGGAGATTTTTCTCTAGGTGTACTGCATCAACTTTGGTTTTTACATTCTTTCTCCTGAATTCCTTGAGCTATGAGGGGAAGGATTTGATGGCTATGTTTAGACTCTCTATCCAGAAAATATCCAGAATTGCATCCATTCCCACATGCTGTGAGAGGAAGCCTTTCTGATATTGATCCTATTATATATTTTGTGACCAATATTAATTCATTTTACATAGGTTTTGGGGTATGTATTGTCTGATTTTTGTCACCCAAACATTGTTGTGTATGGACTCTATCTTGTGCACTATGTATTAAGTCAAATGGTATATTGCTTGGATACTCTGACAAATTCTGTGCCACTATTACCATAGACTATTTTGCAGGCAGGACAGATTTTACTTCAAAGTTTTTGTGTCTGGGTTGGTATCTATATTTATTTTAGTATACTGTAGAGTGCCTTCCTTCACCAAAGAAAATAGAACATAGTGGCTCCATGTCAGTACCAGCTCAATTACCCAATATTAAATGAATGTTGACTGTTGTCCTTGAAAATGGGTCCCTGTAGGAGAAGCTAAGGTGGGAGGAGTAAGAAAAAGGAAGAGGAGGAGCTAGAGAAGGCAGAGATGTAGGAGGATGAAGAGCCATGGAGGTATGGAGCACAGTCACTGGTAACAACATATATATAGGTTAGCTAATTGGGAAACAACTAATTGTATGGGAATATTGTTATTGAGCATTACCAAACATTAAAACCTTTGATTAATATTTAAGCATTAGAGTTTTATTCATACTGGGTACTGAGTGGATGGTGGGATGGTCTGTGCCCAGCCAAGCCTTGTAGAGACAACATGGAAGATTGGCAGAGACATCTCCAACGCTGGTGTCTCCTGGGTGGCAGGGCTGGTGTTTCTGGCTGGCTATTTCTAGCTGTGGTGTGCATGTGGCTTCAGGCTGCAGAACATGGCAGCTGCGCTAGACAGAACAGCTGCAGCTTAGATTGACCAGCGGCCATTTTAAATAATTACTTCAACAGGGCCCCACTGTTGCAGAAATCAACTAGTTTTACAAATGTTTAAACAACAGGATTGTTTGTTTAGGAATTTCCAAAGAATCCCTTTAGACAACAACTCAACTAAATGCAATCCATATCCACCACTGGAAGCCTTGCTTGGTTAGAAGAGATGGCCCCCTCAAGCTTCATGTTCCTCATTCCTAGTAACCCTCATCAGGATTTTCTTCATACATTCCATGAAGTTTCAACTGTGCTAGGTTTTCACAGCCCATTCCTAGTGTCTTCCAAGTTTCAACCTTCTTTTTCTGTATTCTCTCTCTTTAACATTCCTGTCCTCACTCAATTCAGATCGACTGCTGTCAGCAGCCACCACTCCCCCAGGTATACTCTTATATTCTATTCCCCACTCATAAGGAGGGTCATGCATTCCCCACCAGATATCAAAGACCAGCATTATTATCCAGGATAAGCTGAAGAAGGCAGTGAGTTGTGGCATAAATGATTGGGATTGGTTCTCATGGTAGCTGATAGGGGTCTTGCAAAGACTGGCAGGGAATTAATTTAGTCAGCAATGCTGACAGTAGCAAAGTTTAATTAGCTGTGTAATATACTCTCTGTGACCAGCTAGAAATTCTGAACTTTTAACTCTTAAGGGTCTAGTGACAATGAAAAGGAGAGAAAATCATGTACACACATGTTCACACTGGTTGAAGAAAAGCAGAATCTAACTAAAAATGTCTACCAAGCAAGTTACAATTACACACACACATACACACAAATATACATAAATACACATATACATACATACATATATACATACATACATACACACACATAGATAAAGACAGACAGACAGATACACACGCACACACATATATATAAAGATACATATTTACAATTGATGGATAGAGCAAAGCTCTAATGAGTAGGCTCTGATGTTTTGTTTTTGCTTTCAACTTTCTATAGATTTTCAGATATAAGTTCTCTATGAAAAAAAGGATCTCATAGATAAAATTTTACACAAGAGAAACTTACAGCAGGATGTTGATAATAAGATCAAAGTATTTTGTTTTATTTGTGTTTCATTCCATAAGTTCATTATAAGTTCAAAGCAATAGTTTTATATTTTCATAGTCTTATTTTTCTCATGATGCATACCTGTGGCCCCCTCCTTGTTCCTGACGAGATGAATATTTTTCTGTGATTATAAATCTTTCTCAAGCCTATGTCTCTTACATGCTTGTAGTCCATTAATGTATGTTACTGTTTATCAGACAGCCATTACTTACTATTCTATGGGAGAATGAACATACTTTTCTTGATTCTTACTTAATAATATATTTTTGGCAAAACAACTAAAACTGTTTTCCTAGACTTTCTATCAATTACTCTAACTTCCTAAAATTATTTGAATCAAATCAGTATTTCTATAAATTCATTAATTCATTTAATCCTCATTTGTTCTTAAAAATTCATCATTATGTTTATTTGCAGAAAATTGACACAATAAGGTGATCTAATACCTAGGAATCAATCAAAACAGACTATAGGCAGAAAGGTCTTTTTTTGTCAACTACGTTATATCAGAAAAATGTGGAAAACAGCAATGACACACATAAAAAGCCACATCAGCAGCAAGAAGCAATCCTGGGACCAAGCCCCTGGGACCATCCATTTCCAATATACCTTACACCACTAGAACAAAAGAAAGTAATTAAACCCAAGTGGAATGAAAGGCAAGAAATAATCAAATTTATGGCTGAAATCAATTATAAATGAGAACAATACAAATCAATTAAACAAATAATTGACTTTTTATAAAATTAACAAGATAGATGAACCTTTATCCAAACTAACAAAGGAACAAATACAAATTTAAAATGTCAGAAAGGAAAATAAGAACATAACAATAGGTGAATAGAAAATTAAGAACATCATAATGACATAGTATAAAAACCTGTACTCTGCAAAATAAGAAAATTTAAAAGAAATAGACATTTTTCTTATCAGAGGCAAATCAGCATCAGATAAGCAATTTGAATAAATATACATTCACTGGTGAAATAGATGTGCTTATTAAAATATCACAACAACAACAATAAAAATCCCAGGACCAGATAGCTTTAGCACAGAGTTCTAGCAGACTTTCAAAGAAGAGTGATGCCAATACTCCTCCAATTATTTCATAAATTAGAAACAGAAGGAACTTTTCCAAATTTGATGAGACAATAGTTACCCTGATACCCAAATCATATAAAGACTCAACAAAGAGAATTACAGATGGATTCCCTATTGACCATAGTTGTAAAAGTACTCAGTCTGAGTAAAATCAAACCAAATCAAACAACACACATCAAAAAACATCCACCATGGCCAAGTAGGCTTTATCCTAGAGATAAGAAAATGGTTTAGATTACGAAAAACTATATGAACAATTGTAACCCACCATAAACACTAACTAAAGAAACACACACACACACACACACACACACACACACACACACACACAAGCAATCATCTCATTAGATACAAATTACCTTTGACAAAATCCAACACCCTTTCATGATAAAAGTCCTGATAGGATTAGAGATACAGTCACATACCTCAACATAAAGGCAATTTGTAGCAAGCCTAAAGCCAACATCAAATTAAAGGGAGAGAAACTTAAAGCAATTCTATGAAAATGAGGAATAAGACTTGGTTGTTCTTTCTCTCCAGAATAGCAATTGATATCTTAGCTAGATAACCCTAGTAGAAGATTAGCTGTGAAATATCCTTTAACTAATTGGCATGGAAAGGGACTTTCTAAACAGAAGTACTAAGACCAACAATTATTTAAAAAGGACCTCATAAAACCAAATGAATGGAAGAGTTAATGCAATGTTCAACATCCTAAACCATGAGGAAAATGCAGACTAAAGCTACACTGAAACTCCACCTGACACCTACCAGAATGACTATGATCAGTAACGCAAATGAGTGATCATGCTTTTGAGGATGTGGAATAAAAGGAAGAGTTCTCCATTGCTGTTCGGAATGAAAATTTGTGCAGCCAATGTGGAAATCAATGTAGAGATTTCTCAGAAACTGAATATAACTTACATCAGGCTGCACCACCTGGTCATATACACAAAAGATCATTTATTCTACAAGTATACTTTCTTAACCATGTTTATTGCTGCTCTAGCCATAATATCCAGAATTTTAAGACAAACTAGATTTTCCTCAATATAAGAAATAACAAAGAATATATCATACATTCACATAATGAAGAATTAAGCAGCAAGCAAGTGGATTGTACTAGATATGGTGTTAGTTAGTTAATACAAGAATATTAGGAATTAAATAAATAATAAAAAATGTATAATCTGTAGATCCAGAGAGGATAGGGATAGAAAAAAAGGATTCAGGTAGATATATGAATCTCTATGGAAGGGAAATTAGAATACGACATATATATATTATACATATATATGCAATCTAGTATGGAATATTTTACTGCAAACATTGAAGGTAAGTGCTTTGTAGTGCACACAAGAATGAAGTTACCCATTATAATTAAATAACTATATGTTGTATATTTATAAAAACTAATTAAAATGTCTCAATAAAACAAAATGAGAAATTCAGATAGGTGACTATTATTTCTAACAACTACAGGGAAAGGAAAAGATAAATAATGCAGAGAATGAGTCACATGATCAATATCAAATTCAAATCCAAAAAGAGCAATGAAATTAAATATGAACAATATTTACATTATAATTTAAAGGAATATGTTAAAATAGCTGAGAAATACATTAATTATATGCTGCTTTAAAAGTGAAGACATGGGAAAATAAATACTAACAGCATAAAAAAACTGAATTACAATCGAAGTGTACAGGCTCAGGGAAGACAGAGAATATTTTATAATCAATCTTTGCAGTGTTTTCTCAAAGCATTTCTTAAAATATATACACATAAATTCATTTTTTAATATAGAGTTATAAAAGGTTAAAAAAACAATGTAACGAACAACATAGTTTTTATTTTAGATATAGATAAAAGATAGATTATATATATATGTATATTTATATAAATATATATCTAAATGATGGATAGATGATTGATCAGATTTAATAGAGAAACTAATAATTATATTGAAATAATAACCATTCCTTTTTAAATGGTTGATAAAAATAACAAATTAGGTCATCAAAGATAAATCATAGTGATGAATACTGGCAAAAAAGGGACCACATTTGACACTTACAGAAATTTTAATTAATCAATTCCAACATCATTTCACCATTAACTTTGGATTGGCTTTATTCTTTAATAGTGTAAGGAAAAAAATACCTATACATTTCTTTAAATATATTGCCACTGTAACTTATTATCTGTAATACATGAATTTCTTAATACATTAAATGAATATATATGAATAGAAAAAGACACACATTTGTCTTGCATTATTTAGAGTTAAGTACATCCACAGTTAGCACATGAAAATTAAATTGTAGATTTCAACAGGTCTAATTTATTCCTTGTATGAATTACTAAACTTGCCCAACCAGTTGCTGTTTCTGACCTTTTCTATCTTAAATTTCTATCCAAAAGAATTGTGCAATGTCATAAATGCCTTAGGAATTTAACTGTGCTACTGTTCTTTTCATGTGACTACATATAGTTAAATCATTAAAAAGAACCCTCACCGCTTTGCAAATAGTTTCTGAAGAATTTGTAATAATGCTGAATTTCAGCTCTGTTGTACATCTAATTCATGTTTAAGGAGACTTAATGATGCTCACTCTCTGCTACATTGAGTTTTGTGCAATCATCTTCCTGGAAATTCCAAATATAGCACTGAAGGGAAGAAGAACTTTTATGTAACTTAAGAAACTCATGGCCAGAAATTGATTAAGTGCCATGATTCCTGCCTGCTGATTGACTGATACATAACTAACATTTTTTGCTCATAACATCATATTCAACAATATTTATTTATTTAATATTGATAATTCTTTTGATAATTTTATTGCTATTCTAAGATTGTTACTATCTAAGGTTATATTCACTTTCATTGAACTTATGTTTGACTAAATCCATCTATTTCATATAATAGATTACTGTTATGTAGTCAATTTTTACTGTCAAGAAATAAAATTACCTTTCCTCATTATGTGACAGAAAATAAAATTTTATCCTAAGTACATGTAGACTTTCTTTTTTTATAATTGATTCATAATACAATTATATTATTTCCCCTTCCCTTCCCCCCCAAACACTCTCATATACCCCTTATTTGCTCCCTTTGAAATCCGTGGCCTCCACCCAGAGATTGCAGCACCAGGGGATCCATCCCACACACAGGTGACAAATGTGAACACCAGGGACACCAGGAAGTGCCTACCAAGAGGAGACAGACATAGCCAGACATAGTTTCAGGAGAGGCTCTGCCAGAGTCCAACAAACATGGAGGCAGATGCTTGGTTGTGACATATTGGATAAACTTAAATGAGGGAGTATATGAGCATTACTTTTAAAGTTATAAATAAACAGTGCTAGAAAAGTCAAGGAGCATTGAAATCACTAGTTAGATTGTAGCTATTTCTTCATGGTATTTGTGTCTACAAAAAGATTTTTACATTTATAATAATTTAAATACTTGTACGTAAAAAGGATGTTCTCCTGAGTTTAAGGAATGGTAAACATTAAAATACATGCTCTCCCATTCAGAGAGATACTGAGACTTTTCATTCTCATTTATTGAAGTGAAGTCTTCAACTAGATGTTTCATGTGAGCATTTGATATATTTCTCAGCGATGTTAGCAGATATTTACAATAATTATGATATTACATTGTAGCATGCGTTTCTTCAAAATTCTTAAATATTTAATGGAACAAAAATATTAAACTTGGCAAAGTATCTTCATTACAGTTCTATTTCAATATCCAGAAATTAGAAACAACCTAGATGAACATTAATAGAAGAATGGATAAAAATGGGGACAGAAGAAGGGCTACATTTACACAATGTAGTATTACTTTCTACACTAAAAAAATTTATCACTAAAAATGATATTATAAAATCTGCATGCTATTATATGGAACTAGAAATCATCTTGAGTGAGACTCAGAAAAACAAATATGATGTATGTTTGCTTTTATATGAATACTAAATGTTAAATCAAAGATAATCAACTATAATCTATAGAACCACAGAATGGAAGTATAGATTAAGGGACTGTAAGGAACAGATATAGCTTGTTAGAAAAAGGAAATAAAATAGATAGACATGGATTGAATGGAGGGTAGTCAAATGGAAGGCCAGGAAAAGGAAGAGAGGATTGTGAGAGGGAATATGGGAAGAAACACCTAAAGTTAAGGGTCATTTGGGGCACAGAATAGAAACTTAATATAGTAGAAATGTTCTAAAAATACACAAATGAAAGTAATTTTTATAAAAAAAATACCAAATAATGGGGAGAGAAAACCACAATTAATTGTCTCATCACTCAGCAAAGCTCACAGTACTATAATTGAGTAACAATTATTAGGCATTTGTCATAGAAATCTCATGACAATTCCCAAACAATTTCTTCTTTTTCTAAGAATATAATTTACTATAGTTGTTTGAATATGAATATGAGGCCCCCATAGACTCATGTGGTCGAAGCTTGTTTCATAGGGAATGACACTGTTAGGAGGTATGCTCTTGTAGGAGTAGCTGTGGCCTTTTTGGAGGAAGTATGTCACTGTGTAGGGAAACTTTGTTATCTCCTATGCTCAAGCAATGACTTGAGTGGAACATAGCCCACTTTTGCTGCATTAGGATAAAGATGCAGAACTCTAGGCTCATCCAGTACCATGTCTGCCTGCATATTGTCATGCTTCACATGAGGACAATAATGAACTAAACATATGAAGCTGTAATCCATCCCCAATTAAATAATTTCCTTTACAAGATTTGCCAAGGTCATGGTGTTTCTTCATAGCAATAAAACCCTAAGAAACTGATCTAATAAAAAAAACGCAGTGGTAAAATGATTCTTAGTATACTATGATATACTCATAGATCAGTGCATAGTTTAGCCATCATCAGAGGATCTTCCTCCAGTAGCTTATAGGAATAATATACAGAGTCACAGCCAGATATTTCACAGAATGTGGAAGACTTTGGAACATTCAGCTATCAATAGCCTCAATCAAACACCAACCTTCAATTTGTAGAGCTGGTTGTCCCTGGTGGAAACAGTCTTCTAGGGATCCAGGCAGAGCTGGTAGTTCTTGATAGTTTCAAAGTGTTGGTTGTCCCAGGTGGTAGCAGGCCTATGGGAATTCATGCAGAGTTGAGGCCTGAAAAATGGAGAGCATTGGAGGCAATGTGGAACTTGCTGGTGCTGGGTTTGCTCAGATGGTCTGGGACTTGAAAATTGGGCAAGGGGTCTCATCTGGTGGTCTCTGACGAGTACAGACATCATGATTGTTGTTAGAAGTGTAGACCAGAGGATAGAGGACAGAAGGTACATGGCAGATCTCAAAGCTGCTGGGTTTTTCTGGGACTCATCAGGCAGAAATTTGGGCATAGGGAAACTAGCTCTACCTGCAATTTCAGAGGCCTGCTGACATCAGGAACAACCAGTTCTATTTGTAGTCTGAGAGAAGCATGTTCCCATGAGGAACTCACAGGCCTACTAATACTAGGGACCACCAGATGGTTACAGTTCAGTTGAAAAACATAATCAACAAAAGCCAGGAACACATCGCACTACCAGTACCCAGCTGTACTACTACAACAAAGCCTGAATACCTTAACATGACTAAATCACAAGAAAATTACCTTAAGTCTAATGCTCTGAAGATGATAGAGACCTTTAAAGAGGTAATTAATAAATCACTTAAAGAAATCCAATCAAATTGGTGAAATAATTGAATAAAACTGTTCAAGATCTGAAAATGTAATTAAAAGCAATAAAGATAATACAATCTGAGGAAATTCTGGAGATGGAAAACCTAGGAAAGAGAGCAAGACCTACAAAAGTATCACCAACAGAATACAAAAGATGGGAGTGAGAATCTCAGACAGAGAAGATATCATAGAAAAATTAATTCATCTGTGAAAGAAAATGCTAAAGCTAAAGAGTTTCTAACACAATACATCAAGGAAACTTAGGACACTATGAAAAGTCAAAATCTATAAAGGTATAAGAAGCTTTCTAAATATCAAATAAAGTGGACCAATAAATAAAATCCTCCTTCTACATAATAAAAATACTAAATGTACAGAGCAAAGAGAATATTATAAACCTCAAGTGCTAAAGTCCAAGTCACATAAGCTACAAGGGCCTGGGCAGATGTCTTGCAGCTTTTAAGAGACCATAGATGGCAACTCAGACTACTATATCCAGCAAAACTTTCAATCACCATAGATTCTTTTTCAAAACCTTCTTTATTCAGAGTTCTTAAACACTTCAAGCTCTCTTTTAGCCCACTGACTAGAGGCCAGGAGAAAGTTTATAGGAAAAAAGGTATTGTGGACCTGTGTAGATGTAGTTCTTGGAATGATTCCATTCTTCATTATCAAGATATCATTAGTCCACTTCAACAGCTATTACCAAATGTATCAGTAGGAGTGGCATAATTTAGCAGAAAGAGCAAGGCTCTACTGGATTTGCACAAGTCAGCAGAAATGGTAGAATTAGCTGGAATACCATGAGAATTTCTTGGGTTTATTTCTCTGTAAGAAGGAAAGAATAAGGAATACCAACTAAGACAAACAAAGCATTGCACAGCATAGCAATGCAGAAGCATCCTCTTGCAGTGTGTGGGGGTCTTTTTATATTATTTCTAAACATCATGTGCCCTCTCATATATTTGTTTTCAGCAAAATCTCACAAGCCCTCTTGGTGGTGCCAAGCATCTTGAAGATGCTATTTGATAATTTCTCAGTGCTTGGATGACCTGGAATGACCTATTACTGCTCTTTGTGGAAATTTGCTACATACTTCTTGCTTATACTTACATTTCTCACTCTTAAAGGCCACTTTTCTCTTTTAAAAAGCTAGAGCTTGGAAAACAAAATGCCAGTGCAAACAAGAATGAAATTCATGAAAGTCCCCAGGGGTAAAAATAGTTATGCAGAATATTGAGTCTTTTTCAATAACTTATTACTTAAACAAACATTTAGATCATTAATGAAGGTTACTAGTAAGCATGAGACAGAAGATTTGAGAAAAAAGTATTAAAGAAAAACAGCAAAATTCCAGAAGTAGGCAAACTCTGATAGAATCACTAGGTTTTTATATTCAACATTATACATAAGCATAGAGACCATACCCAGAGGTTAGGCATGTCCCATGGTTGAGGGATGGGATCATCCACCCAAGTCAAAATTATTAACCCAGGATTGCTCTTATCTAAAGGAAACGTGAGGGTAAAAAGTGGAGCAGAGACTGAAGAAAAGGCCATCTAGGTGTCCATCCCATTTGCTTACACCAAACCCAGACTCTATTGCTGATGCCATGAAGCACTTGCTGATAAGGTCCTGGTATAGCTGTTCCATGAGAGGCTCTGCCAGAATTTGACCAATATGCAAGATGAGGATACTCATCCCCCTTTCAAAGGCTTCTTTGAGGATGCTCCTCCACTCACCCACCAACTCTAACCTCTCTGCCCTAGAATTCCCCTATATTGGGGCATCAAGCCTCCACAGCACCCAGGGCCTCTCCTCCCATTGATGCCAGATAAGAAGATATAAGGTAACTAGCATGGATGTATAAACAGGACCCATCATTCTGTTGCATACAAGAACATTTCAGCAGCACAGAATGACATTTCTTCAGAGAAAAGGCTAGAAATAGGTTTTCCAAGGAAATGAATCCAAGAAACAAACTATAGTAACCATTCTGATATCTAATAAAATAGACTTTCAACCAAAAGGTATCAAAAGACCTGCAGAAGGGTACCTTGTACTCGTAAAAGTAAAAATCCAAAAAGATGACATCTCAATTCTGAATAGCAATGTTCCAAATGCAAAGTCACTTACATCTGTAAAAGAAATATTACTAAAGCTTAAATCACACATGAAACCTTGCTTTCATCAATGGACATGTCAGTGAAACAGAAAGTAAACAGAGAAATAATGAAACTAACAGGAGTTATGAATCAATTGGACCTAGCAGATATCTACAGAACATTTCATCCAAACACAAAAGATTATATCTTCTTTTCAGTACCTTATGGAAGCATCTGAAAAAAATAGTCATAAAGTCAGTCACAAACCAAGCCTCAATCGATACAAAAACTAAAATAACTCTTGTATCCTATAAGACCAACATGGATAAGAGTTTGACTTCAACAATAGAAACACACTCATGGAAATTGAATAACTCTCTATGCAATGATCTCTGGGGCAGGAAAAAATAAAGGAATTAAAAACTTTCTAAAACTCAATGCAAATGAAGCTGCAACCTACCTCAAATTATGGGACACAATGAAAGCTTTACTAAGAGGAAAGTGCCTCCATAAAGAAATTATAGATGATTTCTTTCCCGAATCAATTCCCCCTGCTCATCACTGAAACATATAGGGTAAACCCAGCTGCCCTGAGCAGATTACTATCTCTCTTGGTCCTCCATTTTCCTTTTACATTTCTGCCAAACTTCATCAGATCTGCAGATCTGTAAACATACAGGTTAGATTCCCTTTCCGAACCCATTATCCTTGCCCACCACTGAGCCCTCTTGAGCATTTCCAGCTATTCTGAGCAGGCTGCTATTCCTGCTGGACCTCTATTCTCCAGCTATCTTTCAACCAATCTTCATCAGACCTGAAGATCCAGAACAGATAGGTTATATTTCCTTTTGGCACCCAATTTCCTTGTTGGTTGAGTCCTCTGGGGCATGCACAGCTGCCCTGAGCAAATTGCTATCACCACTGAACCTCCATTTATCCAGAAATTCTCCACCCATCTTCATACAACTTTCTCATCTGGAACCTTACAGCCCAAGGATATTCACCCAGAGACCTACCATATCAGAATAATTGAGAACAGTCCCAGTCCCAATACCCGAAGCCAGGCAGGAACCCCAGTAGAGCAATAGGGACACTGACCTACCAACAAAATTTTCAATCCAAAATTTATTCTGTTAACAAGAAATGCAGAGCTATAAGATGGAGACTGAAGGAATGACCGACCAATAAGTGGCCCAACTTAAGAACGATCCCATAGGCAAGTACCAATTCCTGACACTCCATTATGCTTGCAAACAGTAGCCTAGCATGACTATCATCTGAGAAGATACATGCAGCAGCTGAATCAGAAGGATGCAGAGACCCACAGCCAAATAGTGGATGGAATTGGTGGACTCTTACAGAAGACAAGAGGGAAAGATTGCGGGCCCAAGAGAATAGCAACTTCCTAAGAAGACCAACAGAGTCAACTAACCTGGATGCTTGGGTTTCTCAGAGACTGAACCACCAATTAAATAGCACACACAGGCTGGACTTACACCTCTTGACCCATGTGTAGTAGACTACAACTTGGTGTTCATGTGGGTCTCAAACAACTGGAGAAGATGCTATCACAAAGATTTTTGTCTGTATGTAGGCTAGAATGCTTTGTCTGTCCTCAATGGGAGAGTCCCACAGAGACTTGATGTACCAGGGCCAGGGTATACCCCAGGCAGCAACACCCACTTAGAGGAGAGAGGGAGGCCAGAAGAATGGTGGAAGTGGGTAACTCAGACGGGGCAGTGAGCAGGATAGAAAGTGAATAGATAAAAATTTTAAAAATGACTGGAAAATACTATCAAACAAGTAAATTTTTAAGTTTTAAACTTAAAAATGAAAATTGAAGCAATTTTACAAAAAGACAAACTGATGAAATCCTGGAGATGAAAAACCTAGGGAAGAGAACAACAGCTGCAAGCATTGTCAATAGAATAAAAGAAATGGAAGAATAAATCTTAGGTGTAGAAGATAAATTAGAAAAAACTGATTCATCCATCCAGGGAATATTAAATCTAGGAAGTTTTGAATACCATGAAAAGAAGGAACCTAAAAGTTATAGGAATAGGAGAAGGTGAAATGTCCCAGCTCCAAGGTTCAGAAAATATTTTCAACAAATTCACAACAGAAAACTTTCTCAAGCAAAAAGAGCTGCCTAACAGCATACAAGGCACTTATCGAACACAAATTAGACAAGAGCAGAATGGAAAATTCTCCAGATACATTATATTCAAAACACAAAACCAGAAAAAAAAAAAAAAAAAAAAAAAAAAAAAAAAAAAAAAAAAAAAAAAACAAAAAAAAAAAAAAAAAAAAAAAAAAAAAAAAAAAAAAAAAAAAAAAAGGCCAGGTAACATACAAAGGCATACTTATCACAAATATACCTGACTTCTCAATACAGACTCTAAGTTAAAAGGGCTTGGACAGATATCTTGCAATCTCAAAAAACAAACAAACAAACAAACAAACAAACACCCCACAAAATACCAATCTAGGCTACTAAACTTAATAAAAGCCTCAATCACTATGGATGGTGCAAACAAGATATTTTAAGTTATATCCAAATTTAAACAATACCTCTTCAGAAATCCAGTCCTACAGAAAGTACTAAAAGGAAAATTCCAACCCAAGAAAGATAACTACATCCAAGAAAACACAGAAAATAATCTCATAACCATATAAACAAAGGAAGTAAATACACACACACTCACTCACACACACAAACACACTAACACCATGACACACAAACACACTAACACCATGACATCAAAATGACAGGAATTAACAATCACTGGTCATTAATTCCTCTCAACATAGACAGACTCAATTTCCCAACAAAAACATATAGACTTGCAGCATGGATGAGAAAACAGGATCCATCATTCTGCTGCATATTAGAAACACACCTCAATAATAAAGATAAACATTACCTCAGAGTAAAGGCCGCAAAAGAAGTTTTCCAAGCAAAAGAACCCTTGAAGCAAGCTGGAATAGTCATTCCAATATCTAATATAATAGACTTTTAACCAAAATTAATCAAAAGAGACAGGGAAATACACTTCACACACATCAAAAAAAAATCCATCATGGTAATATCTCAATTTCTTATATCTATGCTCCAAACACAAGGATACCTATATTTGTAGAACAAGCATTGCTAAAACTTAAAGAGAACATTGAATTAATAGTGGCAGACTTCAACAACCCATCTGAGCTTCAGCAGGTCATCTAGACAAATCTAAACAGAGAAACAATGAAACCAGCCTAAATCATGAATCAAATGGATTTAACAGACATCTACAGAATAATTCACCCAAATATTAATGAATATATCTTCTTCTCAGCACCTCATAGATACTTCTCCAGAGCTAGGCATATAAGAGGTTACAAAGCAAACCTCAAAAGATACAAGAAAATTGAAATAATGTCCTATATCTTCTCAGATCACCATGAATTAAAGCTGGATTTTTAACAACAGAAACACAAAAAAGCCTACACATTAGTTAAAGCTAAATAAATCTCTACTCAGTCACCACTGTGTAACTGAAGAATTAAATTGAAGAATGTATAGAATTCAATAAGAAAAAAGGAGCAATATACCCAAATATACAACACAATGAAAGCAATGTTAAGAGAAGGTTCATAACACCAAGTCCCTTCACAAAGAAATTAGAAAGTTCTAATGTCAGCAGTTTAAAAGTGCACCTGAAAGCTCTAGAATATAAAGAAGCAAATACCCAGAAGAGGAATATAGGCAGGAAATGTTCAAAATCAGAGCTGAAATAAATCAAATAGACACAGTAAAATCAATACAGATAATCAATGAAGCCAATAGCTGGTAACTGATAAAACCATCAAGAAACATACCTCTAGCCAAACGAACTAAAATACAGAGAAACACTATATAAAAAAGTGTTTTATTAAAAAACTAACTAAAAGACAGAGAAACACTATATAAATCAGAAATGAAAAGGGAGAGATAACAACAGACACTCAAAAATTTCAAAGAATCATTAGATCTTACCTGAAAACCCTGTACTCCACAAAATTGGGAAATCTTAACAAAATGAGTGAGTTTTGAGACTTACCAAATTTGAATCAAGACCAGGTAAACTACTTCAACAGTCCTGTAACCCTTAAGAAAATAGCAGCAGTCATTAAAAGTCTCTCAACCAAACTAAGCACAGAGCCAGATGGTTTAAGCATATAATTCTACGAGAGTTTCAACCAGGAGCTAATACCAACACTCTCCAAACTATTTCACAACAGAAATAGAATCAACACTGCCAAACCCATTCAATTAGGCCACAGTCACTCTGATACCTAAACCACACAAAGACACTACAAAGTTAGAAGCTTTCAGAAGAATATATAAAAATTTATCAATGAAATTCACAATAATAGAAACTAATAAAATCACATGATCATCTCATTATATGCTGAAAATGCTATTTTAAAAAAATTAAAATAAAATAAAACCAAAGTTTTATCCAAAAGGGAAAAGTGAATATTGTTGTCCGGTATACATGGATATTCTCAAAGATATATCTAACAGAAACTATAGATGTCATTGCATCTAAAAGCAATAGAATTAAATTATCAAAGCATGGAGATATTTGAAAAATCTTCAAATGTCAAAATTAAAGAGCATAAATAACCATAGATTGAATAAAGCAACACAAAATCTTGATCAAATCAGGAATTCCAAATCAGGAATAAGACAAGGCTGCCCACTCTCTCCCTATCTATTCAATATAGTACTTGAAGTCCTATGTACAGCAAAAAGACAAATAAAGGAGATCAAGGGGATATAACTTGAAAACTAAAAGTCAAAATATCCCTTTTTGTAACAGTAAGGCACTATACATAATTAACCCTCAAAGAACTTCAATAGCTGACAATCACCACTGGCAAAATAGCTGGATAAAAAATTAACTTGAAGTAAATAGTAGCCCTCCTTTACACAAACAATAATCATACTGAGATAGAATCTAGGGAGAAAATACCTCCATAATAGTTACAAATAATATAAAATACCTTGGTAACTCTAAGTAAGCAAGTGTATGACCTCTGTGACAATAACTTTATGTCTCTGAAGAAAAAAACTGAAGAAGATATCAGAAGCTGAAACTATCGCACATGAATAAGAATCGATAGAGTCAACATAGTGAAAATGGTCATCTTAACCAAAGCAATCTATAGATTCAATACAATCCCACCAAAATTTTACCAGAATTCTTTACAGAATTTTAAATACCAATTCTCAACAACTGTAGTAAAACCTGCATGTTATTGCTATAGAAACAGACAGGATGATCAATGGCGTTAAATCAAAGACATAAAAATAAACCCACACTCTTATGGACACTTGATTTTTAACAAGGAAATCAAAGTCATACAATGGAAAAGGAGATCATCTTCAACGAACAGTGCTGGTTCAGTTGGGTGTCTAAATGGATGCAAATAGATACATATGTATCACCCTGCACAAACTTAAGTCTAAGTGGATTAAAGTCCTCCACATAAATGCAGATACACTAAATCAAATAGAATAGAAAGTGGTAAATAGCCTTCAGTTCATTGGTGCAAAAGACAAATTTCTAAACAGAGCACCCACAACTCAAACACTAAGATGAACAGTGAATAAATGGGACCTCATGAACCTGAAAAGCTTCTGTAAGGTAAATGACACAGTGAATAGGAAAAAAAAAATTACAGACTAGGAGATCTTCACTGACCCAACATCTGACAGATTGTTAGTATCCAAAATCTATAAAGAAGTTAGACACCAACAACCCAATTAAACTAATTAAAAAATGGGGTACAGTTTTAAACAGAAAATTCTCAATAGAAGAATCTCTAATGGCCGAGAAATATGTAAAGAAATGTTCAAAGTCCTTAGCAAATCAAAACAACTCTGAGATTCCATCTTATACCCATCAAACTGGCCAAGAGGAAAACCTCAAGCACATGCTGGCTAGGCTGTGGAGCAAGAAGAACACTACTCCATTGCAGGTGGGAGTGCAAACTTGAACACAAACTCTGAAAACCAATTTGACCATTTCTCAGAAAACTTGGAATTGTTCTACCTCAACACCTAGCTATAAGACTCCGAAAAATATAATCAAAAAGATGTTCCACATCCCACAAGAATACTTTCTCAACTATGCTCATAGTAGGTTTATTTGCAATCACCAGAAACTGGAATCAACCCAGATGTCCCGCAACTGAAGAATGGATAAAGAAAATGTGGTTCATTTGCACAATGAGAGAGTGCCCAGCTATTAAAAACAAGGACATCATAAATTTTTCAGGTAAATGAATGATACTAGAAAATATTAGATATTCACTTATAAATGGATATTAGCCATAAAGTGCAGGATAACCAATTGGAATCCTCAGATCCAAAGAAGCCAAATAAAATGAGAGTACAAGTGGGATGGTTGAATCTTTCTGAGAAGTAGAAATAAAATAGATATAGGAGACAGATTAATGGAGGGGAATGGGACATGGGAATCAGATGTTGGGGACTGGGAAATCAGGTATAGGGACAGTGGAGAAAAAGTGGGCAGGGGGGGAATCTCCAGGATGTGCCAAAGTCCTGGGATTGGGGCAGGTATCATAGAGTGTATGGAGGTGATTCTACCAGATTCCTACTAGAGGGAATACGGAGCCTGAAGTGACCACATCCTGTAGTGTGGCATGACTCCCAGTGGAGGCATCAGGATATCAACCCCACCACAAATCGTTTAACTCCGAATATATCATTCCTACAAAATGCACAGGAGTAAAGATGGAGCAGAAACAGAGAGAAAGGTCAACAAATAACTGGCAAAAATTGAGACCCATCTCACTGGCAAAAAAAAATAAAAATTAAAAAAAAAACAAAACAAAACCCTAACACTATTAATGATATTGTGCTACTCTTGCAAATTGGAACCTAGTATAGCTGTCCTCTGAGAGGTTCCACTTAGCAGCAAATAGAAACAGATGCAGATAACTACAGCCAAATATTAGAGCTTGGGAGTCTTGTGAAAAAGTTGGCGAAAGGATTACTGGACCCGAAAACCTGAGGTACTCCACAGGCCAACCAACAGAGTTAACTGTGGACCAACAGCACTTCTGGACACATGGGGGCTCTCAGAGACTGAACCTCCATCTAAAAAACAAGCACAGACTGGATCTAGGACTTCAGGACCTGTGTAGCAGATTGCAGCTTTGACTTCATTCACAGCCCCCAACACCTTGAGTGAGGACTGTCCTTGAATCTAAAGACTGGCCGTGGATCCATGGGAGAGAATGTACCTCGCTGTGAAGTGTCTTGATATGAGATGTTAGGTGATACCCAAGAAGGGCCTCCTCCTTCTCAGATGACTATAGAAAGTGGGGATATGGAGAGGAGCTCTATGTGGGAGCACTGGGAGGAGAGGGTGTCTGATATTGAGATGTAAAGTGAATAAATAAATTAATAAAAAATGTAAAATCAATATCAGTAACAATTACTAGAAATTTATTTTGACATTGGTCTTTTTGCTATTCTGTTTCTTTTATTATTAAATTATTTTTGTTTAATTACATTTCAAATGTTGCCCACCTACTTGGTCCCCCCTTGCAGAGTACTTTACCTCATCTCTCCTCCCCTTTAATTCTGAGAGGGTGCTCCCTCCCTCACCCACCCACACATTCCCCTCATGCACCCACCCCTCCACATCACACCTCCTCTCCCCCAAAATTCTCATTCCCTGAGGTATAGAGTTTTAACAGGATTAGGCACATCCTCTCCCACTGAGACCAAACAAGGCAGTTCTCTGCTACATATATGCTAAGGACCATGCACCAGACTATATGTACTTTTTGTTTGGTGGCTTAGTTTCTGAGAGCTCTGAAGGTTCCAAATTACCTGATTTTGTTGTTCCCCTTCCTGAAGGGATTGAAATACCTTTCAGCTCTTCTGATTCTTCCTCAAACTCTTCTATAGAGATTCTCCACCTCAGTTTAATGATTGGCTCTAAGTGGATCAAAATAAGCTGCTGGTAGAGTCTCTGAGGACATCCATGCTAGGCTCCTGTCTGTAAGTACAACATGGCATCAGTAATAGTGGCAGAGTTTGTTGCATGGCAATGGGATAGATCTCAAATTGAGCTGGTCACTGGATGGTCTTTCCTTCAGTCTGTGCTCTAATTTTGTCCCTGCATTTCTTTTAGACAGGAATAATTCTGGGTCAAAAAGTTAGAAGAAGCTTGGGTAGCACCTCCCTCCACTGTAGGGGGTGGTGCTGTCTATCTACTGCATGTAGTCTCTTCATATTTCTTCTCCAAACTGCTGGACATTTAGGCTAAGGTCATCTTCTTTGAGTCCTGGGAGACTCTCATTGCTGGGCATTTAGGCTGAGGTTATCCTCTTTGAATCCTGGGACTTTAAATAGGTGCACTCCAGCCCATCTTTCACAGCTGCATATTTCCATCCATTCCTCTGGCCCTCTGGGATACTGCCCTGTCTCCCTCCCTACCCAGTCTTGCCTCCTCTTCCATATCCCTCTCCCCTCTACCACCCAGGTCAGTAATCTGCATCCTGAATTTTTTTCTTATCTCTTCTAAGTGGGAATGAAGTATCATCACTCAGGCGTTCCTTCATGTGTTAAACTTCTTGTGGTCTATGGGTTGTCTCATGAGTATTCTGTACTTTTGGCTAATATACACTTATCAGTGAGTATACATCATGCATGTCCTTTTGGGTCTGGATTACCTCACTCAGAATGATATTTTCTTTATATATATATATATATATATATATATATATATATATATATATATATATATTGGATATTTTATTTACATTTCAGATGCCAATCACTTTCTCCATTTCCCTTCCCCAGAAAACCCCTATCCCGTGCCCCCCATTTTCCATTTGGCTTTTATGCAATTTTTTAAATGTTAATCAAGGGCTTTGTAAGTATGGTAATGCTCAATCAGAAGTGTAACCTAATACCCAATCTAGTTATGTAAACTATCTTTGACTAGTGGAGACATGTAAACTTCTGCCTCCATGCCCCTTCTCTCTTTCTCTCTCATTACCGAGCTTCTTATCTACTTCATCTTCTCCTCTCATTACTCCATCTTTTCCTCTCAGTGCTCCTTTCCCCTTAGCTCCTTCTACATATTACCCTTCCTATTAAAATAAAGCTTTTCTCTAAGAATACAATTAGAGCATAATTATTCCTATTTGTACCAGTGAGGTACAAGATAGTCTTAATACCCAGTCCACCCTTTTGTTGACTAGCCAGAACCTCTGCCGTCTCTCTTGACTAGAACACTTAGTTTTGAACCTGGCTTTTTCTTGGCTTTAGAATGAATGTCAGCTGAGAACCCTCCTCTCAGATCTTTTCTCTCAAGGTAAATAGCCTGGATTGGCTATGAGTCTATAGGTCTTCAATGCTGTCAGAAATCCAGAATGACTAAATTAACTGAATTTATGGGAAGCAATAAGCATAGCTTCTAAAACTTAGCCAATTTATAGAGACCGCTGAACACCTGGACAACCCCTCTACTACTGAACGTTGGAGCATCAAATCTTCAGCCTTCTGGCCCAAACTCATGTGACAGATTTTAGTGCTGCAGAATTATTAAGGGCTGGTTACTCTGTCTAGGCAGATATAATCAGTCGGCTATTCTGCAAGTGTGTCCTTTTCTGTAGATGGAGAGAGGCAATTCTTGCCTGGTGGCTGTCTTACCACAACTGGAGTAACTCCAATGATGCTCAATTTCTTCTTAGAATCCAAGACAGGAAGCTGTCAGGAGCAGACAGGTCTCTAATCAAAATGAACATTAATATAGAAATATTTGTGACATCAATTCTATGGATTTCTGACGTTTTGAAATCCAACTATACATGTAAGGTAACCTGGACTGCTGTCTGTTATCTCCTTCAGCTAATTCTAAATGAAATATAGAAAACACCCTAACAATAAACAAATAAAGTCATGAATTTGCTATAGTAACTTAACTCACAGGCTACTCATCCCAAGTCAGTTAAAAATGTTAAAGAAGGACTGGGTCTAAGTCTTGTATTTCTAAATGTGTTATACAGGCACAATGCCAATGAGAGTATCTATATTCATTTCACTTTCAAATCGATGAGAAGCTTATACCAATGAAAACCTTAAATTTGAATTCCAAGTGAATTTTGTACCATTTAAGAAATTATAACTTCATCTTGATACTAAATTATACAGATTTCTACCAATAGGATATGGCTATGCCATAAATCCTAGCTAATTCTCCCTGTTCCAACAAAATCACTGCTGTTCCCCAGAGAGACAGCCCCATATTAACCACCTTAGTCCCCAAGCCCGGGGATTAGGGGCACTGACTCTTCTTTAACTTCTTCAAGCTGATTATCGGAGACCGCGAAGAGACATCAGAAGAGGGGTGGGGGGAAGAGCAAAATGATAAGCCTCAGACGCTGTGTCCTCACTGCATCTAGATGGAACTCCCAGACACCTGAGGTTTGAATAGGTCCACTCGTTTTGCTTGATGAGTAGATACACAAAGGCTGTGCATTCTGCAATATACAATTCTCTGGACAAGTTTTAGTATCAAGAAAAAAAAATTTTTTTCCTAGAGGGCTGACATTTTTTTTAAAAAGATGTTGGTTCTAACAACTTTTCCCCCCTTTTATGTAGTTGGTTATAATATTTACATTTCAATTTTTATCCTATTATCCCATTTCACCCACCACCCACGAACACCTTATCCCATCCCCCCTCCTTATATCCCTTCTATGAGGCTGTGCCCGCACCCACCGCCAACCCCCACTACCCCCTCCTCACCCTCACACCACCCCCTTCTGTGTTGGTTTTTCATGGGACCAAGAATCTCCTCTCCCACCCATGCCCAACAAGGCCGTCCTCCTCTACATATACCACTAGAGTCGTAGGTCCCTCCCTATGTGCTCCCGGGCTGGTGGTTCAGACCCTGGGGGGCTCTGGATTGTTTGGTATTGTTGCTTTCCTCTTGGGGTCACAAACCCTTTCTGCTCCCTCAGTCTTCTAAGTTCTCCCTTGGGAAACCCTTGATCATATCAGTGGTTAGCTGTGAGCATCGTCCTCTGAATGTGGCAGTCTCTGGCAGATCTCTAAGGAGACAGCTATAATATGTTCTTGACAGCATGCATTTCCAGTCTTCTATCAATGTCTAGCTTAGGTGACAATACATGTGATGGATGTCCAGGTGGAATGGTCTCCTGATGACTCCTCCTTCAGTTTCTGTCCCATGTTTTGTTTCCATAATTGCTCCCTTGAGTATTTTTGTTACTGGTTCTAAGTAGAACTGAGGCATCCCCTCTTCGTCTTTCTTCTTCATGAGCTTCACGTGGTCTGTGGGTTGAGTCTTCACTATTCTAAGTTTTTGGGCTAACATACGCTTAACAGTGAGTAAATACCATGTGTGTTCTTTTGTGATTGGGTTAACTCACTCTGGATGGTAATTTCTAGATCCATCCATTTTACTATAAATTTCTCGAATTCATTATTTTTAATAGCTGAGTAATACTCCATTGTGTAGATGTACCACATTTTTTTGTATCCATTCTTCCATTGAGGGACATCTTGGTTCTTTCCAGCTTCTGGCTATTATAAATAACGTTGCTATGAACATAGTGGAGCATATGTCCTTGTTATATGTTGGAGCATCTTCTGGGTATATGCCCAGGAGTGGTATAGCTGGATCCTCAAGTAATGCTATGTTCAGTTTTCTGAGGAACCGCCAGACTGATTTCCAGAGTGGTTGTACCAGCTTGCAATCCCACCAACAGTGGAGGAGTGTTCCTCTTTCTCTGCATCCTCCCCAGCATCTACTATCATCTGAGATTTTGACCTTAGACATTCTGACTGGTGTGAGATGGTATCTCAGGGTTGTTTTGATTTGCATTTCCCTGATGACTAAGGATGTTGAGCATTTCTTAAGCCATTCGAGTTTCCTCTGTTGAGAATTCTTTGTTTAGCTCTGTTCCCCATTTTTAATAGGGTTATATGGTTTTCTGAAGTATAATTTCTTGAGTTATTTGTAAATCTTGAATATTAACCCTCTATCAGATGTGGGATTGGTTAAGATCTTTTCCCAATCTGTTGGTTGTCGTTTTGTCTTATTGACAATGTCCTTTGCCTTACAGAAGCTTTGCAATTTTATGAGGTCCCATTTGTCAATTCTTGATCTTAGAGCATAATCATTGGTGTTCTGTTCAGAAACTTTTCCCCTGTGCCTAGTTATTCGAGGGTCTTCCCCACCTTCTCTTCTATTAGTTTCAGTGTATCTGGTTTTAAGTGCAGGTCTTTTATCCACTTGGATTTGAGCTTTGTACAAGGAGATAAGCATGGATCAATTTGCAATTTTCTACATGTTGACCTCCAGTTGAACCAGCACCATTTGTTAAAAATGCTGTCCTTTTTCCACTGGATGGTTTTAGCTCCTTTGTCAAAGATCAAATGACCATAGGTATGTGGGCTCATTTCTGGGTCTTCAGTTCTATTCCATTGATCTTCCTGCCTGTATCTGTAACAATACCATGCAGTTTTTATTACTATTGCCCTGTAGTACAGTTTGAGGTCAGGGATGGTGATTCCCCCAAAGTTCTTTTGTTGTTGAGAATAGTTCTTGCTATCCTGGGTTTTTTGTTGTTCCAAATAAATTTTCAAATTGCTCTTTCTATCTCTGTGAAGAATTGATTTGGAATTTTGATGGGGATCACATTGAATCTATAGATTGCTTTTGGCAAGATGGTCATTTTAACTAAATTAATCCTGCCAAATCATGAGCATGGGAGATCTTTCCATCTTCTGAGGTCTTCTTTTACTTCTTTCTTCAGAGACTTGAAATTCTTGTCATACAGATCATTTGCTTGCTTGGTTAGGTTCACTCCAAGATATTTTATATTGTTTGTGACTATTGTGAAGGGTGTCATTTCCCTAATTTCTTTCTTAGCCTGTTTATCATATGAGTATAGGAAGGCTACTGATTTGTTTGAGTTGATTTTATATCCAGCCACTTTACTGAAGTTGTTTATCAGGCTTAGGAGTTCTCTGATGGAAATTTTTGGGTCACTTAAGTATGCTATCATATCATCTGCAAATAGAGAAATTTTGACTTCTTCTTTTCCTATTTGTATCCCTTTGACTTCCTTTTGTTGCCTGATCACTCTAGCTAGGAATTCCAGTACTATATTGAATAGGTAGGGTGAGAGTGGACAGCCTTGTCTAGTCCCTGATCTTAGTGGGATTGCTTCAAGTTTCTCTCCATTTAGTTTGATGTTGGCTACTGGCTTGCTGTATATTGCTTTTACTATGTTTAGGTATGGATTTTGAATTCCTGCACTTTCCAGGACTTTTAAACTGAAGGGATGTTGAGTTTTGTCAAATGCTTTCTCAGCATCCAGTGAGATGATCATGTGATTTTTTTCTTTGAGTTTATTTATGTAGTTGATTACATTGATGAATTTTCGAATATTGAACCAACCCTGCATTCCTGGGATAAAGCCTACTTGATCATGATGGATGATTGCTTTGATGTGTTCTTGGATTCGGTTTGTGAGAATTTTATTGAGTATTTTTGCATCAATATTCATAAGAGAGATTGGTCTGTAGTTCTCTTTCTTTGTTGGGTCTTTGTGAGGCTTTGGTATGAGAGTAATTATAGCTTCGTAGAACGAATTGGGTATTGTTCCTTCTGTTTCTATTCTGTGGAATAGTTTGAAGAGAATTGGTATTAGGTCTTCCAGGAAGGTCTGGTAGAATTCTACACTAAAACCATCTGGCCCCGGACGTTTTTGGTGGGGAGATTTTTGATTACTGCTTCTATTTCTTTAGGGGTTATAGGGCTGTTTAGATGGTTTGTCTGCTCCTCGTTTAACTTTGGTACCTGGTATATATCTAGAAAGCTGTCCATTTCATCCAGATTTTCCAATTTTGTTGAGTATAGGCCTTTGTAGTAGGATCTAACGATTTTTTTTAATTTCCTCTGTTTCTGTTGTTTTGTCTCCCTTTTCAGTTCTAATTTTATTGATTTGAGTGCTGTCTCTGCGCCCTTTGGTTAGTCTGGCTAAGGGTTTGTCTATCTTGTTGATTTTCTCAAAGAACCAGCTCCTGATTTTGTTGATCTTTTGTATAGTTCTTTTTGTTTCAACTTGGTTGATTTCGGCCCTGAGTTTGATTATTTCCTGCCACCTACTCCTCTTGGGTATATTAGCTTCTTTTTGTTCTAACCGTTTCAGGTGTGCTGTCAAGTTGTTAATGTATGCTCTTTCCATTTTCTTTTTGTGGGCACTTAGAGCTATGATTTTTCCTCCCAGTACTGCTTTCATGGAGTCCCATAAATTTTGAAATGAATTGTTCTCATTTTCATTTAAATCTAAAAAGTCTTTAATTTCTTTCTTTATTTCTTCCTTGACCAAGTTATCATTGAGTAGAGCATTGTTCAGTTTTCATGTGTTTGTGGGCTTTCCGTTGTTTTTATCCATGTCAAAGATGAGTCTTAGTCCATGGTGGTCTGATAGGGTACAAGGGATTATTTCAATCTTTTTGTATCTGTTGAGGCCTGTTTTGTGACCGATTATATGGTCTATTTTGGAGAAGGTACCATGAGGTGCTGAGAAAAAGGTATATTCTTTTGTTTTAGGATAAAATGTTCTATAGATGTCAGTTAAGACCAATTGGTTCATAACTTCTGTTAATTTCATTGTGTCTCGATTTAGTTTCTGTTTCCATGATCTGTCCATAGCTGAGAGTGGGGTGTTGAAATCTCCCACTATTATTGTGTGGGGTGTAATGTATGCTTTAAGTTTTAATAAAGTTTCCTTTATGTATGTGGGTGCCCTTGCGTTTGGAGCATAGATGTTCAGAATTGCAAGCTCCTCTTGGTACACTTTTCTTTTGATGAATATGAAGTGTCCTTCTTTAACTTTTTTGATTACTATTTGTTGAAAATTGATTTTATTTGATATTAGAATGGCTACTCCAGCTTGTTTCTTGGGACTATTTGCTTGTAAGATTGTGTTCCATCCTTTTACTCTGAGGTAGTGTTTGTCTTTTTCACAGAGGTGCGTTTCCTGTATGCAGCAAAATTCTGGGTTGTGTTTATGTATCCAGTCGGATAGTCTATGTCTTTTTATTGGAGAGTTGAGTCCATTGATATTAAGAGATATTAAGGAATAATGAATGTTGTTTCCTGATATTTTTGTTATTATTGGCATTGGAGTTATGTTTGTGTAGGGGTCTTCTTTTAGGGTTGTTGGAAGATTACTTTCTTGCTTTTTCTAGGTTGTAGTTTCCCTCCTTGTGTTGGAGTTTTCCCCCAATTATCCTTTGGAGTGCTGGATTTGTGTTTAGATATTGTGCAAATTTGATTTTTAACATGGAATATTTTGGTTCTTCATCAATATTGATTGAAAGTTTTGCTGGGTCTAGTAGTCTGGGCTGGCATTTGTGTTCTCTTAGGGTCTGTATGATATCCGTCCAGGATCTTCTGGCTTTTATAGTCTCTGGTGAGAAGTGTGGTGTAATTCTTATAGGTTGTCCTTTATATGTTACTTTACCTTTTTCCCTTACTGCTTTTAGTATTTTTTCTTTGTTTTGTACATTTGATGTTTTGATTATTATGTGACAGGAGGTATTTATCTTTTGGTCTATACTATTTGGAGTTCTGTAGGCTTCTTGTATATTTATGGACATCTCTTTCTGTAGGTTAGGAAAGTTTTCCTCTATAATTTTGCTGAAGATATTTACTGGCCCTTTAAGTTGGGAGTCTTCCCCCTCATCTATACCTATTATCCTTAGGTTTGGCCTTCTCATTGTGTCCTGGATCTCCTGTATGTTTTGGGTTAGTAGCTTTTTGCATTTTGCATTTTCTTTGACAGTTGTGTCAATGTTTTCCATGGTATCTTTTGCACATGAGATTCTCTCTTCTATTTCTTGTATTCTGTTGGTGATACTTGTGTCTATGACTCCTGATCCTTTTTTTAGGTTTTCTATCTCCAGGGTAGTCTCCCTTTGTGATTTCTTTATTGTTTCTACTTCTGTTTTTAAATCTTGGGAAGTTTTGTTTGATTCCTTCTGCTGTTTGGTTATTTTTTCTTCCAATTCCCTAAGGGATTTTTGTGTTTCCTCTTTAAGGGCTTCTATCTGTCTGCCTGTGTTCTCCTTAATTTCTTTGAGAGTATTATTTATGTCCTTCTTAAAGTCCTCTAGCATCATCATGAGAAGAGATTTTAATTCTGAGTCCTGCTTTTCTGGTGTGATGGGGTGTTCACGGCTTGCTATAATGTGGGAACTGGGTTCTGATGTTTCCATGTAACTTTGGATTCTGTTGCTTACGTTCCTGCGCTTGCCTTTTGCCAATTGGTTAACGCTAGTGCTCCCTGTACTTTCTGTCTCTGATTGAGGCTTCCTTTTCCAGTTATCTTGCTTGTTTCTGGTCTCCTTGGGGTCGCAATGTCTCTGTGATCTTCTCTAGCTGCTCTGAGTACGATGATAGCTCTAGGATAACTCAGAATATGGTGTCTCCAGCTAGGTGTCCTCTGTTCTGGTTGTAATGTCTCTTCTCGGATGTCTCAGGCTAATGTGTCCACTGCTCTGAGTGCTGTAGCTCCTCTATTATGTTTCGTGATATGTTGTCTGTCACTCTGAGTTACTTTGGTCCTCTGCCACTCTGGGTTCAGTGGATGCTCTACTGCTCTGGGTTCCTTGCACCCTCTATGGTGGGTCAGGAGGGATCCGGTGCCCCCAGAAGCAGACCGGGCGGGTGTCTGCTTCAGGCCTCAGATCCGGGAGAGAGGTGGAAGGGGTGTGCTGTTCTGCAGGGGCGGGGTTTGGGGTTCTGCTGGAATCTGAGCACTCCGTGCACTCAGCTCTGGGCCTAGGGCAGTGAGCGGGTCTTCTTACCTACTGCTCTGGGTTCCTTGCACCCTCAAGGATGGGTCAGGAAGGATCTGGTGCCCCCAGAAGCAGACCAGGCCGGTGTCTGCTTCAGGCCTCAGATCTCGGAGAGAGGCGGAAAGGCAGGATGATATTTTCTAGTTCCATATATTTGCCTGCAAAATTCATGATGCTCTCATTTTTAGTATCAGAGTATTACATGGTGTAAATCAATCATATTTTCTGTACCCATTCTTCAGTTGAGAGATATCTGGTTTATTTGCAGCTATAGCTACTACAAATAAAGCTGCTATGAACATAGTGGAACACATGTCCTTGTGGTATGATGGATCATCTTTAAGGCTTTTGCCCAGAAGTAGTATAGATGTGTCTTCAGATAGAAATATTTTCAATTTTCTGAGGAACTGCCAGATTGATTTCCAGAGTGTTTGTACCAGTTTGGAATCCTAACAACAATGAAGGAGTATTCCTCTTTCTTCACATTCTTGCCAATATGTAATGTCAATTGAGTTTTTTAATCTTAGCCATTCTGGTTGGTGTATGGTGGAATATGAGGGTCATTTTCATTTTCATTTCCCTGATGATTAAGGATATTGAATATGTCTTATGGTTCTTCGTAGCCATTCGTGATTTCTCAGTTGAGAATTTTTGTTTAGTTCTGCACCCCATTTTATATGGGTTATTTGGTTTTCTGGAGTCTAACTTCTTCATTTCCTTATATATATTGGATATTACCTTTCTATTTGAGGTACAATTTTCCAACCTGTTGATTGTCATTTCATCCTATTGACAATGCCTTTTCTTACAGAACCTTTTCAGTTTCGTGAGGGTCCATTTGGCAATTGAAAATCTCAGAGCCTGAGCCATCAATGTCCTATTCAGAAAATTTAACACTGTGGCGATGTGTTTCAGGCTCTTTCCCAATTTCTCTTCTATTATATTCAGCAAATCTGGTCTTATGTGGAGGTCCTTGATCTGCTAGAACTTGGGCTTTGTACAAGGAAGATAAAAATGAATCAGTTTGTATTCTTATACATTCAGACCTCCAGTTAAACGTGTACCTTCCCCCCCCCATTTGCTGAAAATGCTGTCTTTTTTCCATTGTATGGTTTTGGCTTCTTTGTCAAAGATCAAGTGACCATAGGTATGTGGGTTTATTTCCAGGTCTTCAATTCTATTTTATTGATCTATCAGATTGTCTCTGTTCCAAAATCATTTGATTTATATCATTATTGCTCTATATTACAGCTTTAGGTAAGGGATGGTAATTCCCCCAGAAGGTATTTTATTGTTGAGAGTTGTTTTCACCATCCTACATTTTTTGTTTTCTAGATGAAGTTGAGAATTGCACTTTCTATATTGGTGAAGACTTGAGTTGGGGATTGGATTGAGTTTGCAGATTGCTTTTGTTAAGATGGTCATTTTTTCTATGTTAATCCTACCAATCCATGAATATGGACAATCTTTTCATCTTCTGAGGTCTGCTTTGATTTCTTTCTTCAAGGACTTGATGTACTTTTCATACAGATCTTTTACTTGTTTTGTTAGTTACACCAAGATATTTTATATTATTTGTGGATATTAAGAAAGAGTTTGTTTCCCTAATTTCTTTCTAAACCTGTTTATCATTTGCATAAAAGAAGGCTTCTGGTTTTTTTTTTTTTTTTCAGTTAATTTTATATTCAGCCACTTTGCTGAACTTCTTTATCAGGCCACAGAATTTTCTGGAAGAATTTTTGATGTGGCTTATGTATACTATCCTATCATCCACAAATAGTGTGATAAATTGACTTCTTTCTTCTAATTTGTATCCCCCTGATATACATTTGTTGTCTAATTGCTCTAGCTAGAACTTCAAATATTACATTGAGTAGATAGGGAAAAAGTGTACAGCCTTATCTTGTCCCTGATTTTCCTGGGAGTACTTCAAGTTTCTCTCCATCATATTTTATGCTAGCTATTGGTTTGTTGTATATTGCTGTTATTATGATTAGATAGGTACCACAGATTCTTGATCTCTCCAAGACTATTAACATGAAGAGGTGTTGTATTTTGTCAAAGGCTTTTCAGCATCTAATGAGATGATCATGTGGTCTTTTTTATATGATTCTGTTTACATAATGGATTATATTGTTGGATTTTCTGATTTTCTTATATTGAACAATCTTTGCAACCCTGGGATGAACTCTACTTGATTGTGAGGAATGATGATTTTGATTTGTTTTTGGATTTGTTTCAGAGAATTTAATTGAACATTTTTGTTCCAATATTCATAAGCGAAATTCATCTGAAGTTTTTTCTTTGTTTAGTGTGTGTGGTTTTCATTTCAGAGTAACTGTGGCTTCATAGAATGAATTAGGTAATGTTCTTTCTGTTTCTTTTTGTGGAATACGTTAAGTAGTATTGGTATTAGCTCTTGATTAAAAATCTGAAAAAATTCTGCACTAAACCCACCTTACACTGGATTTTTTATTTGAGAAGTTTTAAATAATTGTTTCTATTTTCTTAGGGCTTATATAAGCTATTTAGATAGTTGCCTTGATCTTGATTTAACTTTGTTACAGGATATTCATATAGAAAACTATCAATTTTATCTAGATTTCGAGTTTTGTAATGTATAGTTTTTTTTGTAGTAAGATCTGCTGATTTTTTTTTAATTTCCTCAGTTTCTGTTGTTATATCTTTCTTTTTATTTCTGATTTTGTTCATTTGGACACTGTCTCTGTGCCCTTTAGTTTAGCCAAGTGTTCATCTATATTGTTGATTTTTTTCAAGGAAACAGCTCTTGGTTTTGTTTATTGTTTTTGTGTTGTTCTCTTTATTTCCAATTGGCTGCTTTAAGCCTAGAGTTTGGTCATTTCTTCCCTTATACTCATCTTAGGTATATTTTCTTCTTTTTGTTCAAAAGCTTTTTGTTATTCTGTTAATTTGCTAATATAGGACCTCTCCAATTTCTTTATGAAGGCACTTTTTCCCTTAACACTGCTTTCATTGTGTCCCATAAATTTGGTAATCTGTACTTTCTATTTCATCTAATTCTAGAAAGCCTTTAATTTCTATTTTATTTCTTCACTGTTGAAGTTATCACTGTGCCAAGAGTACTTCAGTTTCTATGATTATATTGGTTTTGATGATGTTGAAGTTCAGCCTTAATCTGTGTTTTTCTGATAGAATGCACAGGATTATTTCAATCATCTTGAATCTGTTAAGCCTTGTTTTGCATCTGATAATACAACAAGTTTTGGAGAAAGTTTGATGAGGTGCTAAGTAGAAGGCACATTCTTTTGATTTAGTTTGGAATGTCTTGTAGATGCCTGTTAAATTCTTTTCTTTTATAACTTCCGTTAGGTTCACTGTGTCTCAATTATGTTTCTGTTCTAATTCCATTGGTGAGAGTTGGATATCAAAGTCCCCCACCATTTTTGTGTGAGGTTCATTGTGTGTTTTGAGCTTTTGTAAAGTTTCTTCTGTGAATATATGTGCCCTTGCATTTGGGGAATAAATGTTCAGAATTGAGACCTCATTTTGGTGGATTTTTTCTTTTATCAGAATGAAGTGTCCTTACCCATCTGTTTTGAGTACTTTTGGTAGAAAATACTTTATTGGATCTTAGAATAGTTACTTCAGTTTTTTTTTTTTTTTTTTTTTTTTTTTGTGACCATTTGCTTGGAAAAATTTTTTGAGCAATTTTCTCTGAAGTAGTGTCTGTTTTTGTTGCTGGGGTATGTTTCTTGTTTGCAAGAACATAATGCATATCTAGACTTAGACTGTTAACGTGTGTCCTTTTCCTAGAGAATTGAGTCTGTTGATATTGAGAGATATTAAAGACCAATGATTGTTATTTCCTGTTATTTTTGTTGTTGGAGGTGATAGTGTGTGTGTGTGTGTGTGTGTGTGTGTGTGTGTGTGTGTGTATGCGTGCACGTGCATGTGCGTTTGTGTCTTCTATTAGATTTGGTGTGAGATGATAATATTACTTGTGTTTCCTTGGTTGTAGTTATTCTTCTTGGTTTGGACTTTTGTTTCTAGTCTCCTCTGTAAAGATGGATTTGTAGAAAGATACTGTTTAAATTATTTTTTTTCATGGAATCTTTTATTTTCTCCATCTATGTTCTCCATCTATGGTGACTGAGAGTTTTTCTGGATATAAAGCTTGTGCTGGGATCTATGATCTTTTATGGTCTTTATGACATATGTGCAAGATCTTTTGAGTTTTAGCATGTCTCTTAAAGTACTGGTATAATTCTAGTAGGTCTGGTTTTATATGTTATTTGGGTTTTTCCCCTTACAACTTTCATTATTCTTTCTTTGTTCTGTATTTTTAGTGTTTTTATTATCATATAGCAAGAAGTTTTTCTTTTCTGTCCAATCTATTTGGTATTCCATAGGCTTCTTGTTCATAGCCATCTCTAGATTTAGTTTAGGGAAGTTTTCTTCTCTGATTTGTTGATGATGTTATCTGGCCCTCTGAACTGAGAATATTCACCTTCTTCTATTCTTATTATTCTAAGATTTGGTCTTTTTATTGTGTTGCAAATTTCCTGTCTGTTTTAGATTAAGACCTTATTATCTTTTGTATTTTCTTTGACTAATGTGTTATCTTCTATGCTTGAGATTTTGTCTTCCATCTCTCGTATTATGTTTGTAGCTCCTGATCTTTCCTAGATTTTAAATTTCAAGGGTTACCTCAACTTGTGATTATTTTATTGTTTCTATTTCCATTTTTAGGTCTTGGACTGTTTTGTTCAATTCCTTCATCTGTTTGGTTTTGTTATCCTGTATTTATTTAAGTGATTTATTTGTTTCATCTTTAATGGCCTCCACCTGTTTGCCTGTGATTTCCTGTATTTCTTTAAGGGAGTTATTTATATTCTCCTTTAAAGCCTCTATCACCATAATGAGATGAAATTTTATGTCAAAATCTTGCTCTTCTAGTGTGTTTAGGTATCCAGACCTTGCTGTGGCAGGAGAACTAGGTTTCTATTTCTTTTGTCTAGGCTTGCATTTTGACATCTGGTAATCTCTGGTGCTAATCAGCCTGAGTATCTTAGACTGGAGCTGCACTCCTTCTAGGCAAATAGAACTGTTTCACTTGGTTTAGAGCAGGATGGCCCCTGTGTCGCTCTGTCTTGTGTCTCTGGTTAGGGCAGACCACCTGGTAAAAAGGCTGGCTTGGGGTTCCAGGGACAAGCAAGTTGATCCATGGTCCTGCTTATGGCAGACCTCCTATGAGACTGATAGGCTGTGGAGGGGGTTGTGGGGAAGGCTTGCTGCTCTGCCATGGGTTCAGGAGGAGGTGGAAGCCAGAAAGAGGATTGTTGACCTTGATCATTTTTTAAGTTTTTGATTGTAAACACACAGAACAATATTGAGTTATACACAGAAGTTACAATAAAATATTTTTTTAAAATTAATAACTTTGAAGCTTTATATAAGTTTGAAGAAGGAAATTGTATTAATATATCATAGAAATCCATCTTTGTATAGCTAACAAAAATAGTAAGTGAGCAATCTAACCATAAATTTGGCATTACATTCTTAGCATTCCTTAGACACGATAAGGAAAATTCACCCGTGTATTCTCAACAATATGCTTTATTATACAAGACTAGCATGATGACAACACAAGTTAACACACCAACTAGCATGGGGAGAATTCAACAAGTCCCTAACCCTCAGGTAAAGAGCTATAGAATGTCAATGACAGCAAAGAAGAAAAATAAGTTTCACCAACAAAGTTTTTCCACTCCTATGTGATCTACCCTGGATACAATTATATGTGAGTGATATTTCTTGGTACACACAAACATACATACATATTATGCACATGCTATATAAATTAATATATTATATTGCATTATATATGTACAAATATATATATATATATATATATATATTTAATAATAAATATGAAGTTAATTTGGAAGTGGATTTGGAAGAAATGGGACACAGGAGGAATAGGATTCTGAGAAATAGTTTTGGAATTGTGTACTTACAGTACTTATAAAAGGAGAAATTATAATTCAATTATTATATAATTATATAACCAACATAAAAGTAAATCTAAAAGGTAAATGAAAGATAAAATAAGGAAGATAATGGAAGGACAGGATAGAGGATGGGATAAAGATATGGAGAGATAACTAGCAATAAAGAATTTCTGTAAAACCATGTGGAAACTTAATACAGAAATCTCACAATTACATACATACAGAAAAGGACCTTAAATGTAAGTTTGTAGGACTGGAATAAATACCTTGTCTGGGAAATCATATACTACAAAACAAACCTCTTAGTGACAGGAACAGGATATATCTTTTGAGTTGCATGTCTCCCCATCATTACAGATTATTGTTAATGCTATTGATTATCTTCCAGAACTAATAGGAAGATCCTATTTCTGATGACACTAAATACTTATGCCATCAAACAAAGATAAATATATTTGGTGCTTAACTGGTAGCTATCACCTAATAGATTAGCATTACTGACTTTATCATCATGGTTTGTTTAACCTTACTTCTTATAGAACCCAGGACTACCAGCCTAGAAATGACACTATACACAATGCACTGAGCCCTTCTTCTATCAATTGCTAAGTAAGGAAATGAGATAAAGCCAGAGGCTCTGGAGAAATGTTCTTAATATGTCTCAAGTAGACATAAAAACAGCTAGCATATTATAATAATGTGGCTTTATACAACCCCCCCAAAAGAAATATATTCTGACACAATAAGTATATAATATGACATTGTTAAATCACCAATATTTTTCACACTAATATTTTACATAAAATTATGTAGAAATGTTAAATATGCATGCATGTTTAAAATATTCAAATTCCATGGGTTTCTGAATGGTACACATTAGTCTTCAAATTAGTAGTGTATAAAAATCTATCAGTATAAAGAGATAAATTGATCTTGGTAACATTGTATTTCCTTTTTTCTATACAAGAATCATGAACAATCATTTTCACAGCATCTCTTATTGTTATATATTGCTACTTATAATTCTATTTGCATTGAACAACACTAAACCTGGATTGTTAAATAACAGAAGGAACTTCAAGAATTTAGGATGTGTAGGTATGGGTGAGTGTGCTTGTCTAAATTAAATTGTTCTCAAGTTTCTGAGAAATGCAAGCTAATAGATATAACAAGCAAATTAGTATTCCTTTTTCTTCTCTTTCTTCTCTTCCTTCTCCTCCTTCTTCTTCCTCCTCCTTCTCTTTCATCTTCTTCTTTTTCTTTCCTTTGCTTAACTTGTCCACTTATCTATTGTCCAAACTGAAAGTTGTGAGCCTACAAAAGAGTGATTTAATCTGATGAACTAATAAAGTTGCTTTTCAAATGCAGTAAGTGCAAACAACTGGCTTTAAGTTTCCTAGAAAGTATCCACTACAGGTTAAGGATGACACAGAAAATACATCAAAATTTACTATGCCTTATTTCCCCCATTTATAATGTGGAATTTGTATATGGGTCTTGTCAAAAAGGGGATTTTACATGAATCAAATACTTCATATATAAACATGTAAAACAATGACATGCAGTATTACTGTATAGCAGTTGCAGCTATTAATATCAATATAAAAACAGCATGGACAGCACCATTTATCAATCAATATGATGAAATTATATGAATTGTACAATAATAAAACACTGCTAGACTCACATAATGAAGAGACATTTAGATTATTTAATTTGACTTGATAAGACTCAAAACCAGAATAAAGAATGTATAAAAGCCCAACTTTTATTTATCATGAATGTTATTTATCATATTGCTGTATGTTTATCTTAAAACTATTTTTTCTGGACTTTTTTTTTTATAAAAGATTGTAGAATTGTGACCACTGTACCTTTAGATACAATCAACCATTGAGTTTGTCCATGATTGGATTGATTTCTTGTAACATCTTTATGCTTCACATGAGATGAACCATTCCTTACCCCAGTTATGAACTCCATGTGTTCTTCATTATAAATGTTATAATATATTGCTTGATATTTTAATATTAATAATGCTCAAATTTTAATATCTTATTGATGTTTACATCTATGTTCATTGAAGACATGAGTCCTTTACTTTTATGCTTTTCTTTTCAATTTTGGAATTTTTTAAAAGTATTTTCATTGGATTATTCTTACATCCATAGCTGAGCTAGATAAGATCTTCTGTTGGTCTCTCATCAATATCATTACCTCTTTCTTCTATGTTATGAAACTGAGTGAATTTTCATCATTATCTCTGATGACTTTAAATATTTTATTGAGATTATACTAACAATTCTGATTCCATCTTTGATACAATTTTATTATTCTTCCTTGCATTTTTATAGTTTACAGTTTATTTTGTATAACTTTAATGAACCATCAGCTTTAGTAGTTTCACTCATTTGCTTGTGTACTTAATTCATTTTTTTCCTCAAATTTTCATATTTAATTTACTCATTGTATGTTTGGTTTGCTGTTGTTTAGAGAGAGAGAGAGAGAGAGAGAGAGAGAGAGAGAGAGAGAGAGTGCTATAAGGAGGACTACTAGGGTTATCAAATGGGAATAAAGTAAAATGATATATTTTGTGCATGACTAGCTATGCCACTACTGGGCATATACCCAAAGAATAATTCATCCTACCACACAATACTTGCTCAACTATGTTCATAGTTTGTTTATTCATAATAACTAGAAAATGGAAATAACCCAGATGTTTTTTAACTGAAGAATAAAGAAAGATAAAGAAATGTATTACATTTACACAATGGTATATTACTATGCTATTTAAAAAGTGACATCATGAAATGTACAGGCAAATGGATGGAGTCAGACAAAAATCCTCCCTAGTGAGTTATCCCAGACTGAGAAAGACAAACATGTTGTGTACTCACTTATAAGTAGTCATTATTTGTTAAATAAAATATAATTGTGCTACAATCCACAGATCCAGAAATGGTAAGTATTAAGGAGAGCTATACTCGGAACCCATGTTTTTACCTCAGAGAAAGAAATAGAATACATTATGTGGGTAGATTAAGGGTAAGTGGGGATGGGAACAGGAGGAACCACGTTGGGGAGGGATGGAGAGAATATGATAAAATTGGAAAAGACTACAGGAATTTGGGGAGAATTTGAGGACCAATGTAGAAACCTAGTGCACCGAAAACTTCCTACAATCTATGTGGATTGCAAATTAAGAATCTCAGAGCCGGGAATGACTCATCTATTTTGGCGCTGTTAGTGAATGAGTTACTAGAGACTCTCAAACATTAAAGATGATTGTTGTCAATATTTTTTTTTCCCTCCAGAATATGACATGATGTTAAGAACCTATGGATCCACTTGGACTTCAGTTTTGTGTAGGGTGATAAATATTGATATATTTGCATTGTTTTATCTGAAAGACATCCAGTTAGATCTGCACCATTTGTCTGAAGTGCATTCTGGTTTCAATTGTGTCATTCTGATTTCTTTATCAAAATTCAGTTGTTTATGGGAGGGTGGATTTATGTCTGGTTCCCCAATTTGATTCCATTGACCCATACGTTTGTTTTTAACCAAATTTAACCAATACTATGTGGCTTATGTTTGGTTCCCCAATTTGATTCCATTGACCTATGTGTTTATTTTTAACCAAATTTAACCCATACTATGTGGCTTGTAGTACAATAGCTCTGTAGTATAGCTTGAAATGCAGGTCATCGTTGGCTCCAGAGGTCTTTTTAAAAATTTTTTTATTGGATATTTTATTTACATTTCATTTATCCCCTTACCCCATTTCCTCCCTTATTCAGGAACCCCCTATCCAATCCCCCCTCCTCCTGCTTCTATGAGGATGTGCCCCTACCTACCCCCAACTCTCACCTCCCCACCCCTCGACCAGTCCCCCAGCTGTGTCTCACAGCCTACCACCCCACACCTAAGTGCTCCCAGGCTGGTGGTTTAGACCCTGGGAGCTCTGGTTGGTTGGTATTGTTGCTCTCCTCACAGGGCCACAAACCCTTTCAGCTCTTTCAGTCTTCTCTCTATCTCCTCCATTGGGAACCCCTTGATCAATTCAGTGGTTAGCTGTGAGCATCCACCTCTGAATATGTCAGACTCTGGCAGACCTCTAAGGAGACATCTATTTCAGACTCCTGTGAGGATGCACTTTCTGACATCCACATCAGCATCTATCTTTGGTGACTGTACATGGGATTGATACCCAGGTGGAATTCCAAGCAACTACATGGTGGCTCACAACCATCTGTAGTGGAATACAGTGCCCTCTTCTGGTATGTCTGAAGATAGTAACAGAGTTCTTTTAATGGTCAGGGTTGTTTTACCTATCCTGTGTTGCTTTTTGTTTGCGTTGAATATGTAGACTGCTTTGGATTGTATACCATTTTAAAAATGTTAGTCCTGACAATCTGTGAGCATGAGAAATATTTCCATCTTCTGAAATCTTCTTTGATTTCTTTCTTCAGAGACTTGAAGTTCTTGTCATATCAATCTTTTTCTTGTCTGGTTATAGTCACACTAAGATATTTTGTATCATTTGTGATTATTGTGAATAGTGATGTTTCCATAATTTCTATCTCAGCCCATTTATTCTTTGAGTAGGTGAAGTCTACTGATTTGTTTGAGTTATGTTTATATTCAGACAATATATTGAAGTTATTTATGAGCTATAAAATTTCTCTGGTGGAATTTTTGGAGTCACTTAAATATACTATCATATTATCTGAAAATAGTGATAATTTGACTTCTTATATCTGTTTGACCTCCTTTTGTTGTCTAATTGCTCTGGCTAGAATTATATTGAATAGATAGGGAGAGAGTGGGCAGCCTTGTATAGTCCCAGATTTTAGAGGGATTGCTTCAAAATTTTCTCCATTTAGTTTGATGTTGGCTATTGGTTTTTCTGTATATTGTTTTTAACATGTTTAGGTATCGGCCTTGAATTCATAGATTTTCTAAAGCTTTTAACATGAAGCGATGTTGAATTTTGTCAAATGCTTTTTGAGCATCTAATGAGATAATCATGTGGTTTTTAATTTTTGAGTTTCTTTACCCAGCAGATTATGTTTATGGATTTCCCTATATTGAGCAATACCTGCATCCTTGGGACAAAGCCTTCTTGATCACAATGATCATTTTTTATTGTTGTTGTTTAATTTGTTTTTGTTGTTTTTATTGAATATTTTATTTATTTGCATTTCAAATGTCATCCAGTTTCCCCACTACGCCTCCCTAGAAATCCCCTATCCTGTTCCCCCTCCTCCTTTTTGCTTTTATACCATTTTAATTACATGCAAGTATTAAGGTCTGTTCTAGGTTGAGGAACTAGCAACACAGTAGATGCAAATAGTCAAGAAACAAACAAGACAATAAAAACAAATAGTCAAAGAACAAGCAAGGCAATAAACACAATTCTGTGAACAGTCCCGTGATCAATGTTTCTAAGCGCTTATCAGGATGACCAAAATATCTAAGCCTACTTCCCTGTCCTAGCTCAAAATCATTTTCATGGCTGAAGCGTACTTCCTTGTTATAGACTAAGATTTAGATTCCTGCCTGAAATTACTTCTTTGTTCCAGTCTAATATCATAATCTTGCCTGAAGCCCACCTTTTTGTCCTTGTCCAATGTCATATTCCTGCCATGCAGTCCATTTTCTTGTCTTTGGTCCATGTCAGATTCTTTCCCAGCAGCCCCAAAAGCTCTCCATCTCTTCCCCATTTTTATCCCATAAACAAGACTGAGGCTGTCTTGGGTCATTTTGGCAAGAATGTCTTCCTTACCCATCGTGGGATAAGCATTATCAAAAGCAATGCACTTCTGTCTTTGGTTGGTAAGTCTCTGTGCAGAATCTTACCAGTTCTTGATTTGCCAACTTATTCATCTAATGACTCTGTCTGGGGGGGGGGGGGTCTGTTTTCAGTTTCAAGCCATGTACTTTGGCTGCCAATATGCTGATGTTGTTAAAGACAAGCTTTAACATGATGGGCAGAAATAAAAGTATTCCCAGGACAAAAGGGCTGGCATGATCAAGCTGTATGTACCATTCTTGAAGCTTGACCAAAATAGAAATATGGGTAATTTTATCAGCAATATCTAGGACATCAATGCTTAGCAGAGCAGCATTGTTTAGATTCATAAGCTAACTATGCAAAGTTACAACATCCAGAGAAGTGTTAGATTTATGCCAAATACACTGCAAGGTTCTTCAAACTTTTTCCTAATTATAATGACTAACAGTAAATTTTAGAACTAACACAAATCTAATGGCATTTGGCCTGACACTCGAGATGGCTCCTTACTCTTAAACTCTGACCCTCCTTACAATAATATGAATATGATAAAGTACAGCAATCCATTGCTCCAAATGCCTATCTAAATCCTCTTGTATATTCAACACATTAGTAACATGATTTGTTAAATGATTAACAAAAATAGTTGTTTTAACTTCTTGTGTCAAAGAAATTGCAAAAACAGTAGTGCTAGCAAATTAATGTAATTAAAGTTGGTTTTGTTTTGTTTTGTTTTGACTAGTAAGTTCTAGGATCTTGTTTCAGGGACTATTGATAATGACAATTGAAAACTTTGTAAATCTGGAAGAAAGTATTTTCAGTTTCTTTATTCTCACCATAAAGAAATACAATAAGTATTTGAAGAGATATGTACATTTATCCTAATTAGTACATTTTACAATATGTGCTCATATTAGGCATTATGGAAATCCTTAAATATGTCTAATTTTACACATATACATTAACATTTTAAAGAACAATAAAATAAATTTTTCTGTAATTGATATGCAATTAGGATAGCACAATCAACATCAATGAAGAATTTAATTTAGAGGTTTCAAGTACTGAAAACAAATCTGTCACTGAAATGCATGATTCGAGCCAAACCTGTGAAATTGGCAAGTAACTTGTTTCCCTAGAATTTCCTTTTAAATCTGTTTAAGCAACTATCACTCTGATCTTCAGACTACCTAATACCTTCTGGAGAAAACTGGCTTTCACCATTTATTTTCCGAGGTAAAAGATGTTTTTGTCAAGTTCTCTACATGTTAGTGTTTAAGCCTGGTATAGAGATGAAGAACATGATGGTCTTTATTGTCATCAGACTTAAATACACATTTATACTTTATATTCACTCTCCCTTCCTTAGCATCCTTCCTGCTTTATGGCACTTATTTGTCTCTCTCTTTTCACAATTATCATCCTGATTTTAACACAGCTTCATGGATAGTCTACACGATCCATTTTCAGACCACTGCTCCACTAAGGAATTTTTCTTTCTGAAATGTGAATTTCTTCTCAGCTCCTAACTTGATCTCTTCTGCTGACGTCTCACACACTCTGGTGCAGTTTGAAGTCCTTTGGCTTTCATTAAAGATGTTATAACAGAAATAATCAAACCCACTATTCTCTTGATTCTGCTTAAAGTCTGACTCACTTCTTCTAGTACTTGGAAGCTTTTTTCAGAATACCAAGATTCTATGATACTAAGGGAAAAAAAAACAGCTGGTTGATAGATCTCTATAACAGACATGGCAGGTTTCAGCACACTAACACAATTAGAAAGTGCACAATCAATGAAACTTACATTAAATACTGTAAAAGAAATAAAATAATTTTAACTTGACAAAGGAAACTTAACACATGTACTAACACTTGTTTGAAATCCAGATCCTGCCCCAATTTTATCCCTTGCTAACATAACATCATAGAGAACTGTAGCTAACTTCCAAATATGTCTCTGAAAATGTCCAGAACCAGTCCTCCAAATGAAGACTATTATTTCCAATATTGGATTGATTTCTAGACCAGTCCATGATTGAGTTCAAATAACTGGTCACATTTAAGAAAAATACAAGTGTCATTATAACTCCTCTTTTTGATTCTCTGTTCCACAGGGTCTAAAAATTTGAGGCAAAGCAGCTTGTCCCATCTTGGGTATAGGTAAGCAAAGGTAGGTCAGGAATATATGTCCAATATAGCTTCCCAATCACCATTGTCAGGGCACTCAGCAAGATCACAGGTCAACATCATTCTTTGTCCAGGCATCAGCATGTCTGTCTTACCCATCACTCTGGAAACCACCACACTTTTAGCACCCTGCAGAAAAAATACAGACATAACCTCTTCCCCATATTAACTGCCTGATTGAGATCATGACATGTGACAGTAAGTAAATCCTTCCCTTTCACCTATGCATGAGTATGCCTAGTTGTAGAGTGCCATAGACACTCAGCAGAAAGTAGCTTGGCATAGATTTTTTAAAAATTAATATAAAAAGAACATGATTTAAATAAATTTGTGGCATACAGGGATATATTTCCCCTTTTTTATTTTACTAAGATATTGTTTTAAAGTTCCATAGGCTCCTTACAAAATCCCTTGTCCTTGACAATAATCAGGAATCCCAGTAATATGGGTAATATTAAATTGCTGACAAGTCTAAAATGTTTGATTGCAATAGACAGTTCCATTATCTATTATTATTATTATTATTATTATTATTAGATAATTTATTTGTCTACATTTCAGATGTTATCCCCTTTATCCATTCCCCACCTCCCAGAAACCGCTTATTCTATCCTTCTCCTTCTACTTCTATGAGGATGTGCCCCCACCCATCCACCGACTCTCATCATCCATACCTTGAATTTTCTCACTTTGAGGCATCCATCCTTCATAGGACCAAGGTCTTCCTCTCCCACTTATGCCCAACAAGGCCATCCACCAGTACATACATAGGTGGAGCCATGAATCCCTCCATGTGTTTTCCCCTGGCTAGCTTTTGGACCCTGGGAACTCTGGTTGGTTGGTATTGTGGCTCTCCTCATGGGCTTTCAAGCCCCTTTAACTCCTTCAGTTTTCTCTATAACTGCTTTATTGGGGACTCCATGATCAGTTCAGTGGTTAGCTGTGATCACCCACCTCTGTGTGTCAGGCTCTGGCAGAGCCTCTCAGGAGATGGGTATATCAGGCTCTTGTCAGTATGCACTTCCTGACATTCACAACAGTGTTTAAATTTGGTGATTGTACCTGAGATGGATCCCCAAGTGAGGCAGTCTCTGTACAGACCCTCCTCCAGTCTTTCTTCCAGACATTGTCTTCATATTTGCTCCTGCAAATATTTTGTTACTCTTTCTAAGCAGGACCAGAGTCCATACTTTCATCTTTCTTCTTCTTGAGCTTCAGGTGGTCTGTGAGTCATATCTTGCATATTTTGAGCTTTTGGGCTAATATCCACTTATCAGTGAGTGTGTTCTTTTATATTGTGTATTTCACTCAGGATGACAATTTTTAGTTCCATCATTTGCCTAAGAATTTCATGAATCCATTGTTTTTAAAAGCTGAGTAATACTCCATTGTGTAATTGTACCACATTTTCTGTATCCATTCCTCATTGGAAGAATATCTGGGTTCCTTCCAGCTTCTGCCTATTATAAATAAGACTGCCATGAACATAGTGGAGCATGTAACCTTGTTATATGATTGTATGGAGCGTCTTCTGATTATATGCCCAGGAGTGATATAGCTGGGTCCTCAGGTAATGTTATGTACAGTTTTCTGAGGAACTGCCAGACTAATTTCCAGAGTGGTTGTGTTAGGTTGCAATCCCACCAACAATGGAGTTTTCCTCCTTTACCACATCCTTGCCAGCATCTGCTATCACCTGAGTTTATGACTTTAGTCATCTTGACTAAATGTATGAGGTGGAATCTCAGATTGTTTTAATTTGCATTTCCCTGATGACTAAGGATGTTGAACATTTCTTTAGGTGCTTCTTGGCCATTAGATATTCCCCAGTTGAAAATTATTTGTTGGGCTCTCTACACCATTTTTAGAGGGGTATTTGATTGTCTGGAGTATAACATTTTAAGTTCTTTGTATATTTTGGATATTAGCCCTCTATCAAATGTAAGATTGGTAACAGATTGGTTACCCAATATGTTGGTTGTCATTTTGTCTTATTGACAGTGTCCTTTGCCTTACAGAAGTTTTGCAATTTTATGAGGTCTCGTTTGTCAATTCTTCTTTTTATTGGATATTTTATTTATATTTCAGATGCCAATCCCTTTCCCAATTTCCCCTCCCCAGAGAACCCCTATCTCGTGCCCCACCATTTCCATTTGGCTTTTATACAATTTTTTAAAATGTTAATCAAGGGCTTTATAAGTATGGTAATGCTCAATCAGAAGTGTAACCTAATACCCAACCTAGCTATGCAAACTATCTTTGACTGGCGGAGACACGTGAACTTCTGCCTCCATGCCCCCTCTCTCTTTCTCTCTGTTTTTCTCTCTCATTACCGAGCTTCTCATCTACTTCATCTTCTCCTCTCCTTATTCCATCTTTTCCTCTCTCTAGGTGCTCCTTTCACATTAGCTCCTCCTACATATCACACTTCCTGTTAAAATAAAGCTTTTCTCTCAGAATACAATTAGAGCATAATAATTCCTATTTGTACCAGTGAGGTACGAGATGGTCTTAATACCCAGTCCACCCTTTTGTTGACTAGCCAGAACCTCTGTAGTCTCTCTTGACTAGAACACTTAGTTTTGAACCTGGCTTTTTCTTGGCTTTAGAATGAATGTCAGCTGAGAACCCTCCACTCAGATCTTTTCTCTCAAGGTAAATAGCCTGGATTGGGTATGAGTCTGTAAGTCTTCAATGCCGTCAGAAATCCAGAATGACTAAATTAACTGAATTTATAGGAAGCAATAAGCATAGCTTCTAAAACTTAGCCAATTTATAGAGACCGCTGAACACCTGGACAACCCCTATACTACCGAACTTTGGATCATCAAATCTTCAGTCTTCTGGCCCAAACTCATCTGACAGATTTTAGTGCTGCAGAATTATTAAGGGCTGGTTACTCTGTCTAGGCAGATATAATCAGTGGACTATTCTGCAAGTGTGTCCTTTTCTGGACAGTAATTTGTCTGTAGATGGAGAGAGGCAATTCTTGCCTGGTGGCTGTCTCACCACAACTGGAGTAACTCCAAGGATGCACAATTTCTTCTTAGAATCCAAGACAGGAAGCTGTCAGGAGCAGACAGGTCTCTAATCAAAATGAACATTAATATAGAAATATTTGTGACATCAATTCTATGGATTTCTGACGTTTTGAAATCCAACTATCTATGTAAGGTAACCTGGACTGTTGTCTGTATCTCCTCTCAGCTATTTCTAAATAAAATATAGAAAACACCCTAACAATAAACTCAAAGTCATGAATTTGCTATACTCCCTTAACTCACAAGCTAATCATCCCAAGTCAGTTAAAAAAGTGGTCTGTGGTTTGAGTCTTCGCTATTCTAAGTTTTTGGGCTAACATACACTTAACAGTGACTAAATAACATGTGTGTTCTTTTGCGATTGGGTTAACTCACTCTGGATGGTAATTTCTAGATCCATCCATATGACTATAAATTTCTCAAATTCATTATTTTTAATAGCTGAGTAATACTCCATTGTGTAAATGTACCACATTTTTTGTTTCCATTCCTCCATTGAGGAACATCTTGGTTCTTTCTAGCTTCTGCCTATTATAAATAAGGTTGCTATGAACATAGTGGAGCATATGTCCTTGTTATATGTTGGAGCATCTTCTGGGTATATGCCCAGGAGTGTTATAGCTGGATCCTCAGGTAATGCTATGTTCAGTTTTCTGAGGAACCGCCAGACTGATTTCCAGAGTGGTTGTACCATCTTGCAATCCCACCAACAGTGGAGGAGTGTTCCTCTTTCTCTGTAGTTACTATCACCTGAGTTTTTGATCTTAGCCATTCTGACTGGTGTGAGATGGTATCTCAGGGTTGTTTTGATTTGCATTTCCCTGATGACTAAGGATGTTGAACATTTCTTAAGGTGCTTCTCAGCCATTCGAGTTTCCTCTGTTGAGAATTCTTTGTTTAGCCCTGTTCCCCATTTTTTAATAGGGTTATACGGTTTTCTGAAGTATAATTTCTTGAGTTCTTTGTAGATCTTGTATCTATTAGCCCTCTATCAGATGTGGGATTGGTTAAGATCTTTTCCCAATCTGTTGGTTGCCGTTTTGTCTTATTGACAATGTCCTTTGCCTTACAGAAGCTTTGCAATTTTATGAGGTCCCATTTGTCAATTCTTGATCTTAGAGCATAAGCCACTGGTGTCCTGTTCACAAACATCTCCCATGTGCCCATGTATTCAAGGCTCTTTCCCACATTCTCTTCTGTTAGTTTCAATGTAACTGGTTTTATGTGGAGATCATTGATCCACTTGGACTTGAGTTTTATACAAGGAGATAAGAATGGATGGATTTGCATTCTTCTTGTGGAATAGTTTATAGAGAATTTGTATTAGGTCTAATTAGAAAGTCAGATAGAATTTTGCACTAAAACCATCTGGTCCTAGGCCTTTTTTTGGTTGGGAGACTTTTAATGACTGTTGCTATTTCTTTAGGGGTTAGAGGACTATTTAGATGGCCTATCTGATCCTTATTTAACCTTGTATCTGTCTAAAAATTGTCTACTTAATAGAGAGTTTTCAGTTTTGTTGAGTAAAGGCTTTTGAAGTAGGATCTGATGATTTTTAATTTCTTCAGTTTCTATTGTTATGTCTCCCTTTTCAGTTCCAATTTGATTAATTTGGATGCTGTCTCTGTACCCTCTGGTTAATCTAGCTAAGGGTTTATCTATCTTGTTGTTTTTCTCAAAGAACCAGCTCCTTGTTTTGTTGATATTTTGTATAGTTCTTTTTGTTTTGACTTGGTTGATTTCATCCCCGTTTATTTCCTGCCTTCTACTCTTCTTGGGTGTATTTGCTTCTTTTTGTTCTAGAGCTTTCAGGTGTCCTGTCAAGTTGCTAGTATATGCTCTCTGGAGTTTCTTTTTCAGGCACTTAAAGCTATGAGTTTTTCTTGTAGCACTGCTTTCATTGTGTTCCATAAGTTTTCGTATGATCTGTCTTCATTTTCACTAAATTCTAAAAAATCTTTATTATCTTTCTTTATTTCTTCCCTGATCAATTTATCATGGAGTAAAGCATTTCTCAGTTTCCACATGTATGTAGGCATTCCATTGATTTTATTATTATTGAAGACCAGCCTTACTCCATGGAGATTTTTTTAGGATACATGGAATTATTTCAACTACTTCATTTTTTTTTTATATCTGTTGAGGCCTCTTTTGTGACCAGTTATATGGTCGATTTTGCAGAAGGTACCATAAGGTGTTATGAAAAAGGTATATTCTTTTATTTTTTGGATGAAATGTTCTATAGATATCTGCTAAGTCCATTTGGTTCATAACTTCTCTTAGTTTCACTGTGTCTCTGTTTAGTTTGTTTCCATGATCTGTCCATTATTGAGTGGGGTGTTGAAGTCTCCCACTATTATTGTGTAAGGTATAATGTGTGCTTTGAGCTTTAGTAAAGTTTCTTTTATTAATGTGAGTGCCCTTTTACTTGGAGCATTTCAGAATTGAGATTTAATCTTGGTTGATTCTTCCTTTGATGAGTCGGAAATTTCCTTCATTATCTTTCTTGATAACTTTTGGTTGAAAATCAATTTTATTCCATATTAGAATGTCTACTCCAGCTTGTCTCTTGGGACCATTTGCATGGAAAATTCTTTTCCAGTCTTTTATTCTGAGATAGTGTCTGTCTTTTTCACTTAGGTGCATTTCCTGTATGCAGCAAAATTTTGGGTCCTGTTTAGCTATTCAGTCTATTAGTCTATGTCTTCTTATTGGGATATTGAGTCCATTGATGTTAAGAGATATTAAGGAAATGTGATTGCTGCTTTCTGTTATTTTTGTTATTAGAGGTGAAATTATGTTTGTGTGGCTATCTTCTTTTTTATTTGTTGGAAGATTACTTTCTTGTTTTTTTTCTAGGGTGTAATTTCTTTTCTTGTGTTGGAGTTTTCCCTCTATTATCCTTTGTAGGGCTGGATTTATGAAAAGATATTGTGTAAATTTGGTTTTGTCATGGAATATCTTGGTTTCTTTCTCTATGGTAATTGAGAGTTTTGCTGGGAATAGTACCTTGGGCTGGCATTTGTGTTCTCTTAGGATTTGTATGACACCTGTCCAGAGTCTTCTGGCTTTTATAGTCTTTGTGAGAAGTCCGGTGTAATTCTGTTAGGTCTTCCTTTATAAGTTACTTGACTTTTTTCCCTATCTTCTTTTAATATTTTTTTCTTTGATTTGTGCATTTGGTGTTTTGATTATTATGTGAAGAGAGGAATTTCTTTTCTGATCTGTTCTATTTGGAGTTCTATAGGCTTCTTGTATATTAATAGGAATCTCTTTCTTTAGGTTAGGGAAGTTTTTTTCTATAATTTTGTTGAAGATATTTACTGGCCTTTTATGTTGGGATTCTTTGCTCTCTTTTATACCTATTATCCTTAGGTTTGGTCTTCTCATTGTCTCCTGGATTTCCTGGATGTTTTTTGGTTAGGAGCTTTTTGCATTTTGCATTTTCTTTGATAGTTGTGTCAATGTTTTCTATGGTATCTTCTCCATTGAGATTCTCTTATCTATCTCTTGTATTCTGTTGGTGATACTTTCATCTATGACTTCTGATCTCTTCCTAGGTTTTCTACCTCCAAGGTAGTTTCTGTTTGTGATTTCTTAATTGTTTTTACTTCCATTTTTATGTCTTAGATAGTTATGTTTAATTTGTTTACCTGTTTGGATGTGTTTTCTTGTATTTCTTTAAGAGATTTTTGTGTTTCCTCTTTAAGAGATTCTACCTGTTTAACCTGTGCTCTCCTGTATTTCTTTAAGGGAATTATTTGTCTCCTTCTTAAAGTCCTATATCATCAACATGAGAAGTGATTTTATGTGGGGTTTTGGGCTGTGAGAGGCAGCTGGGTACCTGGTAGAGCACAGGTCTTGAACCCCTGATAATACCCTAATGGGATGGTAGATGTTCAGCTTTGCTCCTGAGCCCTGGTTCCTTTCACTTATCCACAGCCCCTCCCAAGGAAAGGTTTGTGGCCTTAGTTCACGTAGCCAGGTAGCACAGTTAGAGTGCATTACTACAGGCAGCAGAACCTCAAGAGAACTATATATTAATTAGATACCTAAAGGCCAGAGGGCATAGCCAATTAAACATTCCTTCCCAGACCCTCCTTTTTGCAAAAGATATTTAATCTCAAGCATGCCCTTAGGACATGGGGTACAGCTTCATCCACTTTCTGCCATGACAATAAATGTTTTGGAACCATGGACTTCCTCTCATCTTTGGGGCCCATGGTGGGGGACCATGGAGAAGACCTTCAACTAATGAGCTTAATCTCCTGTCAGAGGACCTCTCTGCACCATGGAGCCCACTATCTCAAGCAAGCTAGCCAAGCAAGCCATGACCCAGCCAAGCGAGTTGCCTAAACCAAGAGCCTTATCCATCCCACGGGGTGCCACCAGAGCTTCTCTTCCTTTCCCCTCTTGGCTGCTAGCAGGTCCACTCTCTATGCCCCCTATCATATTATTCCTTCTGCAGTCTATCAGCAGTGCCTGGCAGCCCAAGTGCTGAGAGCACTAGTCTCCCACCAGTCGCCTTGCTCTAGAGACCTCCAACGCAAGAGCTCTGCCCCTGCAGGACCTCAGACTGGCATCTCCCCATGCCCAGTGTGAAACTCAGTGGCTTCCCCTAGCCTGGTGTCCATAAGGCACCGCATGGAGTGAACTCAGTCAAATTTCTGAACTCCTGCCCACTCCAGCCTCCTGAGCCATGACAGATCTACAACTCAGCCCAACAGAACCCACGCCCATGCATGAGCTACAGCCCCACAATTTTAAAACCAAATTTTGCTTTTCAGGTGTCATGGGGTATTCAGGACTTGCTATGGTGGCAGAACTAGGTTCTGATGATGGCAAGTAACCATGGTTTCTGTTGCTTATGTTCTTGCCCTCACCTTTAGTCATCTGGTTATCTCTAGAGCTACCTCAGTCAATGTCTCTGACTGGAGCCTGTCCGTTCTATTATCTTGGTTGTGTCAGAACTCCTCAGAGTCTAGCTGTCTCTGTGATCCTGTGATCCTGAGGTCCTGGGTATAAGAGCTCCTGTGAGTCAGGCTGCTTTTGGGATCGTGAAATACTGATATGACCAAGCTCCTGAGATCCTGTGATTCTGTTATCCCATGTTCCCGGGCATGTTAGAGCTCCTGGGAGTCCAGACTCCTCTGGGTTTTGCAGAGCTGGTACTCTAGGACTGCTCAGGGTACCAGCACAAACCAGAATGATCATTTTTGATGTGTTTTTAAATTCAGTTTGTGAGAATTTAATTGAATATTTTTGCATCGATATTCATAGAGGAAGTTAATCAAAAGTTTTCTTTTTATGTTGGGTCTTTATGTGGTTTAGGTATATGTGTGGCTTTGTAGTACAAATTAGGTAGTGTTGCTTTCGTTTTTAATGTGTGGAAAAGTATGAAAAGAGAATTGATATTAGGTCTTCTTTGAAAGTCTGCTAAAATTCTTTCCTAAAACCATCTGGTCCTGGATGCTTTTGGTTGGGAGACTTTTAATGATGGCTTATATTTCTTTAGGGGTTATGGGAATTTTTAGATGTTTTATCTGAACATGGTTTAACTTTGGTACCTGGTATTTGTCTAAAAAATAATCCATTTCATCTAATTTCCCAGTTTTGTTGAGTATAGGCTTTTGTAGTAGGGTCTGATAATTTTTGAATTTCTTCAGTTTCTGTTGTATTTTGTTTTTGTTTTTGTTTTTGTTTTTGTTAATTTAAATACTTTCTCTTTGTCCTCTAGTTTGTTTAGCTAAGGTTTTTTTTTTTGTTTTGTTTTGTTTTGTTTTTTCTTGTTGACTTTCTCAAAGAACCAACTCTTAGGTGTGTTGATTCATTCTATAGTTCTCTTTGTTTCCACTTGGTTGATTTCAGCCCTGAGTTTGATTATTTCCTGTCACCTAATCTTTTTCAGTGTATTTGCTTTTTTTTTTTTCCTAGAGTTTCAGATGTGCTGTTAAGATGCTATAATATTCTCTCTCCAGTTTCTTTATGGAGACACTCAGAGCTAAAAATTTTCCTCTTTCTGTCTTTGTTGAAATTCAGCTTTAACCCATATGATAGAATATAATAGGTTATTTTAATTTTCCTTTTTCTTTTGATACTTGCTTTGTGACTGTTTTTTTTTGTTTGTTTGTTTGTTTGTTTGTTTTGTTTTTGTTGGTTTTTTTAATTTTGGAGAAAGCTCAGTGAGGTGCTGAGAACAAGGTATATTCTTTTATGTTAGAGTGAAATGAGTTGTAAATATTTGTTAGGATCTTTTCGTTTTAATGATTGTTAGCCACAGTATTTTTTACGTAAATTTTGTCTGGATGACGTGGTGAGAGTGGAGTATTGAAGTTTCCCATTATCAATACTCTCACAATTTGTGTGATTTAAGCATCAATGATGTTTCTTTTCTAATTGTTGGTGTCCTTTTATATAGGTCATAAATGTTAAGAATTTAAATGTCATCTTGGTGAATTTTTACTTTAATGTGTATGAAGGGTCCTTCCACATCTCTTTTGATTAATTTTGGTTTAAAATCTATTTTGTTTGGTATTAGAATGTCCAAAAATCTTTGCTTCTTAGGTCCATTTTCTTGGAAGCCCTGGATGTAATCCTGTATTCTAAGGTTTCTCTTAGATGTTGAGATGTATTTCCTCTATGTAGCAGAAGGATGGATCCTGTTTTCACCTGTATTCTGATAGACCCTGTCTCTTTAATAAGGAATTGAGTCCACTGATATTAAGAAACAAATGATTGCTAATTCCTACTCTTATTTTGCTGTTGTTGCTCTTGTTATTCATGGTGGTGGTGTTGGAGGTGTGTTTGTGTTTCCTTTCTTATGCTCATCAAAACCAAACTGAATAATGGTTTTTAAAGGGTCTTAAGATTAGGAAACTAAACAAGAAAATTGGCAATAGCCTATAAGATTTAAATATCTATCCAAAAAGGTTATATATGAATCAGCAACTTCCTTAACTCTCCAAGAAATGATTTACTTATACTTTTATTTAATCCCTGATAGATTGTCTAATTCTGAGTACCCTAGTAATGACAGAAAGTTGAATAATGCAGAGTGTGAGTATGAAGAATGAAAAAATAGGGTTCTTGCTATAACTATTTAATAATCACGCCTTATAAACATGTAAAATTATTCTGTATAATTGATGAAATAAAAGGCTATTAACAAGAAATTTGTCTACCTATTTCATATAGTTCTGAGCTAATGGATTTCTAAAGCTGGAAAAATATTTTCTTTTTTTTTTAAATCACAGTCTACAGTACTTGTGACAGTAGGTTAAACTTGGACCTGTTCTTCCAGTCTCACTTCAAAGATCATGAAAACTTTAAGAACACGAACTTTTATATCCATGCAAGCCACATCACACAGCTATGGCTTTGGTATCTGTGACAAATAGTCTAGTTACTCATTATCCAGTGCATGGTTTGGTTTATTTTTCAATACAAAAATTGTATTTCTAATCTTTCTTTATTACTAAATATTAGGCTTCTAAATTTTTGAACTTCATTATTTATTCTAGTAATATTCTGATCCATATAAGTATTGAAGTTGTTCATAACCTAGTAAAATAGATGCTATACTATGGTATTTTAGAAACAATCTATAGCACAGCATGAGTTCTACCTATCTATGTTATTTTAGGAACAATCTAGATGCAACACAAATTCTACCAATCTATTTTATGATGTACTTATATATGTGCCAGCTCAGCTTATAATATGGAAGAATGGAGCTCATTAACTACATTCCAAAATTTAATTTAATATTGGCAAGCACAGGTACCAAACATTTCAAAGGGACTTTTAATCACTATATATTTATTAAATACATAGCTAGTATTTTTAGTTTTGTAAAAATACCTTTAATATTTGATGATGCATTAGCTTTATAGTATATCCTTAAGAAATGTTAAAGAAGGATGCATTTTATTTATCTGTAGTAGTTGTACATACAAATCATCAATACTTATAGATTAAAATTTATGTTAATATTTATGAATATTGTATCATAAATGTCCATAAATGGAACAAATCCATTAAAAATACTTTTATCACATTTTGCTATAATTAAGAGGGTTTAGTATTGTGAAATAATTCTTAGTAATTGCACTTTCAAATTTTATTTTATAACTCATATATTAAGGTAAAAAATACTTATTTTAAGTCAACCACAGACTCCTGAATAGGTACTACACTTAATACACTCATATATTTGCAAATAAATAAATAAATAAATAAATAATAGATTAAAGGAACAATGATTTGTGATGTATTTTCTTGGCTAAGAATATGCCTAACACACCACAGGTGTGCTTTATATATGCTGTTGAGTAGTATGTGAGCAGTGATTAAAAGTCCCTTTGAAGTGTTTGGTACCTGTGCTTGCCAATACTAAATTATATTTTGGCACATAGTTATTATGCTCCATTCTTCCATATTCTAAGCTGAGCTGGCACACGAGGTAGACAGAGTCTGTAGTTCTAAGAAGCTTTGAAAACTTTGAAATGCATTAACAATCTGGAGCACATTAAAGGAAAAGAGGTGTTAAAGGAACAAACACACAGCCAATTAGTTGCATGAGACTGTTATCTTAATGAAAACTTGGTGATAGACATACAAATTTCAGTTTTGGAGAATATGTTGTTGTTTAATACTTATTAATTAATAAGTATCATTATTAGTATATCAATAATACTGAAGAAATAACATCCAGATGGAGATAAATGTCCATGTACAAAACACAAAAAGTTATTGTTTTTTGTTAATGAAGATTCAGGAAATTGAATACAGACATGTAAGAAGCCTTTAGTTCAGCAACACATTAGCTGTATGTATCTGAGTTCATTGACATGTTAGATATATGTGTCTGGTGTTGAGACATACTCAGGTTTAGACAACTGAGGCAAAACAGATGAGAAAGTGCAGAATTATGTTACATTAGAAAATAAATGGGATGCTGTAAACCAGTGGTTCTCAAATAATCTAGTGCTAACATCCTTTAAAACATTTCTTCATGTTATGGTGACCCTTGCTCGTTTAATGCAATTTTTTATATTATGGTGATCTGTTGCTACTTTATAACTATAATTTGCTTCATTATGAATTATATATATATATATATATATATATATATATACACACACACACACACACACACACACACACACGCGCGCGCGCGTGTGTGTGTGTGTTTTCCAAAGGCCTTATGTGACCCCTTGTGAAAAGATCATCTACTGTCAAAAAGATCATGACCCACAAGTTAACCTACCACTGTTGTAAACATAGGTGATTATTGAATGTGAAATAAAATGGGTAGATTGAAAATAACTTATGTATGGTTTTTAATCAATAGATACGTGTTTATTTATATTTCAAGAAAAAGCTTTACTTATCTTCATAGAAAGACTACAGAAACTTTTAAGACTAGGTGTGATCAGCAACACTGATTTCCACAAACTCATGGTTCTTAGTGAATAATAGAGAAGAAATGGCATTTATATATGAAACTTAGGCTCTAATCTTATACTGCTCCTGTGTGTTTATCTTTCTAGCAAGTTACATCAATTAATACATATTTTGTTAATTTTGTGGTTAAAATTCTACGTATATATGATCCTTAGAATAATGTTTCACTGAAGAAACAAACTACACTTAATTCTTTTTAATCTCTTAATTCAAATATTTAAAAATATTAATGGCAGATGAAAATTCTAAACGATATCCCTAAACTCTGTAGTGCAATCTAAAATGGGAAAATCAGGTTTTTTTTTTTTGTCCTCATCACTTTTTTGTAATGGTTTTAAAAACTATTAGAAGCTGATGTTTTTCTGTAGCCAAGAATTGACTGTCATATTAGCCATATCCATTTTCCACACTCCACAAAATCATCTGTGTGAATTATATTCTTTCTTTTCTATGTAATAGTGATTCCATTTTTACAATGATTGTTATTGTTCTTAAATTTAAAAACTTAGTATAACTCCAAATTATCAAACTGATTTGTTGAATATTTTTACTATAATAGGCAAAATATATACAAAGTTTCCTATCACCTAAAAATAAGAAAATGAATATTGAAGAAATAAAATCAAAGTTCATAATAAGTATACTTTGACCCACATGGAATAAAACTTCACATCATACAAAGACATATATATATATTCAAAAATATTATAGACTATACCACACCTTTAACTACCAAATAAATTAGGTACAAAATCTTGACACGTTATTTAACAAAAAATTATATCTGTATGCTTTATCAATTTAAGATATATGAAATATGTCCCAATGAGAAATACACACACACACATACACATAGTATACAAATATATCATCCTTGAATAATATTTAATATTCCTTGATAACAGAAATTGAAGCAGTTCATAAGAATATTGACCAACGCTGAAAATAAGATTTTTTTCAACTATCATGATCCATTTAATCCAGTAATAAAGCATTTATTTGCATATTTGCATAATTGTGGTAACTAAACTCTTTGTATGCTAAATGCTAAATAAAGGTACTTCATTGTAACCCAGAATGTCTAGAAAGTGAAGTTCCTAACACAATTGTTGGGGTCTTTTTTTAAAATTGTATAAGTTTGAGTAAATTTCTGAGCATCCACCAATGTCTGGGAGGAGGATAAATGCTTAATTTAATTGTTGTTTAGATACTGTACCAGCATTTCAAGTGTTATTTGGACAAAATCTTAAGATTCATTGGAAATGTTCACCTGTGTGCAAGGCTATGTACTCTCAGTGACATAGTTCAACACATTGATGTATGTGGCTGACTGTGAGTAACCACAAAGCTAATTTTGGGAGCAAATCTCAGACATAAATAGGATTTTGGGAGTTGCATTTTATATCTGAAGGCTTTTTTGAAAAAAAGAAAAAACTGCTCTTTCAGAATTATGTATGAGAATTGAAGGAAATGATGAGAGGTTTCCATGAGTTCATAAGAATGGAAAGATAAAGTTGGAGATGTCATAAAGAAGAGAGTGCAAGTCCTTATTAATGTTCTTGGTGTTGAGCTGGATCTAAAACTGTGTGCAGGAAATAGTATCAGTTCATAAGGTGATAAAAAATTATATTTAATTCATTTTACTTTCTATTACATTTCATATTTTTAATATTTTCATATATTATAGTTCAGTGCCATTCTTTCCCCTCCCCCATTCAATCATTTCAATTATTTTACTCTGTATTAAAAAATTCATCATTTATAAACTATCTTACAGAATTATAAATAATAGAAACATATACCAATCTGAATTCCTCAAACACAGCATCTATTGTTTAGTCTTCCACATTTGGAAATTCATAAGCAAATTAAAATCTGACACATATTCTTTTTTTAAACATCTTCTTTTTTTATTCTTTTATTGGATATTATATTTACATTTCAAATTTTATCCCCTTACCCCATTCCTCCCACCACCCAGGAACCTCTTATCTCATCCCCCTCTCCTCCTGCTTTTATGAGGGTGTGCCCCGACCTACCCCCCCTTCCCAACTCCCCACCCTCAAATTACCCCCACTCAGTGTTAAGCCTTTATAGGACCAAAGATCTCCTCTCCCACCTATGCCCGACAAGGTCATCCTCCAGTACATATACAGCTGGAGTCGTGGGTCCCTTCCTATGTGCTCCTAGGCTGGTGGTTTAGACCCTGGGGAGCTCTGGTTGGTTGGTATTATTGCTCTCCTCAAGGGGCCACCAAGCTCCTTCAGTCTTCTCTCTAACTTCTCCATTGGGAACCCCTTGATCATATCAGTGGTTAGCTGTGAGCATCTGCCTCTGGGTATGTCAGACTCTGGCAGACCTCTAAGGAGACAGCCCTATCAGGCTCCTGTCAGCATGCACTTCCTGACTATCTATATCTATATCTATATCTATATCTATATCTATATCTATATCTATATCTATATCTATATCTATATCTATATCTATATATATATCTATATATATATATATATATATCAGCATCTATCTTTGGTGACTGCACATGAGATGGATACCCAGGTGGACTGGTCTCCAGATGACCCTCCTTCAGTTTCTGTCCCACAATTTGTCCCCATATTTGCTCCCTTGGGTATTTTGTTACTCGTTCTAAGTAAGACCTAGGCATCCACAGTTGTTCTTCCCTCTTCATGAACTTCATGTGGTCTGTTAGTTAAATCTTGGCTATTTCAAGCTTTTGGGCTAAATGAGCTTATCAGTGAGTAAATACGATGTGTGTCCTTGTGTCGGGGTGACCTCACTCAGGATATTTTCTAGTTCCATATTTTTACCTACGAATTTCTCAAATTCATTATTTTTAATAGTTGAGTAATATTCCATTGTGTAAATGTACCATATATTTTGTATCCATTCCTCTGTTCAAGGACATATGGGTTATTTCCAGCTTCTGGCTTTTGTAAATAAGGCTGCTATGAACATAGTGGAGCATATGTCCTTATTATATGTTGGAGCATCTTCTGGGTATATGCCCAGTAGTGGTATAGCTGGGTCCTCGGGTAGTGCTTTGTCCAATTTTCTGAGAAACCACGAGACTGATTTCCAGAGTGGTTGTACCAGCTTGCAATCCCACTAACAATGGGGGAGTATTCCTCTTTCTCTACATTCTAGCCAGCATCTACTATCACTTGAGTTTTTGATCTTAGCCATTCTGACTGGTGTGAGGTGGTATCTCAGGGTTGTTTTGATTTGCATTTCCCTGATGACTAAGGATGTTGAGCAGTTCTTAAGGTGCTTCTTGACCATTTGTGTTTCCTCAGTTGAGAATTCTTTGTTTAGGTCTGTACCCCATTTTTAACGGGGTTATTTGGTTGTCTGGAGTCTAATTTCTTGTGTCTTTTATATATATTGGATATTAGCCCTCTACTGGATCTAGAATTGGTAATGATTTTTTTCCAATCTGTTGGTTGCTGTTTTGTCTTATTGACAGTGTCCTTTGCCTTACAGAAGCTTTGCAATTTTATGAGGTCCCATTTGTCAATTATTGATCTTAGAGTATATGCCATTGATGTTCTGTTCAGGAACTTTTCCATTGTGCCTAGGTATTTGAAGGTCTTCCCCACCTTCTCTTCTATTAGTTTCAGTGTATTTGGTTTTATGTGAAGGTTGTTTATTCACTTGGACTTGAGCTTTGTACAAGGGAATAAGAATGAATTAATTTGCATTCTTCTACATGCTGACCTTCAGTTGAGCCAGTACCATTTGTTGAAAATGCTGACCTTTTTCCACTAGATGGTTTTAGCTCCTTTGTCAAAGATCAAGTGACCATAGTTGTGTGGGTTCATTTCTGGATCTTCAACTCTGTTCCATTGATCTTCCTGCCTGTATCTGTACCAATACCATGCAGTTTTTATCACTACTGCTCTTTAATACAGTTTGAGGTCAGGAATGGTGATTCCTCCAGATGTTCTTTTATTGTTGAGAATAGTTCTTGCTATCCCGGTTTTTTGTTATCCCAAATAAATTTGCAAATTGCTCTTTCTATCTCTGTGAAGAATTGATTTGGAATTTTGATTTGGATTTCATTGAACCTGTAGATTTCTTTTGGCAAGATGGCCATTTTTACTAAGTTAATTCTGCCTATCCAGGAGCATGGGAGATCTTTCCTTCTTCTGATATCTTCTTCTATTTCTTTCTTCAGAGACTTGAAGTTCTTGTCATACAGATCTTTCACTTGCTTTGTTAAATTTACTCCAAGATATTTTATCTTATTTGTGGCTATTGTAAAGGGTGTCATTTCCCTAATTTCTTTCTCAACCTGTTTATTCTTTGAGTAGAGGAAGGCTACTGATTTGTTTGAGTTGATTTTATATCCAGCTATGTTGCTGAAGTTGTTTATCAGGTTTAAGAGTTCTCTGGTGGAAGTTTTAGAGTCACTTAAGTATACTATCATATCATCTTCAAATAGTGAAATTTTGACTTCTTTCTTTCCTATTTGTTTCCCTTTGACTTCCTTTTGTTGTCTAATTGCTCTAGCTAGGTCTTCTAGTACTATATTGAATAGGTAGGGTGAGAGTGTGCAGCCTTGTCTAGTACCTGATCTTAGTGGGATTGCTTCAAGTTTCTCTTCCTTTAGTATGATGTTGGCTACTGGCTTGCTGTATATTGCTTTTACTATGCTTAGGTATGGACCTTGAATTCCTAATCTTTCCAAGACTTTTAACATAAAGGGATGTTGAATTTTGTCAAATGCTTTCTCAGCATCTAGTGAGATGATCATGTAGTTTATTTTGAGTTTGTTTATGTAGTGGACTACATTGATGGATTTCTGAATATTGAACCATCCCTGCATTCCTGGGATAAAGCCTACTTGATCATGATGGATAATTTTTGATGTGTTGTTGAATTCAGTTTGTGAGAATTTTATTGAGTATTTTTGCATCAACATTCATAATAGACATTGGTCTATAGTTCTCTTTCTTCGTTGGGTCTTTGTGCGGTTTAGGTATGAGCATAATTGTAAATTCATAGGATGAATTGTAGTGTTCCTTCTGTTTCTATTTGATGGAATAGTTTGAAGAGAATTGGTATTAAGTCTTCCTTGCAGGTCTGATAGAATTCTGCATTAAGCCATCTGGTCCCGAACTTTTTTTGGTGGGGATACTTTTAATGACTGCTTCTATTTCTTTAGGGGTTATAGGACTGTTTAGATGGTTTATCTGCTCCTGATTTAATTTTGGTATCTGGTATTTGTCTAGAAAATTGACTATTTCATCCATATTTTCCAATTTTTTTGAGTATAAGCCTTTGTATTAGTATCTAATGATTTTTTTAATTTCCTCAATTTTTGTTGTTATGTCTCCCTTTTCGTTTCCTATAGAAACATGATTTTATTCTATCTAAGAAGCTAAAAGATAATCTACTTCCAATAGTCAATGTATCACTAGGAGAGAGTACTGGAACCACATGGAAAGTCCCCTGTTGATAGATGGTCTTTTCATAATAATCTAGATGTTTCCTTTTGCTGGCATGTGGGCACTGCTGTCTATTTATTTCTCTTCTTTTTATTTATTTCTAGAAAACAATATCTAGCCAATTAAAGACACCAAATAAATGCAATTGGCTTGAAAAGAAGTCTAGAGTACAGCTGAAAAAAATAAGATTAGAAATAGATAACTGTTTTTCTGGAAACTGATATAAGTCAGGTACAAAGCATAGGTTAACATTCGATATTTTTTTATTTTTTCACAGGAAGGCTATTAACCTATTCTTTTTTTTTTTTACTTTCTTTTTTATTTCTTTCATTTTTAAGATTGTAGTGCAGGTGCATTATGTTCCTCTTTCCAGAAACCTCCTTCTCTTTTAAATTTTTCATTTTTTATAAGTATGTAGTTAGGAATATATACACTATATAATAATTATAACCTGCTTAATCTGTATAGTGTCACATAGTTTTCCACAGTAAAGAGCATACCATCTGGCTACATAATACCAATTAGTCAGTCCTAAAACTGTATACAGAGTAACCAAAGTAAAAAGGATTTACAATTTTTATTTCATTTCACCACTAATGCTAGGGGAGAAACTAATTTTCCCATCTTCTTAAACTTTAGCATGACAATTTAGTAGGTTGTTACTTGTGACAAATATGCCATTGCAATCTCTGCCTTCTATTTGAAGCTTAAAATATATTTGTGTGATTGGGCTCTGTTCCTTCTGCTTCTGGCCCTACCACTACACTAAGCTGATTTCTGGGTAGCATTAAATTGTTTGTCTTTCCACAAGGTCCCAAGCTCCCAAAATAACAACTTAGACTAAAAATATATTTATGGATACCAAGGCAATATAGCTGACTAGCTCAGTACTTGACTAGCTAATATCTTTTAAAAAATAATTTATACTATTTCACATTCTGCCACTTGACTGGTTACCTCTGCTCAGGTGTCAGCTGTCTGCCATCCTCATACCATCCTAGGTGAATCTGCACCTGGCTCTATCCCAGAATATTTCTGCTTACCTGGTATCCCAACTTTCATTCTACCCTTCTTATATTCCATAGCACAATATACTCTGTCTACAAGGTAGTGTTAGTATTATCATGTGACCTTCAAAATATGAGATATAGTGTGGACCTGAGTCCAGCCCAATAGAACCCAGAAGACCATATCTGGACTTAGTTGATCACTACTTCAAATGAACCATAGCCCTCATCCATGGAAGCAACATTAGTTTTTAGTAAATACAATGTTCCTTTAGTGAATGGAATCAAGTGCTGTTTATACTTTCTAAGAAATTGTAATATCCTTACATTATAAAAATATAAAATCTGAAAACATATTTGGATAAGTTAGCTCTGCTAATGTTTCATCTCTTGCTTTCTCTGTGCTCAAAATCTAAAATTTGCCTTTAATAACTAGCCTTTTATTTTATACAAGATGTTAAAAAAGTCACATTAAGTAATTTGTTGACAATTTCGTTTTTCTCATGTTCTTTTACAATTTTCTATTGAGTATTTATGTTTAGCTAACTAACATCAAAGTTGTACAAACTTTTTGAAGAAAATATATTCCTTTATATAATTAGCTCTGTGAACTTAACCAATTCATAGAATATGTTTTAAAAGCCATTTCTGTCTCCACTGAAAAGGGTTGGTATTTATGTAATTTTCATGCAGAACATAAGAAGCTATCATTACCAACTAGTCGAAACAGAAAGATTGTTTTTACACAATTGTAGGTAAAATCACATTTTCTAAAATTAGCTCACAGAGTACAAACATGTTGTAAAAAATTAGAATTTCTTTTTTGTATATGCTGTTTAAGTTACATCATTATACATGTTGTTGTCATTTGCTCTTTCTGCTATGGAGCTGTCACAAGAAAGTAAACAATAATTTGGGCTTGTACAAACCAACAACTGTCAATCAAGTCTTTGCCTAAATTAAAAAAAAAAAGATTCATTTTAGTCTTGTTCTTTCTGATTTTCATTTTCATTGTAAAATATTGCCAACCTTACAACTGTTCTTCCAACTTTGAAAAATTGTTGTACAGGGTTCTCTGTGGTTCTGGGTGCTTTGATTAAGCTTTTGTATGTGATGTTGTATCTAGGATGTAACATGATTCTCGTCAACAGTCTCAGCTAATTAAGTTCTATAATCGAGGATTCTGCAGCCAAGAGCTAATTTAAAAATTAAACACTGAAAACAGAACAACATAATTTACTCGACAATTAAACGATTAGAGTTGAAAGGAGTATGACATATTGCTCCATTTGTTAAATTGGAAAATACCCACAATGAATCTTAATTATTTTCATTACAACATTGGACATTTTGAGATTTTTTCCCCACTAATATCTTCTTTCATAATCTGACTATCTTTGGGGATTTCCTAGCAGTTGGCTTTAAACTGTGTACTGCATATAAGTTTAGAACTTGGGAAACCCTCTGGTAGTATGGCTTTGCAGCCTCTGCTTCCCTGACAGATCTCCATGTTAATGGGAATTTGCTGCTCTGTGATAGTAACACAAGAGCATGGAGCAGATTGTGTGATCTTGCTCCAACCTCTTTCCTCCCTTCTCTGCAGTTTCATTTCTCTTTCCTTCCCCGGCCATCAAAAAATGGATGGGCTTGTCTCCTCCGGATATTTTTTGCAGCTACAATTACAAAAATCAGGGATTTTTCAGCTTACCATACTTGGTGAAACTACCATCGTTGGCTCTATGAAATGGCTGTAATTAATAGTGATGAGATGGACAAGCATATAAAATAGTAGCTTTGGTTATCTGCACCTCCCTCTCCCAGCAATAATGCAGCTTAGGTTGCTTACTGTGTGGGTGATTCCCAGACATGTCTGTGACCAACATATCAAGTACTGGGTTTCATGATGCTGCATTTAAAAAATAGATTATATTTCCCCCCACTAATAACAGCCAAACTTAGGAAAATCCTATCCAAATGAACCCTCATTGTATCCAGGTAAAAGAATTTGAAAGGTTTGAAATAGTTGAGGTTTTATGGTTACATTTATGATAAAGAGAGACCTCAAACACACTTTTCTGTAGTCTTGTTTGCCATTTAAAAATTAGATGCATTAGGGGATGGGATATATCTAGAACAAAAAGGATAACAAATTAATTTATCAAATAAAATAAGAACTTCCCCAAATAAGTTTCTTATTAGGTCTTCTGTTCTGCCTTTAAACTAGATCCTACCATCTTTCTGGATATAATATTTACTGCCCTCTAAATTTCTATCTCTATACAATATATATAATATATAATCAATAGTTTAGCATAATTCTTATCCCTCCTTGAAGAAAGGCAACTGGTAAAATGCCAAAGATTACTGAATGTCGAGTGTCATCTCCAAATGGGACATCTCTAACATGACCTTATCAGGAGAATTAGGGAAATAGAGGCAGAGTGACCGTAAAATTTAGATGACTTAGAGAGCACCTATAAGTGTCTTCCAAACATGTTAGGGATAAAGAAACCAGAAACTCTCAACAGCTATCTTTGTCTGCACAAGGCTTTCAAAATGCCACATCAGATAACATTGTAGCATCAATACTGAGGTGGATGTGAAAGCCCCATATCTAGTTTAATAACTGTGGATAATGAATGGCAGCTGGGTAAGGAAGTCAGGTTTCTTTAGAGTCAAGGCTCCAATAGATCATGGGACATGTAGACAACATTAAGTGAACTCAGTAGATTTTACACACACTCTCTCTGTGTGTCTATCTCTTTGTCTTTCTGTCTGTCTGTCTGTCTGTCTCTCTCTCTCTCTCTCTCTCTCTCTCTCTCTCTCTCTTACTCTCTCTCTCTCTCTTATGTGTCTTAGAAAAAATTAAGAAAAGGATGTACTGGAGGACGACATGAAATAAGTTGGAGGTGAAAAAATTTGGAAGGGGGAGTGGTGAATATGATCGAAATTGAGTGTACTCAAGTATGAAAGTCTCAAATACATGTATGTGTGTGTACATAGAAATAGATTAGATATATAGAAAGATATAGATAAAGATACAGATACAGATACAAATACAGATATAGATATTAAGAATTGGAAACCAGAAAGTCCTTCCACAGAAAATCAGGTCCTACACAGTATTTAGAAACATTTATTAGCATGGTTATTCCAAATAGTTTATTCTGATCTGTTATACAACTTCCCTTAAATATTGTAGCCTCCGTGATGTGTAAAGTGTGTGAGCTTTCATTTTATTCTTGACAAAGAAGATGAGACTCTGGCCATGAGTAATTATGGTAGCTAAAGCTTTAATGCTTTTATAGCATTATTCTCTTCCAAATGGTAATTAAAAGTCATTTGTAATTTGTGAAATGGTTTTCTTCTTACTTAGAGATGAGAACAGTGAAAAACTGAGATATCCATCTTATACACTAATGAAACAAGGAATAGAATATAAAACATTAGTATTAAACATGTTTTTTCCTAGTCAATTTTTACTACTCAAAGAAAACTTATTTTGAATGTTAGGTAAGAACCATCATATTGACAAAAAATATCATTGATTCAGAACATTTAACATGATTTGAGAAACACTTTTCATTTAAGAATGATGTCTATGCTATTCGTATGTTTACACCTGTGCCTATAAACTTGTAATGTATGGAGTTAGGAAGTATAACATAAAAATAAGCATCCATGAGCTTTAGTCAACAAGGTAAAATGAACACATTTTTAATTGAAATTATTACATGAACAAAAATTTTTTTATAAGGTATCTAAATTTAAAATGATATGTGTGGGGAAAGAAACTCGGGGGTTGGGGGATCCAGCAGGCACGAGGTCCCAGGAGGGCCTGTGGCATGTCCTGCCACACTTCCCATACCACCAGCAGAAGGTCCCACATGCACGCAGCCACCATAGCTAAACCAAGAAGAGTCCAGGGTTCCAAAGTTCCAAAGGCTGGCAATCTGGTGGCAGGCACAGGAAGGCACAAGCAACACGTGGAGTTTTCCAAAGCTTTTATTGTTCAGGGCATGGTGAATAGGTGTAGATGGTATGTGCTTCCCCCCCCACCACTCCCACCCTACCCCACCCCCCCACTGCCCCCACCGCCCCACCCTCCCACCGCCCGGCCCCCCCAAACCCCCCTGCAAAAGTCAGGGGATCTTGGCTTTTTATAGGGAGGGTAAAAAGGGGAGGGGATAGCTTAATTAGCTACCTCCCAGGCATTTAGGTAACTCATTAATATTTTAATCTCTGGAGGTGGAGACCTGTTAATCATGCCCTCTACCTGTGTGCTACATGACCAAAGGGCGCAGGTTAAATGAAGTTACCTCATCCAGGGCCCAACAGATACGAACACTTCTTATTTTTATATTGAATCTCTATTGCTCAATTTTACACTCAATGATTTTTTTGTCTTTCTTTAAATGTTCTTAATGAAAGATTTTGAATTATGAAATGAATTTCAGTTAACACACTTATTAAAGATTAATTTGTAAACATTATTTATGTAATTAAATATAATTGGTTAAGATATTTACTGCATAAAATTTATACTTTTTACATCATTATTTTGACAATTAATATGAAAACATTAAGACTTTACTGAATTTTTGATATCTATCTATCTATCTATCTATCTATCTATCTATCATCTATTTGCTATATGTGGTGTTGGTGAGCTAAACATGGCAAAGTAATTATTCTGGCTTGCAGCAACAACCTCAGCCCAATTTTTACTAATTAAGATTTTTAAGTAAATTCACTTATACTTTGAAAACAAATTGTGTAACTTTACAGATTGAATTAGGCATATGTATGTAACTTTCTCCAAGCCTGCATGTTCAAGTCAGTTTTTGCTTTTCATATACTAGTCTTTGTATGGCACATAGATTTAATTTCAGTTCTGGCATTGGTTCTTTTTTTTTTTTTCAATGTGAGTCATGAGTGGATGCCTAATTGATAAGATTATAGAATTCAGAAATATTCAATATAATAATAGTATTAATAATCATAAATAACCCTAAATACTACATAATGTGCCAGTGCTCTACAGCTTCCTAGCATAACCAGTCTTCTGATTTTATTTTTACCTTGAGATGCATTAGCATTGTCTAGGCTGTTCTTGAACTCAGTTTATACAGTTGGGCCTATAACTTCTGACCCTTGTACCTCAGCTTTCAAATAAGACAGGTTCTATCTTTGTCACCTCAGCACATGTTCTCATAACCACTGAATGAGTAAAGTTCAGAAATTTCTCAGAAATCATTTTGGATAGCAGGATACAACATGCTAGAGTTTGATAGAAATGTTTTATACTTACAAATAGTTATTTTGCTGATGCATAAAATGCCCGTTAATTTATCTAATGACACCTTTACTTACTGGGCTACATTGAAAATAATATTTTTGTGATCTGTCATTTATGGTTATTTATAATTATTAAAACTAATGTATTAAACATTTCTGAAGTCTATATTTTTATTAATTCAGCATCCACTTATAACTCAGTTTTGTATAAGAAACAAAAACCCAATACAAGAACTAAAATTAAATCTATGTGCCATACAAAGACAAGTATATCAGTACATGAAAAGCAAAGGCTGACTTGCATGTACAGGTTTAGAGAAAGCCATGTACAACCAAGAAAGTTCATTGGTTCCAAAATACATGTTTTAAGAAAGTAAATGTTACCTAAAAATACTACTTAAGGAACCTCATTTTGCGTCCATGTTAACAAAGTATTTTTTCAACAGAAAGCATTATAATGCATGCATTTGAATTAAGAACAAACATTAAATTTATCAGAAATACATACAGTTGAATTACTAATTCAGAGAGCATAAAGTTTTGTGTACCCAAAGGGTGGATGCTATTTCTTGACATGTAGAAACAATGTGACATAGGTAAATTTAAGTGCACTTTGATAAACTGATTTCATGACATTGAATTACTGAATTACTTTAAGTTGATGAGATTTCATGAAAAAATTGCTTGACCCTATACCCTTGAGTCACTGGTTAGCATTGTCCCTGAGATCAGCATGAATAATTCCATTTAATCTTACTAAATAACAACAATCTCTAACTGTGGTTTCATAAAATCAAATGCCTTGCTTTTAATTTATTTATTAAAGTTTCAAGGCAGCACATAGAAATGCTTTATCATTGATATGATTTGACTTACAGAAATATCAGTAATCATTTTCGGTAACACAATCTTTAACATATTTGTTTAGAAAAACTACAATATTATTCTAATCTATATTTACTCACATTGTCAGATAGTTTGTAAAAATCTTTTGAGACCATGGGAGAATGTTAATTAGCTAAGTAAATTTTAACACCTCCAATAGAAAAATTGTGTATATTTAATTAAACATTTTAAGAAATTTATGATTCTCTTAGTTGATACTGACTTATCTTTAGAATTATTAGAGAACTAAGGCCATGTAGTCATGAAAACAATTTTTTTTGCTTCAAATGATATCCAAATATAAAGCATTAAAAATGAAAGCATACTTTGTAAATAAAATTTTTACTTAGCTTGTAGCACATATCCTAATCAAAATAAAATAACATAGTCAGTTTGTATATACGTATATTAAAGTCTATTATTTTCTGTAATGTTTTGGAGGGAAACCCCAACACTCTCACTAAATTTTGTACCAGTCCTATGTAAGAAACTAATTTGAAGAAAGACATGAATTTTAGATTTCATTAAAATAATGCATTAAATGATGCTACTCAGGTTACCCTGAGAAGAAAAACAGCAAGACACTGTGAAGATATCGCAGTAATTAAAAATATTTCCTGCTTTTTCAGCGAGAAGGGGCTCGGGTTTCAATAGCCACATTAAGTAGCTCACAAATCCTGTAAGTCATTCTGGCCTCTGTGAACACCTCCACACAGAGTGAACATATAGAAAAGGATGCACACATATATGTATACATATACACAGAAATAAAGAAACATATTTTTTGGAGAAACAGTAAGTGTAGTCCATCAAATAAATTCATAATCACCTTCTTTTTCTAATTCTACCCTTGAATAAGGGAATAGTGGGTAGAGGTCAAAACTACTAATTTTATTATGTTTCTTATTGTGTTACTCATCATATTGGGTCATCCTCAAGTTCCCAAAACAAATTTTAGTATCAAGATAATTTTGTTTTTAGTTCTCTGTAATCTAGACCTTTGGAGACCTACTTCTGTCATGTCTGATCCATATAATTCTGGGAGATAGAAATACCTTAATCATCTTTTCTGAAAACACACAGATAAAAATTTTTTTCCAAAACAGCATTTCCTTGAGCCAGTAACCAGAAAAACCTTTATCTTGACCTCTTTCCCAGAGGAAAACTATAACCACAAAACTGAAAATTACACCCATTTTGAAAATAAGATCAATCTAAAACAAAAGAAGTAACTAAAGTTTTGTATGTGCCTATTTTAGGCCTTTCCTATTTTGCCAAGCAGGAAATAAACCCAGAATTCCCATGGGTGCCCACATTAGACAGAACCCGAGTCTCCTGTGAGGCAATATAACTTTGTAACTTCTGAATACACCTGATTTACACTATCTTTCTGTTCGGCTCTCCGCCTAGAACAGCTTTTAATTATACCATCTATCTGTTTGGCTCTCTATTTAGAGAAACCTCTATTTATACTCTAATTTCTACTCTAGTGTCAGTGACAATTTCCTTATCTTAGTTCCAAACCCTAGACAAAAATCCCCATGTGATTCAGACAAAATCTGTGTATGAATTTTTCCTAAAAGCAAATAATCCCTATATTGTAATTTTACACTTAAATCAGTAACTGCTCACAATGGAGGCTTATTCATTTGTCTATGGCTGCAACAGTCTGAAATTTCTCTCAGCAGAGGACCTGCCTGCAGCAGTTTCTTTGTTCAAGGTTCTAGCACTAGGAGTCATGTGACTTGTCTCAGTACTACTTACTTACTCACTTAAAAAAAATAAAATAAAGCTCCCGGATCTGAGGCCCAAAGCAGACACCCACCCGGTCTGCTTCTGTGGGCACCAGATCCCTCCTGACCCATCCTTAAGGGTGCAAGGAACCCAGAGAAGTAGAATACACAGCCTTGGTGTATCTACTCATCAAGCAAAACGAGCAGACCTATTCAAACCTCCGGTGTCTGGGAGTTCCATCTGGATGCAGTGAGGACACAGCGTCTGAGGCTTATCATTTTGCTCTTCCCCCCACCCCTCTTCTGATGACTCGACGCCCGTAATCAGCTTGAAAAAGTTAAAGAAGAGTCAGCGCGCCTATTTCCCAGGCTTGGAGACTAAGGTGGTTAATATGGGGCTGTCTCTCTGAGGAACAGCAGTGATTTTGTTGGAACAGGGAGGATTAGCTAGGATTTATGGCATAGCCATATCCTATTGGTAGAAATCTGTATAATTTAGTATCAAGATGAAGTTACAATTTCTTAAATGGTACAAAATTCACTTGGATTTCAAATTTAAGGTTTTCATTGTTATAAGCTTCACATCGATATGAAAGTGAAATGAATATAGATACTCTCATGGGCATTGTGCCTGTATAACACATTTAGAAATACAAGACTTAGACCCAGTCCTTCTTTAACTTTTTTAACTGATTTGGGATGATTAGCCTGTGAGTTAAGAGACTATAGCAAATTCATGACTCTGAGTTTATTGTTAGGGTGTTTTCTATATTTCATTTAGAAATAGTTGAGAGGAGATAACAGACAGCAGTCCAGGTTACCTTACATGGATAGTTGGATTTCAAAACGTCAGAAATCCATAGAATTGACGTCACAAATATTTCTATATTAATGTTCATTTTGATTAGAGACCTGTCTGCTCCTGACAGCTTCCTGTCTTGGATTCTAAGAAGAAATTGAGCATCATTGGAGTTACTCCTGTTGTGGTGAGACAGCCACCAGGCAAGAATTGCCTCTCTCCATCTACAGAAAAGGACACACTTGCAGAATAGTCGACTGATTATATCTGCCTAGACAGAGTAACCAGCCCTTAATAATTCTGCAGCACTAAAGTCTGTCACATGAGTTTGGGCCAGAAGGCTGAAGATCTGATGCTCCAACGTTCAGTAGTATAGGGGTTGTCCAGGTGTTCAGCATTCTCTATAAATTGGCTAAGTTTTAGAAGCTATGCTTAGTGCTTCCCATAAATTCAGATAATTTAGTCATTCTGGATTTCTGACAGCATTGAAGACCTATAGACTCATAGCCAATCCATGCTATTTACCTTGAGAGAAAAGATCTGAGTGGAGGGTTCTCAGCTGACATTCATTCTAAAGCCAAGAAAAAGCCAGGTTCAAAACTAAGTGTTCTAGTCAAGAGAGACGGCAGAGGTTCTGGCTAATCAACAAAAGGATGGACTGGTTATTAAGACTATCTTGTACCTCACTGGTACAAATAGAAATAATTATATTCTGAGAGAAAAGCTTTATTTTAACAGAAAGGTTAATATGTAGGAGGAGCTAAGGGGAAAGGAGCACCGAGAGAGAGGAAAAGATGGAGTAAGGAGAGGAGAAGATGAAGTAGATGAGAAGCTCGGTAATGAGAGAGAAAAAGAGAGAGAAAGAGAGAGGGGGCATGGAGGCAGAAGTTCACATATCTCCACTAGTCAAAGATAGTGTACATAGCTAGATTGGGTATTAGGTTACACTTCTGATTGAGCATTACCATACTTACAAAGCCGTTGATTAACATTTAAAAAATTGTATAAAAACCAAATGGAAAAAGAGGGGGGCACGGGATAGGGGTTTTCTGGGGAAGGGAAATGGGAAGCAATTGGCATCTGAAATGTAAATAAAATATCCAATAAAAATATATCTATAAAAAACATAAATAAATAAACAAAAAAAAACCAAAAAAATTAAAATAAAAATACAACTTTTACTCTCAGGTGAAATAGACTTAAATTTCTACTGAATTTGTGCTAGATGTTGGTGTGTCACTTGTTAATGGTAATATTTAAGACGGCAGCAACCAATGTGGCTTGTTTGGTGGGACTGCCGTGTTCCAGAATAGGCAAAATCTGAGGCCATGAGCAGCAGTGTGTTCTTGCTGCTGCTGTAGCTCAGGCTGGCCAGAAACACTGAACCTGGCACTCAGAAGATGCCAGCTTGGGAGATGGGTCTGCCAATTTACCATACTGTCTCCACAATGCTTGGCTGAGCCCATACCATCCTACCATCCACGCAGAACCTTGTAGAAATGATACTCTAAAGCTTAATTATTATCCAAAGGCTTTATATATTTAGAAATGCTCAATTAACAATTTGACCACAAAATTAGAATTGTTTCCCAATATCTAACCTTATGATATAAAGCGTTAGGCAGGATTGTCTTGGACCTGTGTGTGGTTCTCCTTGGCTCCTACATCTCTCCTGCTCCTCTCCTCCTAGCTCCCTAGGGTTACAGTTCCATACACTACTAGCAACTGGAGAGAGGACAAATTTTAGATATTAAATGCCATTCATAAACTTTCCTATTTGTTATATTTTATTTATATCATTTATTTTGTTTAACCTTGGTTGTAGTTTTAGACTACATATTAAAATCTCTACAGGTTGTATCCTCAAACTATTTGTCTTCCCTCTATGCAAACTTGTTTTTTTTAATTATATTTTCAACTTTTGGAATTGGTGTTTCAAAGGAGTTCTTAAATCAAACATATGGAAAAATACAAAGCTTGATATTTTTATCATATCTGTTTCATCCAGAGTATGTTAGACATTATTCTTCATGCCTCTCACACTAAAAAGATCGGGGGTTGGTCTGTTTCTTTAATCCAATTTGACATGTAATCAAACAAAAGGATAATAACATGGGATATACATGTTATTAAATCTGATCTGTCATCATCATTGCCATAGAACTATTAAGGTGAGGTATGTATAGAGTCTCCAACTTCCTCAAACTAGACAGCAGTAAATTTTACCACTTACAGCAATTTGCCTTAAATTATGGACTACACATATTTTTACCCAGCCTTGGCAGGTGTGTAAGTATGACATTGCTTACATGAGATTCTGTATGGTTATACAGACAATCCTTCGTGTTACAGCTTCTTACATTTCTAAGAAAACCTCTCACTAAATGGAATAACAATGTGATCTCCAGTTCTGAATCCAAAGGCAAGTGATCATTTTAAATAGAGAATTTTATATTGAAATAAATAAGCTCTTTATATGATAGTGTCTGTCATATATATTTAAAAAACATACAAAAGAAAGAATTCATAAAACAGCTATCATGACATTCTTGAGGTATTGGAATTTGATATGGCTAATAAAACTGATTGTTATTCAAAATAAAAATGAGATTTTGGATTTTTCATGTTATGATTATTTATTCATTCATTTGTTCCTTTTAACTATTTATTTTTGACTGAACTCAGACTTAGAAGTAGATGCTTTCATTGGGAAGAGCCTAGGCTCTTAGAAATCTGTTCCTGGACTTCTTCTTTATCTTCCTTCATTCCCACTGACAAAAGTTTAGCATATTCTGCAGCCTTTTCCTTGTTTTTTTAAGTGAATGTTTTTTTCAAGACAATATGTTGATGTCTGTGTTTCAGGATATGTGGAGTGACAAGATGCTGAGTAGTGGGTCCTTGCTCCTGGGCTTCTTTCTTTCTTTCTTTCTTTCTTTCTTTCTTTCTTTTTTAAAGGGATTTTCAATTTCTTTAATATGATTTCTGTGAATGTGTCAGAAACTTTGGTGTTTTAAACTTCTTTGACTCTTAGTTTTCTCACAAAAAAAATATAAAGATACAAACACTAAGTGATTTGAAATAAAACCCTTCAGTTTTATACAGGTTGTGGAGGGTGAATAAGTTTGGCATTCATAGATTCATATGTTTGAATAATTGGATATAAAGAGTGGTATTCACTAGTTATGGTATTTTGAAGGAATTGTAACCTTATTGGAGGAATGTGACCTGGTTGGAGGAAGTGTGTCACTGCCTAGTTGGGCTTTGAGTTTTCCTACGATTAAGCTCTGCCCTGTGTGGAAGAGGGCCTCTTCCAGGCTGCCTGCAGAAGACAATCTTCTGACTGCCTTTGGATCAAGGTATAGAACTCAACTGATGGACATATTGGTTAATTCTGTAGTTTGACTCCTATAAGAGTGTGTATGTGTGGGACAGAGAGAGAGAGAGAGAGAGAGAGAGAGAGAGAGAGAGAGAGAGAGA
>JANHMN010000001.1:132876279-132925720 GCA_030674055.1 Rhabdomys pumilio | reverse complement strand
TTCTTCTTCTTCTTCTTCTTCTTCTTCTTCTTCTTCTTCTTCTTCTTTTTGAGACAGGGTTTCTCTGTGTAGCCCTAGCTGTCCTGGAACTCACTCTGTAGACCAGGCTGGTCTCAAACTCAGAAATCTCTGCCTCTGCCTCCCAAGTGCTGGGATTAAAGGAGTGTGCCACCACCGCCCAGTGGCATATTTTATTTTCTTAATGACACACATTTTATTGGATTCTGTCTTTTAGTAGGTATCATGGTGCTGGACAGCAATCCACTTCCTCACTCCTTTGGATGCATGGATATGATAATTTTTGATCATCAACTTATCAGGATCTAGAATCAGCTAAGACAAACCCCAAATGGAACATCTCTTTGATCATGTTGTTTAAAATGACTCATTATTGATTGTTATATAATTATTGATTGTTATATATTTCCCAAGGAAATAACTTATACAAAACAAAAGACCGGGCTTTGGTCTGAAAGAGAAAGTGTTCTTGAGTAGAGGACTATTTGGAGCAGATCACAGAGCTATCAACTTACATCTATCTTTTGTGGTGCCCATTCAGGAAGCATTCTCAAAATCCAATGTAATCACACTAAGATCTCTATTCAAGCTTGATCACTGTCTCAAGCTGATCTGGCTAAGTAGTAACTTTGGAATATGGGCCAGAGACAATTTAGGTGGTTCTTCCTAGACCTTTAGTGCAGATTGGATCCAGGTGTAGATCAAGTGCTCGGGCCCTTTTACTTTTAAAACAGGGGCTAGTTTCAAGATGGAGTAGGTTTGGCCTCTCATTTCCCCCTTCCTCTGGTATCTTATAGGCCTAGTCATGCAGCTTTCTGTAGCTTGTAGGCTTCATTATGGAGGTAATAGGAGAGATTTTTCATTACCATAGTGGAATAGTCCCAATCTTTCTTTTATGTACTGGACAAATTTGTTTAGAAAGCAGAGGCCAAAAGTGAGGAGCAGAATTAAAAGAAGCATGGGGCCCAGCAGGACAGATAGCAGGGTGGTTAGCCATAGGAAGCTGTTGAACCATGATTCAAACCAATCTTGTGCCTGATCTCTTTCTCTTTTCCTCTTGGACAGGCCTCCTCTAACTTTGGCCACCAACTCTTTGATTACTCCAGAGTGGTCATCATAAAAACAACATTCTCATTGAAAGCTGCACATAGCCCTCCTTGTTGCATAAATAGGAGATCAAGCCCCTTCCTATTTTATAGTACCACCTCTTCCAGGAAGCCCAGAGAATCTTGAAAGTGAGAGATTTCTTTCTCTAATCTCACTATATAAGTATCTATGGCCTGTCTTAGATTGTTATAATGTTTATTTTGTAACACCAGAGAAGATATCCTGGATCCCATGCCAGTCATGCCCAATCCCATGAGGGTAACCAGGGTTACAGCTAAGATTGGTTCTTACTTAATTATTGTGGGAACCAAGCCTGATATTTTATCTGGAAGTCTAGGATTTCATCATCTGTGTGATAGATGGTCCTAGGTAGTAACTGGATAAGTATACAGAATTCTTTGTCCTGGTATAGTATAGCCTGATGGGGGTAAAGGGTAAACTTACAGTGCATGCCCACCAGGCATTAGTGGGTAAGAATAGATATATGCTATTGTCTGGGCTCATCCTGTAGGTATGGTACAGAGGAAGATATAGACCTAAGGGACTGACCTTCTATGGACTGTAATGTCAGCCTGACCTCACATTGTTGCCATCTGCATTCATTGGGGTTCTCAGTTTTAGTAAAGTTGCAATTAGGGCTATGCTTTCAAAGTAGGGTAGTCTCATCTCATCACATAACCAGTATGATTCAATTAACTTGAGTATGGATCCAATGGTGACCTGAAAGGACTGGCCTATCATGTTTCAGAGAGTGTCAGGGATGTTATTACTCATCTTTGTGTTGTCATTTTGGCTTGGGTTGTTTTCTTATTAGAGGAAGATAGAGTGAGCCCTGTGGTTGAATTAGCATCTGAGACCACAGAGGTGGTGTAGGCGAAGGTTTAGCCAGCAGAACATTGGGGACAAGAGCAATGGGGGAGTATATAAACATAGAGTAGGACAGTGAAGACTCCAGGAACTCTACCAGTAACTTAAACTTTCAGTTCCCGAGTTGCATCTGTAGTCCAATTAGCCTTCATGCCATCATCTGTGAATCTGAGAAGAGGACTGCATTTCTCCCCACAGCCCCAAGTATTGAACCTAGTTATTGTGATGAGATACTTATTGGAGGGCTTCTAGTTTATTCATCCAGTGGATTTTCATAGCCAGGTTGCACAGAAGAGGGCCTCAGGCCTTCCACACTTAATAGGTTAGTCCTGTTTCTGGGAATTTCCCAGGCAGATATAAAAAGCTTAGTGATGGGTCTGCCCTCGAAAGAAATGTGAGTTGCAGCCATAATCTGGTGGGGGCTGTCCACAAGTTGTTCTAGAGGGTGGGGTGTTTCACTCTTCATTCTTCAGTTCACAGAGGTTGACATGGAGATCAAGGAACCAGGTACAGGGGCATGGGGGATGCAGGGGAACCTGGGAAGTAGAGTTGGCAATTTCTGCAGTGGCCATATAGATGATGGCTCAGGTAAGATTAGAGGACTGGTGGTGGGGGGTGGTTGCATTACATACAGTAAAGAGGCTTATCAGGATCTCTGTAAATTTAGGTTGAGGGGGTTGGAAGAGTAATTGGTAACCTTCCATTTCCTTTGTCTTTGCTGATCCTGGTTGTTCTCAACTGCAAATGGGTCTGCAATTTGGATGTGACTATGATAGGTCCACAGTACAATTCCATCAACCTTCAGCACAGTGAGGGGTGATCAGAATTATGACACAGAGCTTCCAACAAAACTTTAGCATCCATTGGCAGTATCTCTTGACTAGGACCCAATTTCTAGGCTGAAATCAATGAGGCCTTAGAGCTGGACCAGTTTCATAGAGGTCACAAAGTTAAAGCCAGATGTATTTGTTGGCCCACTGGACACCCTCACGGTACTCCAATAGTTAGCAATCATTTGACTCAGTGATGACTTCTGTCTGAAGGGTAGGAATGATGGAAGGTGTGAAGAACTGAACATGGTCTGAAAGTGGATGAGTCCCATCTGGTACATGGAGTTCCATACCCTGCAGAGTGAAGGAGAGGAGAGTCACTCAGTCTCCACTAGTCTCTAAGGTCAATTTAATTAAGGTTTCTTTTAGAGCCCTCTTCATCCTTTCTATCTGTCCTGAGCTCTGGAGTCTATATGTAAAATCAAGTTTCCAGTTAATTCCTAGAATATTTACTAATCCATGACTTACCTGAGACACAAAAGCAGGTCCATTATCTGATCCTGTAAGTTGTGGGAAACCATACTTTAGAAGAATTTCTTCTAACAGTTACTTCACCATTGTTTACGCATTCTCATGTTTGGTGAGAAAGGCTTCAGTTCATTCAGAAAATGTATCTGTAAACACAATAAATATTTATACACAAATTTTTCTGCTTTTACCTCTGTATAGTCAGTCTTCCAGTAGGTTTCATGCTTCTGAATTTATTACTAGGGTTCTCCTCATTAGTCACCATGTTAGCTGGCAGACTTTACAGTTCTTGTTAACATCATTTATCATCCTTTATCCTGATATTAGCATGCTGTATCAAGTCCTGCATTCTTTGGAAGCCCATGTGAGATGAGCAGTGGATCTTCCGAAGTATATGTAGTTCTTTTCCTTATGGCACAATGACTTTGCAATCTGGTGTTCCCCACCAACATCATGACATTGGGACATGGGCAAATTCCTAGCTGAATTTATGTACTCCGTTGAATCTTTAGGATGTCCAGGAAGCTTAGGGACCCTTAGACCCAGAGAGGTCAGGGGCAAGAGAGGTCCAATTTCTAAAGCTGCATGCCAGGATCCTTCATCTGACATATTGTTGCCCTGTGAAACAGGTACCTTCTCTCTTTTGTAAGCAAAGCAATGGATGATGACCAGATTTTGAGGCCCCCATAGAGAGCACTTAGTTGGGAAGGATTTCCCTTTATTTTTATAGCATTTTCATCTACCATCAAAAAGCCTATCTCCCTATAAATAGCCCCATGGACATAACCAAAGGCTTAGGCACTATGCATGTAAATATTAATCCTCTTCTCTTTTTCCAGCTCCAATGTCTTGGAAAGGATGATCAATTCAGCTAACTACGCTGATGTTCCAGGTGAGAGTGTTTGCACCTGCATGTTCTCTGTGTTTGAGACCGCCCTTTTTGTCATAAATAAAGCAGCTGCCATGCTACCTCTGCATCTATAGAGGGAGTATCCTGAAGATCTGTTCTTGTCCCATGAATGTGGGCCAAAATGTCCAAGCAATCATGTAATGGCCCATTAAAGTCTGCACCAGGCAGCAGAATAGTGAGGCTCATGGCATTTGGGGCATAGAAGATTATTTGAGGGGGATTTAAGAGGAGAGGCTGATAGTCATTGGTGAGCCATTGATCAGGGGTCTGTTAAGTACCCCTTTGATACTATGAGGCATGGTAATGGTCAGGCTTCGGCTCAATGACAGTTTTTGACTAGGAGGGCCCTTGTGTCAATGATGCAAGAACAAGGAGGGCAGCCTCTATGTCCTGGGTCTAATTTTTTTGAGAGGTAGATCACTGGTCTAAGACTCACCCAAGAGTCTTCAGTTAGTAATACCTTTTTCACTAGTCCAGACCAGTTGTCCATGAAGAGATGAAAAGGCTTAGTCACATCTGGCAACCCAAGGCTGGTGGAGAAATTAAGGCCTTCTGAAAGGCATTGAAAGCTTTATGATGTCTTTCTATCTAGACAAAGCTCTCAGGAGGCACCTTTTTAGAAATTTATTATTATTTTTTACTTACCTATTTTTTATTAATAATTAATTGTATTTATTTATATCCCAAATGATGCCCCTGTTCCCAGTCCCCCATCACAGAGTTCTTCCCCTCCTTTTACCTCTGAAAGGATGCCTTCCCTGTACATTCCTCCTCCCTGGGACATCAAGTCTCTACAGGATAGGTACATAGTGGCTTAGCTATTTCTTCAAAGCTTGGCATCCATAGTCTACAGAATCTAACAGACCCGAAGAATTCATTTACCTAGCAGGGAGTCTTAGGTGTTGGAAGGCACTGAGCAGTCTCCTCCCTGACTTCAGAGATCCATTTCTGACCTTTCCTTAATATATACCCTAGATAGGTAACTTGTGATTTACAGAGTAGGGCTTTCTTATTGGAGGCTTGGTAGCTCAAGTATCCCAGGGCCTCCAAGAGGTACTAAGTTCCCTCCAGGTATTCTGTTTTTGGTTTCTGCTGCCTCCAGAAGGTCATCCACATATTTCAAGAGAGTCATGTTAGGGTGCTGACTTCTGTACTCACTCAGATCTTCATGGAGGGCCTCTTCAAAGATGGTAGAAAAGTTTTTAAATCCTTGGGAAAGATGAGTCCTGTAGGAGAAAATGTATTGCTGCCTCTGCGTAAGTGCTGGAGCCATGCAGCCTCAAAGGCATCTACTGTAGGACTATCAAATTGAGGACTGCCTGAGAAATCAAGGGTTGCTGACAGACAACGCCATCCAAATGAGAACTGCTGTTTAGAAGAGATGCTTTCTTGGGACCAATGGGAAGTGGATAGAGGATATTAAAGATCTTAAAGCAATGGTCAGAGGAGTTTGCTATGGTGTTTCTCACCTGCTCCTGAAGTCTGTGCCATTGATTCTATGCCATCTCACCTGCAACCCTCAAGGCCAAGTAGGTGGTCCAGGACACAGGCAGTGGGAACCAAGTCAACTGTCTGCTAATCCTGTACTCTGGATCATGCCATTGAAAGACAAAGAGTTATTAGCTTTTGAGGGCCTAAGAAAGCATCCTTAAAATTCAGGACTGTATACCATTGATACTCAGGAAGAATAGGATTCAAGAGACTGTAGTGATTCAGGACTGTAGGGTGGGTATTCATAACCCTTTATTTAACTCTCTTAAGACTTGTACCAGTCTATAATCATTAGTTCCAGACTTCTTGACTGACAGCAGGTGATTGTTCCAGGCCAATTGACATGGTCTCAGGTTCCCCATATTTAATGGCATCCTCATATGGGGGGGGAGGTGTTGAAACTTTCCTGGCAATCAGGGCATGGGGTACTTTCATACCTGTGCATGGTCTTCCCATAACTTGAGCTCAATCAAAATTGGGGCCTAATGTTTAGCCCTCCTATCACCAACTATTTCTGGGAAAGTGATATAGTCAAGTAGTAATTTGATCCTTTGAGATGGGTAGAGGCTCAAACAACTGGTAGTCTTCAGCTACTGTGATTGTCAGGACACAGATAGGCTTTCCCTCTGAATTTAATAGTTTGGCTCTCTCTGGGGAGAAAAGTAGTTGTGCACCCATGTTTGCCAAAAAATCTCTCCCCAAGAGTTGTATGGACACTCAGGTACAACAAGGAATGACTGGGTTACCCTGCCCACTCCCAAGTCCACTGTTCCTGTTGCAGCTTAGACCCAAGACGTCTTTGAAGAGACTTTACCTTCAGGCTTTAAGCAAGGCAAAATGTTGAGTTTCGCTATCTACAAGGAACCTGATAAGTTTTCCCTCCACTTTTAGGGTTACTCTGGGCTCAGTAGGTAGTCCAAATCTGTTCCCCCGTATTACTTGTTTCTATTTTCATCTTCTAAGCCTCATGTTTGAAAAGGCTTCTTTTTCTCTGGGCACTCCCTGATCCAGTGTCGCTCTTCCTTACAATAAGCACATTAGTTCTTTCCCAAGTAGGTGTTTTCTTAATCCTTAGGGCCCCCCTTACCTCCTTCTCTAAAAACAACTGTTTTAGGCACCTCCTAAAGTACTCTGGTTTGGCCATGGCTACCAACAGGATTCTTACCAGAGAGCGAGACAGTTGCTTCTAGTCTTTTACTTTTCCTTTCTCCATCCATTTCTCTGCCTTCATTTGTTTCCCCTCTGTTTACTCTCTTCCATTAAACACTTTCTATGTTACTATCATTACGTTTTTCAGACCCTTTATTCCTAAATTCTCTATCTTCTGTAGTTTTCTATCATATATTTTAGCCAGATTATTGGGCCATTTTGAGACTGCTTTACGACATGCCAACAGAGTATGGTCATAGACCAAGACTCAACCCTTACCTTCAACAGTGTTGAAGTCTCAATTGGGGTAGATAAAGGGAAACCACCATCAATCCAAGAACTGCTGGCAGTCATTCCAAGTGGACTGGTGGGTGAAGAGAATTGTCTCTAAGATCCAAATTATATCACTGGGGTTATCTGAATTGGGAGAGTTCTGAGTTTTGCAGTTGTAAAGGTCACTAGTAGAAAAGAGTCAATAATGGTGGGATAGATTTCCCCAATCATCAGTTTGCCCTACTGTGTGAAAGTGCAGGACACATATTCAGGTACATGGGTCAGTCTTTGAGGCTCCCTGTCTCTGTGCCAAGCCCCTACACACACACACACACACACACACACACACACCTGAGGTGGAACAGCCTGCAGTGTAGCTTCCTTTGGCAGAGGTTGCAAAAGCTGTTGTTTTGCCTGAGAAGAAGGATATGGTGGGGGTGGACATCCTCCTGCATTCTTCCATGAAGGACCGGGTAGAGTGATGGTGCAGAAGTAGGTCGGTATTCCCATGTCTCTTCATATTCTTGGACTTTTTGCTAACCAGGGTAAAAACTTCTGCTATCTGTCTAGGGAGAAAAGGTTTTAAGCCCAAAGGATAGGAGGTACACTAGGAGGGTTCACCAGACCACCGCATAAGGTACTTGGTCTGGGTAGCCAAGTTTGAGTTTTAAAAGGACCTTCTCAATCCCTTGGACCAATCCCAGGTCAAAGGACTCCTCTGGAGGTTAGATGGTATTGAAGGTAGGCCATTCTGACCAGCAAAATGTGGTTACTTTATCTTTTCTAACGGTGACAGAAAGATTCTGTCCCCTAGTCTTAACATCCTTAAAATGTCTAAGAAGCAATTCCAGTGGAGTCAAAGATACCTGTCCCATGTTAGCATCTGTTAAAGTCAAAGTTGCCCCATAACAAGAAACACAAGAGGAAACAATTATTCCCAACAGAAACAGCAACCAACATAAACACAAGAAGATTTGTCCTCTACTCTCCACCAGGAGAAAATAAAAATGAGCAGATGGTGAGCACTCCTGGCTTTCAGAGTTCACATCCAACCTCTCTTGAGACAGCAAATTCTCATGATTGGGGCCAGTTTGGCTCTGACATTCTTCTGCATTTACCTAGGCACTTTGACCATGAAATACAGAATTGTTTAGGTTTCTTTTCAGAACAGAAATCTCATGGTGCTGCATAGAGTACACAGAACCAAATTACTGAAGCACTGAACAAACTTATGGACAGACAGACAGACAGACAGGAATTCTTCACCAGTTGGTATTTAGACCCTTAGGTTTTGTATTTTTAGGGTTTGTGGAGTTCCTGGCCAGTGCACTACAATGTTGTGCCCATTCCTGGAACTGTTTGTGAACCCCAAAAGGCCACTAAGGAGCTGATTCTGATGCAATCACTAGGATATTCAAGCTTGAGCTTGGGCTCACCTGCCATCTCTGGCCCAGTAGAATGGAAGGGTGAAGTCCCCAGCCTTTAGTGAGACAGGTTTTATAGGAAATGGCGAGCAATCAAGGGGGTTTCCACTCTGGCAACCATCTAATTGGATGACTATTGTAAGCCGACAGGTGGGGGCTCTGAAGCAAATCACAAATGGTATAAAACTATATCTGGAAACAGCAAACTAATCATGAGTGACTGTTACTAGGAAGTAGCTAGGTATGGGCCAGAGACAAGCTATGTGGTTCTTCCTAGAACTTGGGTGCAGCTTGAGTTCAGCTGCAGGTCTAGTTCCCAGGCCCCCTTTCTTTCAAGATGGAGGCTGATCCCCAGAAGGAGTAGTTTGACCTCTCATCAACTCCAAGTCATTTTATTTTCTACTGCAGTAAATCACTTCTTCCTCAGAACACCCCACCATGCCCAACCAAAATGAGCATTGGTTTTAGTTTAGTTCAGTTCAATTAGTTCAGTTCAGTTCAGTTCAATTGGTGCGTATGCATGTACAAGTGTAATCATAATAACTAAAGAAGAGGTCATAAAATTGAAAAGAAGTTGGAGGGCCATTCGGGGAGTAGTGAAGTGATGGAAAGATGCATAACACAGGTGTATAAATGTGGGTAGAGTGGCTGGCACAAAGTTTCTCCACTCAGGAAATTAGGTGTTGTGGCTGTGGCTACAGTGGCTCATTAAAGGCCTTCTTCACAGTTACTCATGGTGAGTTTCAAATGACATGAGAAAGTCCCTGAGTTCCAAAATGGCTTTATTGGCATGATGAATGATGGTTGAATCTGGATGTGCATCCCCCATAAAACTCAAGGCAGACCTGAGTTAAATAGGGAAGGAAAAAAGGGGAAGGGTCTGGGAAAAAATGCTTAACTGGCTACACCCTCTTACCTTCAGGCATCTTATTAGTATGTAAATCTTTCTAGGGCTTGAGGCCTGTAGTCACACCCTCTACCTGTGCTCTTTTGTGGAGCTGCATTGCCCTGAATGTGACTGAACAGTGTAGGTCAATGGAGTCACCACGTGTTAGGAGCCTGGATTCTGGGAGCACAGCAGAATAGATGCCAGTCCCTTACAGGCAATGGACACCTGTTGGGTCTCCGGGCCTTTCAGCCAGTGCTTCAACCAAACACAGCCATCCTTTCACAGTCCTACATATAAAATTCTCAAAAAATATAAAATAAAACTGTGAAAATATTTAATTTTTTTCCCAATAATTTGAAAAGGATAAAATAGTTTTATTTAACCATTACACATAAAATTAATTCTATAATTTTCAGTCATTTTCACATAAATTTATAAGTAAGTATGTTCTAAGCAATGTACTTTCTTGCTACTCACTCATTTTGGCATCTTTGTTTATATTTCAATTATTGATTTCCATTTCACACTTACAGTGTAAAATTTCCAATGCTCAAAGATATAATTTTATAGTTTTAGAACAAAAGATATATAATACCTCTGAAATAACCATATGATTATTAATTTAGTAACAATCTCATTAAACTTAAGGGTGAAAATTAGTTAAAAATTATTAAAATTAGTTAAATTGCTAAAATGATTCCTTAATGTCAAAATAATTATGTATTCATTTTTCAAAAAGTAGAAATAAATATAACATAGTAGCACTAAATATTCAAAAATATTGAAGTCACATTAAATACAAAGTTACATCCAGAACAAGAAACAGAGTGAATGAAACTATGAAATAAGCCTGGGTGTGGAGTCACACATCTGGGTTAATAGATGTTCTGTGGATCCTGTCTTAGCTGAAGTGACTGATGTAGATGCCGCAGTGCCCTATTGATGGCTTAGCTCTTTATATGACAGTAGTGATTAAGTATCATCTGTAAGTTTTCTTTCATTTTATCAAATGAATCACTATTTTTCAATAAAATAAAAGATCCATTTATCACAAATGTTCATAGAACTCTTCTCAAATTATACAGTGATGTTAGAATCCATTCACAGCCACATTTCAGGAGATAGATGAGAAGTGAAACATAAAAAAAGAGATATATTCCTTACTCCTATCATCTTTAATAAAATATATATATATTTTTTATTATATATATATTTATATATATATATATAATGCAGGAATCCTCTGGCCAGATTTTATTCCAGAAAATAAATACATATTATGGTATAACAATGTAAAAATATGTTTTTTTAATAAATGAGCCCTTGATTTTAGTTGGTATAGTATCTATCTTAGAAAAATAGACAGATAGACAGATAGATAGATGATAGATGATAGATAGATAGATAGATAGATAGATAGATAGATAGATAGACAGATAGATAGATGGTATGTGAATTTTTATAGACAAGGCTTCATTATGCAGCCCTGACCATTCTAAAACTTACTACGTAGACTAATTCAGTCCCAAGGTTATAGAGATCTACCTGCCACTGCTTCCTGGGTGCTAGGATTAAAGACATTGGCTTCCACACTCATCCTTTACCCTTTAGTTTTTAACTTATTCCAACTGTGAGGGAAATTACATGAGGAACTTTGTGCTTTTCACATTACTTCATAAGATTTATCTTTACACTTTTTCTAAAGAGATCAAGTTAGAGAAATTGAGAAGGCCCAACTATAATGACTGTATCAAACATAAAGAAAGTTAATAGAATGAATTAACTTGTCAGTTCTCCAGACTGAAAACCATCAGATCTTTTCTTTGCAATGAAAAATATTTAATGAGTTGACTCCATCCTTTAAGTTTTGCGCAATGTTATTTGTAGAAAAAGTTCTACCTGGAGTTGACAGCTTGCTTTTGGAGTCTTCTGTCAGTTCCTGGTTAGAACTAACGCATTCATTCTGAGTTATATTTCTTTCATTGATATTTTTCCATATTTTATCAACAGTATCAGTAACACTTTGTGAGGCAGTTAGAAAGTACAAAACAATACCAAGATCTGGTTTCTGTTTTTCAAATAACTAAAAAAAGTTTGTTGAGCAAAGTTTTTCTCTCTGTAAAGCTAACAACATTTTGTATAAGATAACCCACCTCTCCTGTAGTTTATATTTTACTAAAGAGTGAGAAAAGAAAAGACAAAAATCACTGTATTAAAACATAGTTTTGTTAATTGATAAGTGTAATAATGAGAATTGGAGAAAGGAATGGAGAAAAATTAGTTTATTTTCTTCATCTAACAGCAAATTTATTAATATACTTTTAGCATATAGTGTATGAAAAGTTGCTTTTAGCTAAATGAGACTCATTATGCATCCAATATATATACACATACATTTTAACAAGAAAAACATAAAACTTTTATAGCCTCTCAATAATTTTACAAAGTTTATCTAAGTTATGAAGAGAAATATAATGCATTTTATAAATATACAAATCACTCAAAATGGAAGAGGTAAACTGGAGGCACATTTAATTGATGACCTAGCCTAAAATGTCATCAAAATCCTCAAAAGAATCAAAATCACATTGCTACTCTCCTCAGGTATGGTCCTAATGCTAACAGTAATAGGTAATCCTTTGGGTGAATTTTTTTTATGAAAGAAAACTCAGGCAACCTTGAATATAGATCACTGAAATTTTAATACAAGGGGAGAGCAACAAAATAATTAAAATAAATTGTTCCTGGTATTACATTTTTATTCTTTTTAAGTATCTAATTTGAAAATTTTATATACATGTACAATGAAATACAATATCTACAAGTTGTTTCTCCTCTCCATCTCCTTTCATGTTCCAACCAATATATAGTCCTATGAATTTCATTATTTACTTATATAATTTTCTAAGTAACATACCAAGTCTCTTTACTGTTAACCATTACATTTTATACATTTTTAAAATCCCAATCTGAGGTTTCTACCCTGCATTTTACCATTTAGTTCCTGGATAAAATATACACCCAACCTTTATATTTACAAAACCCTTAAACAGCACAATGCTGGGCAGATATATCTAACTTCTATGTCATTAGAATCTACTTTACTATCAATAACACTGAGTTATTACTTATTATGTTTCATCTGGGCTTCTCTTAACTCCAACATGGCAAGCCATGTTCACTTGAAGTCATTTAACCCATGGTGGTTTCTCCTCTATTCTCCTTCTTCTCCTTAGGAAAAGTAGACACATGCCCATTCCCTATCCAGAAGCTGTCTCAAATGAATAACCACATGCAAATAAAAATTTAGCTTCCTTCAAGGGAGTCTAAATAGATAAGCTAATTGCTTTCAAATGAAGGCTCAGGCCCAGCTTTAGATGGACAACAAAAAAAATTAAATCAACAGAATCTTTAGAGCTCTTTTTTTTTTTTATAAAGTTGGCAGGATGCTTCTTTTTTTATTAATTTTATCTCATTATTTTCTTAATTTTTACTTCATTCTACACACACATGCACATACAGAGAGAGAGAAAGAGAGAGAGAGAGAGAGAGAGAGAGAGAGAGAGGAGAGAGATATCTATTTTTACAGGTTCTTTGTGTCTGTATGAAGGCTTTCAGTTAACTGTTTTTGAGGGATTCTTAAGTTTGTAAATGAGTAGGTCTCTAATGTTTGTGAGTCTTTTTGACTCTTTGTATTTGTTTTGTTTTATCTTAATTTAATTTATTTTTGTCACTTACAAACCTGTTTTGTTTATTTGTGTTTGCTCATTTGTTTGTTTTAGTATGTGAAGTATGTGTATTTTAGTTTATGGTTTTAATTTTTGTTTTTTTCTTTTTTATTATTTTTTGAAATTTTATTAGATGTATTTTTATTTACCTTTCAAATGTTATATCCCCTTTTCTGGTTTCCCCTCCAAAAACCTCCTATCCTATCCCTTTACTCCTGCTTCTATGACTCTGTTCCTCCATCCACCAATTTACTCCTGCTTCCTCATCCTGCCATTTACCTACACTGGGGCATTGAGCCTTCACAAGACCAAGAATTTCTCCTCTCATTGATGTCCCACAAGTTCATCCTCTGCTATATATGTGGCTGGAGCCATGAATCATCCCATATGAACTTTTTTGTTAGTAGTTTAGTCCCTGGGAGTTCTGGGGTATCTGGTTGGTTTATAGTGTTGTTTCTACTATGGGACCACAAACCCCTTCAACTCCTTCAGTTTTCTCTATAACTCATACATTGGGGACTCCATGCTCAATCCAATAGTTGGCTGCTAGCATCCACCTCTGTATTTGTCAGGTTCTGCCAGAGCCTCTCAGGAAACAAATATATCAGGCTTCTGTCAGCAAGCACTTCTTGGTATCCACAATAGTGTCTGGGTTCGGAAACTGTATATGTGATGGATCCCCAGGTGGAGCAGTCTTTGGATTGCCTTTGCTTCAGTCTCTGCTTCACACTTTGTCTCTGTATCTCCTCCCATGAGTATTTTAAGTCTTCCTTCTAAGAACCGAAGGAGCCACACTTTTGTCTTCCTTCTTGAGCTTCATGTGGTCTATGAATTGTATCTTGGTTATTTAGAGCTTTTGGGCTAATAACCACTTATCAGTGAGTGCGTACCTTGTGTGTTCTTTTGTGATTGGGTTATTTCACTCAGGATGATATTTTATAGTGCCATCCATTTGCTTGAGAATTTCATGAAGTCATTGTTTTCAATAGCTGTGTAGTACTGCATTGTGTAAATGTACCACATTTTCGGTATCCATTTTTCTGTTGAAGGACTGAGAGACAGAAAGGGGTGAATCCAGATGGGAAGGAAGTACAACAGAATTTGAGAAATACAAGTAGAAGAAACTGTAATCAAAATATACTATGTGAAAAAAAGTCTATTTTCAATAAAAGAAAAAAATTAGAGGAATTTTCACAGAAGCAACCAATAAAAACTTACTAAATTTCAAAAAAAAAAGGAATATATTTATTTCAAGATCTTCTCCATGTTACATTTTATACTGAATATTTTCTCATTTATATTATTTAATGTATGAAATACTTATTTGGATATTTGTGTACATTAGAAACAGACTGGCATTGGAAATGTGTATTTCTCAGAAATCCATGAAGCATGTACAAAGATAATAGAAATATATAACTAAAATATATCAGCTAAGCAGGGCAGTGGTGGTGCATGCCTTTAATCCCAGCACTTGGGAGGCAGAGGCAGGTGGATTTCTGAGTTCGAGACCAGCCTGGTTCCAGGACAAGTGAGCCAGGGCTATACAGAGAAACCCTGTCTCGAAAAACAAAACAAAACAAAAACCAAAAAACATAACAAAATGTATCAATTAAATCTTTCAAAATTACTATTAGGAGTTTCAGCAAAAAACATTAACAAAGTGATGTCTTTTTATACATATGAAATGTGAACCAATGGTTAAGCTCCACAGGGACATAAATAAGTTGCTATCATAAGAACTTGCAATCTGAACTAGTGAAAAGCTCAGTTCATTTCATAATGTAATATTGCCCTATGTATCTCTGAATATAATTTTATCATTTCAGCTCTGTGAGCGTGCTTAATAATTTTCTTGTATTTAAAATTTTTATAATCACAAAGTGTAGTTATCAAAAAAGAATTCAGGTATAAAATAACGTCTCCTTTTCTGTATTAGAATATACCCAAGTTTTATACATTTGTGATATATAAATTTCATCACGCAAATATTTGACACTGAATAGGATATATAGATGTCTTTTATTCGTATTTAAAATTTAACGTTTGTTTTTATACTTATTAACAAAATTGTACATGAAATGATTTTATATATATATATATATATATATATATATATATATATCTCAAAGATTATGACATTACTGTGCATCTACATTAGATTGCTTGTTACATTAAATCTACCGTTAGGGAACAAGTAGACAATCTCTTAAAAAGTGAACAGTCAAGCTAGACTTTGTATTTATGTATAATTTCATTAAGAATTCCTTTAGAGGCCAAGTAAGTTAAATCTTAGAAAGAAAAGTGAAACAAAGAAAATCTAGATTGCAGTAATCATGTCTACACATGATAGGCCGAAAAGACTACATATAATAACAGATTATAGAACAGAGTACGTTTATCAAATTGTTTCATTATTCTTTGATAATTATTGAAGTCTACTATGTTTTAATTTGTTTTATTTTTCTTCTATATACTAATTGTTTTTGAAAAGCATCATGATTAATGTCATCATAACTTAAATTCTTGATTGTTCAGTGTTTAGCAAACATATTATCTCAATTAGAGGCAATTGCAGACAAAGGTTATGTGATGAGACAAAGAGGCTAGAGATTAATGGAAAAATCAATTATTCTCCAGGGGCCAATAAGTACTTGAATTTTTGTTTTTGTTTTGCTTTGTTTTTTTCTTCGTTTGTTTGTTGTGCTTAAATTTTGTACAAAATATCCTCTTGCTCTTTGACTCCTCTCATTTAGTTAATGGCTTTTTAAATTGAAGCTCCAAAGCTGTGAGCCATGGTGCTTTAGGGCATTAGAGTAGGCTAATGGATGTATGCACAGGAGGACATTCTGAAATTCAAGGAAAACAGACGGCTTTCTGCAGGGCATTGTGAAATTCCTAATACAAACTTGAACAACTACTCCATCATACTAATAGCATAGTGTCTTGTTTAGTTTGAATTTGATGTTAGTACTTATGAAAAAATACACTAAGGTACTAAAAGTGCAATAAACTAAGGGATCTTGTAAACCATGACTTTATACAAATGTTCAGGATCATAGGTGTCAAAACTACAAACCAACTGAGAAAAAGATCAGAATCTATTTGGAAAAGAGAGTGAAGATCCAGGTGTGGCACTGTATGCATCTAGCATCACTGAAGAGGCTTGGGCGGGAGAAATATAATTTACAAACTTGCCTGAAAAAAATTAACAAGTCTCTCTCTCTCTCTCTCTCTCTCTCTCTCTGTATGCATATTTAAAGAGGCATTGTACAAAGGTCACTGCTTCTATCTTAAATAAATACATAGATATAAAAGAAAAATAATAGAATTATGATTTATTTATAATTAAATCCATATTATGTATTATCTAAATTGTAAAATAAAATATTCACCTAAGACAAAAGTATACATCATATAAAATATAATGTACAAAGATAAAGATACACATAAAATGATATTTCAGTGTTCCTTAAAATATTGTTAACTACTATAAAAATAATTAAAAAAGAAAATGAGAAAGGAATAAGAAAAGTTTTATCAAAAGTAATGTAAATGCCATTTTGTCCTATTGACAGTGTCATACAGAAGCTCTGCAATTTTATGAGGTCACATTTGTCAATTCTTGATTTTAGAGCATAAGCCATTGGTTTTCTGTTCAGGAACATTTATCCTGTACCCACTTATACAAGGTTCTTCCCCACTTTCTCTTCTATTAGTTTCAGTGTATCTGACTTTATGTGAAGGCCCTTTATACACTTGGACTTGAGCTTTGTGCAAGGAGATAAAAATAGATCAATTTGCATTCTTCTACATGCTGATCTCCAGTTGAACCAGCACCATTTGTTGAAAATGCTGTCCTTTTTCCACTGGGCAGTCTTAGCTCCTTTGTCAAATATCAGGTGACAATAGGTGTGTGGGTTCATTTCTGGATCTTCAATTTTATTTCATTGATCTTCCTGCCTGGCTCTGTACCAATACCATGCAGTTTTTATCACTATTGCTCTGTAGTACAGCTTGAGGTCAGGGTTGGTGATTCCCCAAGAAGTTCTTTTATTGTTGAGAGTCGATATCACTATCCTGGGTTTTCTGTTATTCTAAAGGAATTTGCAATTTCTCTTTCTATCTCTATGAAGAATTGAATTGGAACTTTGATTGTGATTGCATTAAATTTGTAGATTGCTTTTGGCAAGATGGACATTTTTACTATATTAATCCTGCCAATCCATGAGCATGGGAGATCTTTCCATCTTCCGAGATCTTCAATTTTTTTCTTTAGAGATGTGAAGTTCTTGTCATACAGATCTTTCACTTGCTTGGTTAGATTCACACCATAGTATTTTATATTATTTGTGACTATTGTGAAGGATGTGGTTTCCCTAATTTCTTTCGCAGCCCATTTGTCCTTTGAGTAGAGGAAGGCTACTGATTTGTTTGATTAGATATCCAGCCACTTTGCTGAAGTTTTTTTATCAGGTTTCTCCAGAGGAAGTTTTGGGGTCACTTAAGTATCCAATCATATCATCTGCAAATACTGATGTTTTGACTTCTTCCTTTTCTATGTGTATCCCTTTGATTTCCTTTTGTTGTCTAATTGCTCTGGCTGGGACTTTCAGTACTATATTAAATAGATAGGGAGAGAGTGGGCAGCTTTTTCGAGTCCCTGATTTTAGTGGGATTGTTTCAAGTTTCTCTCCATTTAGTTTGATGTTAGCTACTGGCTTGCCATATATTTTTAGTAAGATTAGGTATGGGCTTTGAATTTCTGATCTTTCCAAAAGTTTATCATGAAGGAATGTTAAATTTTATCAAATATTTTCTCAGCATCTAGTGAGATGATCATGTAGTTTTTATTTTTTGAGTTTCTTTATATAGTGGATTATGTTGATGAAATTCCATTTATTGAATCATGCCTGCATTCCTGAGATAAACTCTACTTGATATGATAGATGATTGTTTTGATGTGTTTAAAAATGGGGTACAGAGTTAAACAAAAAATTCTCATCTGAGGGAAATCAAATGGCCAAGAAGCACCTAAAGAAATGTTCAACATCCTTAGCCATCAGGGTAATGCAAGTCAAAACAGCCCTGAGATTCCACCTCACACCAGTCAGAATGGCTAAGATCAAAAACCTCATGTGATATCAGATGCTGGGAAGGATGTGGAGAAAAAGAAACACTCCTCCATTGTTAGTGCAATTGCAGGCTGGTACAACCACTCTGGAAATCAGTCTGGTGGTTCCTCAGAAAATTGGACATAACATTACCTGAAGACCCAGCTATACCACTTCTGGGCAAATACCCATAAAATGCTCCAACATATGATAAGGACAAATGTTCCACTATGTTCATAGCAGCCTTATTTATAATAGCCAGAACCTGGAAAAAGCCAGAAGTCCTTCAACAGAGGAATGGATACAGAATGTGGTACATTTACACAATGGAGTATTATTCAACTATTAAAAAACAATGAAGTCATGAAATTTTTAGGCAAAGGGATGGAACTAGGAAATATCATCCTGAATGAGGTAACTCAATCTCAAAAGAGTGCACATGGTATGCACTCACTGAAAGTGGTTATTGGCCCAAAAGCTCACAATAACCAAGATATAACTCACAGACCACATGTAGCTCATGAAGAAGGAAGACAAAAGCGTGGGTGCTTTGATCCTTCTTAGAAGCAGTAACAAAGAACTTATGAGAGCAAATATGGAGACATAGTGTGGCACAGAAACTGAAGGAGGGACTATCCAGAGACTGCTCTACATAATTATCCATCCCATGTGCAGTCATCAAGGCAGATTCTAATGTGAATGCCAGGAAGTGCATGCTGACAGAAGCCTGATATTGCTGCCTCCTTAGAGGTCTGCCAGAGCCTGACAAATACAGAGGCAGGTGTTCACAGCTAACCACTGAACTGATCATGCGGTTCCCAATGGAGGAGTTAGAGAGAAGACTGAAGGAGATGAAAGTGTTTGTAGCCCTATAGGAAGAAAAACAATACCAACCAACCAGAATTCTCAGGATCTAAACCACCAGCCTGGGAGCACATAGGGCGGGACCTATGACTCCAGCTGTATATGTAGAGGAGGATGGCCTTGTCAGGCATAGGTGGGAGAGGAAATCCTTGGTCCAGTGAAAACTGGATGCCCCACTGTGGAGAACTTGTGGGCAGGGAGGTGGGAGTGGGTAGGTAGGTGGGGGTACATCCTCATAGAAGCAGGAGAAGAGGGGATGGGACGGAGTTTCTGGTTTGGGGGGAAAATGGGAAAGGTGATAACATCTGAAATGTAAACAAAATATCCAATAAAGAAAAAAAATAAAATCAGAATCAATTTGAACAAAAAAAATAATATAAATGACTAAAATAAAATGTCTCAAACAACCATGCAAATTAGCACAGTAACATTTTATATTGCTGGATAAGCACAATTATTATCTGAGTACCAAAAATGTTGTTAGAGTGAGAAAGAAGCATATTAATAGTGTCCTTGGAAATCAGTACCACTACTGGGGACGTGTGCAACACTTTCATTAGTTTATGCATCTGATGATCTTGAAACTCTTAGCTCATGTCTTACACACAAGGCTCAAAAATATTTTAAATAAGTCGGAAATTTTAAAAATTTAATTTGTTGAATGGCAAAATGAAAAACAACAAAACAGTTTCAGAGAAATCATTAAATAAATGGAAAATATATGAGATATTATAGAATTAAAAAGAAATATAACAATGGAATCTTAATAACTCACTAGATTTTACCAGTACAACATTGTAAGAAACCACCAAGGCATGAGAAGTTTAATTAAAATATGAAATTTGAAAATGTAAAAGAAATAAATGATTGTTCTTATAAAGACATACTAAAGTTAAATAATTTAAATGCAAGACAGTGTGAAAAGAAGAAACAGAGTAATCATAGGGGCACACACCATTGATGCCAACATTGCAGATACCGAAAAGTAGATATCTGTCACAGGCCAGTCTGATCTACATGGTGTACCACAGTCCAGCAATAGTTACATAGAGAGAACCTATGTATAGAAAAAATAAAATGGTATTGTAATAGAGAAATTTGAGTGTTAATTTCTTATTAATAATTTCATAGAACAAAAATACATCAGTTCATAGATAGTCTAACTATTTATAATTTGCATATGGATCAGGATATTTTTATATTTTTAAATGTTATACACAGACTACTGCATACACACTTTTGTCAATCTTCATGAACATACTGAGAATTATAAATTTTCATATTACTGAAAAAAAATGAAATAAAATCTCAGACACACTTACTGATGTCAAGCATCTAATTAGAGTCAAATTGAGATTAGTGTCCTTTCCAGTACCCATACTGTGTTACACCGAACATCTTTTTGAGAAATGATTGAGTATAACAGGATATTTGATAATATGGGGATTTCCCTAGACTCATTTGTGAAATTAGTTTAATGTCATAGTGGACTCATAAAAACATCATTTAAATTAATTTTTAACATGTCTCTGATACAAAACTATTTTATTAGTATTCTGCTATGATGGGTGGTAATGGGTATGCTGTGGCATTGACTCATTCGAGTTCAATGTGCAGACAAGCTAATCTGATATTCTTATTTTTCTCCTGTTTATAGTATATAGAAAATTCAGTATGTTAGATACCTGTCAGGATCATGAGTTTGAAAATGTACAAATGGTAGTTTAGTGGAAATATATATTTAATCTAGAATATTCTAGGCACCCCTCCTACATTTTACTGAGAAACGATTGGCAATTGACAGTTGCAGGAAAACAGGAAATCATTCTTCTTTATAGAGTCTGTGGGCACTAGGATGTTTCTCATTGTCACATTGATGTCCTCACACCCATAAACTGTTGACATAAAAGGACAAATATGAATCTAAGAAAAAGTGTTTTGCATAGGACATGAAAAGAATAGGGAAGAGGAATATCATCAGGATACAAGTGATATCATTTCATTGTATATTTGTATTAAATTATCACAGACTAAAATGAAGACCTGTATAAATATTATCACGATTGAATGACCAACAGTGGTTCTCAACATTCACTTAAGAATGGCTCTAGAAAGTATGACCATCGAACTCAGGGAATAATTTGGCAAAGACATTGTGTGAAACTTTATCAAAAGTGGTCAACCAGTAGGTGTTCACTTAGGGAAACTAAAAACTATGATGTAGATATTGTGGTGAGGTTAGTTGTTGCATAAACTTCCTAGATACCCATTTCTGTGTAGGACAGAGTTCCATTTGGGATGGCTTCTTATAAATTCAGTCTTTTTATTCTTCATCATATTTGAGTGTTCACACTTTATATCCAGAAATACTTTTAAACTTATTGTGGGTCTTTTGTTTACTATGAATCCAAATATTCCCCAGGTTATTTTTTCTTTGCAAGAATTATCAGCTGAATTTGTACAGTCAATATAAGTACGTCAATAGATACTTATAAGCATGATTACTTGAGATGTATTTTTTATATGATTAACCAAAGTTTTCTCAAGTGCTTTACTTATGGTTTTAATCAAGGAAGTAATTGTTTTTTACTTTCTAGATAACTAGAAAGACAATTTGGTTGAATAAGCATATTGTCTATAGCATTATTTACTTTTATTTAACTTTTTCTCAAATTTGGTTATTAGCAAAATACTTATTTGAAATTTTTAAGAAATACAAGGGATAATTTGTATTTCAAAAAGACAATTTTTAGAGATGTATTTTATGTTAGTCATTTGTATTTCAAATAATAATTAAATACAAAATGATGCCAATTATTAATTAATAGTAATTAATACTGATTAAATACTAATTTAAATTTTTTTAGAAATACAAGTAGTCATTTATATTTTTTAATTTGTCAAGACCCAACAAAGAAAATAGAACTTTAAACAAATTTTGCTTATGAATGCAAAAATAGTCAATAAAATTCTTGCAAACTGAGTCCAAGAACACATCAAAAGCAACATTCTCCACAATCAAAGAGGCTTCATCCCAGAAATACAAGGTTGGTTCAATATACAAAAATCCCTTAATGTAATCCAATATATAAAAAAATAAAGAAAAAACACATGATCACCTCAATAGATGCTGAAAAATAATTGACAACATACAATACCACTCCATGTTAAAAGTCTTGAAAAGTTCAAGAATTCAAGGCTCCTACCTAAACATATTGTAATCAATATACAATAAACCAACAGCCAATATAAAATTAAATGGAGAGATTCTTGAAGCAATTCCACTAAAATCAGGGACAAGGCTACCCACTCTTTCACTTTTATTTATTAAACTACTTGAAGTTCTAGCTACTGTAATAAGACAACAAAAGAAGCTCATGCAGATACAAATTGCAGATGCTATGATAGTATACATAAGTGACTCCAAAAATTCTACCAGAGAACTTCTATAGCTGATAAACAACTTCAGCAAATTGGATGAATATAAAATTAACTCAAAAAATCAGTAGCCTTTCTTTATACAAAGACAAACAGACTGAAAAAGAAAATAGGAAAATAAAAACTTTCACAATGGTCACAAATACTATAAAATATCTTGGTGGATCTCTAACCAAGCAAGTGAAAGTTCTATATGAGAAGAATTTAAAATTTCTGAAAAAAGAAAATAATGAATGCCTTAGAAGATATAAAGATCTCCCATGCTCACAGATTGGTAGAATTAGCATAATAAAAATGGCCATCCTAAAAAAAGCAATTTACAAATTCCATGCAATTGCCATCAAGATTCCAACACAAGTCTTCACAGAAACTTGAAAAAGGAATTCTCAACTTCATTTGGAAAAACAAAAAACCCAGGATAGTGAAAATAATTCTTAACAATAAAAGAACTTCTGGAGGAATCACCACCATCTGTGACCTTAAGCTGTACTATAGAACAATAGTGATAAAAACTGAATGGTATTGATACTGAACCAGACAGGTTAATCAATGGAATAGAAATGAAAACACAGGAAAAAAAACCACACACCTATGATCACTTGATCTTTGTCAAAGAAGACAAAAATATACAATGGAAAAAAGAAAGCTTCTTCAATAAATGGTGCTTGTCTAACTGGAAGTCAGTATGTAGAAAAATGAAAATAGATCCATATGTGTCACCTTGCACAATGCTCAAGTTCAAGTAGATCAAGAACCTCAACATAAAACCAGATACACTGAATCTAATAGAAATGGGAAAGAGCCTTGGCAAGGGGATGAGAGGACAATTTCCTAAACAGAAATCCAATATAGCTCAGGCTCTAAGAACAAGAACTGATAAATGGGACTTCATGAAATTGAAAAGCTTCTGTAAGGCAAAGGACATAGTCAATAGGACAAATCAGCAACCTACTGGTTGGGAAAAAGTCATTACTAACCCCACATTCATTAGATGGCTAATATCCAAAATACATAAACAACTCAAGAAGCTAACCTCCAAAAAAACCAAACAATCCAATAAAAGAAAGGGGGGGTATAGAGCTAAACAGAGATTTTACAACAGAGGAATCTCAAATGGCTGAGAAGCACTTAAAAAAATGTTAGAGTCCTTAGTGATCAGGGCAATATATAAATCAAAATGACTCTGAGATTCCACCTTACAGAAATCAGAACAGCTAAGATAAAAAAACTCAGGTGACAGCACACGTTGGCAAGGATGTGGGAAAAGAGGAAAACTCCTCCATTGCTGGTGGGATTACAAATTGGTACAAAAACTCTGAAAATCAATCTGGAGGTTCGTCAGAAAATTGGAAATAGCTCTATCTGAAGATCCTGCTATACAACTCTTGGTTAGGCATATACCCAAAAATGCTCCTTCACACCACATAGTTAGATACTCTAGCGTTTGAATTGTATTGTATTTTATGTTCAAAGCAAAGGAAAGTGGCCTTGCTTCATATGTAAACACATTAATTTTCAAAAAGGAAAATATTATGTTAAATATCTGTGCCACACCTCCATGAGCAATTTAAATAATTACTTGTCTCTAAAAATCATGTATATTTTTAATCACTTCACCAAACTTTTTATAGCCTAGAAACACATGTAATATAAATGAATATAAATAAAAGTTAAATGGTTTCAATTTGCTGCTTGATTTTTTTCTCATACATTGTATGCAAAACACATAATTCAGTCTTTTTTTCGCTAGAGTCAATTTCTATAACTAGCTCTTTTCTACTATTTACTGTGTAAAACAGCACAGCTGTATAAAGTTCACCGAATAATGAAGATTCTTACCATAACTTACAATCATATTATTGGTTTTCACATTTGTAGTGATGTTTAACTATACAATAGCTGTGTTCTAGTTTTCAGTAATTACATTGTTTATTATGCTGTTATTGAAGATCTTCATACAGGTTACTGTGTCTGCAATTTTATTTTACATTAATTATGTTTCAACTTACCTTTAAAGGTAAATTAGTGCTATTAACTACTATAGATTTATATAAACAATAAATTTTGGTACTTATATGTGAGTATCGAGGATTCAAAAATAGATCATATGCTTGTGGACTGAATGTTTTTACTCAAGAGTTTTCTACTGATGCTAAAACAGGTACTTTAAGAGCCATTATTGGGTGAAATACTGTTTCATGTTAGGTATTTTCCTACAATATTTTGAATAGAATTAATTATTTAATACTAGATATTTTCTTTTAAATATTGAAAAATGTCTGGTTACATCTGTTTTAACTCAGTCTCTGCAATCAATCCCACAAAGGAATGTAGTTATCTATAGAGCCACATGATTTCCTTGTTAGTTTTCACATGAGTTTACATCTTCAAAGATAATTTTACTAGTCCCAAGCATGTTAATCTAACAAGTAATATTTAGAAAACTACAGTTCCACTACTATTTAAACTAAACAAAACTACCACTACCACCACAAACACAGCAATAACAAAAGAACATTTCCTGATTTTTGAGGATAAATACTCATAATACATATATTTGATGTCCTTACCTAATAACTAAAAATCTAGAAATGATAATTATGCCAATAAAAAATTGTTAAGTTGATTCCATAAGATTCTTCCAGTTCTGTTAACAAAAAATAATTGGATGTGGACATATACCTAACAATAATTTATAGAACACTTTCTTTAATACAATTAAATATTTCAAGTGAATATTTGTTTTATATATATATATATATATATATATATATATATGTGTGTGTGTGTGTGTGTGTATATATATGTATATATATATGTATATATATGTGTGTGTGTATGTATATATGTGTATATATATATGTATATATATATGTGTGTGTGTATATATATATATATACAAAAATCCATTTGAATTTTATTTTTAACATATATTCAGAATTTTTGTAACTAAATCTTTTGATTTTTCTATTAAAGTTTATTTTGATGTTTCTGAAAAGGATACAGAAAATGAGCTTCTCTTCACTGAACTGAATAGCACTAATTTCCCATATATCATTTTAAAAAGATAAATATGTGCATTGTTTACTGTAATAAGTTCAATATAAGAAGCCCAGAAAAAGGCGAAAGATTTATACAATCTGAAGAGAAACCAGAGTGACTGTGTATTAAGACTATCTTGTACCTCACTGGTACTAATAGGAATAATTATGCTCTAATTGTATTTTGAGAGAAAAGTTTTATTTTAACAGGAAAGGGGATGTAGGAGGAGCTAAAGGGGAAGGAGCACTGAGAGGAAGAGATGGAATAAGGAGAGGAGAAGATGAAGGAGAGGAGAAGCAAAGTGATGAGAGAGAGAATGAGAGAGAAAGAGAGGGGGGAGCATGGAGGCAGATGTTCACGTGTCTCCACTAGTCAAAGATAGCTTATATATCTAGGTTGGGTATTAGGTTACACTACTGATTGAGCATTACCATACTTATAAAGCATTTGATTAACATTTCAAAAAAATGTGTAAAAGCAAAAAGTAAAAGGGGGCACAGGATAGGGGTCTTCTAGGGGGGGAAATGGGGAAAGAGGATGGCATCTGAAATGTAAATAAAATATCCAATAAAAAAAAGAAAGATGACAATAAATCCAGACAGTAAAGGTACCAATGATAAAGTAATTATTGGCAAGTTACACATGAGAACTGAGTGCTGTGCCAGCTTGTAAAACTTAGTTTCACACAGAAGAACCTCTTTAGGGCTCTTGGATGAAGAAAAAGAAGAAATATTTTCTGATACAAAATAAAATGCTAAAACTAGGAGGATTTTTAGGAAACAAACAGTGGACATCTCAGATTGCTTATCATTTTGTAGAAGAAAGAATCACCTCATTCCAACACAAGGAAAAATAAGTTTATTCTTCGGGAATGGCTATATAATTTAGACAGTTTGTTTTTGGACACTCTTGGAATTTAAAATAAAGTGTGATGCTAAGACTAGAAAAAAAAAAGCTCAGAAAAGATCCTTGTGAATACATTATTTCTGTGATTTTAAGTTATCCATTTTCTTGATATTTTGAATGTTTATAGGTCACCCATCCACAATGATTCATGGCTTTTTCTTCAAGATTTGAAATGATTGTACTGGCATTTTCCTTCTTCCCAAACCCTACATATTTGAAAAAAGCTCTATTATGGTTATACCATCCTTAACTGGGTATAATCCTAATCTCTCAAGATCCTTAGTCATATGTCATTGTTATTTTTTAGAGTAAGTGAATTTATTTGTGGAATTTAGAGATTTAGAAATCTTATTTTTTTGGTGAACAAGTCATGTACTTCAAAAATAAGTAAAAATTATATTGAAAAGATTCCTTAGATTGAAGCAGTATGATTGCCATTACACATTTGGAACATTAATCAAAGTCATAAGAATAATGATATTCACAGGAATCTTTTCTGTGCATCTTATATTGAAACTTATAGCAAGAAAATACAATGCACATATTTGTCTTTTAAAACAGTATATGGAAAACTAGTGCTATTTATCTCAGTGAAGATTAATAATCTTAGAAATGGTATATGCTAACAAATTCTTTATATTTATAATAGTAAAGAGATATACCAGCAATAATTAACTAAGCATCCATGTGCTTTCAAAAGGTCAATTTAAAAGAATTACATGCTGGTTATCTGTAACTTTGTTAAGTGTTTGGACTTTTTTTTGTTATCATATTTAAAATGGTCACTATCTATTTATTCTATATTCAGTTTTACAGACACTTAGGCATTTTTTCTTTCAAAACTATTGAAGTATACAAAGAAATAAATTAAAAGAAAGAAGAAGAAGGGAAGAAATGAAGAAAGAAAAGGAATGAAAGGAGAGAGAGAGGAGGAAAGTCAGAAAAGGACTGGGAATAAAAGGATAGAGGAAGGGGATAGGGAAGAAAAAAGAAAATGTGAACGTCAGAGGCAGAAAAAGGAGAAGGCATGAAAATCCTTTGGATTAAGTGAAAGCAAGCAGTTGTATATAATTTTAACTGCCCTATAAATTATGCAAATTACTTAACATAGTAAAAGAGTGAAACAAAGATGGGTGTTTATAAAAAACATCAGCTGCTAAGGTCTGCTTACAATGTCTTATACTCAAGAAAAATTATTTCACCTACATATTTTTTACATATCCCTTGATCAGAAATTCACAAACTATGGCAAATATTTTTTTATTACTCTAAACCTTTTTCCTCAGCCACATAAAAGTATCCTCAAGTATGAACCACATTTGATCTACAATTTGAAACTTCTAGCATTATTAAGCATTCTCAGTGTAAACACTCAGTTCTCAGTGTTTACTACTTTTATACCATTAAATGACATGCACTCATCATAGCTATCACAATCAAACAGCAGTTTGTCTCATCAGTAGAAGATAGTCTAGAGAAGTTGAGTGTGGTAGTGGTGAGGGGCGTATCAAAGTCTCTATTTTCTGCCATTGGATCACTTTTCCCTACCTAAACTACTTGGTTGAGCCTCAGTGGGAGAAGATGTTCCTAGACTTCCTGGGACTAGATATCCTGGGGCAGAACCTATAGGGAAAGGGGAGGGGGCAATAGAAATAGAGATTTGTATGGGTGGGACTGTAAGGCAAGGAGGGGGGCTGTGATCAGGATGTAATATAAATAAAAAATAATACATTATTGGGAAAAAGAGCCACAACTGTTTAGATTTAGCAGAAATTGTCATAGTTTTCTAAAAATTAAATTCTCCTTTATTACAAAGAAAAGAAGAAAAAAAGGGCTGGAGAAATGTCTCATTGGTTAAGAGTACTGACTGCTCTTCCATAAGTCCTATGTTCAATTCCCAGCAATCACATAGTGGCTCATAGCCATCTGTCATGAAATACAATGCCTTCTTTTGGTATGTCTGAAGACAGCTACAGTGTACTTATGTAAATGAAAATAAACAAATATTTTTAAAAAGAAAAAAGAAAATATTGTTAGAGAAAGTTATTCAAGTCTATTTTATTCACGTCTCATTGGGGTTCTATAATTTTCAGCATCACAACAATCTAACCAATACAATTTAGAAATTATCACACTTTGTTAGAATACCTAAAATAAAATATTCATGACAAGACAACATATCTGGACTTCACTCTTAAAAACAAATACAGGGAAGGAATAATTATCCTAAGTTCAGAATTTGAAGAATAGTAGATAATTATATAAAATAGGAAAAGACAACACAAATAGCAAATTGGCACTATCAACTCATTTAATTACTTATCAACATACTTACATCAATACACATGTATATGTGTGTGTATGTATGTGTACACAGAAGTTGCAAGATGATTAGAGGAGTTAATTTTTTATTATGAGATTCCCAAGAACTGAACTCATGTCACTAGACATGGTGATATGCAACTTTACATACTAAGCCATCATATCAAGCTGAACTATGTTCACATTTGAGTATACTGAGTTTAATGTCAGTATTTATTTTGTGTAGAAAAGTTTTGGATCTACGTGATGACATAGTTGAAGAGTAGGAGGTTTAAGCACATAAAACATTATGAAGCAGACATCTCTATTGTATCTTCTATAGTTGAGATACACAGTTAAGATCTTAATGCCATATAGTTTACAGGCAGATATAAGGCATAAAAATTACCAACAGACACCTGATATTCTACTTCTTCAGTAGGATTATAGCTTATACAAGTATTTGCTTTACATCTGTTGGTTGGACTGAATATATTGCTAACACATCTTTGTTTATGCACATAAACATAGATGTGTATCATCATAAATTTTAGTCATAAAGTTCCAATCATGTATTTTGCTACAGAATATGTGAGATCACAATTGCACAGTTTACATAGTAATTCAATCCTATCATATAGATATTATATATTGATGGTTTTGTATATATACACTTATATAACTAGCATAGTTATATGAATTAACAAGCATAGATATAATTTTTGTATGGTAATGAAAATTAAAAGAAAATGAAAAAGACTTGAACGATTTGACATAATATTAATTCAATATAACTATTTTTCATGAACCAATATATAGGGTCATGGTTTGCATGGATGAATAAATTGATGAATCAGTAGGTAAACTATAAGCTTGTGTTTACTAGAGGTTCTTCTCAGGTATAAGGAGAATTCAACTAAAAATTTTAAGAGTAAACCCTGGTAAATGTAAATCATACTCAGTGACATTACAAACATAAAAACTTCAGCTTCTTTATCAGTTTACAACTAGCAATAGTCTCCTCTTTATTTGGGTGAATAAATTTAAACACTAAGATTTTCTGAATTTATGGTAACTTATAAAAGTGAGTGGATCATTTAAGATGCCAGAAGAAGAAAGGAAAACAAACACAAAGACTCAAAGTGCGGTTCAGTGGTATTGTGCTTCCTTAGAAATAACATAGTCCAAATTAAATAACGAGTACAATACAAAACAAACAAAATAAGCACTTCTTTGTTTGAGGTATACAATTTAAAATCAAGTGCACATATATTTTGCTATGATTTGATACAAGAGGAAGCAGAACTCACCCAAGACATGAGCTGGTTAGTAAGGTAATATAAATACTGTAAGAAACATGGAGATTAGCCTTAGAGTGAAATTCAGTAGTGAATCATTCTTAATATTTTCAAATACAACATGCTATTAATACTTTATCTACTCATAACTAAATGTTCCATATAAGCTTATGGAAAAGTGAATTCTGTGCTCAGAATAAACCATCAATATGGTCTCTTGAAAAAAGAAGAGAGGAGAACGCATTAGCTTCAACTTGAGCATCCATTGGAGAGAGATCATTATCTTACTAGAAGCACTCAGTTCTGAACCATTAATAGTTAATCAAAAGACAATACTTTGGCTTAAGAACTCTCTATCACAACCAATTAAATAAAATCTTCAGTCCTAAACAAGCAAGTTTCAAGCAGTGCAATACAGAGCAGAGGTATGTAACAATGGAGGATGGAAAACTGGGAGTAGCCACCAGAAAGTCCCAGATACCAGAAATGCAAGGGGCTTCCAGGACCCAAAAGGTATGAGATTAGCTGAAATTCCCAACAAAATGGAGGGAGAACCTGTAGTGACAATATCCATATGTTAGGCAAGGCCCCTGTTTAGGGAATGGGGCCACCTACTCATCTCCATATTTTTATCCCAGAACTGCTCCTGTCTAAAGGAAATATAAGGACAAAGCATGGAGCAGAGACTGAAGGAAAGGCCATACAGAGACTTCCCTACATGGGGATCCATCCTGTATACAGACGTCAAACCCAGACACTTGTGGATACCAAGAAGTGCTTGCTGACAAGAGCCTGATAGAGCAGTTTCTTGGGAGGCTGTGCCAAAACCAGACCAATACAGATGTGGATGCTTGCAGTCAACCATATGGCTGAGCATGGAGACCCCAATGGAGGAGTTAGGGAAAGAACTGAAGGAACTGGAGGGGTTTGCAATCCCACAGGAAGAACAACAGTGTCAACCAACCAGACGCCCCACTGCCTCAAGATGGGACTAAACCATCAACCAAAGAGGGACCCACAGTTCCAACTGCATACGTAGCAGAAAATGGCCTTGTTGGACATCGATTGGAGGAGAGGTTCTGGGTCCTGTGAAGGCTTGATGCTCCAGTGGAGGGTATATGTGAGGGTGAGGAGAAGGAATTGGGTGGGTGGGTGGGGGAACATCCTTATAGAAGGAGGGGAAGGGGAATGGAATAGAGAGTTTTCAGAGGGAATACCAGGAAAGGGGATAACATTTAAAATGTAAATAAATAAATTATTCAATAAAAAATAAAATAAATGAATAAATAAATACAGCATAGTGGGAAACATTGATTTCTGTTGTTATTTTGTTTCTCTATTCTTCAATGGGTAAAATTTTAATGTCTTGAATTCTAATATTCTCTTTATACTTTGTGCTTTATATGGCTTCTCTCATTACTATTTCTTAATTATAATTTTGAAGCTCAAACTCTTCCATTTTCTTAGGCTAATAAATGCTATCATATTGATGAAATATTTACGTGAAGAAAATTAAGATGACTCCTTTGTGTTCTATAATAACATCTCTTATGTTAGATTTCTGATTTGCTGTCCTTTATGTACAAAAGAATACACATTTTGTCAGCTTATCAGCCAAAGACAGCATTTACAGCTTCTAAATAATTAAGTATTGATTAATTTCACTGGGAATATATGGGCCATTTTTCAAGGTTGCTCATTCTTATAGATCATATATTTTTTTTTAGTTCACTTTGTATTAGTTCAACTACTCCTGGGCATGAGCCCTTCCCTGGAGTTTGGTTAATTTACCTGGTGACACTCCACTGTAGAAAACTGGTTTCACATTAGCTTGTCCATTTCTCAGCTTCAGGATCTTATTTGGTTTGAATCTCTGCAGGTCTTGTGCATGCTTCCCAGTCTCTCTGAGTTCAAGAGAGTATTGAGTCTGTTGTGTTTTGAAGATACTGATTCCTTGGAGTCACACACTATCTCTGGCTCTTGACATCTTCTTCTCTGTATATTTCCCTGAGCCTTGAGAGGAAGGGTTGATAATGACATCTCATTTAAGACTGAATTCCCATAAATCTCTTACTATCTGCACTGTCCAGATGTAGGTCTCTAAGTCAATTACCATAAATTACAAGAAGGTTCTCTGATGAGGACTGAGCAGCACACTGATCTAAGAGTATAGTAGTATTCCATTAGAAGTCATTTTACTTTTATATTTCTTTATTAGAAGGGCGTGTGGCCTATCTAGTTTTAGAATGTTGACCACTTAGCAGTGTCAGGTTATAGGTTTCACCTCCTGGAGTGGGCCTTAAATCCAGTCAAATAGTGGTTGGATTCTGTCATAACATTTGTGCCACTATCACACTAGTATACTATTATTGATTATGGGTTTGTAGTTGGGTAATATTGATAATTAGCTTTCTTTACAAGCAGTACATAAAGAATATTTTTGCACCATGATGTTAGTCTGTATGGTGAAACTTCTAGTCAGCACCAGCTCAATTTCTTTTGTATTTAATGACATATAAGTAAGTAGTTGGGGAAGGTAACAGTCTTGGCAATAGCTTGTGATGTTTTGTGGGGTTCTATGTGACCCCCTTATCTAATCAAACTAAAAGACGTAACCAATTCCAAGCACTGGGGGAGTTGACTTGCTGGCATAAGATGACTAGTTTGGGTATTCTCTCTCTAATTATATGGTGATTGCATTTTAATTCATTTCATATATGAGTATGTTTTAGGAAGTGTCTACAGTCACAGGTTTCTGTATGGCTTTTCTTTATTAATCTGTTATTTATTTATTTGTTCATTGATTGATTTTTAAACTCCAGATTTTATTCCCCTTTCAGTCCACCGTCCTACTGTTCTACATCCCATACCTCCTCTCTGCCCCCTCTCTCCACCGATCCCCACCTCCACTCTACCAGACATCTGAACTTCAAGGGGCCTCCAGTCTCTTGGAGGTTAGATTCATCTTCCCTGACTAAACCTAGATCCTGCAGTCCTCTGCAGTATATGTGTTGGGGGCCTCATATTAGCTGGCGTATGCTACCTAGTTGGTGATCTAGACTCTGAGAGATCATGGGGGTCTAGGTTAATTGTGACTTCTGGTCCTCCTACAGGGTTTCTCTTCTCCTCTGCTTCTTAAAGCTTTCCCCTAATTCAACCACAGGAATCAGCAGTTTCTGTCCATTGGTTGGGTGTAAATATCTGCATCTGATTCTTTCAGCTCTGTGGGGCCATGAAAGGATGGCTTGTTTTCTGGTAGAGCACTGGCTTAGAAATGTCAGAACCTTACAAGGGACAGAATACATTTCGCCACACTCCTAGATTTCAGGCTCCTAACATGTGACAAAAGATTTCTATTGACCTGTACCTTCCAGTCAAGTAGGGCAGCGCTCCTACCAGCCCCTCCACTGGTAGAGGGCATGACTAGAGATCTCAGGGCCTTGAGAGATTTCCATATTAATGAGATACCTAAAGGCCAGAGGGTGTAGCCAATTATTGTATTCTTTCCCAGACCCTCCTTACAAATGGTATTAAACCAAAGGCCCACCCTGGTGGTAAGAGGTTACAGCTAGATCCATCTACTTTCTGCCATGACATTAAAGCTTTAAAAATCATGAACTTTCTCCTGTCTTTGGGGCCCACCATGGGGAACCATGGAAAAGTTCTCAACTACCAAGCCGATTCTAATCTCCCCTAGAGGACTTCTCTGTGTGGGTTTCTGTTGGGAGGAGTTGTGGTCCCCGCGAGTCTGTCACAGCTCAGTCTGGTGGACTCGTGGCTCAGAGTGGCAGAAACACTTGCAGGATTTTGACTGAGCACTTTCCACGTGGCACTGTGGTGTTGTGGGGGTGCTGGTCTGTGAGAAGCTAGTGGGGCACCCCTGGGCAGGGAGAAAACTCAGTCTGAAATTGCGTGCTCGGGTGGGGTTGGGGGAAGGCGCTCTTGAGTGGACCCGGATGCCGGTAGTCTCCATTTGGAGCTCCCAGATGCACCGGAGCGGATTCTGCCAAGTGAGTACAGTAACCAAAGAGTCTCTTTCCTGAGGGGGTACAGTCAGGGCTTCCTTCTCTCTCGCTCGCTATGGGCCATTGCGACCACATGTCCACAGTCTCTGTCCCTCAGTGTACATATTGGTGTATGCCCAATAGTAATATAGTAATGGAGTTTATGGTAGATGGATTTTGGCTTTTTTGAAGAACTTCCACACTAATATCTATAGTAGCTGTACCAGTTTGATCTCTTACCTGAAATGAACATGTTCTCCTTTCCCCCACATTCTTGTCAGCATATGCTGTCATCTGCTTTACTGATGTTAGCTATTCTGACTGCACTAACACGAAATCTCTTGTATTTCTGTTATGAGCCCATCCTATCATAGCTGTGCCGTCTCTCCAACCCAAAATGAAATCTCACAGCTCTTTTAATTTGCATTTTTCGGATGCTTAATAATCTTGAACACTTTTTAAGTGCTTCTCAGCCTGTCATCTTTTGGGAACTTCCTGTTTAACTTTATACTTCATTTTTAACTGGAATGTTTGTTTTCTTTTTCTTTATTCTCAATAATTTTTCAGAGAAGGCACACACACACACACACACACACACACACACACAAGAACTTCAGCTCCTTACAACGATCTCTGACTACTCCCACACATTACATATGTGAGAGTCAATAACCACAAGCAGTGTCTAGATGAAAGCCTTAGTTATATTAAACATGAGTTTCTATTAATCTTCAGCAGTCAACTTGACACATCTAAAGTTAGGTTAGGAAGTCATGATTGCTATATTGGCTCAATCACATTATCCAGTGGTTATGTCTCTGGGGGTATTTTCATAGCTGCACAGGAGACCCCAGTCCATGGTGACTAGTGTTGACCCTGTATAGCATAGGTAAAGCACTGTGAGCATGGAACCAAGACAGCAGGCAGCATTCTCAATGGTTTCCATTTCAAAATCTGGCCTGAAGTTCCTGCCTTAGATTCTCTGGATGGTGGTTATAACCTCTAAGCCTAATAAATACCTTTTTACCCTAACATTAAACATTATATCATAGTGTTTATTACAGCAAACCAAAAGCAAAACATGACACTAGATCTTCATTCATTCAACTGAGTTGTAAAACTTCATTAGCTTTTGCTTCTGAATTTTTAACTCTTGAGATGTAAATGAATATGTGTCTTAAAACACCTAAAATGCAATAGATATGACAGGCTCTACCGTGGAGATCCTATAGAATGTGACCTTGGGTGCAACAGGCAAACCTGATTTAGGCAAAGATTTATTAGGCCGGGACTACCACTGAAAGTTATCCTGAACTCTAATGTTTATTCCATGATCTTAATTGATACAAGAAACCTAGCTATTTTGAAATTAATTAAATAATTTTTAAAATTTCTGCTTTAACAAACATTAAGAACAAATGTAATAGAATTTTATGGACAAACATGTATTACTAGAGATAAACATGTAAAAATTGTTTTATGTTCTGAATACATTAACACAGTTTTGCTTATGCTGAACTGAAAACAAAACAAAACTAAGTATTACCTTAAGTTTGTCCAAAAAGCAATCAAATTAAAATTTTTTAGATATTAATTGTTAACCCGAAGTATTCACTTTATTTGGACATGGGATCTCTGAACAAATTTTTATATAACAAAGTTAAGTCAGTCTGTAAGCTACTCAATATTAGTGGAAATAACTCATTAACAAGTGATTTAATATTAAAATCATTAATGCTTTCAGAGTTAAAATTTATGGCAGAAGACAGTACACCATACATATGATTTTACATATAATATAAATACATATGTTATATATTTATATACATAGTATATATATTATAAATTATATATAATATACACACAAACACACATATACATACACACATATACATACATACATATACATACATATACATGTATTAACAAATATGAAACACTGAAGCATTCATGTAAACTATCCACTGTTACATGGTAGCTCCAATGTCATAGTTTTAAAAGTTTTTTTTTTGTTTGTTTCTTTGTTTTTATCTCAGGTATAAAAAATTTTTTGTTAATTTTATCTCTATACATATAGTTATTAATATCACTAATTCAGGAACCTTATGTATTACTTTATTCATTTATTTTTTGACACTGGTTACTAAGTTACATGGACATTTTGCTTGTTTTCTGTGCTCTTTACTATGGAAATCATCCAGTCATGAGGGCTAATAATTTATTAGCTATTTAATCCAACAATTATATAGAGTGCCTTTTCTTTCCAATTAGATATCTTTCTTTATCATAAGATCTGGTAGTGAAGAACTCTAGTACAAATATAATACAGTAAAATAAGTAAAAATTACATAATTTAAATGATGAATGAGAAAGTGACTTAGATGAATGATACAGAGGAATTGAAGGGTAGACCTATGTGTATGATAAAAGCACTAGCCTTCATGAGAAATTACACTGGTCTTAGTGTCAATATGTGTATAAAGGCTTTTGGAGAGGACAGGTGGATATTGGAAGTTTTGACTGAAGGAAAAACATATACGCGGAGATAGGAGACTTAGCTAGAAAAGCAGCACCAGTTATAAACAAGGCATAAAAAAGACTATCACAATCATTTAATTTTCCATGCATATGGGAAATTGAAGGGTTTCTGTAAAAGATAAACATCTTAGAATATTGAAAATGTAAATTTTTATTCCTAAGTCAAATTTAATTATTATGACAATAATTGTAACAGGTAATATACTGGAATATTTGATAGTCGCCTAGAAACTTAACCAACATGTTTTGTGGGTAGATAGATGCAGATGTCCTGTTAAGTTTATCTCCATTCAACATTGCATAAGTTATTTGAAATACTAAAGATAACACTCTGCTGTAATTCAGTGCACAAAATCATTCGTGTTTTGTATAAGCCTATCTACAATAGAACATTCACAAGTATGTAGTTTTACTGAATTCTTGACTAATGAATTAACCAATGAGGAGTCACTGTGTCAGGCTCTTCTCTGTATGATGGAGTGACGAGCATGTTTTGAAAGTTGCCTGGAGACAAATATTTCATCAGTAATGCTGGATCGTGCCATAGTTCGGAGTAATTCCAGAAGGTGACTGACTCATTCAAGTATTGCTCACGGTACAGCAAGGAAAATGTAGGTTGCACTCCAGTATTTATTTAGGAATATATATGAGGCACACGTCTTTCTCAAGTATTCATCTCAGCATTTACAGCACTGATCCTATGAAAGACATGACCAAGTAGATGGTTTACTGGGGAAGATTTCTGGAATAGTCTTACAAAATAATGATTTGTTTATCTTTTCTATAATCTCTCTCATGTGCATTTTCTCTCTCTCTCTCTCTCTGTTGTCTCTCTCTCTCTCTGTCTCTCTCTCTCTCTGTCTCTCTCTCTCTTCCTCTCTCTCTTTTTCTCTCTCTCCATCTCTCCCCTCCCCACCATGTGTATATATGTATATATGTTTCTTTAACTCTTTAATTCAGCATGCTATGTTTCTGTAACTCAATGACATTTTAAATTTTCTCACACACATTTAACATTATAATAGTAATACTAAATTTATTAAATAAATTCAAGTGAGGATGCTTCAATCCCACTTGGGGAGAATAAAATAACCATGGTAAGCAGATGGAGGGAAGGACTTGGGAGCAGAGGGGAAAAGGAGAACATAGGCAGGTATGGGACATAGGAGACAGGAGAGAAACCCTGAGGGTCAGTAGAAAGAATGGAAATTTATAACCTCAAGTGAGATCAGAGTGGAAGGTAGGGGACCCTTTAGAAAGTACCAGAGACTTGAGAGTTGAGAGATTCTCAGGACTCAAAGAGAGGGATCTTAGATGAAATACTTAATAGTGGGGAGAGGAAACTCATAGAGTCCACTTCCAATAGAAAGACAGGGCATCAAGTAGAGGGATAAGTCCACAATCAAAAATACTTACCCGGAATTGTTCCTATCTAAAAGAACTGCATGGACAAAAATGGAGAAGAGACAGAAAGAAAGGTGGTCCAGTGACCTGCCCAACTTGTGATCCATCTCAAGGTGATACTCCAAGGCCTGACATTATTACTGATGCTATGGCCCAAAAAGCAGCTTACTGATACAGATGTAGATACTTATACCCAACCATTGGACTAAAGTCAGGGACCCCTGTGGTTGAATTATGAAAATGCTGAAAATAGCTGAGGAGGGCGACTCCATAGGAAGACCAGCAGTCTCAACTAACCTAGAGGTCCCCAACACATCAGAGGACTGCCTGGTCCAGGCTCAGTGGGAGATGTGCTTTACCCTCAAAAGACTTGAGGCTTCAACAAGTAGGGAGGCCTGGTTAGGTGGTATACTCTTGGAAACGTGAGAGAAATAATGAGATGAGAAACCATGGGAGGGGGACAGGGAGGAGTCAACTGCTGGTCTGTAAAAACAAACCAAAAGTAATTTAAATAAATAAATAAATAAATACATAAATAAATAAAAATTCATATTAACCACCGTCAATTTTATGATCTAGTATTTTAAAGTTTGCAATTTGAACATGTTTGTTATATAGAAAATAAATGAAATTCTAATTTTCAGATCAACAGTAAACTTGCTTTGATAAATAAGGCAAGCCTTAGCTAAGGTAGTGCAAATGAATTGTTTTATATTTTGTTGCTGGAATATACTCAAAGTTAAAACATGGAGTAGTTTTTCTCTTGAAGTTCACTGCTGCCTTGAAAACATGACCTCATATTTTATAGTTATGAATTAAACAAGGGATCATTTCTATTTCTTTTAAAAATTTATTACAAGTTTTGAAATTTCTCTTCCAGATATTCTGTTGCATTGTTTCAGGGAGTTGGAAAATTAATAGTGTGCACATAAGTAAAAATAAAACTTTTGAGATATAGTGTACTTATTTATACAGTGAAGGTGACATTGAACAAAGCTATTTAATCTCTAGCAGTAGATCAACTTCTCTATTTCCAAAAGCTGCATATTACTTCAAACAAAGTGAAGTAATATTCTCCTGTTAAAATTACACTTGCAATATTCCCTATTTAAATTGCTACAAAAGCAGGTCTTCTAGCTATATTAGTACCTATTGTGAGTAATTATGTAATTTCCCTGACTAAATTCATTAAAATATATAGAAATAAATTTGGTATAAGAATGAATTTATGGGATTACTTACCTAGTTTTATTGCTTCCTTCAGATTAATATCTAGGGGAAGAAATAATTAGGTCAAATTTATCAGTACTTTGAAAATTTCTTTTGTTCTCTGTGATTAAGTACTTTAATTGAAGTTTCACAAATAATTACTAATTGAATATTTTCTATTTTTAATGTGTAACATATGATACGTGGATCATTTTTAAAAGCTATTTTTCTCTGGATCACTGGGTTTAGATCTATTGTGATACCACAGAATTCTAGCATCTTTACAAGGGAGTGCTTTAAGCAAGGAATGAGATGATAACAGGCATAGCTGGCAAATTTAGGGGGAAAATGCATTGATCTGGGACTACTAAATGAAATTATGTCTGTATGGTACAAGTGATCGAAACTTCCAGGGCCATGATGGCTTTGACCTTGCTTGTTGTTTACAACTGTGGGTATCTGTCCTTGTCTATAACTACTTTATATTTACTGCTTATTTACTTGTACAAGGGCAAAGGCATTTGGGGGTGAATCTAGGTAGGGCTTCATGGACATAGAGAGAGTTCAGTGGGTAAAACCAACATAGCACATTCTTTTTTTCTTTTGACCATTTAAGTAGTAAAGATATCTTTACTGATTCATTTTTCTATGTGTGAAATAAATATTATACCCTTCCTGAGACTGACATCTGAACAAATAAAGACATAGATGAAGTGATCGAACAATTGAGATTAAATATTGGAAATCATAGTTTGAATAGATGGCAAAAAATTAATTTTGAAGGGTTTATTATGCAATCAAGCTATTTGTCTATCTATGAAAAATTACAAGTTCTCTGAACTAAATTAAAATAAACAGCAAAAAGAAAAGGCATGATCTTTGCAAATCAAAAAATTAATTTTAACTTAAGTCTATGACTCATTATAAATTCAGTAAAATCAACACTCAGAATTTGAGCCTTTGGGTAGAGACAGGCACACTGACAGAGCATCCTGAAATATATCCTTAAAAGTAGGAACAAGAGATATTTGACAACAAGTGAACCTCAAACATTATATTACATATTTTTATATTTCTATAGCAATCCATTAATAATTTTAAATGTGCTTAAATAATTAAGGGACATCATCCATTTAGTTTAATAAAGGAACACATGTATAATGATTTAAAAAGTATGCCATATGCTTTAAACATTAAACATTTTTATTATGTTGCATACCATTGAATTTAATTATTTTTTAATTAAAGTATATCTAGAAAAATAGCAATTTATTTAACCATTTTGTATTTAAGTCTTTTTAAATTTTCTACATTCCCTGTATTAGAGCCCAATGAAATTTTTTTCTCAAATTTTGAAGAAACTGTAAGCAATTCTGTTTTTAATTTTGGTAAATGTATACTTGTTTCTTTTCTTCAGCAAGCAAATGTACAGCATTTTATTTCTAAGGCATAATATATGGTTAACCCATTTCCTCAGCAAAAAAAAAAAAAGCGCTATTTGGAAAATGTTGGTAAGATTATATTTTGTATGAATGGAACATGATAAAGCATGGACTGTTAAATGACAGACTGTAAGGACAAAGGGCTGGCAAGAGACAGATTATATAAATACTCTCCAAGGCTACAGTAAAAGAATTTCAACTCTCTACTAGTTTAGCAAAATAAAAATAAAACCAAAATAAAGAAAAGAATAGAAAAGATAACTATCATCTATAAGCGCCACTGTCCCATTTAGATACAAAACATTATTTTGTGCCAGGCAGATCTTTAATTTTATTAGTTAATATGCAGCTTAAAGCTAAAAGCATAAGTTCTCTTTACCTTTGTGTAGTTATCTGTAAATTTGAATTTAAAAATTTGGCTACCAGACTCATAATGCCTCTTACATGGCATTTTTTATTGCTATTCCTCTTGCCCCTGACCAAAGCTAATGGATCTAATAAGATAAAACTAACTGACTTACAACAAAATGATGGACTGGGTATTAAGACTATCTTGTACCTCACTGGTACAAATAAGAATAACTATGCTCTAATTGTATTTTGAGAGAAAAGTTTTATTTTAACAGGAAGGGTGATATGTAGGAGGAGCTATGGAGTAAGGAGAGGAGAAGATGAAGTAGATGAGAAGCTCGGTAATGAGAGAGAAAAAGAGAGAGAAAGAGAGAGGGGGCATGGAGGCAGAAGTTCACGTGTCTCCACTAGTCAAAGATAGTTTACATATCTAGGTTGGATATTGGGTTACACTACTGATTGAGCATTACCATACGCCTTTGATTAACATTTAAAAAAATTGTATAAAAGCAAAATGGAAAAGGGGGCATGGGAAAGGGGTTTTCTAGGGAGGGGAAATGGGGAAAGGGGATGGTTTCTGAAATGTAAATAAAATATCCAATTAAAAAAAAACTGACTGACTTAGATCAATGGAATTATATACATTTGGATTTTCAAAGTTAAACAAAAGATATAAACAGAAATTATTTATTGTAAATAAATTGTTGTTTTGGAAACAAATACAAAATGCTCATTATTTTCCCTTAATTTCCTAAAATGCTGTGTGTTTTAAATTCTATTTTATATCACAGTTAAGAATAAGGACTTTACCAATGAGATTATAACACTCTAAGTGTCAATTATACAAATTATAAAATGAAATTCAGTACTTTGTTGAGAAATCATAAGTATTAATTTCATCATTTTACTCTAAGTTTTACCTCATAAGAATATCAAACACTATGAAATTTATGTTCTGAGTCAATTTAATTATGTCAATAATGGCACAGTGTGTAACTTAGAGTAAGTGTATATCATTGAACTTGCCCATGGTCACAAGTAATCGTGTATAGGATTTGTACTTTAGTTCAGCTCCTGCTATCTTCAGTCTCTATTGAATAATAAAGTATGGATTCTGGACATAATTGTTTTGCTATCATCACTTGTACTCTTGCTATTTTGTTTGATATAATCATCATAATATTTTGTTGTACTGATGATATATGCTGAGAAGACCTGAAAATAGGTTAGTCAGTAAATAGTACATTCAAATGATTTAGATATGCCACAGAGAATTAAACTACATAAAATTGTTACTTTGATGTAAAACTCTTTTCTAAAATATTTACAAAATATGTTTATGTCTGTAAGTATTTTTGTTTTCATGTATGACTATGCAACACCATATGTCTGCCTCATGCCTTGCAGAGGTCTGAAGATGTGAGACCAAAGTTACAGACTAGGAATTGAACCAAGATCCTCAGCAAAAGAATTCAGTGATTTTTTTTTAACTGCTAAGACATCATACATGATCTAAATAGTATTCTGAGTCTGATTTGAGCTGGAAATTGTACAAACTTTGAAGTTCCTGAATTCCTTGCTATTAGGATTTAAATGTATCTAGTAACTTAGAATTTAGAAGTTCAATTCTATATTGAATAATGTATGCATGTACATGCATATGTATATGTGCATCTATCTATTATCTAAAATCTATGATCATCTATCAATAACCTATGTATTTATCATCTATCAATCATCTATCTGTCATCAATCTTTCTTCCATCTATCTATAATACATCATCATATATGGATATTGTTTATTTTTTAGCAAGCATCTCACTCTGAGCAGGCTAGTCTAGAGGTCACGAAGTAGCAAAGACCTGCATGAAGCTTATCCTATTTTCCTATTTCAGTCTCAAAGTGTAAAGGTGAGGGTAACAAAAAATGGGAGATATTTTTCAATGAGGATTAAGTAGTGATTATTAAGTTGATCAACACAAGAGTTGTTCTGATGGTACAAACTGTTCATTTTGTTCCTTTCTGCAGACCAATACATGAGATGGGCCTAGGGACTAAAACCTCAAGTAGAACCTTTTCATAAATCCCCACAGAGTCAAAGGATTAGGATATTACCTAGATGACATGAGAAGAGTGGCCCTTTCTTTCATCCATATGTGTTGATACTTCAAGAAATGGAATACGAAGGAAAAGTAAAGACTACACGGATATTTTCTATAAATAGAAAACCTCAATTATCTTAATTTACATGGAATACTTCCCCTGATGCTACAAACTGTACCTTGTCTTTCTTTCTGCAGACCAATACATGAGATGGGCCTGGTGCCTAAAATCTCAAGTAAAACCTTTTCCATATATTCTCACAGAGTCCAAAGATTGACATGAGAAGAAGAGTGACCTTGTCTTCCTTGATAAAGTTTTTGTATTGTTTTGCATTGAGTATTTGTCTGTTAAGAACATATTTTGAATGTTTTTAGTAGTCAACATTCCATATTTTTTATCCAGAATCTCTACAATTACTATTACTGAAATGTAACTGGCCATGAACATTTAAAGTAACTGTTTATTATAACATCTATTAGTAGTTTTCAACATAAAACAGTATGTGCACAAACTTATTGAACTGTGTACAGAATTTACTTGACTCTGTCTTTTCTACATGTATGTATTCACTGAAGCTCAATTCTAAAAAAAAAAAAAAAAACCATATGATCCATAACTAAAAATAAGAAAATAAAGAATTAAAGATTGAGCAAGATAAGACCCTAAACTGATAAGACCCTAGATAAATTTTTCATTTTCTGTGTGCATGCAGTCTGTATACATGTGAACTAAAAGACAAACTTAGATGTGATTTCTTCATTTTCACACATTTTTTGATCTAAGCCTGGAGCTGAGCTGATCAATGTAGAGGAAGATAGTGGGATAGAAAGCCCCAAGGATCCATCCATCTCCTTCTCAATTCTAGGATTACAAGTGAAATTACTACCACTCTTCAATTTTTATATGTGTTCTGGGAACTAACCATAGATCCTCATTCTTCCATGGGAAAAATATGTTATCAATGTAACTGTCTCCCTAGCACCTAAACCTCATTATGGTAATCTGATCCTGTTGAGAAACACATGTATCACATAGGCAGTAATACATTATTTGCACATATTTTTCATGGTGATTGTTACCATAGAAGACAAAACAAGTGCTTCACTTTGAACACATGAAACTTGAATTAACAACAGCATCAATATGAGGAAAGCCCCTTTGTCCTGTGGACGCTTGAAGACCAAGGTAGGAAAATCCTAAGACTCTGAGGCAGAAGGAGGGTAGGTGGGTAGGGAAGCACCCTCATAGAAGCAAAAAGGATGGAAGAGGGGAATGTGAGTTTAACTGGGAAGGGGGAAGAAGGGGAATAACATTTGAAATGTAAAGAAAAAAAGGAAAAAAAACCCACACATTAGTGAGGTGATTTACAGCTCTCTGAGTGTAAAAATGGAAGCCCAGAAGTTTTTTTTATGAACATGAAGAAGAAATCTTGTAAGTGAAATGACTTAAGAAAAGCCTTTAATTCATGGTTAAAAGCTCTGTAATCTCATGACCAGGAAGAAGTATAAAGATTAAGCAGTTGAAAAGTCTGCATAACATGTTTCTATTCACTAGAAGATTGGATAGGACATTAAACTCTTTGAATTTGGCCTTCCTAATACGAATATATACTTCTCAGTTACAAATGCTAGTAATTAAATATGTAATGAAAAGAATTTAGAAACAAGAATAAACAGAAGCAAATGAATTGTATTATGTTGCTCTTTACTGAAGATTTGTTTCCCCTCTGTGAGAGATGAGTCGCCACTGCTATCGAGTTTTATACATAAAATATGACTTTAATCTATTTCCTAAATATTGATTTGGGAAGATTATACTTTTCATTGCCCTTTACGTTTTTCTTTAAAATAGAATTTGGGATATAAAACCAATAATGTTGTTACTTGTTATAACAACTGTATGGAAAAATTAATTGGAGATTAATAGTTGTATTCAAGGGTGGAAAGGGTTATATAAAAATAATTGTTTATTGATCTATTTTGATTTAACTACATAAAATAGCAACCCTTAAATCTTTACTTCAAATGAACAAATTCATTTTCGCTTTTTTTCAAGAGTGAACAGAATTTTTAATATACCTCAAATTGTAAACGTATAATAAAAGAATGATCAAAAACGTTTTTTTTTTCTAGAATGCTTTATAATTTGATTCTTTGTGCCATTAGTCATGGTATTTATTTTTCAATGCAATGAAAACTCATTTTTTCATCCATTTCAAAGTTCCTTATGTACAAGGCTCTTATTAGGCCAGCATTACACCTAAACTTTTAAAGTTACAACTCACCTTTATCATCTAATAATTGTTTCTTGATTAGAATTCTTTCAATTAAAATGCTTCCTTAATGAATTTTCACTTATCAACCTATCTATGTTCTGCATACCAACTAGATGTCAACATGAGAAAATCAAAAATTAGACTACACTTGCCTTGAAAAGTACAAGAAACTGAAACAGAACACAATCAGGAGATTGGGAATTTCTAAGTAATGATACTCTGAAATCTTAATCTGAAAAGCTCTGTGATGCTTTTCTATCTTCTAATCTTCAACTTTGACTTTTAATTGCTACAAAACGTTTTTCATACACACTTTCCCTCTTGTTAAAAATCTTGCTGCTGTTATTTATAAAGTATGTATAATTTCATATTTTCCTGATACAGTAATGTAAATTGTGTACCCATATACACACTTCATGTTTGAATAGTGACTGATGTGAGAAATTTAAAACAAATAATGTAACATTTTACGTGTCTATCCAATCCAAGTTAATAGTATTATTTTAAACTATATTGCCTTCCCTTAACATGGTAAAGAAGGTACAAAAATACATAACTTGTCATACATCAAATAATTAATAACTTGTTGTTCAAGATTTCAAATAGGAAATATGATTTTCCAGCCAGTTCTCATTAGGTTCAATACTTTGTTATAACTAGGGAACTGAGCTGGAAACCATACTCAGGCAAGCTCTTATATAGGTTTAGAGAATGAATAGTAACCTCAGGGTGGTTAAAGTTCTCTGGATTGATAATTCTTTGCATCTAACCAGCAATAATATATTAAGATATTAATTCCACATATTCATTAATGTATTTTTATATTCATGTCATATTTCCATATATACTCTACTTATAAAAACATAATCAAATACATCCACATATTTAATAAAACTCAAAGGATTATGACAGAATTATGATAATAAGAGCTGAGTTTCCTGCTGTGTTATATTTTAGTTTGACTCCTTTGGATAATGTTGAACATTGCTGTTATGTGAACTAGGAATTATGGATGTTGGCTATGAAATAGGATTGCTTAGTTTTTGTTTGAAGTGTAAAAAGACTCTCTTCACCAATATCAACCTGCCTGGGATGAACTGTGGAACTTACTATACATTTTACCACTGGAAGAGTTGTGAAGAGAAATAGGTACTGAAGTGAACTACACATTGTGAAAAATGTTGTGGTACCTGTAATTTAGAAATGTATAGGTGAATTCTCATTCACTACAAGTTTAAAAGGCAAGAAACTGGATGAATCATAGCAGAAAACAGACATAACATAATGAAAGACAATTGTGAGTTCAATATATAATAATTGTTTTAGGGTGTGTCTATTAAAATTATACAACATAGATTTTCAGACTTATGTGTCTATATTTTTAGTTTTCTACGTATGTTTCCTAAATACTGTATACTGTATCAAAGTGAATTTCTGTTTTCAGACAATTTAGTAGAACAGATAATAGTAAAATAATATTCTGACTTCAGAAGTACATGCTTACAGTGTCGTTATCTTCTTTTCTAATATTCTATTCAGTGGAGTATTTAAAAGTAAGGAATGACTATGTTTTTTCAAATTTTGTTTATGGGAGATGAAATCAGTACGCTCAGCTTTCAGCAATCCATATCTACATCGGCTCAACAAAGGCAGATCGCAGAAACGTAGCACATATACTTAACTTTTATTTAAGATTAAGTCCATTTTAAGAATTCTAAGGTTGAGTAACCTTCATGATTTGATGTGCAGAATATAAATATCACACAAATATCACAGTTGAAGTAATATATCAAGAACATTGATTATTTTCACACCAAACAGTGCAGATAATCATAATTATCCCTGGGACTGGGGTCAAAAGAGCTATTCATTACTTTTCTGGTCTATTGAAGAGCCTTTAAAATAATGAATAATATATCATCTCTGTCACTAGCTTAAAATGAAATTAAATGAAGCAAGTTGAGGGAGTGATTTTGACAGCATATTATCTAAAACATCTTGCCTATCATTCTTAGCATTTTGTTTCATAAAGCAGAGCTCATATTTAAGAACTTCAGGTCATTCATCCAGTATCTTCTATAGAATGATAGATATCATAATGCACCCCATTGCATATCTTATCAGTTTTACAGACTCATTACTTATTGTAAGAAATATTAACTATGGTATTTGAACTCATAGAGTAGACTCGAAGCTGTACCTAGTGCTATTTAACACTGTGAGGAAAAATAAAATGTAACTAACAAGAAATTAACAGGAATAATGTAATCTTAAACATGCAGAGAGTAAATATACAGACTCAACTATTTTACATCCATTTTTAGAAGCAATTTTTACAAGGTATACTTTCCATTATATAAAACATATTATGGCAAATAGAATAATAAAAATAGGACAATACTAAATATCAATGGTGGCTGCATTTAAATGGATATTAAAACATTTTTAAAAACTCAATATATTATTTTTGTATGCTAAAAAACTGAACATATGCTACCTTTATGTTCCAGTCAACGAAGTAGAATGGGGTTCACTGGACCTTGACATTTATCTCTTAATTATCGACATGTGTTAGATTCTGATATAGAAAGAATCACTGCTTTAAATATTATGCCATCTGAGAAGCCCACCAGGTTCAAATGAATTGCCACAAACCTATTGTCACACAGATAGCCTTGGTTAATCTCAGTGGATAACAAAACAAAAGGAACAGAAGTTAATTTGACTGGGCTGCTGGGAAGAAACTAAGAAGAACAAGGGTGATAGGAAGTGAAGGGATAAAAAGTGGTCAATATACATTATATAGAGTTGAAAATTTGTCAAAAATAAAGGCAATTAATAATGACAGTAAAAATTAACAATACACACACACACACACACAAAAACAAACAATGCCACCTCGAGTGAGAAAATCAAAACAGATTAATGTAATAATTAAAAATAAGCTAAAAGAAAACCACAAGGAAAAGAAAGGGGAAATTAAGAATCGTTTCCTACAAGTCATATATCTTAAAGCCTATTGTTTCTACTATGAAAAAGGAAAATATTAAGATGATCCTCGTGGCCAGCACTAATTACAACGAGTGCTATTTATAATATTATTAATAATATTTAAAAGAGAATATGAAAATGGGTAGAGATGTGCTGCTGGGTCCTGAAGTAGAGGAGGGGCATATCCAAATACTTTATATAAATGCATGAAAATTTTAAAGAGTAAAAATAAACTTTTAAAAATAAATATTAAAAGTCAAAACACAAGAAACTTAATGTGTTATATAATGCAGAGTGCTGGCATAGATCTTTATGTTCTCAAATAAAGGAAGACAAGTTAGTCACCAGGAAAACATTATCAAAGCCAAAAGAAAATACCCAAGGTGAGTAAATTAAATTCAGAGGTAACAGAGTTGATAAATTCTGTATAAATTCAGATATACAGAGAGTTCAGCAGATCTGAACATGTTCTGCACGCACTCATCTGTTCATAGCAACCATGCCAGGTACTATACCTGTCTGTGTCTTTAGCTCCAGTGAAATGTAATAATTTTCACCTCCATAGATATTTGAACTCAAGGGTCAAGACACACATAAACAGAGAGTATGTGAGGGGGTATTTTTGATGAGGTTAAAAACTACATTTATAGATGTGTATGAGGGCAATTTTTTAAATTGCTAGAGATTATGACTAGTAAAGTAGTGGTGGTTGATTCTCTGCTAAGAACCATTGTTTCAACAACATTGACTAATTGTCTACTAACAGGCTTAGTTTTCTCTTTTTTAGTGGGTCTTAAATCCAATTATAAAACTCGCTGAAATGGACACAGAATATTAATGAAAACCAATCAATTAATGGCAGAGTTGTGAAACCCAGCACCAGTGGATTCATTTATAGAAACAATCCTACATCTAATGCTCATGGAACATTGAGAAACAGGTGTAGAAAGAGTGTAAGAAACAGAGATTATTGCAGGAATGGTGTGGCTGCCTCTATGTAATCTCTG
>JANHMN010000001.1:132796032-132873334 GCA_030674055.1 Rhabdomys pumilio | reverse complement strand
TGTGTGTGTGTGTGTGTGTGTGTGTGTGTGTGTGTGTGTGTGTGTGTAGGTATATGTGTATACTGTGTGTGTAAGTCCCTCAGAGGCAGAAGAGAAATGGTTTGGACCTGGAGACATAGACCGCTACATTGGGCCACATATCAGGATAGAATCTGAACATGGTCCTTTGGAAAAATAACAAGTTCTCTTAGCTGATGAGCTGAAAGACTATAGAAAAATAAAATGTAAATTAAAGTGTATACTTGGACTGGCAGGATGGCACAAAGGGAAAAGCATAACTCCTGAAAGTTGTCTTCTGAATTTGTTTATGATTCCTTTGTATGTATATATAGACTTTCATACACAAACACACACATATACTCATATAATAAAGTTTAATAAAATGTATATATTAATATATGGTTAGATAATATTGATTATCACAGTCTTTTACAAACTTTCATTGTTTAGACTAAATGTTAACTCTTTTTAAATTTTTTTCCAATATTTTTCATGAGTACTGTTTAACAATAAAAATTCTGTATAAGGTTTTACAAACATAATGTATGACTCATTCTCATTATCTCCTAACATTTATGTCTTACACCAATATAAGATGAGAGTTATTTCTACAGTATCAGAAAACTAAAGATATTTACATATTAATAATCATTAATTTTATAATTTAAATACTGGACTTTTGCCTCATATTAGAAAAAAGTCATAGAACATGTATATTTTACAGTAGATAAGGATATTTTTATGAGATAAAATAAAAAGATTAATTGTTCTCAAGGATCTCAGATGGGATAGTTAAAAATTGAATGAGGAACATGTATCACTTTCAAATGCTCTTTGGAGATAGAATAATCTTGCCTCATCCCACTTTCATTTGGTCAGACATTTAAAAAGGAATATATAAAATGCTAAATAATAAAATATTCATTCTTCAGACATTCTCTTTCCATAACAGCTTAACAAAAGAATGAATCATTTGCACTTAAACAGAATGTAGGACAAAAGTCAGAACCTAACAGAGACACCTAAATTTGAAACTGGGGAAGTAGTGAACACTTTGATATAAGTAGAACAAAAACAAATAGCCAAAAATTCTTAAAATGTTTTAAGGGCTTTTTATAATACACAAAGTAAAATTTTTTAATATTTAATTAATAGTCTCAAATTGTATTTGAAATATATTCAACTCCCTTCCCAAACTCATCTAATATGCATACCCACCACCCAACCATCTTCATGTTGTCTGGTTTTCTTACACCATAGGGTTTCATTTATATTACTCAAATACTCTTGATTTAGGACCTTGTTCTGTACTATGTTTGACTTATCTACCAGGAGTCATGCCCTCTAAGAAAACTGACTCTTTTCTAACATCTACCAAACATGAGTAACTCCTCAGCTGCTTACCCTGCTTCATGATGAGATTTTGTCTGTTTTCTTTAACTATCGCAATCACTATGAGTTCATAAATGAAACTGCCCTCTGTGTGCTGTAAACACTTTTAATGTATTCATCCATTGTATATGGATCTTATAAGCTGATTCTCTCCTCTTCTGCCATAATCCTTAAGGTTTGTGTTGAGAGCATGTGTGATATGGATGTCATATTTAGGGCCAAGCATTCTACAAAGCCTGTCATTCTTTACACTTGATCAGCTGTGGGTTTCTATGTTAGTTGCCACCTGTTGTAAAATGAAGCTTCTTTGAAGAGAATTGACTGTTACACTAATCTATAAGTCTAACAATCTATTATTAAAACCATTATATAGTAGTTGTCCACCAATCTAGTATCTACAATCTGTCCTCCTAAGCCTCCAAGTTCATTGAAGAAGTGAGGAGGGAAAATTGTAAGTACCAGAGGTGATAGGTAACTACAAAGAGACTGTTTTCAAATCACTACAGGACAGTTTCACATTTTAACTTATAGTTCTGACAGACTCAGATCTCCACAAGCTGAAACTACATAAAATTCCAGAACGAAGATGAGATTGTCCTGAAGAACTACCATTGGCTGAGGAGTTATCAATGATAGATGGCATGAATGTAGGATTTGTGATACTACTTAAGAAGAGTTCTCTATCTCTACACATATTGGCTGCACTAAATAAACCTGGCTGGCATAGAAATGAAAACACATAATGTTGGGAATAGAAGTTGATGGTGGAATGGGGGATGAGAATTAGAATGGAGTAAATATGAGGTATATTTGATTGAAACATACTGAATGCGTGTAAATAATCTTTAAATATTATTAAAAGAAAGATAGGAAAGACCTGAAAAACAAAGATAGGATGGAAAAGAAAAGATAAAAAAAAGAAAAAAATCTTTGCTATAAAAAACAAAAACAAAAAACCAAACCAAAGCAAACCAAAAAAAAAAAAAAAAAAAAAAAAAAAAAAAAAAAAAAGGTGTCATTGGTCCTACAAACACATGACAAAGATAAAGTTAAAACCCAAATAAAAATTATTGATATATGAGAACCTGCAATACTTTCAACTTCCATCTTATGAGAGTTTCAGTTAATCTAAAAGTAACTAGACATGGGAATAGAGGGAATACTGTCTGTTTGGTGTTCAAGAAAGATCTCATTTCTAGTGAGGCTTTCTTCTTATCACTTTACCTTCTCCAGGGGCACTCAAACAATACTAGGCACCAGAACTCACACAAGGTACACTTTCTATGAATACAAATGTTCTTTAATTATCATCACAGTAAAGTAAAAGATATACTTGCATATAATTTTCCCCTAGGAAGCAAGGATATTTTCTATATAGCATGATAACTTACTAATGTGTAAATTTATTTTCCTTCTCAATGTAAATGCAATTGAACTAATTTTATCAATCTAGATTTCATATTATTGAACCCTAGGCAGAAAATATTAAAACAGGAATACTAAAACTAAGGTAAAACCATGGGAGCCCCAAATCTAACTCAAATTTGCTTTAAGGGATCATTCAGAAGGTATTGTTTTAAAATGAGATTTTTTTTTTACTTGAAATATACATATGTATTGCATCAAATTATCTAGAGATTTTAATTCACACTCAAAACCCTATGACTCGGGATTTTTATATCTACATAGATGTAAAATAGATATAAAATTAGATATCTCATTTTCTATTGAGTACTACAAGTATAACCATTTTTAATATGATGATATCTACCCTACAGGGTTGGGTTTCTGCTCCTAAAACTTTGTTCTTTCAGATATAAGATACAATAGTTAAAGCAATAATGGTGATGGGAAAATAGGTAACTTTAGAAGCTTGAAAAAATATTTTTTGGGAGTCCAAGTTAATATAGAAATCATCATCAGAAGACCCTTTTTATTGAGTCTTCAAGAACAAATTATGAAATGCAATAATACTTAATAAAGTAAATATAATAGTTAATAAAGTAAACATAAGTAGAATAAATTTAACCTATATAAGACAGTTGCTTCATTAAAAATGTCAATACTACATTTTTACAGAGAATATTGAAATAGAATATATGATTAAACTGCAAACAGAACACATAAATTTGAGTGATATAGTAAAATTTTAGAGTACTTTATAAAAATCCTAAGGTTCAAAATCATAAACCTGGGATGCAGATGCCTGAATCCAGATGGCTTATGTATCTGTATAGGATCTCCTGCTTAGAGCCTGCCACCTAGGTTCTGAGATTTTGCTTTAAGTGTAGCTCTGAAGTGTGATTTTACCATCCAAGTCTTAAGCTGTGTTTTAAGGAGCAGCTATTATTCCTACCTTAGAAACAAGACTTTAACAATGAAACCATATGTTCCCATTAAAAAACGTACGTAGCAAAGTAAAATGCTCCTTTCACAGAACTGTCCTGATTCTTAAAATTATACGTTATTCCATTACATTATAATGATAGAAGTAGTTTGAACTGTTATATAAGTTGTTAGGTGAAAAGAAAATAATATTTGTATGTATACACACATAAATAAATACAAATATACATAATACAACTGCACTCAGAAAGCATTTGCCATTTTTGATCTTTTTTTAGAAAAAGAAATTCAAAAACAAAGAATCTCTTCAACTCTAAGGCCATACAGTCATTCCTTATTGAGATAGAAATGAACATTCAAGTACTCTGTTATCAAAATCAGCATTCATTACCACCATTCAAAACGTGAGTGCAGAAAAGTGCATGGACACCACCTACCAATAGCACCATTCCTATCTTAATTATCTACATAGTAATTCTTATCAAGAAAATGTAACAAATGAATGTATAATTACATAACTACTGTGCTCTTCTTTCTTCCAAATTAAAATATTCATTTCTGAGAAGTTCTTTAAGAGAGTTACACTGAATGAAAAACTTTTTAAGACTTGGGATATAAACCACTAAAAAGTCTTGGGAAGTCTTTTAAACTTAACAAGACCTCTTCCACACTAAGATGACATGCTTACTGTGGCTGCTGATGAGAGGGTATTCAGGACTGTTAAGATGCCTGCAAATAGTGCAGAGAACACCAAAGCTGTGGTAAACCATCACTCATGACTGATAAAGTGGCCATTTGGTGATGATGTATCATTGAATCGTCTATACACTTGAAAGGTTTTCTCACCTGTCCTCCTGAAAGTAACTCCTGTAAAGGCACTGGCACCAAAAGGACAGTAGAGACATAATTATTTTAGTCTGTTGATGCTTCCTGATCTGACATGAGTGAACATTTGTTCACACAGTATCAACCCTACTAATAATGTACAATAATATTAATTTTAAAATAATAAATTTTGAAATAATCTTAAATTAAAAAATATATTTCTTGACCCTTTTCCCAAAACAAATTAGTATAAAAATTATTTACTCAGCATTTATAATGTAGTGAATGATTATAAATTACCCAGGAAAGATTTAAAATATGCACAATTTTCTGTGTAGATAATATGAAAATACCATTCAATTTAAGATGTATAACAGTCAAATCCTTTTTAGCACCCATGAAGGCACCTTAGATATTACTATTTTTATCTCTCTTTCTGTCTGTCTCTCTGTCTGTAGCTTTGTCTGTTTCTATTTTTATGTCTCTATCTTTGTTTATGTTGCCTCTGTGTCTCTGTATCTGTGTCTGTCTGCCTGCCTGTCTCTCTCTCTCTTTCTCTCTCTCTCTTTCTCTCTCTCTCTCTCTCTCTCTCTCTCTCTCTCTCTCTCTCTCTCTGTGTGTGTGTGTGTGTGTGTGAGAGAGAGAGAGAGTGTGTGTGTGTGTCTCTGTGTGTGTCTGTGTGTATGTTTGTGTGAAAATTAATTTTCTGAGCTTAAGTTTTCTCAGGACATTTTTTTTCTGTTTATATTCAGTGCAATTTTCACAAGCTCCAGGTTCAGGTTTCAATTTTCTTAGTTTCATTTTGCTAATCTTCATCAAACAAGCTTAAATAATTTTGCCCCTGTGTTTTGATTACAGTATAATTATATGAGCTTATTATAAGATTGTGTACATAGTCTACTATTAATTGATGAGAGAGTAATGAACTGTGGCCTCAAGCATTAAGTGTTGCCTGCATAATTTATTTAAATGCATACCTAGAAAATAATTTTTAATCTTTAACAACAGTTTTTTTTGATAGTTGTTTTGGTGTATATGCCAATATTTTTTTTTTAATTTAGTTTTAAACATTTTTAGTTAAATAGAGTAATAATAAACAATTGTGGATTTCATTACATTTTCATAAATCTGTATAGTATAGCTTAACTATATTCACAAGCATTATTCTTTCTTAGTCATGGCCCCCAAGTTTCACTCCTGGCCTTGATCCCATCTATAAATTTTTTCTGCTTTCATGTCTTTCTTCCACAAGGTGGAGACACTCTGACCTACTGAGGTTCAATAGGGTTTTCTCTTTTCTTTTTTTCTATTTTAAATTTAATTTAACTTTTATAATCCAGATTTTATTTCCCCCCACCCTGTGATTATTCCCCATCCCATACCTACTCCTCACCTGCTGTCTCCATGAGGATATACCCATCCACACACACCCCATCCCACCAGACCTCTAAACTTCCTGAGTCCTCCAGACTCTTGAGTGTTAAGTGCATCTTCTCTGACTGAACCCAGACCCAGCAGTCTGTAGGACCATGAAAGGATGATTTAGTCTCCAGTAGACCACTGGCTTTCAGATAGCTGGAGACCCAACAGGTGTCCATTGCCTGGGTCAGGATGGCACATATCTTGCCACATCCCAGATTCTAGACTCCTGACATGTGTGGTCTATGATCTCCATTTAATCTGTGCCTTGCAGTCACCTAGGGCTACAAGTAGAGGGTGTGACTATAGGCTTCAGCCTTGAGAGATTTCCATACTAAAGAGTTACCTAAAGGCCAGAGGGCATAGCTAAATAAGTTATTCCCTCCCAGATCCTTCCTTCTCCCCCTCCCTATTTAAGTCAGGCCTGCCCTGACCTAAACAGGGGGTGGGGAGTGTGCACATCCAGATTCAACTATTATCCATCATGCCAATAAAGCCGTTTTGGAATCCCAGACTTTTCATGTTATTGGAACCTGTCATCTTGGGGCCGTAGTGGAGGATGCCCCTGTGTCCGGTCCTCTGGGTCTCGCAGCAGTTCTCTTCTGTATATATGTTGGGGGCCTCATATCAGTTGGTGTTTGCTGCCTGGTTGGTAGTCCACTGTCTGAGAGATTTTGGGGGTCCAAGTTAATTGAGATGACTGGTCCTCCTACAGGGTCAATTTCCTCCTCAGCCTCTTCTAGCTTTTTCCTAATTCAACCACAGGCATCAGCAGCTTCTGTCCATTGATTGGGTGTAAATATCTGCATCTGACTCTTAGAGCTGCTTGTTGGGTCTTTTGGAGGCAAGCCATGGTAAGTCCCTTTTTGTGAGCACTCCATAGCCTCAGTAATAGTGTCAGGCCTTGAGGCCTCCTCTTGAGCCGGATCCCACTTTGGGCCTGTTGCTGGACCTCATTTTCAGGGGCTCTTCTCAATTTTTGTCACTGCAGTTCTTTCAGATAGAAACAATTATGGATCAGAGTTTTGACTGTGGGATGGCATCCCCATTCCTCACTTGATATCCTGTCTTTCTGCTGTAGGTAAGCTCTACAAGTTCTCTCTCCCCATTGTAGGGCATTTCATCTAAGGACCCTTTGAGTCCTGAGAGTCGTTTACCTCCCAAATCTCTGATATATTCTGGAGGGTCCCCAACTTCCTACCTCCTGAAATAGCCTGTTTCCATTGTTTCTGCTGGCTGTCAGGGCTTCATTCCATTTCCCAACCCAATATCTATCATGTCCCCCTCTCACCCAGCCCAGTCTCCTTTCCCTTCCCACCCAGGTCACTCCCTTCCCCTTGTGGTTGCTTTCTTTTCTCTCCCAAGTGGGACTGAGGCATCCTCACTTGGGCACTTCAGCTTGTTGACCTTTCTGAGTTCTGTGGACTGTATCTTGGGTATTCTGTACTTTTTTTCTGGCTAATATCCACTTATTAATGAGTACATATCATACATGTCCTTTTTGGTCTGAGTTACCTCACTCAGGATGATATTTTCCAGTTCCATCCATTTGCCTGCAAAACTCAGGATGTTCACTTTCTTAATAGCAGAGTATTATTCTATTGTGTAAATGAACCACATTTTCTGTATCCATTCTTGTGTCCCAGGACATTTGGGTTGTTAAGGAACATGAGTGAGAGATCATTTAGATCAGCCTTTGCTGCTGCCTCTCCGCCCCCCCCTCCTCTTTCTACTCCTTTTCCCCATCATCCTCGACGATTTTTGTTTATCTATTTTGTTTCATCTTTTGACTCTTAAAATAATCCTAATTGTAGGCGGTGGGCTGTGAGAAGCAGCTGGGTGCTTGCTCGAGAATGAGCTTGGAACCCCGGACCATTATTGGGCAGTAGGAGTTCCCTCTGCTACCAAGCCTTGGTTCTTTTCACTTAGCTTTAACCCTGCAACAACCCCTCCCACAGAGAGGTCTATGACCATCAGTCATGAGGAACAGTGCCTCAGGCTCTCCCACATGCAGATGAGGTATCTCCAAGCTCTCAGGTCAAGCCAATAGACATTATCTGCTGCCAGACCCTAACCCACCCCAAAACTGTATATAAGGGCTCTATTTAGGGAAAGTAAAGTGCTCAAGAATCATCCTGGTGTCCAAGAGTTTCTGTCACAGGAGCTGTAACACTTGGGGAGAGATCTGCTCTCCTGGAACCTGCCTGGGACACCAAGCTGCCTCCTTGCCAGCTAGCCAGCTCCTTATCAGCCCAGCCCGGGCATGGACCGGCTCAGTGCGGAGAGATAGGTGCAGCACCTGGGAAAGACTGGTCAGCAACAGTGGTGGTGAGCGATGAGCAGGCAGAGGCAGCAGCAGGGGCAGGCAATCTCCCCTCCTCCTCGCACTCTATGTCCTTTAGCCCCGACCCCTGCATCAGACTGGCCAGAAACCTATAGACAGTGGAGACGCAGGCCGGAGGCAGCGTGGAGACAATATCGAGCCCTCCCTGCTCTCACCCTGTCCCCAGTCGGGAGATTGTAGTGGGACACCCTCCAGAATAAGGGAACCACACCTAATAGAAATAACTCATAAAAATTTTGTTGCTATATTTCCTTAACTTAAAATTTTACAAGATTCTCAATTGGCTCACATTTTTCTGCTGAATCCTTAATGTGCCACTTTGTTAAATAAAATGTTTCTTCCAGTTAACAACTTATCTGTAAGTCAAATATTTGTCAACAAATTTTAATCAACATCTGTTTCTCAGATACCCCTCTGCATTGGTCCACTACTTTCTTTTGTTCCATTAAATGAAATATTACTTCAAAATTAATGATTTTTAAATTCTTTACTTAGAAATCATTACTTTATTTTCCCTCCCCCATGCTCACCCATCAATTTTCCATCTTTGCTTTATCTTCTCTTCTTTAGAATATTCAAATGATTTTTAGAGTAATCTTAGTCATTCACACCAACATTTTTAACTTATTTTTTTCTATTTATTCAATTTGCATCACACTTAATTTTCCCCTCCCAATGCCCTACACAGCAATTTCCTTCTCCCATTCCTTACCTCTTTTTCTTTGAGCATGTGGAGACCTGGGCATCCTTCCCACCCACCTAACCCTGGCACTTCAAGTCTCTGCTACAATAGGTGCTTCCTTTCCAACTGAGGCCAGACAAGGCAGCCCAGAGTGTAGAACATATATGTAGAAAATATAGGCAACAGCTTTTGGTATAACCCCCATTCCAATTGTTTGGGGCCCACATGGAGGCCAAGTTGTACATCTGCTACATATGAACAAGGAGGCCTAGGTCCAGCTCATGTATGTTCTTTGATTGGTGGTTTGGACAGCCTGAAGAGTCCAGGCTAGTTGACTCTGTTGTTCTTCCTATAGAGTTTCTATTTTCTTTAGGGCCTGCAATCCTTCATCCTACTCTTCTATAGGACTCCGCAAGCTCCATTCACTGCTTGGCTGTGGGTGTCTGTATCTGTCTGAGTCAGATGCTGGGTGGGGCCCCTCAGAGGACAGTCATTCTAGGTTCCTGTTTGCAAGCATAACAGAGTATCATTGATAGTCATTCCTGGGCATATACCCAGAAGATGCTCCAACATGTAATAAGACACTTGCTCCACTATGTTCATAGCAGCCATATTTATAGTATTCAGAAGGTGGAAGCAACCCAGATCTCCTTCCACAGAGAAATGGATACAGAAAATGTGGTACATTTACACAATGGAATACTGTTCAGCTATTAAAAACAATGACTTCATGAAATTCACAGGCAAATGGATGGAATGTGAAAATGTCATTCTGAGTGAGGTAACTCAGTCACAAAGAATACACATGGTATGCACTCACTTATAAGTGGGTATTTTCCCAAAAGTTTGCGATACCCAAAATACAATTTGCAGACCACATGAAGCTCTAGAGGAAGGAAAAACAAAGTGTGGATGCTTCAGTGTTTCTTGGAAGGGGTAACAAAATACACACAGGAAGAAATATGGAGACAAAGAGTGAAACAGAGAATGAAAGAATGGCCATCCAGAAACTGCCCTACCTGTGGATCCATCCAATATACAGTAACAAACTCAGAGGCTATCATGGATGCTGGGAAGTACTTGAGTATGGGAGCCTGATATAGCTGTCTCCTGAAAGGCTCTTTCTGCCAGAGCCTGACAAATACAGAAGATGCTTGCAGTCAACCATTAAACTGTGTGCAAGATCCCAGATGGAGGAGTTGGAGAAGGGACTGAAGGACCTGAGAGAGTTTGCCTCCCTATGGGGGGAGCAACAATTTCAACTGGCCACACTCCCCAGAGCTCCTGGGAACTAGACCACCAACCAAAGAGTACACATGGAAGGATCCATGGCTCCACACTCATATGTGGCAGAGGATGGCCTTATTGGACATCAGTTGGAGAAGTGGACCTAAGGCCTGAGGATGTTTGATGGCCCAGTGTTGGGGAATGCCAGGGTAGGAAGCCAGGAGTGGGTGAATGGGTGAGGGACCACCCTCATAGAGGCAGGAAGAGGGGGGATGGAATAGAGGATTTCTGAAAAGAAGACCTGGGAAGTGGGAAACAAGTGAACTGTAAATAAAGAAAATATCCAATTTTTAAAAAGTAAAATTAAAAGAAAAGTAGTGTCAGGGATTGGTGCTTAGCCATGGGATGGGTCTCAAGTTAGGCCAGTTATTGTTTGGCCATTCCCTCAGTCTCTGATCCACATCCCATTTCTACATTTCTTGTGGACAGGATAAATTTTGGTTTGAAAGCTTTGGGGATGGGTTGGTGTCTGTATTGTTCTACGGGGGTTCCTATCTGGCTGTAGAAAGTGGTCTCTTCAGGTTCTACATCCCTAATGTAGTGTGTCACAGATAAGGTCACCCACACTGATTTTTGGGTGCCTCCCTTTCCCAGGTCTCTGTCTTGTCCTGTAGATGTCCCCAACCTCCTCCTACCTATAACTTGCAGATTTCCATTCACTTTCACAACCATCTAGCCACCTCTCTTTTCCTTCCTCATACCTGTTCCTGAAAGCCCCATTACCTACCAGCTCCCTCCCTCTATCTACCTATTATGACTACTTATTTTCCCTTTTAACTGATACTTAACATTCTTAGTTTGGTCCTTCCTTCCTGTTTAGCTTCTTTTGGGTCTATGGAGTGTAACATGATACCTGTATTTTATGTCTAATGCCACTTATAAGTGAGTACATATCATGAATGTTCTTTTGGGACTAGGCTACCTCACTCACAATGATAATAGTATTCTATTGCTTAGATGTACCATGTTTTCTTTGTCCATTCTTCAGTGGAGGAACATCTGGGTTGTTTCCAGTTTATGACTATTAGGAATAATGCAGATATGAACATAGTTGAGTGTCTTTGTAGGATGGTGGAAACATCTTTTGAGTATATGCACAGGAGTCGTATAGCTGGGTCTTGAGGTAGAACTGTTTCCAGATTTGTTTGTTTGTTTGTTTGTTTTGTTTTTTTGGTTGTTTTTTAAGAAAATGCCAAATTGATTTCCAAAATGGTTGTACAAGTTTGCAATCTAACCAATAAAATTAAAGTGCTCCCCTTTCTCCACATCCTCCCCAGCATGTGCTACCTCTTGAGTTTTTGATCTTAGCCATTCTGACGGGTATAAAATGGAACCAAAGAGTTGATTTGATTTACATTTCTCTGATGACTAAGGACTTTGTACATTTCTTTAAGTGCTTCTTGGCCATTTAAGATTCCTCTCTTGAGAATTCTCTAGTTTTATATGTCATCCTTTAATTGGGTTATTTGGTTGATACTTATTGAGTTCTTTGTAAATTTTGAATATTAGCCCTCAGTCAGATGTAGGGCTGGTGAAGATAATTTTCCAATCTATGGGCTGCCAATTTGTCCTATTGACAGTGTCTTATTGCCTTACAGAACATATGCAGTTTTATGACATCACATTTTTCAATTGTTGATCTTAGAACCTGAGCCAATGGTGCTCAGTTCAGGAAATTATTTCCTGTACCAATGTGTTCAAGGCAATTTCCCACTATATCTTCTATCAGATTTGGTGTATCTGGTTTTATGTTGAGGTCCTTTATCAACATGGACTTGTGTTTTGTGCAGTGTGATAAGTATAGATCTATTTTCATTCTTCTACATGTAATATTCAGTTAGTCCAACACCTTTTGTTGAATATGCATTTATTTTTCCATTGTATATTTTGGCTTCTTTATCAAAAATTAAGTATCCATAGGTGTGTAGATTCATTTATGGTCTTTGATTCAATTACATTGATCAACATGCTTGTTTCTGTACCAGTATTTTACAATTTTTATCACTACTCCTCTGCAGTACAGCTTGAGGTAAGGGACAGTAATTTCTTCAGATCTTCTTTTATTGTTCAGGATTGTGATGGCTATCCTGGGTTTTATGTTTTTCCACATGAAGTTGAGAATTCCTTTTTCTATATCTGTGAAGAACTGTGTTGGGATTTTGATGGGGATTGCATTGAATCTGTACATTGGTTTTCATAACATGGCCATTTTCACTATGTTAATCCTACTTACTTATCCATGAGCATAGCAGGCCTTTCTGTCTTCTATCTTCTTCAATTTCTTTCTTCAGAGATTTGATATTCTGGTTATACACAACTTTCACTTGCTTGATTATAGTTACAATAAGATATTTTATATTATTCATGGCTCTTATAAAGAGTAATATTTACCTAACTTGTTTCTCAGCCCATTTATCATTTATATAAATGAAGGCTACTGATTTCTTTGAGTTAATTTTCTATCTAGCCACTTTGCTGAAGGTGTTTATTAGCTGTAGGAGTTCTCTGGTAGAATTTTTGGGGTCACTTATATATACTATTATATCATCCAGAAATAGCAATACTTTGCTTCCTTACCAATTTGTATCCACTTTATCTCCTTTAGTTGTCTTATTGTTTCTGGGTAGAACATCAATTAATATATTGAATAGATAGGGGAAAAGTGGGAAGCCTTGCCTTAGTCCTGGTTTTAGATTTTCTCCATTTTACTTGATGTAGGTTATTGGCTTGATGTATATTTCTTTGATTAAGTTTAGGTATGTGTTCTATATCCCTGATTTCACTAATACCAATAATATGAAGGAGTGTTGAATTTTATCAAAGACATTTTCAGCAACTAATGAGATAATCATGTAATCTTTTTCTTTCAGTTTGATTATATGATAGATTACACTGATGGATTTTTGTATACTGCATAGACCCCACATCCCTAGGATGTAGCCTACTTCATTTTGATGGATGATGCCTTTGATGTGTTCCTGGAATAGGTGCAAGAATTTTATAGAGTATTTTGCATCAATATTTATAAAATAAATCAGTCTGATGTTCTCTTTCTTTGTTGAATCTTTGTTCGGTTTAGTTACCAGGGTGACTGTTGTTTCATAGATTGCATTTGACAGTGTTACTTCTGTTCCTATGTTGTGGAATAGTTTGAGGAGTATTTGAATTAACTCTTCTTGAAAGACTTGTAGAATTCTATACTAAAACCATCTGGCACTAGGCTTTTTATTGTTTGGTTATGAGATTTTAATGACTGCTTCTATTTTTTTTAGGGATTATGGGAATGTTGAAAAAGTTACCTAATCTTGATTTAATTTTGATAAGTTATATCTGTCAAGAAAAATGTCCATTTAATTAATATTTTCCAATTTTGTGAAATACAGGCTTTTAAAGTAATACCTAATAATTCTTTTAATTTCCTCAATCTCAGTTGTTATATCTCCCTTTTCATTGCTGATTTTGTTTATTTCAATATTGTCTCTCTGTCTCATGGTTAGTGTGGCTAAGGGTTTAATCTATCTTGTTGATTTTCTCAATGAACCAGTTCCTGGTTAGTTGATTCTTTGTATTGCTCTCTTTGTTTCTTTTTTAAAGTGTTTTTTAATTGGATATTTTATTTATTTATTTATTTATTTATTTATATTTCAAATGTTATCACCTTTCACAGTTTCCCCTAAAAAAAAACATATCCCATACCTCCTCTTTCTGCTGCTATGAGGATGTTCCTCCTTTACACCCCAACTCTCACCTCCCCACCCTGGCATTCCCCTATACTGGGGCATCAAGCCTTCACTGGACCAAGGGCCTCTTCTTCCATTGATGCTTGACAAGTCCATCCTCTGCTACATATTCAGCTCGAGCCATGGGTTCTTCCATGTGTACTCTTTGGTTGGTGGTTTAATCCCTGAGATCTCATAGGTGTCTGGTTGATTGATATTTTTGTTCTTCCTATGGGGTTGCAACCCTTATAGCTCCTTCAGTCCTTTCTCTAACTCCTCCATTGAGGACCTAGTGCTCAGTCCAGTAGTTAGCTGCAAGCATCCTCCTCTGTTTTTGTCAGGCTCCAGCAGAGTCTCTCAGAAGACAGCTATACCAGGCTCCTGTCAGCAAGCAGTTCTTGGCATCTGCAGTAGTGTCTGGGTTTGTTGTCTTTATATGGGATGGATAAGCAGGTAGTGTAGACATTGATGATCTCTCCTTCAATCTTTGCTCCGCACTTTGTCTCCTTATTTCCTCCAGGGAGTATTTTGTTCCCCTAAAGCATTCACACTTTGTTCTTCCTTCTTCTAGAGCTTCATGTGGTCTGTGAATTGTATTTTGGGTATTCTGAACTTCGGGCTAATATCCACTTATCAGTGTGCACATACCATGTCTGTTCTTTTGTGATTTGATTACCTCACTCAGGATAGTATTTTCAAGTTCCATTCATTTGCCTGTAAATGTCATGCAGTTATTGTTTTTAATAGCAGTGTAGTAGTCCATTGTGAATGTGTACCACATTTTCTGTATCCATTCCTCTGCTGAAGGACATCTGAGTTCTTTCCAGCTTCTGGCTATTATAAATAAGGCTGCTATGAAGATAGCGGAGCATGTGTCTTTGTTATATGTTAGAGTATCTTTTGGGTATATGCCCAGGATTGGTATAGCTGGGTCCTCAGGTAGTCCTATGTTCAATTTTCTGATGAACTACCAGACTGATTTCCAGAGTAGTTGTACCAGCTTGCAATTCCACCAACAATGGAAGAGTGTTCCTCTTTCTCTACATCCTTGCCAGCATCTACTGTCGGCTGAGTTTTTGGTCAGGAAATTCCCCCCTCCCCCGCCAGTATGTTCTTTTTGTTTCTAAATTATTAATTTTAACCCAGATTTTGATTATTTCCTACCTTCTACTCTTCTTTGGTTACTTGATTCTTCTTTTGTTTTTCTAGAACTTTCAGGTGTACTTAGAAATTGTTGATACAAAAATTTTCTAATTTCTTTATGGAATCTTTCTTCTTAGCACTACTTTCATTGTGTCCTATAAGTTTGGGTATGCTCTGCCTTCATTTTCATTGAATTCTAGAAAGTCTTTAATGTCTTTTTTATTTCTTTTATGATCCAGAAATCATTGAGTAGATACTGGAGATATTGGGACAATTTCCATGAGTGTGTAGATTTTTTAGTGTTCCTCTTGTTGAAGTCTGGCTTTAGAGTCAAGGATATAAGGGATAACTGTGACAATTGATGTGGGTTAACTGGAGCTAAGAAATTTGCACTGCTTAAAGGGAGACCAGCATTGATAAAGTGAAGTCTTCTGGGAAGCGTTTTCTCAGAGCATAAAAAAGCTATATTCTAGAAGTAGCCAAGGTTGTACCTCATGCTAGTAGCTGGACTTTGAAATGTGTAAGAGTCTCTCAGGTGGTACTGGTTTGAAGGTATGAAGAAACCAGCTGAGGCTCGAAATTGTGAGAGTGCAGTAAAAGCTATAGGTGAAGCTCTAGCCTCTGTTGCAGTTGACAGCAAGGACTGAAAGTGTCATGCAAAGAAGTTGAGGCTTGGCACCATAGATGAAGCCTATCAGAGGTTATTGGTGAAGGCAATTGGTTATTGTTTCAGTTGCAACAGAAAACCCCAGCATATTACAGGTGCCATGGGATGACCATGGGATGACCACCAGAAAGAGAAGCAGCAGTGGTTTATAATGAACCCTACCCTAGAATACTACAAAGGGCAGAGCTGGAGATGTGAATCAAGCCCTTTCAAAAAACCCAAAAGATAATGTGTGAATCTCAGATACTGGAACAAGAATCTGTAATGTTGAAGTTGTCTTGAATACTCTAAAATGTTAGAGATGCCAGAGCTCTGAGATAGGTGCCAAGAAATCTTGCCAACAGGGAGTCGAACCATCCCTGTAGAAAGAATTGTGTTGCAGTCAGCAAAGTTAACAGGAGTTGGACATCAGGCTTGGATATGCAGAATATGAAGTTTGCCCAGATGGATTTTGCTTTTGCTTCTCTTCAGGATTTTTTTACCATGTCATTTTGGAATTGTAATGCAAAACTTCTAATATTGGACATATGTGATCTGTTTTTAATTTTGATTTTATACACAATTACAGAGATGGCATGAATCTCAAAAGAGACTTTGAACTTTAGACCTTTAACTCTGACTCTGTTATAGACTATGGGACATTTGAAGCTAGACTAAATGTATTTTGCATTATATTAGGCCTAAGTATGGCCCCCATAGACTCATGTGATTTAACAAGCCTATAATGGCCAGGAAGTGGAATGTGGTGGTTTGAATGGCTTGGCCAAGTAAGTGGCACTGTTAGGATGTATGCCATTGTTGGAGGAGGTATGGCCTTGAAGAAAATGTGTCATTGTGGACAGGAGTTTTAAAACACTCCTTCTAGCTGCCTAATGAGTCTGCTTCTGAATTCCTTTGGATAAAGATGTAGAACTCTCACCTACTCTAGTGTTATGCCTGCCTGTACACTGCTGTGATTCCTGCTTTGATGATAATAGACTGAACCTCTGAACCTGTAAAGCAGCCCCCATTAAATGCTGTTCCTTATAAGTGTTGTCTTGGTCATGGTGTTTGTTCACAGCAGTAAAATCCAAACTAAGACATGAAAACATCACCTATAAAGTACTGAGCTTGAACATAAAGCAATCTATGTATTTTTTGAGGATAACACAGCTTTCTAAATAATACCCATATTTAGTTTCTACAACCACTAAGAATGATAAAATATAAGTGTGAGTGTTGTATCTGTTTCATCTGACAATACTAAAACCATTAGAATGGGCAGTAATTAGTGAGACATTGTATAGTAATTAATAAAATTTTAAGCATCATGAAAGCATCATTAAACCATATACATAAAAAAATCATGTATATGAAAGGTGGATATAATCTAGGAAAATGTTCTTCGAGCTCTAATATCTTTTTTTTTTGCCAACTAGTTCAATAATCAAAATTATCTTATCTCTACCCTAATAATATGCTTTTAGCAGAACTTATGTGTACATAATCTATTTTTCCACTTATTATCTTAGGTTTAACTTCTCTTTCCTGGGTCAGTTCTAGGTTTCACCACTCTAAGATTCAAAGAAAAAAATATTAACTGGTCTGTCAATTATTCACACTTCTTCAGGTATATATATTAATAATTCCCTCAACTTACATTATACAGTCTTTCCTGGTCTTATATGCTGAGGAAGAAATTCCATAGAATCATAATAAAATTTTAAAATTTCATTACCTCAACATTGCATACCACTGTAAAAAAAATTTCAGTATAACAGAGTCATTCTGTATCACACATATTTCAAGGGTCAATTTATTTATGTAAATCAATTAATGAGATATAGGAATTGAGAGATACAGTAATGTTTAAGAGAATGTTCTTTTTCAGAGAACAAACTGACTTCATCGCACACACATGGAGCCTTGCAAATGTTCATAGCTCCAGTTTCAGGGATCTGACACCCTTTTGCATCCATATGAGCAGCAGTCATACATATAATGCCCTTACAAACATGAGGGCGAAACATTTGAACATGAGAAATAAAATTAAGCCTTCATTTAAAAATTATTGAATTAATATCTCCTCATGATCCACTTATAATAGTCTATATTCTACACTAAGAAAAATGTCTCTACTTGTGCATGACCTTCAAAATGTATCGGTATCTTCATGAATTATCCATTATATGAGCTAAAGAATTTGGTTATACAATACATGTCTTATAGCCATCTTCTTTTATTATATAACCAGTTAAACTGATGCATTTATGAATTATTTAAATAATGTTAAGTGAAGAGGAAACCCATCTACTACATTTTCCAACCAGCATAACTACCCCTGTATTTTTTTTTTATTTTATCACATTAAAAGTAACCATATTACAAGCTTAATTACATTTTCTAGAAAAATATGCTCTAAAAATGTTTTAAATAAAAACTATGTAATGAATTTTTATTTGATTATGCCCAGAATTTATACGTATATCTTTTTTAGCATTAAAGACAAACTACTTTTTGTACATCTTTTCCCTTACTAAAACTTCTGACAGTTATTTCCTGTTTTTCACTTATAAATGAAGTCTACACCACATCTTTTGTCCTATGTCTAAATATAGATATTTGAAATAACAGCAACATATCACAATGACCAGATTAAGCATTCTTACAACAATCTACATTAAATGAATCTAAGTTATTGACTAAAATCTGTGCAAAAGTAGTTCAGAGCAGCCCAAGGAAAAATATTACTATGAAAAATTTTTATATTGAACACATAAGAATTATGGTAGAATAGATCAGGTAGAATGTGAGACCGTCACAATAATATTTTATGCCTCTGCAAAGTATTTTTAGAGCAACTTTAAATGCAGTCCTGAAAAGATTATCATATATCAAATTCCTCAATTTGATTTTTAATCTGTTGCTATTTTAAAAGCTGTATATATCTCTGTCAAAAACTGATGGTAAATATGTCCCAGCCACTGCACATGACAGTACTTCCTTAAACTATGGGATAATTGATTTGCAATCTGAAGTCATATAAGTCTGAATACTGCATATTTCCAAATAAAACTCAGCCTATTTTAAATGTTTCTATTACACATTTATATGAAAGTGGGAAAATGGCATTCTAGCATTTCAATTTAATAATATTCTGAAATTGCTTTTCAATAATTCCATGAATGAAAATAGATGAGTCATTCTTCAAATTATAATGTAGTTGCACAATGCTTTTTGCTTTTTCTTTTATTTTCAGTGTTATAAGTCAGAGTATTTTTAAAACTATAATAAAAATGATAGTCCTTCAATACTTTCTTTTGCAAAATAAAGTTAGTATAAATGATAATAATATCTACCGAGGCTTTACATAGATAGCCCAAAAAGGACAATTATATGTTAGATCATTTAAGGTTCTGCAAATGTATTTATGGTAATTTAAAATTTCTTCCAGAATCAAATAATTTAATGTCAGCTTCCTAGTCTCCAGATTATATGTTTTCATTTGTCCAATTATATTGCCTACATTTCTGTCAGTTAAGGACATTAGTAACAGATAATATAACTAAGATTCACTAAATACAAAATGATTATAGAACTAAAAATTCTAAGAATAAGATATATCTATAGACGATTTCAATATATTGAATAATATCACAAAATATATTTCTTTCTAACCAGTAGTCTTTCAAGTATCTCAAAGTAGCATTTGCTTTTCTCACATCATATGTATTCTCAGGGTGCATTTGAATTCTAGAGGAAAAGTGTGACTTTGTTTTTGAAATCACAGAAACCTCTGAAGATCAATGGCATTTATTATATGATAGGTTGTCATAGATCTATTGTAAATTCTTCAAAACTGTATTCATGACTATTTTTTCATATCTTTAGGATTACAAGTCTATCTAATTCATAGGGAAAGTAGAACAAATAAAATCTCAGATCAAAAAGAGACCTCTGGTAGTGTGCTGAAATATCTATAATGTAAAATAACATTTATGTTGTGGACTACTTAATTTTTATATCAATAAACAATTTTTTAAACTATTCAATTATAAGTCTCTTTGTTATTTAATTTTTAGTGCTATGATCAAATACCCAACAAAATAAATTTAAGGAAGAAAAGGTTTATTTTGCCTCATACTTTGGGAGTATAACCTACAGTGTCAGGAAGGCATGGTTGTGGGTTTTTTATTTGTTTTTCTCACATTGTTTCTGCATTCAGAAAGCAGAGACCCATGAATGCAGATGCTCAGCTCACTTTCTCTTATTTCTTTAGTCCTGAAACCTAGAACGTGAGACGATGCCACTCACAAGTAAATGCATCTTCCTATGTCAATTAATTCAATCTGGAAACTTACTCAAGGCATGCCCAGTTTATCTCCTTGATGATTCTAAAATATGTATTAATTCTCCTTACCATTTTAAATGTAAACTATCAAAACCATTTTTATTTCACATAAAAATGAATATAACTAACTCATCTAGGGTGCTTAAAATATCTCATTAGTTATTGATGATGATCCTGGGAGATACAATCTTACAGAAAATTTCTGATCATCTGGTTCTTACAATCTTTCTACCCCCTCTTTTGCAATATTCCCTGAACTTTTGATGGGAGGGTGTTTTATAGAAGTATCCATTAGAACATGGCCCTAGAACTATGTATTTTGATAGAATGATATTTGCTGTGGTGTTCTCAAACTGTTATAAAGATGAAGGGTAACAATTATACTTATTTAAGGTTATAAGTACTATAGTCAACTGAATAAAACTAGCAATGAGAGAGGTGTCCTTCCCCAGGAAAGAACACACCTACTAGTTGTCCAGTGACAAATTGTCAGCTCTGAATATATATATATATATATATATATATATATGTGTGTGTGTGTGTGTGTGTGTGTGTGTGTGTGTGTGTGTGTAAAATAATATAGATTAAACAGAGTGTTTTGGGGGCTATATATGTATTTACAAATATATGTATACAAGCAATAACAAATGAATAAAAAAAGAAACCATACATTTGAAGGAGAGTACAGAGTAGCATATTGAAGGATTTGGAGTCTGGAAAGGTAAAAGAAAAATGTTGTAACTAAAATTCAATCCAAAGTTTGAACAAAAACAAGAAAATGTTTTGGAAAAAATAATTATTTCATCAACAAATATAATATATATGATTGTATATATTATATATACATTGTTGTATATATTATATATACATTGTATATATTATATATTATATATAGAGTTGCATATATTATATATACAACCATATATATGTATGGGTTATAATTATTGTCTTCATTTTTAGGAATGTATATGTGTGGGCACATGCATGTACACGTATGTACGTACTACATCATGTAGAAATCAATCTTCTTAGACCTGTGGGTCCTAGAAACTAAATTCAGGTTTTCAGCCTTGGTATCAAGTAACTTTATACATGGAAATATCTTGAAAGTTCACCAAAACATTGTAAGACTGTGATTAATTAGTCGGGAATTGTGACACATTCCTTAATGATAGGAGTTCAGAGTTAAAGGCAGGTAAATCTCTAAGAGTTCAAGGCCAGTCTTGTCTATAGTGGAAGTACCAGGCAATCCAGAGTTAGATGAGACCTTATCTCAAAACAGACAAGCAAAATTATTTAATGATAGTGAGTCACAGCCATGCCACAAGTTTTTGGAAATTTTTATCTTGTACCAAGTTTATCCACAACCCCTCTCATTTATTTCTGGCCTAACTCCTCAACCTTCTTCCATTGAACTTTTGTTTAAGGGCAATATAGAATTCTATAAACACATAAAGCTTTTCCACAGTTTTCAAATTTTGACATCATTTTCTTTGCATAAAAATTATTTCTGTAACTCATCTTGAGATTTTCTTTCCTCTACCCAGTAACAAATATCCAGTATTTATTAAATGTTATTTAGTTATTCAGAATTCCTTGAGTTCTCTATTTGTGCTTATGTCTATCCTAAAATTACATTATTGGTATATGTCACTTTCAATCATGTTATCTACTTTCTGACAAAAATGCAAATAGTAGTGACAGTTATTTAATTGGGACATAATTAATATCTTTAGACTCCTAAATTTTAACCCCTCTGGAATAGATTTCTCTTTGTTGAAGCCCCAGATATTGAACGATTTTATTTTATCACTAAAATTGATTTTATTTTACTTGCTTGATCTGCTGAAATTTATTTGGTGTTACACAGAACTAAACTTGAACATAAACTTCCATTATTAGCTGTATCTAGTACATTACCATACTGATTCCTTATCTCTACCATGCAAAATTATATTTGCTAATCTAGGAGATTATTATATAGCTACATCAAATAGTGCATGCAAAATCAGCAGGTAAGTAAGTTACACGTAAAAAAAGCTTTAGTACAGGAATAGCGGTACATGCCTTTAATCCTAGAATTCAGGAAAGAGAAGAATACAGATCTCTGAGCTCAAGGTCATTCAACAGTGTAAGTCCACTTATATACTAGTTTAAGTAGTGAAGGAAATAATTGAGAACAGAATCTGTTGAATATATATTTGATCAGGGAGTCATGTTCCAGCCAAAAGAATCAGCAGAACATGGCAGCTTCAGCCATGTTGCTCTGGCCTTACAATCAAGAATAGAAGTTACTGGGATCATTTCAACAATTGATGCTTGCTAGCTGGAGCTAAGAAATTATTAGTGATTAAGGAAGGACCAGCATCACCGAGGTGAAATCTTCTGTGAAATATTTTTTCTGAGAGCACAAATAAGCTGTGTCACAAAGAAATATCTTGTGCTGGCATCAGGTGTTGGTATTGTGTAAGAATCACCCTTGTAGTACTACTTTTCGAAAATACGAAAGAGTCATGAAAAGTAGCTGAGGCTTGGCAATCTCAAAGGCCAGTAGAAACATTGGTAAAGGGCCATCCTTAGTGAAAATTGAAGTTCAGGCTTGGCATCAAGAAGAAAGCCTATGAGAGGCTAATGGTGAAAGTGAAGCATAGTTGCAGCAGAAGATCCAAGTGTACAGGAGATGCTAGCATTGTGAGATGACCAACAAGAACAGCAGCATGAGAAGTGTGGAGTTAAACCAGAGCCTAGAGTGCTACAGGATGTAGAGCTGACTCTATGGTGGAGCCGAGAAAACCATGTGTGGATTCCAAACACTGGAACATGAAGCTGTGAATTTGACGATGTCTTGGATACCCAAAATTGTAGAAATGAGCCATGAGATACCTGCAGGGAAAGCTGCTAACAAGGAGTGGAACAAGCCCTAAAGAAAGAAATTTGTTTCAGCCAATAAAGATAAAAGGAATTGGAAATCTGAATAGCACTTTGATATCAGGCACGGAGATCCAGAATGATAGTTTGCCCAGCTGGTTGTCTATCTTGCTTTGACCCAGTATTGCATCAGTATGACATTTTAGAATGATAATGTATATCCTGTGATGTTGTACGGATGTGATCTGAATTTTGATTTTGATTGTATGCAGATTACAATTAAGAGATTGCATCTATCTCAGAAGAGACTTTAAACTTTGGACTTTTAAACATTGTTAAGACTGTCATACACTTTTGAAGTTAGACTGAATGTATTTTGTGTTATGCTATGGTTAGGTATGGCCCCATAGACTCATGTGTTTGATCAAACCTATGGATGTGATTATTTGAATGTTTGGGGCCTTGGAAAGTTAGAAGGTGTGGCATTTTTGAAGGAGGTGTGGCCTTGTAGGAAGTTTGTCACTATGTAGCAGAGATTTGAGATGATCTAGTGCTCAAACTCTGCTCAGTGTGGAAGAAATTTTAAACAATATCTATCCACAAACTCAGACCTACAGAAATTTCTAGAACAAAAACCTCAACTGAAAGAGGTAAAGTGCATACATAAAAATACAGGAAATAAATAATCTCACATTAGCAAAACCGGAAATACAAGAAATAAAAACTTGATCAAGCCAGATATAGAGAAATTAAAGTCTTTGTACAGTTCAATGAAAGTGAATACATAAAATAGTCAAAGTTATGGGACACAAGGAAAGCAGTGCTAAGAGAAAAGTTTCTAACACTAAGTGCTTACATAAAACAACAACAAAAAAGGGAGAGATATCAAAATAGCAACATAACAAGACATCTGATAGTTCTAGATCAAAAGATGTAAGCATGCCCAAGAAGCGTAGACATCAAGAAATTATCAAATTAAGGGAAAAAATAAATAAAATGGAGAAGCAATCAAACAAACAAAAGCAATACAAAGAATCAATGAAACAAAGAGTTGGATTTTGAAGAAAATTAACAAGATAGAGAAACTCTTCTCCAAATTATTTAAGGGACTAAGAGAGAATATTCAAGTTAATAAAAATCAAAATGAAAATGGAGACAGAACACAGACATTGAGGAAATCCTGTAGTGAACAATATTTAAAATTATAGAAGAACAATCTTCTTGATAGATACCACTTACTAAAGTTAAATCAAGGGCAAACAATTTAAAATACCAACAAACCTCAAGGAAATGGAAGCAATCATTAGAAGTCTTTTACTAAAAACAACTAGGCCCATATGGTTTTAAGGCAGAATTCAATCAGACTGTTAAAGGAGAGTTATTGTTAATAGTACTCAAATTGTTCCACATAATAAAACAATATAATAATTGAAGTTTTAGCAAAGAGCACCGTCAATATGATAAAAAGGCAGTCTATAGAATACTAAATGATTTTTTTTTACCAACTTTCCAACCAATAGAATATATCTAAAACATATAAAGAATACAAGAAACTAGATATTTAAAAAATGGAAATAGATCTAACTAAAAAGCCTGTTATACCACTCTTGGGAATATATCCAAAAGATGCCTCATCATATCACAGGAGCACATTCTCCACTATGTTCATAGTGGCTATACGTGGCTCATTTACACAATGGAATACTACTCAGCTATTAAGAATGAGAACATCCGAGTTTTGTTAGAAAATGGATGGAACTAGAAAATATCATCATGATTGAGGTGACTCAGATCCAAAAGGGCATTCTTGGTATGTACTCACTAGTAAGTAGATTTTAGGCAAAAAAGTACAACATACTTAGGATACAAGCCACAGAACTCAAGAAGGTTAACAAGCAGAAGGGCCCAATTAAGGATGCTTCAATCCCACTTGGGAGGGGAAACAAAGCAATCATGGGAGGCAGAGGGAGGGAGGGACCTGGGTGAAAGAGGAAAAGTGAAGGGGGAAAGGGGAAGATGATTAGTTATTGGGCGTGAACAGGAAAATAGCTCTGAAGGGAAATATGCAACAACTGAAGATGGGAGGTGAGGGTCCTATAGAAAGTACCCAAGACATGAAGATGACAAGCTCTCAGTACTCAAAGGAAGGAACCTTAAATGAAGTGTCCAACAGTGGGGAAACAGAACTTATAAAGTCTACTTCCAGTAGAACGACAGAGCACCAAGTAGAGGGATGAGGTTGCTATCCCACAATCAAAAGCTATGATGCAGAATTGTTTCAGTCTTAAAAACTGCTGGGACAAAAACAGAGAAGAGACTGAGGGAAAGGAGGTCCAGTGACCATCTCAACTTGGGATCCATCTCAGGGGAAGGTTCCAAGGCTTGACACTATTATTGATGTGTTGTGTGCTTATAGACAGGAGTCTAGCTTAGCTGTCATATGAGAGGTCCAACAAGCAGGTGACTGAGACAGCTGCAGATACTTACACCCAACAAATGGACTGAAGTTGTGAACACCTGTGGTTGAATTAGGGAAATGCTGGAAGTAGCTGAGGAGGAGGGCTACCCCATCAGAATATGAGCAGTTTCAACTAACCCAGACCCATGAGATCGCTTAGACACTGAGCCACCAAGCAGGCAGCAGGCATGAGCTGATTCAAGGTCCCTGACACATAGATAGCAGAGGACTCCCTGGTCTGTGCTCAGTGGGAGAAGTGCCTAACTCTCAAGAGACTTGAGACCCCAGGGAGTAAAAAGGTCTGGTAGGGTAGAGAATCCTCTTGGAGACAGAGGGGAGGAGGAATGAAATGAGGAACTTTGAGTAGAGAGACAGGGAGTGGGGGTAATGACTGGAGTATAAAAACATAAAAGTAATTTTTTAAAATCCAATTAAAATGGGGTACAAATCTAAATATAGCATTCTCAGTAGATGAAACTAAAATGGCTGAGAAACACTAAAAGAAATATGCAACATCCTTAGCCATAAGGGAAATGTAAACCAAAATTAATGTGAGGTTTCATCTACTACCTGTCGGAATGGCTAAGATCAGTCACACAAGTAACAGCAACTACTGGGCATGTGTTCAGCAAGGGAGTTCACTCATCTATTGCTGGTGGAAGTGCAAACTTGTATAGTCAATATGAAAAGCCACATCAAGGTTCATCAGAAAATGAGAATTGCTCTACCTTAAGACCAACTATACCACCCTTGAGCATGTACCCAAAGTATCTTTTATCCTACTATAAGCACTCCATGCTCAAATATGTTCATTGCAGCTTTATTCATAATAGCTAGAAACTGGAAACAACCAAGATGTCACTTAACTAAATAATTATAGAGAAATTGTGGTACATTACACAATGGAGTTTTATTTTCCAGCAAAAAGAAAGAAGAAGAAGAAGGAGGAGGAAGAGGAGGAGGACAAGGAAGAAGAATAGGAGGAAGGGGAGGAGGAAGAGGAGAGGGATGGGAGAAGAGAGGGGAAAGCAGGAGGGGGAGAAGAGAGGAGGAGGAAAAGGAGAAAAAGAGAAGAGGAAAAAGAAGAAGAAGAAGAAGAAGAAGAAGAAGAAGAAGAAGAAGAAGAAGAGGAGGAGGAGGAGGAGGAGGAGGAGGAGGAGGAGGAGGAGGAGGAGGGAGTCATGTTAAAATTTGCAGGTAAATGGATGTTACCAGAAAATGGATGTTACTCAACTTGAATGAAGCAACACAGACCTACAAAACTCCAAATCTTCAAGCCATATAATCTCTCTCTCTCTCTCTCTCTCTCTCTCTCTCTCTCTCTCTCTCTCTTTCTCTCTCTGCCTTTTTTCTTTGTTTATGTGCGTTTTTGTCTCTCTGTCTCTCTTTCACATATACATCTTTTAAAAATACACAGTTTAAAAGTAGAATGATAAAAACAGCAAATAGAAAAATTTTAAGTTTTATTTGTTTGTTTGTTTCCTACTATAAATTTTAGTTGTTATCTGTAATTGATCCCCTGTAGCAAAAAAAAAAAAAAATTTTCCAATCGAATCTCACAGAGAGGCGCTATGTGAACAGTAGTTGGATAATAAAAGATAAACAAAATGATATTTTTTATATTTTTGTAGAGTGCTTCTCTTTTATTTGTTTGAGCATTTTTTTGGCCTACTGGGGTATTATTTGTACATTTCATTTCCATTTTTGTGAGTTTCTAAAAATGTATTTTTCTTGGTTTCTATTTGTTTTCTAAGGAGACGGATAAAGACAAAGAATAGTAATGAGTGGATAGAGAGATAGTGAAAATATTCAATGAATTAGAAGAGGGTAAAGCATAATCAAAATATAACAACATTGTTATATATAAAATTTGATAAGACGAGGTTGGGTGCATTCAGGGTGTTATGGCCATAGATAAATAAAGAAAAACATATTTTATGGAATGTATTTTGAGTTTATTTATTTCTGTCCCCAACTCCTCCTACATTTTGACCTCATATTCTTTGTTTCACAAAAAAATCTAAAAATCCAACTAAAACAAACTAAAAAAGAACCAAACTTAATCAGAAAACTAGTAAGATGGAAAATACCAAAACTGCGGCACCCCTCCAAAATAGTATCTATTTTATGTTGGCCAACAACTCTTGAAAACTGGGGCCTATCATGGAATGTGGTTGCTATAGCCAGTGACATCCACTAAAAAAACTGATTTTATTCCTTTTTCATAAAGAATTAATTACAAATGGCTTCTTGCTTAAAACAGAATGAGACTTAGATGATTAATAACAGGAAACTGAAAATCTGGAAAAGGATAAACATCACAATGGAGGAAAATCAAAAGACCAGCACTTAGACTTAACTCCAACAATTGCACCACTAGACACAATTATAATTAACTTGCCAAGAATGAAAGGTCAGTTATCAAGTCAGAAAAAAAATTGCACAGAAGAGATATCCAGTTGACTGGGCAGCATACTTCTCAGCAGGGCAATGCAGGCCAATGGAAAGTGGTATGTAATTTACTGAATATTAATAGAAAAGAACTGCCAGCCATAAATACTACTAATCTAGGTTATGAATGTGAGATTCTGAAGTTGTCATATAAGAAAAAGCAAAGGGACTTATATACACACCAGATGTGCCCTGCAATAATTGCTAAATGCAGATTTTTCAACCAAAGAATAAGGATAATTAGGAAAAACATGCAGTGGTGTAGAATTCATTGTTTAAGCAATACAAAGAAATTTAAAGTGAAGTGCAGAAATTATTCCTGCCTTTAATATTAAGACAAACTAATAATAGAAATATTAGTATGTTGAGAGGTAGACACTAAAGAAAGGACATAAAATAAGCAATAGAAAAAGAAATACAATGAGATGTGAGAAGCCCAAATGAAAGAGCAATTCTTTACATGTGTAGAGTGTTTAGCTGTTTGTGAATGACTTCTGGGCTGGGATTTGATTAAGAACATGCCTATCTTGAAAAAAATTAAAAATGAAATAAGTTTTTTGATGAATAAACTTGGATTATAATATACCAAAAATCTCAAGAAAATGAGAAAACTGTTGCACCAAATAAGGTGTATAGTCATCAATATCCAAATCAATATGAGAAGAAAAATTTCAAATAATCAATAAACTAAAATCTGAGCCCTCAGTCAGGAGATCGAAATTAAAATAAAATAACGAGCAAAACATTCTTAAATGAAATGAAGGAATGAAATTTTACACCAACAAGCAATGTTATGAAAATCTGATATTCTGAGACATTAAACACTGTCAAATGCTTAGTCAGACTAAGAAAAATATTGGATTCAAATAAAAGCATTGACAGTTAGGCTTTTAAAATTGACATCAAATACATTTAATTGTTAGAGATTGTTATGAGCAACTACACACCAACAAATGTGTTAACGTAAATGGAATTGACAAATGCTTGAACATCTTACCAAGATAGAATCATGAGAAAATAGTAAATATGAGCAAGCCAATAACAATCACGAAATTGAGTTCACAATCAAAAGCTTCCTATCAAAGAATGCACAAGTGTCACCCTCAATGGGATTTATCAATGTTTTTAAACAAATATATAATCCAAGATCTTTTAAAATTTTTCCAAAGCAGACAAAAGGGGATAATTTTTGAAAGAAAAATTTCATAGGTTAGTATTAATATGACAAATACTATAGAAGACAAATAAAATACAGCATTAGAAAAAACACAAATAAAAACAACATTATTGACTAATATTCTTTGTGAATATAGATGAGAAAATACTCAAAAAATGCTAGTGAGACAAGTATGTCAGCACAGCGATAATATTTGCTATAGTCAAATGGCAGGGACACAAGAATGGTTCAACATTTGCAAATAAAAGTGACCCACTACACTCATACAATGAAATACAAAAATAATATAAACATTTCAACGGATATTTAGTAGATATTTGGTAAAATTAATCATTCTTTCAAGATAACAATTCTAAATGAATTAGGTGTATAAGAAATATGACTTAGAATAGTAAAATCTACCAGTACTAAATATGAAAAAAATTTAAAATCACCTATAATATTTGAAACAGCAAGGATTGTTCTCATAACAATGCTGTTTTTTTTTTCATGAAAATTCCATCTTCACTGGAATTTAAAAATTACTACAATGCATGTGGAAGCAAGCAGAAATGACTGTGATAATCAGTACAATACTAAACAGGTATTATTCCACCTGATTTCAAGATGTGCCATGAAACGTAGGTATAAAACATAAAGTTACCAAAGAAAATATGTAAATGAGAGAAACACAGTAAAAAGTGGAGGTGTAATGATGTCTAACCAGAATTGCAATACAGAGTCCTAGGGGAAAAAAAAACAGTTGAACATTAACAAAATAGGCATACTGTGGGCAGTGGTGGCGCACACCTTTAATCCCAGCACTTGGGAGGCAGAGGCAGGCAGATTTCTGAGTTCGAGGCCAGCCTGGTCTACAGAGTGAGTTCCAGGACATCCAGGGCTACACAGAAAAACCCTGTCTTTAAAAACCTAAAAAAAAAAAGGCATAAATAAATAAAAGATAGTAACCTATATAGCTACTTGATTAATTTTACAAAGATAACAATAAAGGGAAAAGGAAGAAAATCTTACTTGGGAGAAAATGTGAATGGTACTAGAAAAACTGAATATCCACAAAGTATTGAAGAAAGAAACTGAATCCACATCTCTCACTCTGTAAAGTAATAAATACCAAATAGAATAAAACCCAGAATCTCTAAAGACAAGCAAACAAACAACAGTTCAAGATACAGATGTATTTAATGACTTTGTATGGAAAATTTTTGTTGTTCAGAAAATAAAGGCAGTAGTTAGTTAGGATCTAGTACTGAATGAAATTTAGTATATTTTGTACAGCAAAGGAAATGAATAACTGAAGAATTCCTATAGAATGGAAACAAATCTCTGCCAGATGTATAATGTCTGTACAATTAATGTTTATAATATGTAAGGTATTCAAACAACATCATGCCAAACAACTTAATCAATAAATGAGGCTAATGAAATGAATACACATCTTTCGGTTTTTGAAAAACAAATGACCAATAACCACAAGAATAATGTTCAACATCATTAGCTATCAAGGAAATCTTAATTAAAATGCATCAAGTCTCTATCTCACTGCATCAAATTAAACAAAAAATTTCCAACATAACTTGAAATGAATTCAGATAAAAGTGAATACTTATGAACTGATGACAAGTTTTAAAGCAGTCCAGCCACTGTAAAATGTAGTATAGATATTTCTCAAAAATAAAAAACAAGTACAATATAAATGATCTATACTATTCCAGAGAATTTGTCCAAATACTAAAAGTCAATATAGCAGATACATGACACTTGTCTTTCCAAAACCACTATTCACTATAGCCAAATTATGAAATGAACATAGGTTTTTTCCACTGGATAAATGGATGAATAAATTAGTATTATATTCAACCATAAAGAAGAGTGATATTGGATTGTTTCATATAAAATGGATTCAAAGAGTGATAGTCATATTTAGTAAAGCAAGGCAAACTGAGAGAAAGAAAATCACATATGTATGAATATAATTCCTAAAATAATGTATATGTGCATAAATGCTGAAAGCAAAAGAGAAATGTCCAGGGTAAGGAAGAGGATGAGCAGTGGTGAGAGCAGTAACAGACAAACATAAAGTTTAATATGATGAAAGATAACAATACACTAAATGAAAATGCACATATAAAATATAGGGAAATGCTAGGGCAGTGAGGAGGGAGTGGGTAGGTGGGTGGGGGAGTGGGGGAGCACCCTCATAGAAGCAGGGGGAGGAGGATGAGATAAGGGTTTTGTGGAGGAGAAACCTGGAAGAAGGATAACATTTGAAATGTAAATAAATAGAATAACCAATAAAAAATTTAAAAATCATCATTTATAATGCATATACTAATAAAATGTTTTAAAATGTGGTAGATGTAAGGCAATGCTACTCATACAAAAAAAAATCTTAACAAATCATGTGGACTACAAGATGTAGAAACCTGAATGTCTTCCAATAAAAGACAGCATGAATAAACAAGCATGACATGGTTCCAGTAATGAGTGACAAAATGAGTAATTGTGTAGAAAAAAATGCCATCATAAGATACAAAGATCATGTAGTTAAGTTTGTAGGGCATGCCTTTATTTGTGTTTGGTTAAGTCATGGAGTCCATTCTTGCTAATGTCTCCATGGCCTGGGTCCTATGAGGAGCAACCCAATAAGCAACATAGCCTCTCCTCCATGTCCTGTACATCAGCTCTTGACTTCAAGATCTAGCAAGCTGAGTTCCTGTCCTGATTTCCTTTGAAGATAAACTTTCATGTGTAAATATAAACCAAATAAACTTTTTTTTCCCCATGTTTCTTTGGTCATGGTCATCACAATAGTAACACTACTGATACAGGCAGTGATATATTAAGAAGCCTCAGGTTTGAGAAAATGAAAAAGAGTCTTAGTAGAAAACCTTTGAGAAAAATTTGTTATTGTCAAAGAAGGATCTTAAATTCATCTTTTACTTCTTACTTCAAGAACAAGAATCCAACATACAATTTAGAAGGCTACTGTTGAATATTTCAATCAGTTATGAGATAAGAATCCCATCACTTCCAATTATTCTTAGAATTATGCATGACTGTTGCAGATTAGTAATTTTACATCACTCATAACAGAGATTAAAGTCACAACTGAACATGTAACAACACAGTATCCTCTCTAGTGAGAAGGTGAGGTAGATGTGAATAATTAATTTCTGGATTAAACTGTACAATGAAATCAGCAAGGACTACAGTTGTTCCTATGGAGGTGGCTACTCCTTGGTGATCATTCCTTCCACCGACTAAATGTTCAACCATTTTATCGAGTACTTAATGCAGGATGACCTCTGTTTTTGTGATAGTAGCCGGATCCTACCTAAAGTTTCTGTATCTTTAATTTTGGATGAAATATTTTTTGTCTATATTTTCTTTCTCCTTTCCATTTCAAGAAGTTTCTTAAAGAGGCAAAAAAAATGTCATTTTTAGATTATACACCAAAAATCAGTTATAAACTGATCATGAATCTAACACATCAAATCTGCTATCACAAGTATATGGCTTAGTTTCTAGGTAGACATAGCTTGTTTCTTTCCATTTGTTTGTTTGTTTTTAACTCTAATTGCCCACTCTCAGAAAACTTCTCCTAAATGAATTTCATTTTAACCTTATCATCTTAAGTTCTTCCTCTTGCTGATTTGCCTTGTTCAATGACACCAATTAAACTCTTCCTATTTATTAGGTAAAGTCACACAATTGAACATATACATGTGTCCATATGTTAGTTCCATACTGGAGAAGTTATGTAGATAAATTTAGCTCCTTCTAAATTAGAAGCTTAGATGTTCTAAAAAAAAATCTAGCAAGGGCACTGTTAACAGCATGAGATTTGAAAAAAAAATTTCATTCCAAATTACATTCTTATGTTGTGTGAAAGATGATTAAGTTTAGAGCATGATAAAGACTCTCAAATCTCTTTTACCTTTTTTATTCTTTATCAGTAAACTATCTCTGGTGCATTCACTATCTATGGCTACCATAATAAATGTGTCTTCTTGTACACCAATGACATGGCAGAAGCATTCTCCTCTCTTTCAAACTTGCCAACAGGTCCATACAAATTCTCTTTACTGTGTATCCAGCTCTCTGCACATATTTCTGTATTTTGATTTCATGAAAAGAATACTTGCTCCTATAATTAACTCATTACTTCATAGGAAAAACTTTAACTTAATCATGTGTGCCCAAAATTTGTTTCTAAATAAAGCAAACTTCATGAGTTTTTACAAATATTGATTTAGAAGGATTTTGGTTCAAATATGTGTAAATATGAAAAAAAGTGCCTAAAACTCTGGAGAAGACTATTTTTCTGTTTAGATACTAAATTGGTTTCCTCATTATTGTTTTTGTACCATGAGAAGGCAAGAAATCAATTTTGCCTAATATTTCTTTAGTTTAAAACATAACCTGTTGAAAATAATATGGTTCCCTGGCAGTTTTTTTCTTTATTTTTTATTGGATATTTTATTTATTTACATTACAGATGCCATCCAATTTCCCCACTTTTCCTTGCTAGAAACCCCCATTCCATCCCCCTTCCTCCTTTTTGCTTTTATACCATTTTAATTGCATGCAAGTATTAAGGTCAGTTCTAGGTTGAGGAACTAACAATACAATAGATGTAAGTAGTCAAGAAACAAGCAAGACAATAAACACAAATAGTCAAAGAACAAGAAAGGCAATAAACAAAGTTCCGTGAATGCTCCCATGACCATTGTTTTTAAGGGCATATCAGGATGACCAAAATATCTGAGCCAATTTCCCTGTCCTAGCCCAAAGTAATTTTTATGTCTGAAGCCTACTTCCTTGTACTAGCATAATATTTAGATTCCTGTCTGAAATTACTTCATAAGGAAGGCATTCTTGGCAGTATGACCTAAGACAGGCTCAGTCTTGTTTATGAAATAAAAAAGGGGGAGGGGGAGAGCTTTGGGGGATGCTTGAATCTGACATTTGCAAGAATCTGACATTGGCCAAGGACAAGGAAATGGTCTGCCTGGCAGGAATATGACATTGGACAAGGACAAAGAAGTGGGCTTCAGGCAGGAATCTGACATTAGGCTAGAACAAAAGAAGTTCTTTTCTTTAAGCACGAACTTTTATCAAGAGTTACTTTGGGGACTGGTTCACCTGAAAGAGTCAAGTGACTCTGTCAGCTATCTCAGCTGGTTGTAGGGAAGAAATAATGTGGATGCTGAGGTAAGAGGGAAATGCTTACAGGCTTGCATTTCATAGGCCGAAATAGCACTTCCATTTCATAGTCTGAAATAAAGTGAAATTCATTTGACATATCTTCTTTGAAGAATCAAGAAAAAAAGACATTGAAAATACTTATTCTTTCTTTTATTAATGCTGGAGAATATCAAACTTACCTAATTTAAATGTCTTTGCAATCTATTCTTTCCTTAAATGAAAATACTAGTGACTAAGATTCTTAGCATACACAAAATGAAGCTATTTTGAAGTATTTCTTGTTGAACACAGCATTTCACACATGCTAGCAAGCATTCTATTAGTAAGCCATGCCCACATCACTAGCATATGTTTTCTTTTAATTTTCTTTGAATTGGACATTTTATTTATTTGCATTTCAAATTTTATCTTCTTTCCCAGTTTCCCCTCTGCAAACCCTCTATCCTATCCTCCCCTACTCTGCTTCTATGAGGATGTTCCCTCATTCACCCACCCACATCTGCCTCACTGCCTTAGCATTCCTCTATACTGGGGCATCAGGCCTTCACAGGACCAAGGGCCTCACCTCACATTGGTGCCAGATAAGGCCCCTTAAGTCCCTTCAGTCTTTCCCCTAACTCCTCCATTGGGGTCCTGATGCTCAGTCCAATGGTTGGCTGTGAGCATGAGCATCTTTATCTGTATTGGTCAGGATCTGGCAGAGCCTCTTGGGAGCCAACTGTATTAGGCTACTCTCAGCAAGTACTTCTTGGCATCTGCCATAGTGTCTGGGTTTGGTGTCTGCATGTAGGATAGATCCCCAGGTGAGATAGTCTCTGGATGCCCTTTCCTTCCATTTCTGCTATACTCTATGTCCCTGTATTTCCTTTAGACAGAAGCAATTCTGGGTTAAAATTTTGGAGGTGGGTGGGTGGTCCCATCCCTCAATCAGGGGCAGGGCATGCCTAAACTCTGGATATGTTCTCTAGAGATTCTCCCTCTCCTTTTTGGGGAATTTCAGCTAATGTCATCCCATGAAGTCCTGAATTGCTCTTGCTTTCCTGGCATCTGGGACTTTCTGGTTGCTACCCCCAGTTCCACATCCCCCATTGCTACACATCTCTGGTCAATTTCCTGAACCTCTGTACATCTCCTCCATCTCCTCCCATACCTGATTCTTACCCTTTTTCTCCCCTTCCTCCTCTTCTTGTCCTCACAAGTACCTCCCACCCTCTACTTCTCTTGATTATTTTGTTCCCTCTTCTATGTATGACTAAAGTGTCAACTCTTTGGTTTTCCTTCTTTTTGAACTTCATGTGGTCCGTCAGTTGTATATTTCATTCTCTTTGCCTAATATCCACTTATAAGTGAGTACATACCATGTGTGTACTTTTGTGCCCGAGTTATCTCACTCAGGATATTTTCTAGTTCTACACATTTGCCTAAAAATTTCATGAAGTCATTGTTTTTAATAGTTGAGTAATATTCCATTGTGTAAATATAACTTATTTTTTGTATCCATTCCTCTATTGACAGATATCTGGACTGTTTCCTGCTTTGGCTGTTGTGAATAAAGCTGCTATGAACATAGTGAAGCATTTGTCCTTGTTATATCTTGCAGCACCTTCTGGGTATATGCCAGGAGCTGTATAGCTGGGCCCTCAGGTAGTAATATGTCCAATTTTCTGAGGAACCCCTGACTGATTTTCAGAGTTGTTGAGCCAGCCTGCAATCCCACCAAAGATGGAGGAATGCTTCTCTTTCTCCACATCCTCGCCAGCATATATACATACATAGCTTTTCATTTAATAACAAGCTTTATTTTCTTTAAGTTTTTTTTTTTGCATGTTTGTCAAATGTATTTCTTTAGGTGTTTCTCTGTCATTTAATTTTGTTCAGTTGAAAATTTTGTTTAGATCTGTTTCATATTTTTTAATAGGGTTATTTGGTTCTCTGGAGGATCTTTTAGTCTATGTCTTTTTATTGGGGAATTAAGTCCATTGATGTTAAAAGATATGAAGGATTAGTGAGTGTAGCTTCCTGTTATTTTTGTTGCTAGAGGTGGAATTATGCTTCTGTGCCTATCTTCTCTTGGGTTTATTGAAAGAAGATTACTTTCTTGCTTTTTCTCAGGTCTAGTTTTCCTCCTTGCATTGGAGTTTTCCATCTATTGTTCTTTATAGTGCTGGTTTTCTGGAAAAATATTGTGTAAATTTGTTTTTTTCATGGAAAATCTTGGTTTCTCCATCAACTGTAATTGAGAGTATTGCTGGGTACAGTATCCTGGGTTAGCATTTGTGTTTTCTTAGGGTCTGTATGACATCTGCCCAGGATCTTCTGGATTTTAGAATTTTTGTTGAGAAGTCTGGTGTAATTCTGCTAGGTCTGCCAATATGTGTTACTTTACCTTTTTCCCTTACTGTTTTTAATACACTTTCTTTGTTTTATGCATTTGGTGTTTTGACTTTTATGTGATATAAATAATTTCTTAACAGGTCCAATCTATTTGAAGTTCTGTAGGTGTTTTGTATGTTCATGAGCATCTATTTTTTTTAGGTTAGAAAATTTTTCTTCTATAATTTTGTTCAAGATATTTACTGGCCCTTTATGTTGAGAATCTTCACTTTCTTCTATATCTATTATTCTTAAGTTTGATCTCACTATGTCTTGGATTTTCTGGATGTTTTGGGTTAGGAGATTTTTGCATTTTTTATTTTCTTTGACTGTTGTGTCAGTGCTTTCTATGGTATCTTCTGTAACCGAGATCCTTATAGGAGCAAAGGTGGGAGGAGTAAGGAGAGGAAGAGGAGGAGTAAAGGGAAGAGAAGAAAAAGGAAGAGGATGAGCTAAGGGTGAGGCAGAGAATGAGATGGGGGACATAGAAGCTGATGTTCTCTTGTCTATAGCAGTCAAAGATAGTTGGTATATCTAGATTGGATATTGGGTTACACCTCTGATTGTAAGGGCATCTTGTTGTTGATCATTATGAAATATATAAGCCTTTGATTAATCTTTAAGCATTAGAGTCTCATTTTTCTACCACGACTGCATGGTTAGTGGGATGGTCTGGGCAATGCTCAGCCTTGCAGAGACAGCATGGAAGACTGACAGAGCCTTCTCCCACGTTGGTGTCTTGTGGGTGGCAAGGCTGGTGTTTCTGGCTGGCCATTTCTAGAAGTGGCACACTCATGGCCTCTGGCCATGTGGTTGAGCTAGGTAGAGCCACCACAGCCTAGACAGGAGGCTTGACCGGTGGCCGTTTTTTTAATACTTACTACAACAGATCCTCTCTTCTGTGTTTTGTATTCTGACTCCTGATCTTTTTCCTAGGTTTTCTATCTCCATGGTTGTCTCCTTTTGTGATGCTTTATTGTTTCTACTTCCATTTTTCGATCCTAGATGGTTTTGTTCAATTCCTTCACCTGTTTGGTTGTGTTTTTCTGTAATTCTTTAAAGGATTTTTTGTGTTTCCTCTTTAAGAGCTTCTACCTGTTTACCTGTGTTCTCCAGTATTTCTTTAAGGGAGTCATATATGTCCTTCTTAAAGTCCTCTATCATCATCATGAGATGTGATTTTAAATCACAGTCTTGCTTTTCTGGTGTGTTTGGGTACCCAGGACTTGCTGTGGTGGGAGAACTGGGTTCTGCTTTTGCCAAGTACCCTTGGTTTCTGTTGCTTATGTTCTTGCCCTTGCCTCTCTCCATCTGGTTGTTTCTGGTGTTAGCTGTTCTTACTGTCTCTGACTATGGCTTGTCCCTCCGGTAAGTCTGTGTGTCAGTACTCCTGGGAGATCAGTTCTCTCTGGGAAGAATTTGGATATGAAGAGCTGTGGCACAAGGTTAGCTCCAGGTTGCATACAGAAATTGGAAGGATCCTGGCCCCACCTGTTCATTGGTTCCTGTGTTCTGATGGCTCATGATGGGTCTCTCTTTGGCCAGGAATTTGAGCAGAAGTGGTTATCTTACCTGTGCTCTTGGGTATATCAGCACTCCTGGGAGACCAGCTCTCTCCTGCTGAGATTTGGATATGAAGAGCTGTGGTACAGGGTCAGCTCAAGGTGCAAATGGAAACTGGAAGGATCCTGTCCCAATTTGCTCCTCAGTTCCTGTGTCCTGAGGACTCCAGTGGGTCCTTCTTAGGCTAGGTGTTTGAGCAGAAGTGGTGGTCTTACCTGTGCTCTCAGGTGTGTCAGCATTCCTGGGAGACCAACTCTCTACCAGAGGGATTTGAGTATGGAAAGCTGTGGTACAGGGTAAGCTCCAGGGTGCAGATGAAAACTGGAAAAATGGCTGACATTTTTGTAAACTTATTTCAAATATGACTAAGTCTATATTAAGTAATATAACTAAAGGACATTTTCCTACAAACTATTAAAATAAGAATAAAAAGATTCTGCATCACAAAACAACAGTCTTCCCAACTGTTAAGTTTTTAATTAATATATTTACTAAATGTAAAGCACTTTCTACCATTGTTTCCAGTTTAAGACACTTTATAACACAAATCATATTTCAGCCATGTAAGTCGGCATAAAGACAAAGGAAGAATTAAGCAGAAGTATAAATGATTACATTATACTACACAGTATTGGTAAACAGGAATAGTTATTGGTTGGTATTTCTCAATTTAAAGAAAATATATGCTAAAGACAAAATCTTGCTTATTTCAAGAAATTCTCAATGTAAAATCTGATTTACATGAACAGGAAGCCTTATTAGAGGAAATTTGGTTATACAGAAAAGAAAAACAGATATAACATGTGCAGAGAAGCAATCAACAAATAAGAGTAAAAAAGTAAGAAATATTAACAGGATGATTATGGTATGTTGGCCATAGGTTCTTTCTTCTAAGTTATAAGAAAATAAGTTCCTATTATCTCTACTACCCAGACTGTGGTATCCCTGTTTTTTATGCATGAGACTAAACCACATATTGTTATCATCGATATGCAATTACAATGAATACTCCTACAGTCCCTGCAACTTGATTTTTGAATGTCGTGATTCAATAAGAGAATCCAAGTCACACTATAGAAAGAGTTGCTGTAATGTCTACAATAGGGAAACACAAAGGAACTCTGAGCCACCTGAATTCCAAGCACTTATCTATGTTCTCCAAAGCAAAAGTGTATAAAAATGACAGATGGACAAAGAAGCCAAACTGAAAGAGATTCTAACATCAAAGGCAAAAAATATGTGGTGAACAAAAAAATAAAGCTGTATCTAATGTAACCCAAATATAATAAAAATGTAATCCAATGCTAAAAATAAATATGCATGAGTCCATTCTGATCTATGCAAATGGTTGAATAAATTCATAAATTAGGCAGAAGAAAATGCTTCTTATAGAATAATTTTACATATATCTTTAAGTATTATCTTTCTACCAAAAGTGTAACTTAATTCTCTGTATATCTTGGACAGTTTTAGAAACTAATTCCAAAAACCAAAAATGAAAAGTGGAAAAAAGTAAGAGTAGATGAATGTGGTCAAAGGCATCACTTATTACCAATGATATCACACATACACAGTACATGCTGCCTGACAGTGTCAGTAGGTAAGTATCTCTCCTCGATGCTCTTCCAAAGCTCATTAAACTCAATCTAACTGCTAGAAAAAGGACCAGCCAACCTAGATTGGAGAATGAAGAATCAGTACTAGTTTAGACTTCTGGGTTACAAGAAAAGCTGAGAAACTATACTAACAAGAGAAGTTAAAAAGAAATGACAGAAAAATGACAGATGAATGTAGAGTGGTAACTTGGTGTGGGTTATAAAGGACAAAGGGAATATTCACAAACGCATGGGATGCATGTTGGATTATTAGTAAATAATAGCATATCAACAGTCATTTTATTTGATTAATGCTATATAGATGGGCACATTATATTAATAAAAGAAATTGGTTAAAGGTTATATGAAAACTACTCTTAACAGTTTTTAATAAATCTAACCTTATTTCATAGTACAAATATAACTTTATACAAGACATAGATTACTATGAAAACTGATTTCTTAAGCAAGAAATCCCTGATCACTATTTTAAATCCAATCTTGCATTTTTCATGTTTTTGACTTTATGTTTTTGATACAATAAATCTTCCATAGAATAAATCTATTCATATGGTGTTTATGTATATCTTCCTTCTATATATGAAAGGGAAGGATAAAAAAAAAATCAAAGGCAGCTTAGGGTTCTTCTACCTACTCCATTATTGGAATGTATAAAAACCTTTTCTTGTCAGACAACAATGTTTAGAAATTTCTATTTGATGCTCTAAAAGTAGAACCCAGAATAGCCACCATGCTGAGACTTAGTCCTAACACAAATCCTTTCTATGATGACAGATTCACTAACTCTACAACCTAAAATTTAAAACATTATGAGTACATATGATACTAGGTAAAAAAATCCCAGCAGAATAACTCAAAGGTTATAATTTCACAGAAACATTGATGAGTGGTGAAGTAGTATTAGGTAGTAGGGAAAGGAGGGTAGATGAAATCATATAACTCTTAAAGTAAAATAAGCACCTTATAATAAAAGCCTGTCAGCATAAAGATGGCTTAACAACGGATCTTTACATATTCTTATGTTCAAGCTTATACATTTTATGACTACTCATTTTTATGGAAACTTAGCAAATATGTCAACTGTATTATTTTAGATGTTCATTGTGAATGAATATATGTGTAGAAAGATGTAAATAGACATTAATCAATCCTATTTAAAAGCAAAGATTAACTCTCCATGACCCTGGTATAACAGAGGAGTTATGAGAAGTACAGAAATGAAGATTAAGAAATAAAATAGTAATAATTTATTTAAAAATTTTATGCATAATTAAGACATTTCAGTTAGTTAACAATCATTAAATTTATGGCAGAACAAATGAGGTAAATCAGGAATAATGTGTAAAAATGCATTAACAAAATTATGCTTAGAAAAATAAAATTTGAATATATAATAAAATGCAATAATAGCTTTCTCTTCAAGCTATATATTATATAAGAAAATGCTGTGCTAAATATAAAGGTCACCTGAAAATTAACACAGCTACAATGAAAGCAGAATGTTTAGAAAATTTATAAATATTATGAAAATATATTATATTAAACACAAAAAGTGCTAAAATGTTTAATTTCTCAAAGTAAAACTTTCAATTTCAATATGCAAATTGTTAATATACCCTGAATAAAACAGGTTACAAAGAAAAATGAAAATATTGAAAAAAATAATATTCCAGAGAGTTCTTCATGTAGATGGAGGCTGAGCTTAAGCATCTGTGAGTAGCAACAAAACTAAATAATAAACATCCAATTTAAAGACATACTTACCTAATTTAGAATGTTTTTAACATAAATTCTATTAAGTTACAATGAAAAACCCAGTAGACTGCATAAAAATATTACATAGAAATTAAAACTTCAAAGCAATATGTTATTTACTATGTACAGAAGATACTCTCAAAAGTTATATATTAGCCAGTCACCTGAAACCATGCACTACTACTGATTTTTAATACAGCATTTGTTTGTAAATAATTTGTTGATTTATAGAATATAATTTTAGATGAGGCACTGAAATTTAAAGGAATTATGACTCAAATGGCAGACAATATTTTATTTGTTGTAAACTATCTGTATCATGATTCTTTTAATATACTTACATGACTATTATAAAATAAATTGTCATAATAAATTTGATTTGTTTTCAAATAATCCGGAAACAAAATTTTTTGACAATGGATAAAAAAAGTGAATGTAATAATAATAATAATAATAATAATAATAATAATAATAATAATAAATAATAATAATAATAATAATTTTAGAAGCAGGTTATCACAATAATTATCAACATGCCAGAGTTCTGGAAGGCTTCTTAACACATCAAAGAAAAATGATAAAATTGCTGGATGAAAAGAATGACCACAGAAAAAATATTTAAAAGTAAAATATGTTTGAAACAACTGACAAGTGTTGCAATTCAAAATAGTCAATGTAATGTCATATAAACATTCCAGAACACATATATATGAAGAATTTAACAAAATTTATACAATATTTTAAGCACTTTATTCTTAAATCAATGATGTATTTAACACATTAACCAGCAAGTTGAAAAAATAATAGCAAAATTACAAGACTAAGTTAACACCAATACAATGAGAATACATTGTTCATCTTTATTGTGAGCATAAATTGAAGAGCTGTAATTTTTTATCCAGTTAAGTACAGTAGGGAATAATGGGAACTTTCCACTTGTATTGATCTAAACACAACTGGAAACACATGTTCCTACTGTGACACTGGTGTCCTTAACTATGATAGTGGCACTTTCCATACTGTTATACTGTTACACTGACAGTTAGGCTTCCCATTAGAAATTATAAACCTGGAGACTTAACAGTTGGTAAGATTACAATCACTTGCTAATTGTGTAATTTTAATAAAAGATAAACTCAAAATATTTATTCAAAGTCTCTGTCTGTTACTTTACATATATATGTTAATTGTAAGAGCAACCTATAACAAAAGGGGTTTCAACTGACAAACTGTTGCTAAATATTTTGATTAAAGTATTTGTTTCTTAGTTTTAATATATCTTACAAATTTGTTTATGAAAAGTGTAAGTGTAAATATGTCAAAATTGATATAAATTTAGCATTCTCTTATTAAAATAAAACTTATACATGACACAAATTTTAAGTTAAGCAGAAAGCGTAAATAGCACAATTATTTTGTGTTATTAAAGGCATGTTTTCTTACTCCATATTATCAAAATTAGTATATTTCCTCTAGAAGGAAACACAAAGGAAAGACACAGAAAAGCAGTTTTAAATACAACTAAATCTTGACTATTTAAACAAACAATCCAGTTTCTTTTAAATAAAAAAAATTAAAAAAAAAAGAGTTTATGATACTGACATGGGTAATAACAAATTTTCTGAGAATGTCTACCTTTTTATTAGGAGTTAAATTGGATTAATTAAAAATATTCATATTTTACAATGGTCTATGATGTTTTAAACTTGAAAATGTCAAAGTATAAATGGTGCAGTGAATTCTATGAGAGGTTAGAAAATCTATCAGAGAAATGTGATGAATTAAAACACTATATGTCATAAAATATATAATAACTGCCTCTATTTAATATTAGAGAAACACAGATGTTTATGATAGAAAAATACTCGAGAAATGAATTAACTCCTAGAGTTAGAAATATGGAACCCAGAAATTTAGGATTTGTTAAAAAGTCATTAAATTTATTAGCAATAACAAAATCTAGTATAAATCTGAATTCCTTGACTTTTGAAATAGACTTTCTTTTACATAAGTAGTTACACATCCTCGGGATTTATTACAATACCTACTACAATACAGAATTTAGAAAATACTGAATGATATAAAGTTTGCAAAACTAAAACCAGAGGACATATCGTCTTTATGCCTATAGATTGAATAAACATTATTCATTTTATTTGGAATAACCAAAACCCAGGACTGCAAAATATATTCCTAAAACTAAAAGAATGGTGGACTCACCATCTCTGACCTCAAGCTGTACTACAGCTTTAAAAGTAGTTATAAAACTGCATGATATTGGTACAGAAATAGGCAAGTAGATCAATGGAATAGAATTTCCTGTCCCCCTTTTCTATTTCATAAATAAGACTGAACCTGTCTTATAGGTCATTCTGACAAGAATGTCTTTCTTACCTGTCATGGAATATGCATTATCAAAACCAATGCACTTATCTCTTAGGTTAGTAAGGCTCTGTGCAGAACCTTATCTGTCCTTGACTTGCCAGCCTGTTGTTTTAATAACTCTGTCTGGGGATCCATTTTTGGTTTTAAGTCATGTACTTTGGCTGTCAACATGTTGATGTTGTTAAAGACAAGTTCTAACACACTGGGCAGAAATAAAAGTATTCCCAGGACAAAATGGGCTATCAAGATCAAGCTATATATGTCACTCTTGAAGCTTGATCAAAATAGAATACTGACCTCAGGCCATGGGTAATTTTATCAGCAGTATCTGACACATCAACACTCAGCAGTGCAGTGTTCTTTAAATTCATAAGCTCAATATACAAAGTTAAAACATCCAGAGAGTTGTTAGAATTATGCCAAATACACTGCAGATGTCCTTAAACTTTTTCCCAAATATAATGATTACCACAGTAAATTTTAGAACTAACATGAATTCAATGGTATTTGGCATGACACTCGAGATGGCTTCTTACTCTTAAACTCCCAATCTTTTTCCAATAATTTGAATAGGTTAAAGAGCATCAATCCATTGTTCCAAATGCCTATCTAAATCCTTTGTATATTAAACACATTAGTAACATTTTTGGCTAAATGGTTAACAAAGGTATCTGTCTTAACTTCTTGTGACAAAACAATTGCAGAAACAGTGGTGCTAGTAATTAATATAATTAAAGCTCTACCTCCTTGTACAAAACTCAAATCCAAGTGGATCAAGAACCTCCATATAAAACCAGATATACTGAAATTAATAGAAGAGAAATTGGGGAAGAGCCTTTAATACATGGGCATAAGAAAAAATTTAATGAACAGAACAATGGCTTATGCTTTAATATCAACAATTGACAAATGGGACCTCATTAAATTGCAAAGCTTCTGTAAGGCAAAGGACACAGTCAATAGGACAAATAGGCAAACAACAGGTGGGGAAAACATGTTTACCAATCCCACAAAAGAGTTCTCAACTGAGGAATTTTGAAAGGATGAAAAGCACCTGAAGAAATATTTAACACCCTTAATCATCAGAGAAATGCAAATCAAAACAACCCTGAGATTTCACCTCACACCAGTCAGAATGGCTAAGATTAAATCTCAGGTGACAACAAATGCTATTGTAAATGTGGAGAAAAAGCAATGCTCCTCCATTGCGGGTGTGATTGCAGGCTAGTACAACCACTCTGGAAATCAGTCTGGTGGTTCCTCAGAAAATTGACAATAATACTACCTGAGGACCCAGGTATACCTTTTGTTGGCATATACCCAAAAGATGCTCCAACATATAACAAGAACATATGCTCCACTACAGTCATAGTAGCCTTATTTATAATAGCCAGAAGCTGGAAAAAATCCAGATATTCCTCAACAGAGGAATGGATACAGGAAGTATGGTACATTTACACAACAGAGTACTACTCAGCTATTAAAAACAATGACTTCATGAAATTCTTAGGCAAATGGATGGAACTAGAAAATATCATTGCATGTGAGGTAACCCAATCACAAAAGAACACATATGGTATGCACTCACTGATAAGTGGATATTAGGCCAAAAACTTGGAATACCCACAATACAACTCACAGACCATTTGCATGAACCTCAAGAAGATGGAAGACCAAAATGAGAATGCTTCAGTCCTACTTTGAAAAAAGAACAAAAGGAGGTAGAGAGTGGATGGATCTTGGGAAGAGGAGGGGAGCAGGACAGAAAAAGGGGGAGTGGGAACAGGTATGGGAGAGAAGGGAAGATGTACAGAGGGTTAGGAAATTAAACAGAGGCTTGTAACAATGGTGGAGTAGACAAGTTGCTGGACTAAAATTCTTTTATATATTTCCCATTTCTATTTAAGCTAAAAATTTTAGACAATTTAACTTTTATAACAAACACAGTTATTAATTCCCAAACTAAATCTTTGAATGTTGCTATGATGAGCCTATTGATGAGATGTTTCTTCACAACTGTAGTCCTGATCATCTATCCTTCAGCAAATGTATTTTGAGATTTTCCACTCTTCATCCTGATGAGCAATTAGTCCTTTTTCAGTCGATTTGGTGAGTTGTCCCCATGCAGAGAGTTCAGTTTCCTGTGTGTTCTGCATTGCTGTCTTTCTGTGTCTCTTCCTTCCTTGAATCATACCTTTTATGCTAAAACTTCTCTTATTCAGATTAGGTCTTTATTAATTTTGATAAAACCAATAGTCTTTCATTACCTGTGGAAATATAGACAAAACCTCGTCTCTAATGTATCATATTTGAATCGTGTAAAATCAAAAACTAGTAACAAAATAAAAATTAGCCTATAATAAAACTGAAATATTAATATATTAGGTATCTAAGCAGTACATAATATTTAAAACCATTGAAGACAATAAAATTTAAGATTATTGATGCACATAGACTGTTACAACTAATTTCATCTTATAAGTTAATAGTTACATAAGTCTTATTTCTATAACTAATTAGTGCTTCATCATTGAAATTTTTAAATATAACCTTCATTAGACTTTACTTCATTTACTTCTGGACTGAAATGTCTGACATATGCCATGAAAAAATATTTTTTGCCTTGTGTTTCAGTCTTTCTCTTAGGAAATTGACATAATGTGGTTCCTCATAGAACTTTAAGAGGATGAACAGAGGAAGACTTTTTCAACCGCGAGAACTTTTACCTTCATTGTCCTTGCTAAACAATATACATTGTCATTGACAGTTACTGTTTCACTTAACACTGCGCTCATAACGTGTTAACAAATCTTATTGTCCTTTTCAATTAAATTTCATTAAAAATATGCCTACCTCAACTTTGTCACATCTCCTCTATTTAACCACCATAAAACATAAAACTCCTGATCATCAAATTTTATAAATTGAAATTATTAGAACAGAAATTCTACCATTGATAAAAACCCATTTTGTTCACTAAATACCCAAAGTATTTATAAAGTGTAATGTCACGTGATAGAAACAATACATTCTTAAGAATTTGATTATATAAATGAAGTGATTTTACTTAAGATTATCAAGTAGTCTAAAATCTTAAGTGAATATGATAAGTGCTTTGTTAAATGCTATCATACTAAACTATATTTTGAGAGGATAAGATGGGTATAGACTATGAACTCCTGGTTTAATTTCAATAAGCTTCCATGAATTTTAATTCAAGAGAAAATAAATAACCTTCAGGGACGTAAGGCTACCTATTGAGGTAGTCTCATTTGTAAATGTCAGAACCTGAAATGAATTTTTATCCTTTAATTTGGAATCTCAAGTTTTTTCTGCTGAATGTTTCATGTGCTAATTAAAGCCATTATCACAGTTTTATTATTTTCTCTTCTGGATATAGTGGAGATAATCTGTTCTAAGTTTCTAGTGGTCAGAAGTATGAATAAGCATGTAATAGTAAGAGCTTTCACACTTTAAAGCTTCTTTTCTGTCTCAGGGAAAGAACATGTTCTTGCCTTCTTGCTCTAAAAGGATGATCAGAGAGTCTGTTAGAGGACACTCAAATGCAAGGTACTAAGCTATTCAAACGTTCTTCATACTTCAAGCTCTAACATGCAGACATTTTTTAATGGAGATAATCTGTTCCAAAGTACATCAGATCAGGAAATCTTTCCTGAGGCTTTTTGAATTACAAATTTTCTAAAGCTGAACTACAAGAAAGGGCGACTGTGAATCAAACAGTGTACAAAAATGCCCTTACCAAATGTCATATTTTAAAAACCACTCCATATTCAAACCCTTGCACTTTGCCCCTTTAATTACAAGATAGATGAAAAATTAAAAAAATAATAAATGACAAATTGGTGTTAAAATTCACTCCCAGACTCGCTCATGATTAGATTTGTCTGTGTCCTAAAACATCTGCTAAGCCTTCTAATGTCACTGGTTTTACTAAGTAGATAACACTATTTACTGTCAGAAAATACCAGGTGAAGCAAATGCAGTTACAGTTTCATTAACTTACCTTGCAGGAAGGGACACAAAGCATTTGGACACTGTGGGTGTTTCTCAAGGACCAGACAAGTGGCATCTGTGTCACTTCACTCCTTTCTAGCATAGCATGCAATGGTCTATGCAGAGATCTAACCTCTCCATTGTCTCCCAGCAAACCTTAAGATTTTTTGGTTTCCCTTCCTTGCTTTCTCAGATGAGTAAAGTCTTGAGAAGAATGATCCAATGCTTCCAGAGGATATAAAGGTGACTTAAGTTTCACTCTGTTCTTTTGAAACAACTCAAAATGAGCAAATATTAAAGTAATTAATAAAATTAATGGACAAATCTTATTCTCAAGAATAATTTATCAAACTGAAAATAGAAGAAACACAACACAGCAAGTATGATACCTTGCTTTTTGATTTTTTTTATTTATAACAAATTCTATTGAGTAATTTCTAAAATACTGTGAATAATATAAAATCTTAGAATAATGGCATATTAATTTTCTAGGAATAAAATTGAAAATTACAACCAAATTGATTGCATAAGAAACAACAAGAATGAAATAGTCTTCCTTCACAGATCTCAAGTCAATAAGTCCCTACGCCCAGATTTCATGAAGGTCCTGCTCTTTTTGGTCACTGTGGTAAACTCTACTTGTGTGATTATTTGTCAGAAACTTTTGTCTGTGTTTGCCTTTTAGATAAAGGACTCAACCTTATTTTCACATATCTTTTTTCCCTATGCAGATATTTGTATCCTAAGTTTTCTTTTACATACACACCAGAATACTGAATAAGGGTCTTTCAATGACCTCATTTCAACTCAATTTCTTCTGTATAGACTGTCTCTGACTAAAGCCCTATTTTGAAACAAGGTACTTGAAATAGAATATTTTTCCCCCTGAGGAGCATACTTTTCAAATTATGGTTGATACCAAGTTGAATAAGACATAATTATCATAACAATCTGATTCATACATAATTTGAAAAGTTGAGCAGTTATAATTTTTCTATGCAATACCAGAAAAAGTATTCAATAAAATATATTATTTTGAAAATGAGTATGTTTTTTAAAAGCTATTTTGAATATAAGTAATATTTAAGACATGAAATGGATTTCAATAAAACATAGCAGAGAATTTTTCAATTGTTTGTGTCCATTCCACAGCTAATAGCTTTGACCACATCTGTTTAACTGAATCTTTCTTCACCGACCTTTCAATTCTTTAATCTCAAATGCATACTTTTGCTTCTTTTCACATTTTTGGACAAATTCTCTTTCAAATTTATTATTTTATTTTTAATTTAATTTTGAGAGGAGTTCCATGCATGAGCTCTTTGTGTGTGTGTGTGTGTGTGTGTATATATATATATATATATATACACACATATATATATATATTATATGTGTGTGTGTTATATATATTTATATATATGTATATATGTGTATATATATATATATATATATATATATATATACTTCTCTTGGTCCTGTCTCACCTCCTTCCTTGACAGCCCGACAGCCCACCCTCTTTCAAGCTAATGTTCCTCCTATTTGACTCTTCAGCTCTCAAATATTTTCATCTTATGATCTTAGTTTACCCTTAATACAAAGTTTAGTCTGCCACATTTCTATCTGTAATGCTTGGAAACTGCCATACAGTAAAATAATTTTTTATTCCACCTATTGTCATCCATAAGTATATTTACTCTAAATTCCTCACTGTGATAACTTGTATTTCACAGCTCTCCCTGTTATTCTGATGAAAATGTAAACTGACTCTCAAAGAATTTTAAGACTAGATTATCTTCAGAATTATCTTTCTTGCAATATATTTCCTATTGACTCAAAATTACCTTGTACACAGTTTGACATGTTCAAAAGTTATTTCTTAAATTCTTTTGAAACCTAAGTTGTGTGGCATGAATCTGTCCATTCTACTTCATTCTGATTTTTGACTCATGTTCTACACACACACAAACCTACACACACACACACACACAGAGAGACACACACACACACACACACACACAGGAAAATATGTATAAATATTTGTATGTTGATAAAATGGACTATTGTACCTAGTTGAAATGAGTATAAGCCAATTGTTTTATTTTGATATTTATTATCTTTTATAGTAATTAAAGACTACATCAATTATGAAAACTTCTTGTCATATATACAATATAAAATGTATATAAAATCATTTTACATTCCATAGATGTTTATTGAATACTTACCAGAAAGGCAGTTTGAAAGACTACATGGGTCATGAGAGCAACAGGAGCAATTGCAAGTTGAATATGTAACCAGTAGCTCCAGGAATATTTAGAAATTTACAATCAGGTAATTGATATGAAAAGAATGTAAATATAGAGAGAATCTTGAAGGTTTATGGATGACAGCAAGCTTGTAGAAATAGATTAGGAACCTATGGTATTGAAAAAATGGTATCAGAAAGATAAATTCAAAACATACTAATTAATGAATTTATTAACTAAACTTGAGATGCAAGGGAGCATTCAAACTCACGTGATTAAAGTTGGGTTTGTTCTTCTGCCTATTCACCTATTGAAATATAGTTGAAAATCATGGCTTATATCTAGTGTGTGTTTATATTTGCAAAGCATTATATAATGTCTACTTAATGGAAATTTTGAAAAAAATTTACTATTTTATCCTTTTCCTAATTTTTGGATATATATTAAAAACACAGAATGTTCTTACAAGTATAATATAAGACTTTTGTAAGAAAAAAAAAAAGCACTTATGGAATTGAAAGGACAGAATACTCAGCCACTAAATCTCAGCCCCACAATCTGTGCATGCCTGTAAGTTGCAAAGAAGTATATATGATGCAGCAGAACTTGAGGGATGGGCCAACAAAATGGCTGTCTCAGTGTGAGACCCATACCATGAGTGGGAGTCCCCCCCTGGCTTTATTCATGATATTCTGCTATACTTCCAAGCAGAATTCTAGCATAGTGATCTTCAGAGAGCATTCATCCAGGAACTGATATAACTTACTACTTTTTTAAAAAGCCCCTGCAAGTTACAGTATAACTTTATCTGCTTATTTACCCCAACAATGAGATGCATAGCCATCTTGGCTGACATTACTACTTTTGCTCACATTTAATGAGAGACGAATGCTATGCTTATATGTTAGTACTAAATTTCTCTCATTAAAATGGTCTTCATGTTTATTTATAGCTCTCCTATCAGGCAAGTTTAAAAAGATTACATGATTATGGATTTACTATGCTCCTACTTGACACACCAAGCTTTAAAAAAAAAAGCATTGTTGTGCCAAAACAGGGTTATATCTTTTGGAGTTAACTGTGAGATCCCATAGATAACAGAACACTATAGGCAATTATCAATGTTTTTGGGTACCCTCCTGAATAACATACCATATTGTTTACTACTATATATTTGAGACAGAGAAGACAGAAATAAAGCTCAAACATAATTAGAAATTTAACGCCCACTGGCTAGTTCTTATCATGTAGACTGGTACTATTCACTCTACTGTTGGGATGTATATACTTCAATCTTTATTGTTAAATAAATGAACAATGGAACTTCATGGAAGTCCTGGTTTTATTCAATGTCTATTTTCATTTATTTTACACTGTATAAAGCTCTATTACATAATTACTTATAGCAAGTTATATTTTTTTTTTCAATTTTCATAGGTCAGTTTATTTATTTACATTTCAAATGTTATCAACCTTCCTGGTTTTCTCTCTGAAAATTTCCCGTGCCACTCCCCTAACCCCTGCCTCCACCACGAAAGTGCTTCCCTACTCACCCACCAACTCCTGCCCAACTGCCCTAGCATTCCCCTACACTGTGGCACCAGGCCTTCACAGGACCAAGGGCCTCCACTCCCTTTGATGTTGGACAAGGCCATCCTCTGCTACACACGCAGCTGGAGTCATGGGTTCCTCCATGTGTATTCTTTGCTGGTTTAGTCCCTGGGAGCTCTGCGGTGTCTGGTTGGTTGATATTGTTGTACTTCCTATGGGGTTGCAAATCCCTTCAGCTTCTTCAGCCCTTCCCCCAACTCCTCCATTGGAGTCGCCTGCTGAGTCCAAAGGTTGGCTGCAAGCATCCCCATTTGTATTGGTAGGGCTCTGGCAGGGCCTCTCAGGAGACATCCATGTCAGGCTCCTGTCAGCAAGCACTTCTAGGCATCAGCAATAGTGTCTGGGTTTGGTGGCTGCATGTGGGATGGGTCCCCAGGTGGGGCAGATTCTGAATAGCTCTGCTCCACTCTTTGTTTCTGTATTTCCTTTAGACAAGAGCAATTCTAAGTTAAGATTTTGAGAAGGGTGAGTGGCCCCATCTCTCAATTGGGGGTCTTAGCCTCTGGATATGGTCTCTACAGGTTCTCTTTCCCCTTTGTTGTTTATTTCAGCTAAGGTAATTTCTGCTATATCCTGGGAGCCTCTTATTTTCCTGGAGTCTGAGACTTTCTGTTGGCTACCCCCTCTTGCTATACACCTATGTTCAATTTCCTGACCCTTCTGTACATTTTCCCAGTCTCCTCCCACACTTGATCCTACCCCCATTATTCTCTCTTCTTGTTCTCCTCTCTTCCTCCCAAGTCCTGCCCACCATCTACTTCCTGTGATTGATGACTTTATTTCATCTCAGAGAATAGTTCAACTGCATAATGACATTGTAGTATTTTCATTACTTTAAAACAGTAGGCTTAGAGTAGTGTTCACTGATTCTTAGCATTTCTAACATTCATTTATTTGTCTTTTGCTCAATTACAATTAGCAACATTTTAAATTACTTATTTTTTTTAACAACAATTGATTTTGTGTCTAATTCTTTTGTTCTTTTCACTTAATTGATAACCTTTATTTCTGGTTTTTATTCCCTTAATTTTTATTATTATTTATATTTCTTATTATTATGAAGAGATCTTAGGACATGGGTTTATTGTTTGCTTTATTTCTACTGTAAACAAGTAACAATTATAACTGCTGCCTAATAGCATTCATTCACAATAATTGTCTTCAATCTTACTTCACATATCTCAATACCATTTTGCTACAACGATCTCCTTCATTTTTCTGGCCTGGTCTTGCTAATACCATTAATCTATCATTGACTAATTTACATTTATTTATTAATTCTATAAAGAGACTAAAACTAAAAATGACCTCATTTGAAATCAATTCTATATGGGTCAAATATATCTATAAAATTTATCATTTATTTTCAAGTGGTATTTTTGTGGCCAAAACAGGGTTTTTCATGGTAGATATTTGACAAGAAATAATTTTAGTAAAGTTTGAACTACATGTATTAGCATATGTTTAGTATAATTATTTATCAAAATAATTGAATTCCACAATTGTTTTTGTAAGAAATTATACAGCAGCAAAGTATACACTAATAATTATACATACCATTACATTTTCTGCTTCATTTTGTAATATATGCTATAGCTTTGAAAAGGTAATCCAATCTAAAATTTCAAATTTATTGATTAGAAATATACTCAAAGTATTATTTGATAACTTTTAATGCCTGCTGATTCTAATGTTTTCATTTACAGTGGCATTGTTTATAATGCTATCCTAAGAAGTTTATTTCATTGTACTAGGTAGAAAGCTCAGAAGTTAAAGTCACTTGTTGTTCTTGAAGAGGGTGCTTGGTTCAATTCCCAGCACTTACATGTTGACTCATAACCATATGTAATTCCAGTTTCAAAAAATCCAATGACTTCCTAAGGCAACAAGAATCCATACATTGCAGAAACATAGATACAGGAAAACACTCATATGATAAAAATAAATAATAAATAGATATTATTAATTTTTTATAACTCACATTTGTGTAATAGAATTTTGTAACTTATATTTTTATTAATATTTTTATATTCATTATTCATATATATATATATATATATATATATATATATATATCTACCTCCTGTGTCCCCATGTTCCTGTACTTACACCAGTGAACTTACAATAAATGGTTATTTCACTAATTCTAAAATGCATATTTTTCATTAACTCACTTATTTAAAAGTCTATATTACACATTGTGACAGACTCATAGAGTTGAGTTTTAGTCATCAGTTCTGTCAAATTAGAATGGATTTTGAACATTGCATAAACTTCTGAAATATATAGGAACACTTTTTAAATTTAAAACAATTTTTGACTTTTACAAATTGTAAAAGAAATAAAAAGATTCAAGTGACTTTCTTCTTTTGCATTGATACTACTTTTATGGTAGAGCATTTGTAGTCTTTGTAAAATGTTTTGTTAGTTTGGTATTTGTATTTGTCTGTGTTGAAAAAATCAATGTACATACAATCCATATACATACTATTTATGTATATGCAAACCATGAACATCTATGATGTTCGTCTTCCAAAGAATATTAACACTTTTATTCCTAAAATTTTAAAAGTTCTGTTGAGGCTGGGAACAAACTTCAGTTTTAGGTATGCAGCTAAACTACTTGTTTAGCAAACAGGATTTGATCCTTGGTGCCACATAAAACCCAAATGTGTTAGTGTAAGTCTGAATTTTTAGCATGTAGAGGAGTAGACATGTATCAGAAATTCAATGTCACTGACACCTAAGTAGTGAGTCAGGATCATTTGTGATAGCTGAGATCGTGTCTTGTATATACCTAGGACTGAAGAGAAAACTCAGGGATCAGGAGAACTGACAGCTGTTTCCAATGACCTGGGTTCAATTCCTTATACACACATGACAGTTGACAGTAATCTATAAATCAAGAAGCAGATAATTCAATACAGTCTCCTGAACTCTAAATGTAACACACACACACACACACACACACACACACACACACACACACACACGGTATACATTCAAATATGCAGAAAAAAACTATCTATATACTTAAAATAACAAATCAATGTTATAATCATTATTATTACTCTTTCCTTTATCTCTAGTATGATATTTACTTGAATCCTTAACAGATAAGCTGTTTTACTAATGGATAATGCCATGCCAGCTTCTCTCAAATATGTTTTCTTATAAGAGGTATTTCCAGTGACCTTATGTACTAGGTTTGAAGTTCATCTCTATTTTATCTATTGCAAAAAGATCTCTCTGTATTACACTTGTGAGTTTGGGATAATACCACAGTAAGGATCCTGTTCTTTCCACAGAAAATGAGTAAGCCATCGATTACAGCTCAGAATACCACAGGGAAAACCTATTTCATCTTATGGACAATGTCTGAAGGAGCTCTCAAAGAATAGACTTCAATTATATTATTCTCTACCTACAAGGAAGGAGAAAGTATGTGTTTTGGGTTGAAATTACAACTGCATATTTACTAGTCTCACTTTTTTGTGGTGAAATGATAAGCATTCATCCTCTCACTTAAAAAAAATTATCTCGGTATAAAAGTTTTTAACGGAAGAGTTGTAATTGATCAAAATTTACCCTTGATACTGATATACTTGATACATCAAAAAGAGAAGCGATTCAAAAGCAGTTCTCTCATGTGTGGCTCTAAATACCCAAATTCTACAAAGCACCAATCTAGGTTAGAGTGTAATACAAAATACCTTATTATATCTTATCTATGTAAAAGTTGAATTTTTTGTGTGTCTTAATTATTTATTACATATGTTAAATAACAAAATATTACTTAATGCAATTGGAATTTCAGGTAATTTTAATTAAAAGAAATTGAAGACACAAATTATATGCTCCTCCAAACATCTCATTAAATAACATAAAAGGATAGGTACTGCTGGTAAAAATTACCTAAAAATATCTGCAGATTATTTAAGAAAACAGATTTAGATTGTTAATTGCATAACTTTTGTGAGTATGGCTGTGTCATGATGTCAGTGGTAGCTAAAAAATATACGATTATATACTCAAATGATTTTGTTACTAATGTTTGTAGGTTTTTAATAATAATTGATTTAAAACATTTTTGAAAAGTTAAACAACTGATGTCTTTATGTGCTCAAAAGTAAGATATAATGAAATTATAAAATGACTGAAAACTTTGTTTCATATACAAAATGTTATCAAAATACAAAAAACAACCAGACTCTTTATGTATATACAAAAAGTAAAAAGTAAATCCCACAGATTGTTAAAACTTCACACTTAAGCACTGATACAAGAACATTACAAACAGGATTGAGTTGTCAATCAATTACAAGACCACAATTTACATTGATCTAGCAAGTATAGTAGTTTGAACAAGTGCAGAGGAATTAGACCTGTTGATGGACATATTCTTAAAATGTATATTGAATGATGCACATGTTAATTTAATTAGTTATTTAAAGCTAGACATTTCTCTCCTAAAATTCTGGCCTGTCAAATATTAACAATCATCTTTTACAATCCAAAAACTAAATATGACACTGTACCACTTTAAATAACCCTGACTTTTCAATAGGGATGATATGAAGCATGGCATTTAATTTTTATTTAGAAGATGAAGGCATCAAAATACATGAATGATGCACATTGTGGAAAGATGACAAGAAAATTAAAATATGCTTGATGAAATAAAAACCTTACAGAAATGGTATTATATTTATTGTCACAGATTATTGCAGTACACACAGTACAAGAATAAATTTTATATGGTTACAGATTGACATAGTTTATCAGTGAAATCTAAAGCAAAATGTATCCGCTGACTGTCATTGACATTATCCAAAGAAAAGGTCTACTAAATCTGAAAGTCTCCCAATTCACTTCCTGAGACAATTATTCAGTTCCATTTCTCTATTTCAGCCAATAGATGAACTTTCTCATTATTGTTTTTTAGAAATCAAAGTTATAAAACTTGTCTATGGCTTCCCACAAATGTGTACAACATTGCCTTCATATAATGTATTTGCTGTTTTACTGTTTTTATGTGTTTCAATATAGATGTGTTTTGAGTATATTTACATGTGTATGAGAGAGAGAGAGAGAAAGAGGGAGGGAGAGAGAGAGAGAGAGAGAGAGAGAGAGAGAGAGAATAGCCAACCACACATATGAAGATATATGTATGTGTGTGTGTATACATATATTTGTGTATACCTATGATATAGGTATATCTTTGTAAATGTAATAAGGAGAAAAATTACAGCATTAAAAACTATGGCATTAGAGAAATCAATTAACCTTAGGATTTAGATCCTCTTTTTTGGCTTTATCATTTTATTTGTAAGATTAACTTGTAACATAGAAGCACAGAGTTATAAGTACCATCAGTATATAATACCATAAAGTCTTACAGTGATAACTCAAGCAACATTCAGTCACACAAGGATTAGTGACTTTTAGAAAATTAGATTTCTCTTATGGCCCTTTGAAGCAACAGTTCTTTAAAATATTGACTGTATTTATTGTTAATTCTGTCTTTTTGCAGATCCAAGTCCATGTATGTCAAGCAGTCAAATGTACATTGCTAGGAACAGCATGATTATTATGACACTGTGAGATTAACTCCTGCTGTTAGATGTGTATGGTTTCTCACATTCATTTCTACATGTTAATCCATTGTGTACATGTAATACTATTTATAACTCACAGTAATATAAATGAATAAATGAATTGCATTCATTTCAGTGATGATATTCTACAAACATACTTCTGTCTTTTAAAGATTGTCTCATTTTGGAAGTTTATGAATCTATGCTTGACATACATGGTTCTATTACCAATTCTCTGGTGTGCCACCTGGCCGATCTAAAATGATAGTCACAGGTAAAATGTTTTCTTATTAGTGATTGTAATATTTGTCTCTGTTTCTGCACATAGTTGATATATACCTTGTCTCATTTGGTTTATAGTTTTGCTTTTATCTACTAATGTTTGTAAAGGGAATTAATTCAACAATCATTATGTTTTTAGTAAACTCCTCTGAATTTTCCAAAATTTAGTTCAGTTCTGGTTTGAATCAATACTTTGATTTCTTTGTTATTGATCTTTCAATGTATTGAGAAGTCTAAAGGATTTTTTCTTTTATTAAATATATTTTTATACACTATATTCTGATTATGGTCCCACTTTCTAATGCTAATGGCATTCTCCACATTTACCCTTCCATCCAAACATACTCACTTTTCATTTCTTCTCAGAAAATAAAAAGCCATTCAAAGAATATTATTAAAAATATTAATAAAAATTCAGTAAAGTAAAATAAAGTTAGTTAAAACAGAAACAAATCATAATGGAACAAAACAAATAGAAAAAAAGGAGACAACTAAAAAGCACAAAAAATAAATGTAGCTACATGGATGAAGAGGTCATTAAATCAATCCCACTAAAATCATGACCAAGAAAAGGATGCCCATTCTACCTTATCTATTCAATATAGTACTCAAATTTCTAGCTAGAGCAATAAGACAACAAATGGAGATCAAGGGGCTACAAAGTGGCAAAGAAGAAGTCAAGGAATCACTATTTTCAGAAGATATGATAATATACATAAACAGCTCCTAAAATTCTACCAGAGAACTTTTACAGCTGATAACCAACTTTAGCAAAGTGACTGGATATAAAATTGACTCAAATAAATCAGTAGCCTTCCTTTATACAAATTATAAACAGACTGAGAAAGATATTAGAGAAACAACTCCCTTCACAGTAGTTACAAATTATATAAAATATCTTGGCATAACTCTAACTGAACAAGTGAAAGATTTGCATGACAAGAACTTTAAGTCTCTCAAGAAAAAATTAAAAAAGATCTCAGAAAAATGGAGTGATCTATAATGTTTATGGATTGATAAAATTAATATGGTAAAAATGGCCATTCTGCCTAAAGCAATCAACTAAATGCAATCCCCATTAAACTTACAACACAATTCTTCACAGAACTGGAAAGAGCAATTCTCAATTTCATATGGACAAACAAAACACCCACAATAGTGAAAGCAATTTTTAACAATAAAAGAAATTCTGCAGGAATTACCATCTCTGACCTCAAATTATACTACATAGCAAAAACCTGAACGGTATTTTTATAGAGACAAACAAATTGATCAATGGAATAGAATTGAAGGCCCAGAACTAAAACCATATACTAACAGACACTTTAACTTTAACAAAGAAGCCAAAAAATACAATGAAAAATGCATCTTCAATAAATGGTGTTGGTCTAACTGGCAGTCAGTATGTAGAAAAATGAAAATAGATCCACATTTGTTACCTTGCACAAATCTCAAGTCCATGTGGATCAAGTACCTCAACATAAAACAAGAAACAATGAATCTACTTGAAGAGAACGTGGGGAATAGCCTTGAACTCATTGGCATGGGGGTGGGGGGATTTTTCCTAAACAGAACTCCAATGAATCAGGCTTAAAGATCAAGAATTGATACATGGGACCTTGTGAAACTAAAAAGATTCTGTATGGCAAAGCACATAGTCAATACGACAAATCAGCAACCTACAGATAGGGGAAAAATCTTCACTAATCCCAAACGTGATAGAAGGCCAATGTCCAAAATACATAAACAACACAAGAAGCTCATCTCCAAAAAACCAAACAATCCAATCAAAAAATTAAGTACAGAACTAAATGAAGAATTTACAACAGAGGAATCTCAAATAGCTTTGAAGTAATTACAAATGTATTAAAAGTCCTTAGTGATCAGGAAAATAAAAAATCAAAATGACCTTAAGATTCCACTTTACACCAATCAGAATGGCTAAGATCAAAAACTCTGGTGACAACACGTTTGCCATTATATGGAGAAAGAGGAATACTCCTCCATTGCTGGTGAAATTGCAAACTGGTACAATGACTGTGGAAATCAATCTAGAGGTTCCATAGAAAATTGGAAATAGATCTACATGAAATCCTATCTATGCCATTCTTGGGCATATACCCAAAAGATGCCCTACTATGCCAACAGGTGCAAATGTTCTACTATTTTCATAGCAGCCTTATTTGTGATAGCCAGAGGCTGGGAAAAACCCAGATGTCTCACAGCTGAAGAAAGGATACAGAAAATGTGGTACATTTACACAAAGGACTACTACTCAGCTATTAACAACAAGGACATGAGTTTTTCAGGCAAATGGTTTTAACTGAAAAATATCATCCTGTGAGTGATAAGTGATAAGTAGCCAAAATAAGATGACTATACCTAAGATATAGTCATCAGAACTCAAGAAGGTTAATAATCTGAAGGGCCCAAGTGGGGATACCTTAATCCCACTCAAAAGTGGGATCACTTTGGAATGAGAAGAACACAATCATGGGGGTTAGGGGCAGAAAGAGTGAGGAATCTGGTCAGGAGAAGCTACAGGGTAGGAAAAAGAGCAATTTGACCAGGTTTGTGGGGGTCAATAGGAGTGGAGCCCTGAGGGTCATCAGAATAAATGTGAACAAGCAATCTTGGGAAGTAGGAGATGTGGGACTCTCTAGAATGTACCAGAAACCTGGTAGGTGAGAGTTGCTAGGGAGGCAAAGCATTAGATGAAATTCCCAACAGTGGGAATAGTGATCTTGTAGAGTCTACCTCTAGTAGAAAGACAGAGCATCAAGTGGAGGGATACAGTTGCTAACTCACAGTCAAAAACTCTGACCTTGAATTGTTCCTGTCTAAAAGAACTGCAGAAACAAAACTGGAGAAGAGTCTGAGAAAAAGAAGTTTCAGTGACCAGCCCAAATTGGGATCCAACTCAAGGGGAACCCTCAAGGCCTGACTCTATTACTGATGCTATGGTATGCTTATAGACAGGAGCCTACATGGCTGTCCCTTAAAGATTCAACAACCAGCTGAATTCAGATGCAGATATTTACACCCAACTATTGAACAGAAGCCAAGGACTCTGCAAATGAATTACAGAAAAGCTGGAAGAAGCTGAGGAAGAGGGTGACCTCATAGGAAGACCAGCAATCTCAACTAACCTGTACCCCTGATATCTCTCAGACAATGAGCCACTAACCAGACATCATACACTAGCTGATATGAGGCTCTAGACAAATATTTAGCAGAGGACCGCCTGGTCTGGCCTCAGTGAGAGACGAAGCACCTAATCCTTGAGAGACTTGAGGACACAGAAAGTGGGGAGGCCTGGCAAGGAGGGGTGTCATTGGGGGGTAGTAAGATGGGGTAGGGTGATGTGCTTGGGACATCTTGGAGATGTGGGAGAAGAAATGTGATGAGGAACTGTCTGAGAGCAGACAGAGAAGGACTGTAAAAAAAATTAAAGAAAATTTAAAATATGGGTACTGGAATAACTTGAGAAAGAGAGAAACCCCATAGGAAAACCAGCAGTCTCAAATAACTGGGATCTCAGAGATCTCTCAGACACTGAGCTACCAACCAGGCAGCATATATTAGATATCATATGAGATCCCCTGTCAGATATAAAACAGAGGGCTTCCTGATATGGCCTCAGTGAGAGAAGATGCACCTAACTTCCAGAGACTTGAGGCCCCAGGGAATTGGCGGGTGTGGGGGGGACTGGCTGGAGGGCTGGGTTTGTGGTATGGGGACAACCTTATGGAGACAGGGGCTATGGAATGAGATGAAAAACCGTTGGAAGGCAGACTGGGAGGGGAATAATGACTGAACTGTAAAAACAATACAAGTAATAAAGGACGGGGTACAGAGCTAAACAAATATTCTCATGGAGGAATCTTCAATGGCCAAGAGACACCTAAACAAGTGGTCAACATCCTTAGTCAGCACAGAAATGTAATTCAAAACAAACCTGAGATTCTACCTAACAATTGGAATGGTTAAGATAAAAACTCAGGCAATAACAATGCTCGGAAGGATGTAGAGAAGTGGGGACACTCCTCTATTCCTGGTGGAATTGCAAGCTCATACAACCACTTTGGAAATCAATCTGGCAGTTCCTCAAATTTGGAAACTGTTCTGTCTGAAGCCCCAGCTATACCACTGTTGGAGACACACCATATTAAGCTCATTAAAGTGAAAGCTGTTCATGAATTCAAGAGAAATGTATTATATGGTCACTTGCTTTAGTCCTTGACGCCCCCCATCTCATGTTGAGACTGGACTCTGTCAAACCACTATTAGGCATATACCCAAAGGATGCTCCAACATATAAGAAAGACATGTGTATCACTATGTTCATAGTAGCCTTATTTCTAATAGCCAGGATCTGGAAATAACCCGGATATCCCTCAACAGAAGAATGGATACAGAAAATGTACAATGTACAGAAAATGTAAAATGTATACAATGGAATACTATTCAGCTATTAGGAATGAGGACATCATGAGTCTTGCAGGCAAATTGATGGAACTAGAAAATATCATCCTATGTGTGGTAACCCAGATCCAAAAGTACATACACAGTACATACTCACTGATAAGTCAATATTAGCCCAAAAGCTCAGAATACCCACGATACAATTCATAGACCGTATAAAGTATAACAGGAAAGGCCACTTATAAGGGGGAAAATATTTACAGGAGGCTGAAGAAAGAGATAAAGGGGGGCATGGTCAGGTAAGAAAAGAGACAGGAGAAAAGTCCAGAAGGCCAGGAGAATGAAGGAAATAAGTAGCAGTGAGGGTAGGGTGAGGAGCCACTAGAAAGTTCCAGACACCAGGGATGTGAAAGGTTTCCAGGAGCCAATGAGGATGGCATTAGCTGAAATATTCAGCAAATGAGAGATAGAAACTGAAGAGACCACCTCTAGTAGATAAGCATGACCCCCAGTAGTGGGATTATACCACTCACCCATCTCAAAATTTTTAACCCAGAATTGTTCCTGTCTAAAGGAAACACAGGGACAAAAAATGGAACAGAGACTAAAAGAAAAAAACATACAGAGACCGCCCCACTTTGGGATCCATCCCATCTGCAGATACCAATCCCCTATATAATTGCTGGTGTCAAGAAGTGCTTGCAGTAACGAGCTTGGTGTGACTGTACTTTGAAAGGTTCTGCCAGAACCTGACTAAGATAGATAAGAATCCTCAGACCCAACCACTGAAATAAGCCTGGGGGCCCTAAATGGAAGAGTTAGGAGAAGGTCTGATGGAGCTGAAGGGGATTGCAATCCCATAGGAAGAACAACATTATCAACTAACTGGACACCACAGAGCTCCCAGGGACTCAACCACCAACCAAAAAGTATACATTGGTGTATCCATGGCTTTTGATATATATGTAGCAGAGGACTGCCTTATCTGGCATCAGTGGGAGGGGAGAAGCTTGGTCCTGTGGAGGCTTGTTGCCCCAGAAAGGATGCTAGACTGATGAGGCAGGAGTGGGTGTGTGAGTTGGGGAGCACCTTCTTAGAGGCAAAGGAGGAGGGATGGTGTGGAGGGGAAACTGGGAAGGGAGACAACATTTGAAATATAAATTAATTAATTAAATTTTTAAAAAGAGTTGACCATCAAAAGAAAATTAATTCATTTTTTTCTAAATTCAATGATTCTTTCCTTTAAAATTAGAGTATTTGTTCATCATTTTGAAGGTTATTAAATCATGGAAATGGAATGAGGAAGGGAAAGAGAAATGTGGAGACAGAGAGAAAGAGAAAGAGAAAGAGAAAGAGAAAGAGGAAGAGGAAGAGGAAGAGGAAGAGAAAGAGAAAGAGACAGACAGAGACAGAGAGACAGAGAGAGAGAGACAAAGAGTGTGAAAAGTCCAGGGAAAACATAAACATCTGTTCATAAGATTTAAGCTTTGGAAAAAAAAACAGGACACAAAAATAGAGCTTCAAGAAATAAAACAGAAACACAAAAGGGCTTATTTTACTAGTAACAGGGAATGTAACTGTGGCTTTAATTTACAAAGCCGATTAAATACAAAATATTTATTAACTTTGGTAACTATCTTTGAATATTTACCCATTTACATTATTACAAATACCTTTTTAAAGAGCAAAGTGTATAACTCTTATTAGATTTTCTATTCACACTTACTTCACTCATATATAACGTAAGAGAAAATATATAATAGAGAGGAAAGTTGAACATAGGGGAAGTATAATTATTGTTTCCTCATTTCGTAGTTGAAATGAGTGTGTTGTTACATTTCTTAATGTGCATCTACATTTATCATCGTAATATTTATTGGATAATTTATAATCTGTTGGATAATTTATAACAAACTTAAATTTATTGAGACTCACTTATCAAGGGAAATGAATGTTTATACTCTATTCCTGAATTCCCCAGCTTGCCTTGTTTGAGGGAGAAATATACGGTCCAGTAATCAATGAGTGAACAAATTTTCTAGTAGAAAGCTTAAGAATCTTTAATTTGTGGTTTTATGTGAACAGTGTAGCTCAAAGTGACACTACAGATTATTAAATTTCCATCACATGAGTATTTCATTGTAAACTGATGATTATTCACACACACACATTTTGAGATTTGTGTCTTATCATGAGTTAAGGGAATTTTTACAGATCTAGTCCTGGAATTCACTGACCTCATTCCACAGAACTACCACCTATACAGTATAGCCTGACTTCTTACCACAAAATTACCCCTCCTCAGCCAGGACTGTCCTTACTTGAATGAAGTTGATTTGCAAAACCCATATTTATGTGGCAGAGGTTGAATGTGCCCTTCCCCCAGGCCTGAGCAGGCCTGCAAGTCATTGACCACAGCAAGGTCACACATAGGACCTAGAAGGAGGCATTGCCTTGCCTGTCTTGGCACCCTGAGGTCTGCTACCTAGCTAAGAAGAATGAACTGCCTGCTGAGCTAGCCTTGACACCTTCGGGACTGCTATCTCCTTACCCAGCCACTGGGATGAACCGAGAAGAGATTCTCTGGAGGTGGGGCTTCCCCTTTATATGTGAAAGCAAATTATTAAACTTCGGGCCTTGATCAGAATACTTTGTCTTGGCCCCACGTTTCTCTCGCCCGCCTTCCCATTAATTCCTAAGCTTCGTCTCAGGAGAACCCGGTGATCGTGGCTGCAGGAAGTTACAGTTGAATGATTGAATATGAACCTCCTTACATTATGAAACTGTTACTGTCCTTAACTGTACACCTGCAACTAGATTGTCCTTCTACTTATGGTGCAGATTGCATGCCAGCATCTACACACTGGCACTCATCATAGCAAAAGAACAAATGGAGATCCATGAAACTGCATGAAAGTACAGGTATTTCATCATTCTCTTTTTCCCATGTATTCAAGACACATTTGTCATTTCTATGCCAAATGGCAAATTCAAGCCTGATTTTTAACCCTTATCATACAGTCAGCCTCTTAGTCTATTATCAAAAAGTAAAATGTAAATATCTTATAAACTTTGTTGTACTGGAAAATGTTGAACAATTATACATCAGCGAATTGTTCCTGTAAGTCATAACAGTTCTGTGGAGAATAGTTTGCAAATTTTAGATCCTTTAATAATAGATGTGAAAAATGCACTTTTTTTGGATCGTTTTTCTGTAGTATTTTTCAATATACACAGAAAAATCAATGTGATGACACATATTTTACAAAGAATTTTTAAATCATTGAACAAATGTAATGGATGTTCATTGATATGTGGATCAATAAAAACAACTGTGGTATTGATTGAAAACATTTATGTTTCAAATATTGATAAACATGATTCATTATTAACAAGTTTAGTATGTTACATTGTATAAGAATACTGTCACTGTTTTAAATGTTAATAGGAAAACTAGATTTTAATAGCTTTGAAGGCATTTCAATATTTTTAAATTACTCAAGTGAACTTTACTCCAAGGTTTTTCTCAGTTTTTCCATACTTCATATTATAACTCTGAATTCTTTCTGTTTTGTAGATTTCTCTTTCTTATTACAAGAAAATTGAATCAGTGGAACATTCTTTAAAGATAATATAATTAAAGTACTTATTTCATGATAGTGGATAATTTTATTTTAATTTATAATTTTAACGTTGTTCTTTGATAATTTCAGGCTACTTTGAAATGTGACTTTCAAAACAGGATTTTGTAGATGCTTTGATTGAAAAACAGTTACATAACTAGGTTTCTTATCTGCACAATTTGCCCAATCCCGGTGTCAAGCAGATCTGCATTCTGCATTACCTTTCCAAATTGTTCATAGTTTTTAGTGGAAGTAGTTGTCAAAGAGAATACCATATGGGAAACTGTCATTATTTGGTCTCACCAACTTGACAACTAAGGGTACTGCATACGTTAAGCTGTTGATCAATCTACTTATTTCAGTGAGAAAAAACTTGATGTGATGATGAGTAGAGTAATATGTTATATTATGTGTTTGAAAATATCAATGGTGGGTCTCATTGATCTGTGAGCATAGCATAACTGTCACTGCTACCCTTTAGCATCCTCTCAAACTGAACAGTTAAACCCAATGGATGAGAATTTCAGCAGAAACATGTCTTAAAATTCTATATAATGAAAGTAAGTATCTGAGGGAATTTACACATTGTTGTTCCAACAAAAACACTACTTTTCCCTAGAAAGACAGCCCAATATTAACCACCTCAGTCCCCAAGCCCAGCGAATAGGGGCGCTGACTCTTCATTAACTTCTTCAAGCTGATTAGGGGCATTGAGATATTAGAAGAGGGGCAGGGGGAAGAGTAAATTGATAAGCCTCTGACATTGTGTCTTCACTGCATCCAGCTGGAATTCCAGGACATCAGAGGTTCGAGCAGGTCTGCTCAACTTGCTTCATGAGTAGATACACCAAGGCTGTGTATTCTGCAATATACAATTCTCAAAACAAATTTTAGTATCAAGATAAATTTTGTTTGAATTCTGGAATCTAGTATCCTAGAAGCCTGCCTCTGGAATGATAATCTATATAATTCTGGGAGTTTCTATGAGGGTGTGCTCTAACCATTCTCCCATTCATGACTCCAGGCTCTCAAATTCCCCAACACTAGGGAATCCGAACTTTCAGGCACCAAGGCTGTCCACTTCCACTGATGCCTGGCAAGGCCACCCTCAACTACCTATACAGGTAGAGCCATGGGTCCCTCCCTTTGTGTTCTCTGGCTGGATATTTTAGAATTGCTACCCAGCTTGTTTCTTAGGACCATTTGCTTGAAAAATTGTTTTCCATCCTTTTACTCTAAGGTAGCTTCTGTCTTTGTCACTGAGGTGGGTTTCTTGTATGCAGCAAAATGCTGGATCCTGTTTACATATTGAGTCCATTAGCCAATGTCTTTTAATTGGTGAATTCAGTCCATTGATGTTAAGAGATATTAAAAAACAGTGATTGTTACTTCCTGTTATTTTTGTTATTAGAGGTGGAATTATCTTTATGTGGTTATCTTCTTTTGGATTTGTTGGAAGAGGATTACTTTCTTGCTCTTTCTAGAGTATAATTTCCCTTCATGTATTGGAGCTTTCCAGCTATTATCCTTTGTAATGCTGGGTTTGTGTAAAGTTTTTGTGTAAATTTGGTTTTGTCATGGAATATCTTGGTTTCTCCATCTATGGTAGTTGAGAGTTTTGCTGGGTATAGTAGCCTGGGCTGGCATTTGTGTTCTCTTAGGGTCTGTAGGATATCTGTCCAGCATCTTCTAGCTTTTATAGTATCTGGTGGGAAGTCTGGTGTAATTCTGATAGGTCTACCTTTATATGTTACTTGGCCTTTTTCCTTTACTGCGTTTAATAGTCTTTCTTTGTTTTGTGCACTTTGTGTTTTGATTATTATGTGATGGGAGATATTTCTTTTCTGGTCTTGTCCATTTGGTGCTCTATAGGCTTCTTGTATGATTATGGGCATCTTGTTCTTTAGGTTAGGGATGTTTTCTTCTATAATTTTGTTGAAGATATTTATTGGCCCTTTAAGTTAGGAATCTTCACTCTCATCTATACCTATACCCTTAGGTTTGGTCTTCTCATTTTTTTCTGGATTTCCTGAATGTTTTGTGTTAAGACCTTTTTGCATTTTGCACTTACTTTGACAGTTGTCTCAATATTTTCTATGGTATCTTCTGCACCTGAGAATCTCTCTTATATCTCTTGTATTCTGCTGGTGATGCTTGTGTCTATGACACCTGATTTCTTTTCTAGATTTTCTATCTCCAGGGTAGTCTTCCTTTGTGATTTCTTTATTGTTTTTACTTCTGCTTTTATGTCCTGCATGTATTTGTTCAATTCCTTCACCTGTTTGGTTGTGTTATCTTGTAATTCTTTAAGGGTTTTTGTGTTTCCTCTTTAAGGGCTTCAACCTATTTACCTGTGTACTGCTCAAATTCTTTGAGAGTGTTATTTATGTCCTTCTTAAAGTCCTCTATCATCATCATTAGAAGTGATTTAAAATCTGAATCTTGTTTTCCTTGTAATATGGGGAATTCAGCAGTTTCTTGTGTCAGAGAACTAGGTTCTAATGATGCTAAGTACCCTGGATTGCTGATGCTTATGTTCTTGCATTTGTCTTTCATCATCTGGATCTCCTTAATGCTACCTACCCTGGCTCTTACTGGAGCCTGTCTTTCTTATTATCTTGGTTGTATCAGAACTGTGTGGAGTGGGTGTTACTAATGGAGTTAGAGCTGGGGCCCAAGATCTGTTCAGTGCTCAGGCCCAGACAGGAAGAAACCAGTGCTCCAGGCCAGGATCCTGGTAGGTCCCAGTTACTCCCTGTTTGGGGCGGGTGTTGCTGTCTCCGTACCTAAGATACTGCCCAGGTTAGAACTCCTGGGAGGCCAACTTCCTCTGGGTTCTGTGAGATTGGAGGCAGAGCTGTTGCCCTGGGATCTGCTCTGCTTCTCAATTTTATGAATTTCCATTTGGGAATATTTGATCTTAGAGCCTGAGCCATTGTTGTTCTGTTCAGGTAATTTTCCCCTGTGCAAATGTGTTCAAGGCTCTTTCTTAATTTCACATCTATTAGATTCAGTGTATCTAGTTTTATGTGGAGGTCCTTGATCAACTTAGACTTGAGCTTTGTGCAAGGAGATAAGAACAGATCAATTTGTATTCTACATTACCAACTGCCATTGAATCAGCATCATTTATTGAATATACTGTTTTTTCCCACTGGATGTTTTTTGCTCTTTTGTGAAAGATCAAGGGACCATGAAATTGTGGCTTTAATTCTGGATCTTCAGTTCTATTCCATTGATTTCTCTGTCTGCTTCTGTACCACCACCATGCAGTTTATACCTCAATTGCTTTGTATTATAGCTTGAGGTCAGGGATGGTGATCCCACAGAAGCTCTTTTATTGTTAAGAATTGGTTTTGTTACTTATTCTAAGTAGGACTGAGGCATCCACACTTGGTCTTTCTTCTTCTTCTTGAGTTTCAATGTGATCTGTGAGTTGAATCTTGGCTATTTTGAGCATTTGGGCTAATATCCACTTATCAGTGAGTAAATACCATGTGTGTTCTTTTGTGACTCAGTTACCTCACGCAGGATGATATTTTCTAGTTCCATCCATTTACCTAAGAATTTCTTGAATTTATTATTTTTAATAGCTGAGTAATTCTCCATTGTGTAAATGTACCACATTTTTTATATCCATTCCTCTGTTGAAGGATATCTGGGTTCTTTTCAGTTTCTGGCTATTATAAATAAGGCTGCTATGAACATAATGGAGCATATGTCCTTGATATATGTTGGAGCATCTTCTGGGCATATGCCCAGGAGTGGAAGTAACAAAACACTCAAGGGAGCAAATATGGAGACAAAGTGTGGCACAGAAACTGAAGGAGGGGCCGTTTGGAGACCATTCCACCTGGGTATCCATCCCATGTGCAGTCACCAAAGGTAGATGCTGATGTTAATGTCAGGAAGTATATGCTAAGAGGAGCCTGATATAGCTGTCTCCTTAGAGGTCTGCCAGACTCTGACATATTTAGAGGCAAATTCTCACAGCTAACCACTGATCTGATCAAGGGGTTCGCTATGGAGAAGTTAGAGAGAAGACTGAAGGAGCTGAAAGAGTTTGTGGCCCCATGAGGAGAGAAACAATACCAACCAACCAAAGCTCCCTAGGGTCTAAACCACCAGCCTGGGAGCACATAGGGAGGGACTATTACTCCTTCTGTATATGTAGCGGAGGATGACCTTGTTAGGCATATGTAGGAGAGGAGATCCTTGGTCCCATGAAGGCTGAACACTGAATGCGGGGGGGGAATTCGAGGGTTGGGAGGTGGGACTGGGAGGTTAGGTGGGGGCACATTCTCATAGAAGCATGAGGAGGGGGGATGGGATAGGAGGTTCCTGGGTGGTGGGAGGAATGGCATAAGGGGATAAAATCTGAAATATAAATATAATATTCAATAAAAAATATAACAACAAAAAAAAGAATTGGTTTTGTTATCCAAAGTGTTTTGTTTTTAACTAATGAAACTGAGAATTGCTCTTTCCATGTCTTTGAAGAATTGTGTTGGAATTTTGATGGGGATTGCATTGGATCTGTAGATTGCTTGTAGTAAGATTGACATTTTTACTATATTAATCCTGGTGATCTATGAGCATGGGGGATCTTTTCATTTTCTGAGGTTTCCTTTGATTTTTTTCTTCAGATAATTGAAATTCTTGTCATTCAGATTTTTCACTTGCATGGCTTGAGTCACACCAAGATATTTTATATTATTTGTGAATATTATGAAGTTGATTGTTTCCTTAATTTCTTTCTTAGCCCATTTATCCTGTGAGTAGAGGAAAACTATAATTTGTTTAAGTTAATTTTATATTCAGCCACTTTGCTCAAGTTGTTTATCAGCTGTAGGAGTTCTCTGGCAGAAGTTTTTGGGGTCACTTAGTGTTTTTACTTTGATAATTTTTACGGCTTTATTTTGGATAAATTAATATAATATTAAAATTTGAAAAATTCAGACATGCTTTTACTATATTTTGATCAACATAAAACATAGTATTTTAGAGTTATTTCATAAATATTTATATTATTTTTTGATTATGAAACTCAACAAGTAAATTTTTGACAAATTTATTGATAACATTACATTCATATATTTTGTTATAAAATATATAGCATTATATATGCAAGTATGAATGTATGTATGTAGAGATTCATATAACTGTGCAACCATGACATATATTGATCTCCACATTTCCAGTTTTTCAAAACTTAAAAATGTTATTAAACAAGCAGTCTGCTTTTTTTTTTCCTGTGACTCATGTTGTTTCCATAAATTTGCCTATTTTAAGTATGTTAGTGTAGTTATACAGTAATTGTTCTTTTGTGATTGGCTTATATCACTTAATATTTTGGAAGCTAAGTATATTTATATGATATAATTTTCTGTCCTTGTATGTCTTACCAGTATTTTATTTCAAGTATGTACCAAGTATTGCTAATACATTCATATTTTTCTATAGAGAGATATGTTATACTTCTACCTTTTTTGGTATAAATAATGTTAATGTAAAAGATAATTAACATATAAGTTAACTCCTATCACATCTTTTCTTGATTCATGGTACAAGATAAATAGTGAATGACATGCAAGCTCTCTTTTAAATTGTTTGAGAAATTGGAAGATTTGTATCCATGTAGGTCTATATCAGTTTACATTCCTACCAGCAGGACACATGTTTCAGGTTCTTCAAAATTGTTCTAATAACAACAGAAACTGTGGATATCCAACACATCATCAGATCCTAATACAAAAGTGAATAGTGAATCAAATTGAGAAAACTGGATGAAATGGAAAATTTTCTAGACAGATACCAAGTGCCACTGTTAAATCAGGATCAGATAAACCATCTAAACAGTGCCATAACCCCTCAAAAAAAGAAATAGTCATTAAAAGTCTCCCAACCCAAAAAAAAGCCCAGGAAGAGATGGGTTTAGTGCAGAATTTTATCAGACTTTTAAATAAGACCTAATAAAAATACTCTTCAAACTGTTCTACAAAGTAAAAACAGAAAGAACACTACCCAATTCATTCTACAATGCCACAATTACACTTATACCTAAACTATACAAAGACCCAACAATAAAAGAGAACTTCAGACTAATTTCCCTTATGAACATCATTGCAAAAATAAATAAAATTCACAAAAACCAAATCCATGAACACATCAAATCTATCATTCACCACATTCAAGTAGGCTTCATCCCAAGGATGGGATAGTTCAATATACAGAAATCCATCAACACAACCCACTACATAAACAAACTCAAAGAAAAATATCACATGATCGTTTCATTAGATGTGGAAAAAAACATAGGACAAAATTCAACATCTCTTCATGTTAAATGTATTGGAAACATCAAGAATTCAAGACCCATACTTAAACATGGTAAGCGCAATATAGAGCAAGCTAGTAGCCAATAGGGACAGAAACTTGAAGGAATCCTATTAAAATCAGCAACTAGACAAGGCTGCTGACTCTCTCCCTTTCTATTCAATATAGGATTTGAAATTTTAGCTTGAGCAATTAGGCAGCAAAAGGAGATCAAAGGGACACAAATCGGAAAGGAAGAAGTCAAAATATTTCTATTTGCAAATGATATGATAGTATACTTAAGTGGCCCCAAAAACTCCACCAGAGAAATCATACAGCAGCTAAACAATGTCAGTAAGGTGGCTGGATATACAATTATCTCAAGCAAATCAGTAGCCTCTATATACTCAAAAGATAATCAGGCTGAGGAAGAAATTAGGGAAACAACACCCTTCACAATAGTGACCTTTGACAAAGGAGCTTAAACCATTAAGTGGGGAAAAAACCCAGAATTTTCAAGAAATGGTGCTGGTTCAACTGGAGGTCAGTATGTAGAAGAATGCAAATGGATCCATTCTTATTTCATTGTACAATGGTCAAGTCCAAGTGGATCAAGGTCTTTCCCAACCTACATCCAATAGAGGACTAATATCCAATATATACAAGGAACTCAAGAAGTTAGACTACAGAGAATCAAATAAACCTATTACAACATGGGGCACAGAGTTAAACAAATAATTTTCAACTGAGGATTATTGAATGGCTGAGAAGCATCTAAAAAAATGTTCAACCTCCTTAGTCATCAGGAAAATGAAAATCAAAACAACTCTGATATTCCACATCACACCAGTTAGAATAACTAAGAACAAAAACTCAGGTGACAGCGTATGCTGGCGATGATGTGGAAAAAGAGGAACAATCCTCTATTGTTGGTGGGACTGCAAGCTAGTATAACCACTCTGGAAATCAGTCTGGTATTTCCTCAGAAAATTGGACATAATATTAACTGAGGATCCAGCTATACCACTCCTGGTCATATACCCCAAAGTTCTCCAACATATAACAAGCACACATACTCCACTATGTTCATAGCAGTCTTATTTATAATAGCTAGAAGCTGGAAAGAACCCAGATGTCCTTCAACAGAGGAATGGATACAGAAAATGTGGTACATTTACACAATGGAGTACTACTCAGTTATTAAAAACAATGACTTCATGAAATCTGCAGGCAAACGAATGGAAGTAGAAAATATCATCCTGAGTGAGGTAACCCAATCACAACAGAAAACACACTGTATGCACTCACTGTTAAGTGTATATTAGCTCAAATGCTTGGAATACCCAAGGTAAAAATTCACAGACTTGAAGCTCAAGAAGAAGACCGATGTTTGGGTGCTTAGGTCGTTCCTAGAAAGGGGAACATAATACTCATTGGAGCAAATAAGGAGTCAAAGTATGGAGCAGAGACTGATGGCAAGGCCATCCAGAGACTGTCCCACATGGAGATCCATCCCATATGCAATCACAAAACACAGACACTATTGTGGATGCCAAGAAGTACATGCTGACAGGAGCTTTATATAGCTGTATCCTGAGTGACTCTGCCAGAGCCTGACAAATACAGAGTTGGATGCTCGCAGCCAATGACTGGACAAAGCACGGGGATCCCAATGGGGTCCCCAATGGAGTCTTTTCTCTAGAAAGGACTGAAGGGTTTTAAGGGTTTTGCAACCCCATAGGAGGAACAATAATATCAACCAACTAGATTCTCCCATAGATCCCAAAGACTAAGCTACCAACCAAGGAGTACACATGAAGGGACCCGTGACTTCAGCTGCATATGTAGCAGAGGATGGCCTTGACGGGCATCAATGGGAGGAGAGGCCCTTGGTTCTCTGAAGGCTCGATGCCCCAGAATAGGGTATTTGAGGGCAGGGAAAAGGGAGTAGGTGGGTGAGTAGGGGAACACTCTCATAGAAGCAGGGTGGGGATGAGATAGGGGGTTCCTGTGTCAGAAGGTGGGAACCAGGATACCCAATAAAAAGAAGAAAAGAAAAAAAACAGGATTTTCCATGCACATGAACACTAATACACATAGCATTTTTCTGGATTGCTGGGTCCTTTGGTTTGTTGTTATTCCCTAAGTGCTGTTTCTTTTCTCACCTAGTGTTTACTGTCTGGAAACGCTTACAGTTTCAATGTCTTGTTTCTGAGACCTAGGATTTGTACCTCAGTGTCACTGTTTTATTTTATTTTCTGTGTATTTGCCTTGCACTGTTTCCTTTCCAAAAAACTGTTTTTTCACTATTGTCATGACTTGGACTCCAAGGACTGTGATCAAGGGTCTGTGTGACATCATGGTGGTGATCACTTCTTTGTGGTCATTTAGGTTTGCACTGTCATTTCCAGATTTTGGACAGTTGAAATACATTGTGCTTAGTTGTAAATTGAATTGAGGTTTTTATTCTTACGTTTTATCAAGTTATTTATGTGTTCTTACTAATTCCTTACATCTAATTTGGGAATTACAGGGAATTGACCTAAATAAACTTTCTTACTCTGAGCTTTCAGCCACGAATGTTTGGAATGACTTTATATTTATCCAGGTTCCTCATGTAATTTTCAAAGTATATACTTGTTTTATTATTCTACTTTTGAAATAGATAGCCCTTCCACCAAAGATAGAAAAATAAATGTGGTTGGTAGTGTTTGTTTCTTTGAATTCTCTGAGAAGCAGTGCAATTAAAAGCTGGAGTGGCTAACAGTAAAGATAGTCCATCCTGGTTGTTATGCCATGGGATACAAAGCATTATCATAGCTCAAGACCACAACCTAAGTTAACCTTGATGTGCTACATTATTTTGAGAAACTAGAAAACTTGTATCCAGATAGGTCTACATCAGTTTACATTCCCTCCACCAGTACATGTGTTTCAGGTTCTTCAAAACTGTTCTAAAGAATTTTTCAAGCACATGAAAGACAAGCACACATGGCATTTTGCTAGATTTTGGACAATGGATGAGTAGATGCTACCATTATGAGAGCAGAAATTAACTAAAACTAGCAATATTTACTAGCATTAATTCTTTTCAACTTTGCATCTCTTAAATGGACTTAGGAGATCTGAAAGAGTTACACTGGGTAGTTCTACAACTGCAGGCTCCCAGGTAGAAAGTCAGATTTTAGAAGATCCCTACGGTATTCATTCTAAATAGTACATATTTATAAACATATAATTGTTTTTCTAAACAATCATATCTGAGGGTATCTTTATTAATATATGATCTCTAATCCAGGACTGAGAAGCATTTGCTGGAATTTAACTGAGCAAAGTATGGTAAGAACATTACACTGGAAAAGATCAGTGTGCACAAATCTGGAGTGGGAGAGGAATGTAGCCATTATTAAATTCTGAATTATGCATATAACACAATTGTTTCTTTGAAAAACAGTTCAGGAGTATTTTCTCAGCTTGATTTTATCTTTTGGATATCAACATCACAGAAACACACACGCACACACATATGAATGCATGCAAGCATGCATGCATACATGCACACAAAGACATGTGCCTTAGATTATATGATACACAGAATGTGATTTCTTTATGTTCAAAAGCATGTCTTAACAAAACTGTCCTTCATCCACTGTGTGCTTTTACATCATTAACAAAAATAGTGTGTAAATGTATAGGTTTAATTGTTGATTCTCTCTGTTCCATTGGTCTGTCTGTTTTATCCTCATATTTTAATGTTTTGAAGACTTACAGTAGATTTCTAAATGTTGATTGAGATGCTCCATCCAGTTTTATGGTCTCTTTTCCATGTCTTCTTAGCTATTTTTGATAATTGTGAATTCAGTTATTTTGTGCTTTCATCAGAATCATTTTCTTCTTTTTCTATGAAAATTTTCAAGGCACTGAATTTTGTGAGGCACTGAATTGAACCTTGCTTTGTGCTATATAAACATTTTAATGACTGTTTGTTCTAACCTGTTAATAAAGTATATATTTCCATTTATGCATATATATTTCAGATTTAATCAGTATTTGATGATTTTCAGTTAAGAGAAATATCATAGCTTTACCAAGTTGTTAAGAAGTCTTTAGTTTGGTGAACATCTTCCTGGTATATTATCTTAAATTTTAGTCCAAACATCTGTGCCAGAGAAAAAACAACCCAGAACCTTAATTTTTAATTTTTATTTCTAAATAAAATAATATTGATATTATTTATATAACATGTAAACAGTTTATATTATATAATATTAAAACACATCAAATAAGCAAGATGCATGTTTAAATGTATAAATATTTAGTGTCACCTGCACATCTTGGTGTGTTCCCATGTGTGGCTTGTGCTTTCCTGTTGATTACCACGAAGATTATTGTTTCATGCCTGTGGACTGGATGTTGGAGGGAAACTACAAAGGCTTATAGACAACTGTGAAATATAAACAGCTACACTTAAACTAGTTCAGCTTATATGTCTCTAAAATTCATAGGACTATTTGGAAATCAGTATGCATACAACAATTTTCAAAAAAAATTGTGTCCTAATGTTTTATATATACCTAATTTGAGTGTAATATTTTACTTAAAAAGAAATAAGAAAAAAAGTATCTTTCATCAAACACATATCTTATTTTTTACCAAACCAGGAGGCAATTATATATTTAGTACATGCTCCATGTAGAAAATGGGCAGTTGTAATGCAACTTGCAAAATGTCTGACATGATGCCCTAGTATGTGTTGCTGGAACTCATTGACATGTCTAGCTATTTCTGCATTTAGTCGCATTCAAGCCCAGAACATAGGGAAATGTGTACATTTGGTAGTACCATATAGATACTTATTGAGTTATGGTACATCCACTAAAAATGAATGTTAGAGATTTCATTTAATTAAACTACTTTGATTTTTTTCTCTGACTGTAAAAGTTATTTATAATCCATAAATTACCTGTAAATTTAAACACTCTAGTCTATTAATTTATTCTATGATCATTTTCCTTTATATATAGATATAGATATAGATGATATAGATATAGATATAGATATAGGTATAGATATAGATATAGATATAGATATAGATATAGATATAGATATAGATATAGATATAGATGATATAGATGATATAGATATAGATATAGATATAGATATAGATATAGATATAGATAT
>JANHMN010000001.1:132718394-132796022 GCA_030674055.1 Rhabdomys pumilio | reverse complement strand
AGATATAGATATAGATATAGATATAGATATAGATATAGATATAGATAGTATTCACCCCCTTTCTTCTCAACCCTCTCCCTTTCCCTAAGAAAGAAAGGATAGAGAAGAAAGAAGACAGAATTCCCCAAGTCTAATCTCTCTATTTTTTCCTCCTTGTCCAAAATTATGGTCCTTTCCAAATTAGCCCTTAAATGACAACCTTTATGTAATTTATAAAATAAGCATAACCAGACAATCAAAACTAAAGAATTATGATGACAGTTCTCCATGACTTCTTCATCCTAAATTGGACAGATGAAATTCTTTAAGAGGTGGAAAGAGGTAGAAAAATTGGAAGAATTGGTTAGAGTAAGAAAGCTAGCTTTAGCATTTGTTATCTGTTCTCTTTATGCTTAGAAATTTCTTGTCTTGACTGAAGTTCTGACCAGATCAGTTGGAAAGGCTGGATGAACAAAGTTAATTGGGAATCAGTAGCTATTCCTGAAACTGCTCTGGAAGCAAACCTGTGGAAAGAACATCAGGTGAAGTAGGGAGCTGTGACAGCAGGTCATTTAAGCATCTTCAAGGATGAATCTTGTCAGAGCTGCAGCTTCCCGTTTCATTCTGTAATATATGAATGTTACAAAAATTATTACTATATTAGTATGGATTGTGCAAGGTGCACAGATCAGATAAAGTTGAATTTTTACTCCTTGTTCAAGCCAACATTTGTTGGCTAATTTGTTCCATAATCAATTATAATAAATCTTCATTCATGCCTTGTGAAGGATAGCATGATGAACCTTAAGGATTCCATAACCAACAAGATTTATTGGCTAATTTTAGCTAAAGTTTTGGATTGAACATTTTTATGTCTAAGCTAGTTTCAGAGCTCTTCCCATGTGGAAGTATCAGCATATCATGTTATTGTTCTTATTTGATTTCTTTCAATTTATGTTTCCTGACTGTAGCCAAGATCTTCAGGGCATCTTCCCTCCCCCAACATATCTGATCCATACTACTTTGGAAGTGGTCCAAGCCTTTTATTGTTTCCTGTTAGTACAAGTACCGAGCCTTTCTCCCAAAATAGCATGTCCTTGGTCTAGTAACCTGAAATCTTCAAAACTATAGATTGATTCAAATTACCACCCTCTTTTTTTCTTTAGGCCTGTTCTATTATGACCTCTATCACAGACATTTATAATACTATAACCATCAAACTTATAACCACTTGCATTCTGATAATTAAAGTAATTAAAAGCAATTAAATCAATCTTAAATAATTATTATCCATTGAAACAGCGTTCTTTCCCCATCTCCTGTCTTTTTTTCATGTTTTTGTTTCTTTTTATAATTTTTTTATTATTAGTCTTTAATCATTTTTACAGTCCAGTCATAATCACCCTCTGACTGCCCTCAGATTGTTCTTTATCCTAATCATCCTATGCTGTTTCCAAAAGGATATCCCCAGACCCCACCCCCAAACATCCAGACTTTCCATACTTCAGACCATTGGTTGGGTGTATCTGCTTGTCTTAGTCAGCTCTTGTTGGGCCTCTCAGAGGGCACCTGTGCTAGGTGCTATGTGCTAGGTGTCTGTTAGCACATCATAGCATCAGTAATAGTGTCAGGACTTGGAGCCCCCACTTGAGATGAATCCCATTATTTTTTCTCTCAGTATCTTCTCTTTTTTGTCCCTGAAGTTCATTTAGAAAGGTAAAATTCTGGGTCAGAATATTTGATTGTGGGATTGCAATCCCATCCTCCCATTTGATGGCCTGTCTTCCTACTGGAGTGAGACTCTATAACTTCCTTTCCCCACTGCTGGACATTTCATATAAGGTCTCTTCCTTTGAGTCCTGAGAATCTTTCACTTCTCAGATCTCTGGCACATTCTAGATGGTCCTCCCACCTTCCACTTTCCAAGGTGGCATATTTCCATTTATTCTGCTAGCCCTCGGGGCTTTACTCCTGTTCTGCCAATACCTGATTATGTTTCCCTTATTCTATCCTCCTCCCCTTTCCCACCAACATCCCTTCCTTTCTCTGTTCCCATGATTCATCTCCCTTAAAAGTGGGATAGAAGTATCTTTACTTGGACCCCTGAACTTGTTAACCTTGAGTTCTATGAATTGTATCCTGTCTGTTCTGGTTTTTTTTTTTTTTTCCGAATATCCACTCATTAATGAATATTACCAAGCATGTCCTTTTTGTTCTGAGTTACCTCACTCAGGACAATATTTTCTAGTTCCATCCATTTGCTTGCAAAATTCATGATGTTCTCATTCCTAATAGCTGAATAGTATTCCATTGTGTAAACAAACCACATTTTCTGTATCCATTCATCCATTGTGCAACATCTGGGTTGTTTCCAACTTCTGGCTATCACAAATTAGGAAAACCAAATCCAAGAATGCATCAAAACCATCCTTCACCATTATCAAGTAGGCTTCATCCCAGGGATGCATAGTTGTTTCAATATACAAAAATCTATTAATGTACTCCACAATATGAAAAAAACTAAAAAAAAAAAAAACCATGATCAACATGATCATATCATTAGATACTGAAAATGAATTTGGCAAAATACAACACCCCTTCATACTAAAAGTTTTAGATAGATCAGGCATTGAATGTAAATACCTAAACATGGTAAAAGCAATATATAGCAAACAACTAATATCAAATTAAATGAAGAAATCTTTGAAGCAATCCCACTAACATCAGGGACTAGACATGGATGTCCACTCTCATGTTACTATTCAATATTAGCTACAAAACAATTAGACAACAAAAGGAAATCAAGGGGATACAAATTGGCAAAGAACAAATAAAGGTATCACTATTTGCAGATGATATAATAGTATACACACGTAACCCCAAAAATTCTACCAGAGAATTCTACAGCTGCTAAAAACTTCCAGCAATGTAACCAGATATAAAATTAACTCAAAGAAATAATATCCTTTCTTTATACAAATTGTAAACAGGCTAAGAAGGAAATTAGGGAAACAATATCCTTCACAATAGTCACAAATATTACAAAATATCTTGGAGTAACTCTACCAAAAATGTGAAATTCTGCATAACAAGAATTTCAAGTCTCTCAAGAAATAAGTCAATGAAGATCTCAGAAAATGGGATGATCTACCATGCTCACGGATGGGTATAGATAGGGCATAGGAATAACATAGTAAAAAGAAAATGGTCATCCTTCCAAGAGCAATCTACAGTTTCAATGAAATCCTCACCAAAATTTCAACTCATTTTTTTCAAAGACTTCAAAAGAACAATTCTCAATTTCATATGAAAAAAACAAAACACCCAAGATAGCAAAAGCAATTCTTAACAATAAAATAACTTCTGAGGAAATCACCATTTCTCACCTCAAGAAGTACTATCAAGAAATAGTGTTTACTGACTTACTTTGTAGTTCTTTTGTAGAAAATATTTAATCCCAATCTGAGGTTTCTACCCCACCTTTGAAATTTAGTTCCCAGAAAAAGACATACACAACCTTTATATTTATAATAAGCCTTTTCAGTAAAATAGCTGGGCAGATATCTAAACTCTATGCTTTTAGAATCTTAGAGTCTACTTTTGTATTGATAAGCACAAGTTATAATTTATTATGTTTCATCTAAGCTGCTCATAATTCCATTTCTCTTCCCTCATGGCAGTGCTTTTTGACTCCTAGCCTATGGTGTCTTTCTCCACTCTCCACTTTCATTGATCTCCCCTAATTGTCTCTTCTGACTCCAAGTCTGAGAACCCAAAACCCTCACTTATCTCAATTCTTTATATCTACAGGCTATAGACATCTGTATTTACTAATCAGAATAAGTTGGCAACAATGTCATATAGCATCACTTGGGATTTAACTCTCTCTTCTCTCTTGAGCAAAGGAACGTAGTGTAGATTTATCATTGCAGTACATAACAACAGACCAATCTTCAACATAGATCTTGTAATTAAACCAATACTTTTAAATCTAGGAAAATGGATTACTACTCCGGTACATAGAATATAAGGATTTTTATTTATATGTAGCTTTAACCCATGATCAAAGTTTTTTAAATAAATTTGTTTTGGTTTTGGTAGTTTTGAGGTTTTTTTTTGTTTTGGTTTGGTTTTTCTATTTTGTTTTTTAAGAACTAATCCTTCCAAGTAATACCTAGGAGTGGCTGATAATAATGGTTCTAGAACAACAAATGACAAGGATTATACAGTGGGTCCATTTTTGTTATTTTCTTGGTGTACTCTGTTGTTCTGGAGTCTCTGAGTTCATATTGTTAAACAGTTTTAATCAATTATATGCAATTATTTTGTACAAAATATTTTCTTGCCTACTCATTTGTGTGTTTTATTTTTACAGTGATTCACTGTTAACAAACAGACTTGTTCATACAACCTTTGGAAATAAAACCTCAACACATCTTATTTTTTACTAGGCCCGGTTTCTAAGTATAGTATATTACATGTGTTAACAATCACAATATTTTATTAATTTATGAGTTCTCAGATGTGTTCCCTTGTTTCACTTATCTTATTGCTTTTTAATCATAATTTTAACAGATCAATTTACATTGCTTAAATTGTTGTTTATATCTAAAGTATGAACATCTTTATCATAAGCATTTTGCAGGAAGGTCTTAATAATTATATACATTCATTGAGTAATAATTCAATTGTCTTCATTATATCACTAGGTTGAAATTCACAATTCTAAAGCTTTTAACACAATAAACATTTTTCATACTGTTTTCTACAGATTTACTTTATCTTTCAAGTCACTAACAAGTACTGTCTGAGGCATGTAACATGAATCTTATATGGAAAATTCTTTGCCTAATAAAAAAGTTCTCAGTGTTCTAAATATGCCAAACAGGTTGAGAGTATCTACCTAATGACACTAAAGGAAATGTCTATCTAATTTTATGTACTATCTTGCAGCTAGGATGCAGGTTCAATACAAATGCTATATAAATTATCATCAGTTTGTTTATGTTTTACCTGTCTATAATGACATAATTCTAATGAATAAATTCTGTGTTTTGGGTTGAATTCAATTCTCAAGATTATTTGAAAGACAATATTTTTGGTTCATAGTATTTAAAGCAAAGTGTACTTAACTTGAATTTACCTATAATAATATAAATTAAGGCCCATTAGAAACAGGAAAAAGGGGGGCAATATTCTTAAGGATACAACAGAATTAGAGTGAAGAACAAGTATTCAACAATATATTGCAAGTATCACATAAAATAATCAATTTAGTTTTATTCCAGTAAGACAAAGGTGGTTCGATACATGCAAGTCAATAAATGTTGTCTGATTTATGAGTAGGTATCACATAAAAATCTCAATAAGTGTTTAAAAATTTTTTTTACAGAATTCAATATTACTTCATAACTGAACATAACAAAAGCACTGGTAAATACAACCAATTTTATAATCATAAAATCTGAAAACATCTCACTCAAATCAAGTATAAGAAATTATTTTCTAGTGTCACCAAATTTGTCATTATAGTGCTTTATATGTTCCATAGATAAATCAGTAAGAGGAAAAATAAGTTATTTGAATAGTAGATATTTGCTTAAGGTATGATCTTGTGCTTTAAAACTTCTGAAAACTAGATTAAGTATGAAAAACACTTTAAAAAGTGTTTAAAAGAAAATATTACAATATATCTTATATTGTAATGTTATATATTGTTAATATTATATATTGTATATTAATTATATGTTAATTAATTATATATTACAATATATAATATTACAATATTACAAATATGTTTACAAGAAAATATTACAATATAAAAATGCAAAAATATTATATTAACTTGTCACTACATACACAATAAATTCATTAAAATGTGAACATATGACACAGCCATTTGCTAAACACTCCCACGATTTCTACTAACAAGCCTAAAAGAAAAGAAAGATCTTTATTACAAATGTGATGAAATGCTGATTAAAATGAGGACAGCAGAAAAGATATAACGGTCCATTAGTCCTATGACCAGCACATTAAAATGATCATACTATTAAAAGCCATCGACAGAATTCCATGCAGCAACTCTAAAGATTCTTTGATATTCTAATAAGAATTAGAAAATCATCCTGAATCTCAAATAAAAGCATCAGTTTCTCAGTAGCTATAATAAATTTGAGCACAAAGACCTTGATGGAAAGTCCAAAATATTCAACTTTGATTTAAAATGTAGGGCTATGTTAACAAAAATAGCATGAAATTAACACAAAATAAGACCTGTAGGCCATCACAACAAAATAAAGGATCCAAAATACCCACAGAACCCATCATTTGGTTCTTGACCAATTTCCAAAATATACACTGGAAAAAAATATTCTGCTTAATTGATAGGGTTAGAAAATTGGGTACCCATATCTTGAAGATTCAAACTAAAACCATGGTTCTACCTTATACAAAAACCAACTCAGAGTGGATCAATGTTGAGATTGGCAACTGAGCATCTTACAGGAACTACACAAAAAAATAATTTAGCAATTTAACTTTAGTAATGACATTTGAACATGAATATAATAAGGAAGAAAATAATACTAATATTTGATAATAAAAATTTCATCAAATTAAAAAGCTTCTAAGCAGAAATTAAATTGATTATCAGACTTAAAGAAAATAGTTGTCAGATACCCATATTATTAGTGATTAATAAACAGAAAGTAAGAACTAAAGACATAAACATTAAAAGTATTTCAAACAATATATGGATAAATAAACTGAACAGACAATTTTCAAAAATGCAAAAAATATGAAAAATGCCCTGTTTTAATTATGCTGTGATTTTCATCTCACAGCAGTTGGCATGACAATCAGCATTAACACAAGGTGGTAATATAACAGCAAAAAAAGAAATTGTGGGTCAAGCACATATTTAAAAGTGTAGTCAACTTGGAAGTTAGTCCAAAGTATCCTCAAATTCTAAAATTAAGACTACCATATGCTTCAGCTTTCTCGTTATATCCAGAAGAAATAGAATACAGACACTCAAATATTCATATATAACGTAACACCACTGATGAGAGCTAAGACATAGAAGCACCTATAAACCCATAAGCAAATGAATGAATAAATAAAATAGCATAACTAAATACAGTGTCTTATCACTGAGCAGTTAAGAATAGATTCATATCTCTTTTTGTAGATGGTCAGAAAATAATTTCTACACAAAAGAAAACTATCACACATTTTTTCATGATGCTGAGAACTACAAAAGAATTTTTGTAAAAGAATAAATTATGAAGTACATAATTTTTGGAAGTATTTTTCATACAATATATTATATTCTGATCATCATTTCTGACCCTCTAACTTCTCTCAAATCCTCCCTACCTCAACACCCCCAAAACTTTACACACAGAAAATAATCTTTCAATACATTTAAAAGAATCAATGTGACAACCTGATTTATTGAAACGTATTAGCAAAATTAACACTTACAAAATGCTTTCTGCCACATAAATGCAAAACTGCAAAAGGTCAAAATATAAGTAATGTAACAGTAGACAAAAGTGAAAAGAACACTTTCAATTATGGATGTGGACAATAAAAACACCACTATGCATTTCAAGTACAATGGCAATATGAAGACTTAAGCTGCAAGAGAAGCATTCAAGAATACCACCAATTGTTTCTCACTCATGTTTCCAGCTTACCAACATGTGTTTGTTCTCCTAGAAGCATAGAAACCAGTCCGTAATTTCATTATTTAATGCATTACCCAAAGCATGATTTGCAGACAAGAGGCAGGTATAAGAATAATAAAATTAATTAATGAAAATTAAATTAGAAAGCAATCCCCTCTGTCTCTGCAAGAAATGCAGAGCAGAAATATGACATTCAATGTTTCCACCAAAAAATATCACACTGTAGTCTAAAAATGAGAAAAATAGATAACTTGTTATAAGAAAAATAAAATTGGGTGAATTATGGCTAGATATTTCTCAGATAATAAAAGAAAATAAGACAATAATGTGGGGAGTATAAATATTTAGAAAGATATTTAACTTCTGAGGTACTCAGTATGCTCTAAATTAAAACAAAAATAATGTATAATTTAACACCTTCATCTTGGTAAACAAAAACTTTAAAACAGACTGTATTATTGCAGATGCACTGAAACAAGCAGTCTTGCCAGTTATCCTAGTTTTATATTTTCTGCTTTTGCTTATTTTGCAGCCCAGACAGGCCTATCCTCCTACATAAGCCTCCAAAATTCTTGACATTTAGACATGTAGCAAAACACCTTCATTTACTAGCTGTAAAAAGAAGTCAAATTAGTAACACAAGAAAACTTGAATTTCTAGCAATTACAGAAATAAAAAATAAAAAATTCTTTTAAATCTGCATTTAGAGATAGAAGTGCATACCATAAAATACATAATATCAGGAAATAAATTTTATGAGAATATAAAATTTGTGTTGGCTAAAAATGAAAACTTCAATAAATCACAAGGAAAGATATTGTAACAATGGCAAATATATTCAAAATGAATGTAATGAAAAGTTTATGTGAAGAACTTGAGAAATAAGGGTCCAACTGTTAAGAGCACTTTTGTGCAAGCAAAAAGACCTAATTCAAATACTTAGAAAATACATAAAGTACCAGACATGACCTTGTTTGCATATTACCTCTGCACTGGATGTATGAGATGGAGGAAAAATAAATAAATTCCAGGTGTGCTGGTCACCAGACTATATTTTTTTAATTTGTATGTTTATTCAACTAAAATGCCTATTCACCCCTGTTTCTCCTTTCCCCCAACTCATACCCTTACAAATCCTTCTCCCCACTATTCCCATCCCTTTCTTCTCCTAGAAGAGGAAGCATTTATAGTAAATATGGAGCTTGGTCTTCATGTGAGTCCCTTAACAATTGGAGAAGAGGCTGTCTCTGTTCTCTGTTGCCTGCCATTGAATTTCTTTTCTCTAACTGGACTTCCTGGTTGGCCCGCACAATTAAAAAGTATGCATGTAGGCCTACTGCAACTGGTTATTCCTGGGTAGGTGGTACACAAGTTCACCAAACTATTAACACATTCAGCCAGAGAATATATCTCAATGGGGAAAATGTAGAGAGTTATAGAGCTGGACACCAGGAAAAACACATTCATAAATATAGTATTCACATATGAAGTTTTATAAAAATATATTTTAAGAGTTTTTTTATCTTGTTAATTTATACCACCTTGAAATAATTCTTTTTTAAAATTAAGGAGAAACATATATATTTTTTAAAGGCTTAGTTAATTTAGCAAATGGAAACATCTAAGTAAATATACAGAATATAAACTAAAAATTACTGTTCTCTGGGTATTAGCACTATCTTGTACCTCACTGATACAAATAGGAGTAATTATGCTCTAATTGTATTTTGAGAGAAAAGTTTTACTTTAACAGGAAGGGTGATAGGTAGGAGGAGCTAAGGGGGAAGGAGTATGGAGAGGAAGAGATAGAGTAAGGAGAGGAAAAGATGAAGTAGAGGAGAAGATAGGTGATGAGAGAGAGAAAGAGAGAGAAAGGGGGAGGCATGGAGGCAGATGTTCATGTGTCTCCACCAGTCAAAGATAGTTTATATATCTAGGTAGGGTATTGGGTTACACTTCTGATTGAGTATTACCATACTTATAAAGTCTTTGATTAACATTTTAAAAAATTGTATAAAAGCAAAAAGGAAAAGGGGAAAGCGGTCACGGGATAGGGGTTTTCTTGGGAGGGGAAATGGGGAAAGGGGATGGCATCTGAAATATAAATAAAATATCCAATATTAAAAACATAAAAATAAAAAAAATTACTGTTCTCTTCTTCAGTAAACTGTGTATGTTAATGTGAACTACATATTTAATACTATTATTATAATGTACTTTATGTATACTATATTATTTATATTTTGTATATGCATATATTAATTATGTCCCTTAAGACAACATACTGAGAAAACAAAGACAAAATATATTTGTGAAAATTATTATAATCATGAATTTTAATTATAACATTTTAATGTAGAACAAGCATTTCCATAGTTTTTGCTGTTTTTAACCATTTATTATTTATTCATATTTTATACATATGTTTTAATGCATACACACACATATGTATGTATGTATATATGTATGTATGTATATACATATGTGTGTATGTATGTATGTATGTATGTATGTATGTATGTATGTATGCATGTATGTATATGAATTCTTCATTTATCTGGTGACCACAAAGCACAAAAGAGTGTTTAAGTTTATCTGGAACTGAAATTAGGGACTGTTACAATTCAGTTCTGTGAAAAGAAGACAGATTCATAAAAGAATAGCAAATAATCTTAACAACTGAACTGTCTCTCCTGCCATGGAACTTTATCTTCTTTTACTATGCATAAAGATTCTCATTTGTTTCATTCATAATTACACTACATAGGATTAATTAAAATACAATTAAATACATAGTATATCAATGTCACGAAATACTATAGAGTATTAAAAACAAACAATATTAAAAATCTGACAGATCCCAAAGAAAGTATTCTGAGTGAAAAAAAATGTATCTCAATTTGCTTCATTAACATAATATTCTTGATTCTTTTAAAAATTAATTTCTTTATTTTTCTTTATTAACTTTATATCCTGATTGCTGCTCTCTACCAGTTACCCCCTTCCACAATCCGCTCATCACTCTTTCCCTTCTACTCTGAGAGAATAAAGGACACTTGGGATATCCATGTATCCTGGCACATCAAATTGCATTCTCTTCCACTGAGGCCAGAAAGGCACCCCAGCTAGAAAAACATATCCTACAGACAAACAACAGCTTTTGCAATAATCCCCATTCCAATTGATCAGTACCATCATGAAGGCCATGCTGAGTATTTTCTACATCTGTGTCAAACATAGTTCAGCCTATGTATGCTCTTTGGTTGGTGAATCAGTCTCTGAGAGACACAAAGGTCCAGGTTAGTTGACACTGTTGGTCTTCCTGTGAAGTTTTTATCTCCATAGAGGCTACAATTTTTGCTCCTATTCTTCTATAAGTGTCCCCAAACTTTATCCACTATTTGGCTGTGTGTCTCTGCATCTTTCTGTTGAGAGGTGGGTGGAGCCTCTCATAGGACAGCTATGCTACACTCCTGTCTGCAAGTGTAACAGAATATCATTAATAGTGTCCAGAATTGGTGCTTGACCACAGGATGGATCTCTAGTTGGGCCAACTATTGTTTGGTCATTCTCTGTCTCTGATCCATCTCCTGTCCCTGTATTTCTTGTAGACAAGATAAATTTGGGGTCAAATATTTGGGGGGGTGGGTCCCGATGGCTCCATTGTGGTTCCTATGTGGCTACAGAAGAAGGCCTCTTCAGGTTCCATATCCCCAACATTGTGAATCACAGCTAAGGCCACCTCCATTGATTCTTGGGCACTTCTATCACAAGTCTCTGGCACTTCCTCGAAATGCTCCCAATCTCTCCATGCCAACCACATGCATATTTCCATTCATCTTCGTGGTCATCTGTCCTTTTCTCCAGTCCCTCCACACACCTGATTCCAAATCTACCCCCATTCCTTATCTTATCCCCTCCCCCACCCAGACCGCTCCCATTGTCAACTGCCTCCTAGGACTATTTTATTTCCCCCTTCTAAGTGAGATTCAAACATTCTCACTTGTACCTACTTTCTTGTTTGGTTTCTTTGGGTCTGTGAAACATAGCCTTGGTATCCGGTAGTTTAAAGCTAATGTCCACTTATAAGTAAGTACAAACAACACATGTCCTTTTAGATCTGATTTACCTCAATAAGGATGATATTCTCAAGTTCCTTCCATTTGCCTGAAAATTCAAGATGTCTTTGTTTTCAACAGCTGAACAGTATGATAGGGGAGATGTACCACATTTTCTTTATTCACTCTTTAGTTGAGGGGCATATAGATTTTTTTCCAATTTCAGGCTATTATGAATAAAGCTGCTATGGACATAGTTTTACAAGTGTCATTGTAAGATGGTAGAGAATCTTTTGCGTATATGCCCAGGAGTGGTATACATGAATCTTGAGGTAGAACTATTCCCATTTTCTGAGAAAATACCAAATTGATTTCCAAAGTATTTAAGTATGTAAGTTGAATCCTCTTTATTGGATATCTATATAAAGGGCATCTATTATTTACAATGAATTTAAAGAATCTCTCAAAACCTTACATATCAGTCATACTTTTCATGATCAATCTAATGCTAAAAGAGAGATATTTTAAATTGGGTGATGTAAATTTCACTAAGCAAATTACTAGCATATTTTTATAAATACTTTGTCTTAGTTCTTTAAATATGTGTGTGTATGTGTATATGATATAAATGTATATATATATATATATCATAGAAATCATAAGATGTGCAATTATTTCATTTAATAATTTAATAGAAATAGTATAAGTTAGTCAAGAGTTAAAATATGTGTCTTAATAGTTAATATTGGCAGTCACTACATGATCCCATATGTTTATCAAATGTTGAGAAATATGTTTTTATTTAATATTTCTATTCATTTTTTCTACACCAAATAAAGTATTATTTTAATATTTATTAAGTTATTACATTTTAAATTACATATATTTGATGTGTTAATTTAATGGACTTTAATGTACATGTGACTATAAATTGAACATTAAGATTATTAGATAAATCTTACAAATTACTTCTGATTGATAAAAAAGAAATCAGTGATTTTAAACATACCAGTTTGCCAGCATATTTAATCTTTAAAATTTCCTTAGTGAAAGATTTCATTCTCTTTCTCTCTGGAAATAGGCTTTATGCTGTAAACAATGAGAGATGTGTTGCCAAACCAGGAAAGACAGGGCATATTCTGTCTATTGTTTAACATACAGTGAAAAGCAACTAAAAAGACACTAGTTTCTATTTACTTGAATTACAAAAATGTTAATTTGTATTTTATCTGCCTTCACCAATGTTTTATTGTCTTTTTCAAATTATATTTTTCCTACTTTGTTAAGTAAATATTTTCTTCCAATTGCCCTTAAGAAATTTTTGATCTCTACATAAGTTTTATGCACTCTAATCTTATGATTTTTTTATAACATATATTTTAAAGATTATAATGTAAGGACCCATTATTCTTATTTTGTATTTTGTAATCACAGGCATTAGCTTTCAAACTCCTTTTAACAAGTGCTTTTTAAAATTGTCAACTTACAAAAAAAATGTGAGAGTAGCCACAGTGCATTCCCAACCATTCTAATTTTTAGTTATAATCCTGATCTGAAAAGACTACAGTTGCTTAATTTTGATTATGGTTAATGTTCGATATTAATCTGATAATTTACTGTCATTTGATTTATAATCTGCTCATTTCTAATAATTGTTTTAAAATCTAATTGATAAAAGATGCATTTAGCTTGATTAAATATATAATTTTTAAAATTTTTATTGAATTGTTGAATTATTAAATCTTAAAATCAAAAATTATTTTAGTTCATTTGTCAAAAGACTGTGAATATTATATCCATAGTTGTTATTATAATTTTTTGAATAAGTATAATTAGCAAGCAATATGTTATTAATGTTTTCCCAATGTATTGTATTAATGAGAGCAAAAAGAAGTTTTTTTTTAATACTAGAACATAAATAAAGGAATATTGACATTTTATTTCTTTTATCGTATATACCTTTACATAAATCTTTATATGCTTCATGATTTTTAATTTTATATTTGTACACAGAATAAATTTGATGATTCTATTTTATCTTAGCTTTCTGTTAAGCTCCTTAACTATTTTCATTTTGGCAAGAAGAATACTAATCATAGTCCCAATTTGACTAGTGATTTACCTATGTTAGTTTTTATGTTAATGGCAGAATATGAAATGTGTGACCTAATATGTCTGCCCAACTTTTATTCCTTCTGGGAGTCCCTAAAGCTAGTATTCCTGGATGATTTTCCACTAGTCACATTCGTTATCTTCCTTTGAAGTTATTTACTTCTATCTTTGGAGTGAAAATTCTGGCTTTTTCAGAAACCCAGTTGTGTCATGTGATGTTTTTCTGGCTCAGACTTCTAAGAGAATGTTTTGCTGAAGCAGACACATAAGAGGATGTTTTGCTGAAGAAGACTTGTTATAAGGCATGTGATGTTTTGTTGGTGCAGATGTTTGAGACAGTGTGTGATATTTCTAAAGAGTATAAAGGGAACCTTATAAACAATAAGAGGTGGCTCTTCGTTTGTGACACCATGCAATGCTTTACTGGTCATCACTGGGCTTCACTGGGCTTTGCTAGCCGTGCAACACTTTGCTGGCCTTGCTTTTTTGTAGGACTTCTTGGGTATTCACTTCATAAAGAGAAACTCATCAAAGAACATCTCTTGGTATTTCAGCTGATTATTGCCAGTTCCGTTGACGGGGCAGAGCCTTGTGGTTTCTCCTGCTGAGACACCATTACTGATTCATAGTCCGTGTTTGCTACTCAACTGGACTTCTGGTATTCTAACAATGAAGAGTTGAATTGCCCCAAAGAACTACAAATAAATAGGTCCACAGCACCATTTCCCTATTAACATTCTTTCTCTCCAACCTCTAGTTGGTGGGCTAGAAATAAGCTTGAAGTGGTTAGGAACTCTAAATAAAGTAAGTATTGAAAAAAACTAACCCTACAGGTGGTACCCAACATAGCAACATACCCACATAGTGGGTTATTTAGCTTATACTGTAATAGAAGAAAAGGCAAGTTTTGATGGGTTGACAATATTGTTTAAGGAGGTCAGCAAAACAGCAGCAACTGTCACTGAATGGTCTCCTGCCTTAATTCTAGAGAGTTTTCTGATTTGCTTCATAGTTTTCATTATACTATTTTGAAAAAGATTGGATGGAAAACTGGAAACTCAAGAAATTTACACAATTCTCTTCTGTTAGAATAGATTGTAGGCTCTAAGTGCATGTCTATGCACTTAGAGAACGTGTAGATAGAAGTTAAAGTGCTTGGAAAGCAAAAAAAAAGCCATTGGGGGAGAACAGCAAGGTTAAGGCTTGATGTTGGAAATTTGAAATTCACCACATGATGAAAGAGGGGGAAGCAAACTTGGCTAGAGGCAAACTACTATGCTGCCTTGCTTTATACAATTTAATTGTTAGGTGCCAGAGCACGTCTGTAAGACAAGCTGCCAAGTAGAGTATGAGGAGGGCCAATGGATTAGTATTCAGAAAAGTGCACTGCCAGAGAATATACTTGGGGATACACAGGCACCTTCAGCCTTCCCGGTCTTTGTGCAGCAAATACCTGCTAACAATGGTGGTCATGCTTATAATGAGTTGATTTGGCATGCAACATAAATGCTGGATCTGAAGCATTATAAAGATGTTATTGTGTCATATAGCTTGCATTCTCCATTCCTTAAAAAATGTGGAATAACTGGGCTCATATCCAAGAACAAATCCTATCTGATGATGTAGAAATTGAACAACATTGTGTTGCAACTTTAAGAGCCTGAGATATAATTGAGGAGCTGGGGAATAAAAGCACCTTAGTTAAAAAGAAAATACAGGGTTCCACAGAAGCTTTTACTGACTTCTTACAAAGATTAGGCTCAGCTGTAAATAGAGCCATTTCAGATCCTGAAACCAGACAATTATTGATTAGAGATCATGGCAGTTGAAAATTTAAATATTGAATTATGAAAACAATCAGACCATTGAAAGCACTTGGAGCCCCAACAGAAAAATGGATAAGAGAGATAACTGTTATTGGCTCTCAAGAATGTTATGTCAATAATATAGGAGCAAATCATAGCTAGAAGTCCCAGGAATAAAAATGCCTGATGCATAACTTATGAATAAATTGGCCATTTCCAATGAAATTTTTAAGCTGGAAATTCAGAACTCAAAAGACCAGGTATGTTGATTTGGAGAATATGTGATAGATAAGAATAAACATACTTTGTCTACAATGAAACACAAAGGTTTCCAGAATATGGTTACCACCATAGACAGGGCAAACATTCCTCTAAGGATTGTATGTCCAAGACGTAACCTCTTGTCACTGGAAAATGAACAAAGGGGTCTATTAGCTTAAGATTCTTCAAAACAAGCAATATGATATTTTTTCCTTTGATCAGGCAAGAGGTACCAAGCAGGCAAGAAAATCAAAACTAAATATGCCTCATCTTATACATGCTACAAAAGGAAGTGCAGCTTTGGATCTGGCAACAAATATGCTTTTTGCACTATTCCCAGAAGGTGAATGTTACAAGTTATCCACTGGTGTTTATGGTCCTTCTACTTCAGGAATAGTCAGAATAATCTTGGGGAGAATTGGAATAACTTATAAGAGATTTATTGTGCATTAAGATATAGTAAATGGAGTATCAAGGAAAAAATTAAAAGTGTGAAATATGTGAAAAAAGAGATAAAATTAATGTAGAAGATAGAATTGCTCAGCTGTTGTTCCTTATATCAATGGAAATGGTACTACAATAGAAAGAACAGGGGCTTGTGGTAATACTGAAAAATGTGTGTCCCATCAAATGATCAAAGACCCAAATTAGTACAAATGAATGGTGTTGAAATAGAAGGTTTGGTAGATAGAGGAGCTGACATTAGTTTATTTTCCCAAATGGCTTGGAATCCAGATTGGCCGCTTCAGAAGGTTTACACATAGCTTATAGGAATTGGTAAATTATCACAAATAAGACCAAGTGTCTGATGGATTAGCTATGTGGGACCAGAAATTTAGACAGCAAGTTGAGACCTTATATGAGTGGCATACACATAAATTTATGTGGAAGGTATATTCTATAGCAATGTGGGTACTCAAATTAATAATCTTACAACCCTAAGGACAGAAAATGAAGAAATCAGGGTGGCGTGGTATATGCTCTGGAGGAAGGTATTGATAAGGGTGATCAAGAACATTCACAAGCTGTGCCCATTCTCCAAGCACAGGACACCACAGGGATTGAGTTTCAAAATTCAAAACAATGGGCCACTGCTTACATACCAACTGCTTACTGCTACAATGGTTATCAAACAGATTTGTGTTGCAAGAACAAGCAGCCCATAACAAAAGAAAATTTGCATGCACTTAAACAACCATACAAGAATCTAAAAGCCCATGAAACACTCTTGTATTTCTTGTAAAAAATAAATCAGATAAATGAAGAATAATACCAAATTTAAGAGCAGTTAATAAACCAATTCAGCCAATGGGTCTTTTACAGTCTAGACTTCCTTTTCTTTCTTTGTTACTGACATCAGGACCAATAATAATATTTAACGTGAATGGTAGTTTTTTGACAACATACTTGCATGAGCAGGATACAGAAAGGTTTGCTTTCTCAGGACCTACTCTGAAAAACAGTGGTCCAATTATAAGGTACCATTGGAAGTTACTTCCTGGGAGAATGTTAAATAGTCCAACTTTATGTCAATATTTTGTGCAATAACCATTAGAAATAATTTGTAGGCAAATTATCACTTATTATTTACATAAATGATACATTTCTCATAAATTGCCAGTCTAGCATTTATCATTACATGGATGGCATTTTGTTGGCTGATTACAATGTTTTAGCCATGCTGGGGGATAAAGACTGCTCTGAAAAAATACAAAGAGGACAATTACTTAGTGTTCTAGGTAATAAAAATGAGTAAAAAAAAAAATCAACCAAAACAGGTACAGATCCATAGGGACCAACTCTTACCAATTTTCAAAAATTAATGGTAAATATTAAGTAGCTCAGGCATACAATTGGATTAAGTACTTATGAGTTAAGCAATTTGTTTCAGACCTTACAAGGAGATTCAAATGTAAACAATCCATGATGTCTAACAGCTGAAGTAGAAAAAAGTTAACTCTTATTGAACAAAGATGCATATGTAATAAAATTAATTCTAAACTTGATTGTATTTTGGTTATTTTGCCTTGAATGCATTCTCCTACTGGACTCATTATACAATGGGAAGATAATGTTATAGAATGGATTTACTTAGCATATAAACAAAGTAAAAATTGAAGACATATGTAGAAAATATTTCTGAATTAATTATAAAGTTTACATTAAGACTACAATAACTGTCAAGAACAGATCTGGTCAAAATTATAGTAACTCTTATTAATGTTAAGATTATGTCATTACAGGTGATCAATGAAGGTTGGCAATGAGCTTGTAGTAACTACTTGGAAAAAATGTATAGCAAACATCTGAAAATCAAATGTATCCAGATTATAAAAATAATTAATTGGATTCTTCCACATATTGTAAGGAGAATACCAATTCCAAAGGCACCAATATTCTATACTGATATAAACAAGATGAGGATGGGGTTGGAAACTTGTATTACAGAGCAATAGTCATAAAAACTGAATGGTATTGGTACAGAGATAGGCTGGTAAATCAATGGATAGATTTGAAGACCCAGAAATGAACCCACACACTTACAATCATTTGATCTTTGACAAAGAAGCTGAAACCATCCAGTCAAAAAAAGACAGCATGTTCAACAAATGGTGCTGGTTCACCTGGAGGTTAGCAGGTAGACAAATGCATATCAAACCATTGTTATGTCCTTGTACAAAGCTCAAGTCCAAATGGATCAAGAACCTCAACATAAAACCATATACATTGATTCTAATAGAAGAGGAAGTGAGAAAGAGCCTCTAACACAGGGGCACAGGGGAAATTTTCCTTAACAGAACAGCAATGGCTTATGCTCTAAGACCAAAAATAGACAAATGGAACCTCATAAAATTACGAAGCTTTGGTAAGGCAAATGATACTGTCAATAGGACAAAATGGCAACCAACAGATTGGGAAAACATCTCTATTAATCCTACATGTATTACAGGACTAATATCTAAAATATACAAAGAACTCAAGAAGTTAGACTCCAGAGAATCAAATAACCCTATTAAAAATGGGGTACAGAGCAAAACAAAGAATTCTCAACTGAGAAATCTCAAATGGTCAGGAAGCACCTAAAGAAATGTTCTGCATCCTTAATCATCATGGAAATGAAAAATTAAAACAACCCTGAGACCACACCAGTCAAAATGGATAAGATAAAAAACTCAGGTAATAGCAGATGCTGGCAAGGATGTGGAGAAAGAGGAACACTCCTCCATTGTTAATGGCATTGCAGGCAGGTACAACCACTTTGGAAACCAATCTGACTATTCCTAAGGAAGTTGGACATAGTACTGCCTGAAGACCCAGCTATACCACTCTTGAACATACACCCAAAAGATGCTCCAACATATAACAAGGACATATGCTCCACTACGTTCATAGCAGCCTTATTTATAATAGCCAGAAGCTGGAAAGACCCCAAATGTCCTTTAATAGTGGAATAAATACAAAACTTTTGGTACATTTACACAATGAAGTACTACTCAGCTATTATTTATGATTTTAGCGGTTTAAAAAAAAAAAAAACTACCACAAAGAGTGTGGAGTCATGTATTCATCAGTTCTCAGTATTAGAAAAAAGTCTGAAGTGGAAACTTAAGGGTTCTTCAAAAAGTCAATTCTGTTGCATTGTGTTTTGCTGGAGAAAACCATTGAAGAAGTGTTTTCCTGAAGCAGATACAGGTGAAAAATGTTCTGTTAAAACAAGCACATGAAAGATGTATGATGAAGGGTTCTTTGTTAATGACACACCTAGATTGGTCTGCCTTACATGAGGAAGTTGAGCTCCATTTCTCAGGATTCTACTGAGAGAAATGCACCAAATCATTCTGGTGGTATAGTGAAGCTTCTAACTCTGCAATAATTCTCGGTCTCTTGTCTTCACTGATCTTTGAATCATTGAAAGAGACAGAGCAGAGGACTTCTCCTTATGTCGCCATTGGTCCTGGTCCCTCCCACTGACTCACACTGATTTGGCTGAGGCCTGGCTGTTCCTGTAAGGTTGTGCCATCACTGCTGCTATGCTGACACTACCAAACTGAACTGTGAAGTATTTGGGAGTGGTTCGAGCTGCTGACCTGTGAACTGAACTGCTGATTTCTTGAAAATGTAAATAGGATTATCTCCAAAAAACCATGTCTAAACAGGTATACTTCCCCCATATTCTTTCTTCCCACTACTTTTGGTGGGCTTTGAGCTAAAAGGGAGGTTAATGCCTGTAAGAAGCATCATTAAAAATAAGCTTTGAAAAAATTAAAGCTACATGTGTCTGCTCTGCATATTTCTCTCTAGTTCATTATAAAATTAATCACCAATTGGAATATCAAAATAACACTAGGGATCATTTAGGTGTGAAGAGCTCGTGTGCAAAGGCCTTTACATTTAGAAGTTATTAATCCATTGTTTTCCCATGGTGACACAAAATGCTCAACAAAAGTAAGTTAAGGAAAAAAGTTAATTTTGCACTCCCTTTAATACAGGTCCAAGTGAAGGTAACAGAAGTTGAGATTCTGGTCACAGTACACTCACACCAGAAATTAAATAGAACTGAAGACTTGAGTTAAACTTTCCTTTTACATTTATTCAATCTATAACATAAATCCAGAAAATGATATGACTCACATTATTATTAGTCTTCCCAACTCGATGAATCCAATCTAGAACCTCCCTTGAAAATAGACATAAAATGTTGTGTCAAATTGGCAATGAATGTTATTTGTCACAGCTATCAATGAGTGAGAAAATGTAATGTTATATATACTTTATAATATTATTAAGAATATTTACCATTTACTGTTTCTTCTCTTAAATTCCAAAAGTTTCTAGCATGCCTATGCCCACTCAGGCTTTAATTTTTCTCCTTTTATTTATTTTTTTTTTTTGATAAGTGAAATTATGAAGTGGCTCTGGAGGTATCTTTGATACAAATATCAACATAAAGGTAAACACGGGTGCTACTAGTAATGTTAATAGAGTTTAATAAATGCTTTTTGCCCTGTAAATCAGATTTCTAGTAAAATTTATAGACAAATACATATTAACAGTGGGAAACGAGGAACATCTCTAGTTGCCAAAATTTGCACTAGAATACTTGATTTTTCTATTGGTTAAGGCTTCATCCAGAATCCTGGAGTTTCTTACTCTTCATTTTTGTTCCTATTTATCTCCTGTTAGAAAACAATATGCAATCAATATGCAATGCATATTGCTATGCGTTATAGCAATACAATAGGAAGCTATATAGATTGATGAATTTCTTATCTGTGTTCTGGAATCATTTGACATGGACCACACAGGACATATCTTCTATCAACAAATTCTTTGTGGTTTTGGTCTCTCCTCATCCTGGAGGCACTAACATTTGTCTCTTTTGCCTTGTGCTACAAGGCCAGAGGAGTTCAGCTTCTGGATCCATATTATGAGAAATGAAATGAATCAACTGAGAATTAGGAAATAATTTAATGTTTTTTTCAGTGAAATTTTAAACATCAAAAATAAATTCAAAATGACAAAAACAGAACACATTAATTTTATTCATAACCATGAACAAAGTAATGAGAGAAACTGGCTCCACATAAATTATAAGCTATTAACAAATAGAAAGCTGAAGGCATCAGTTGTAGGTTCCTTAAGAGCCAGCCTAAGTTCCATTGAACTTCCCCCTTTTTTTTTGTCCATGATAACATTAATGTGATAGTTTGAGTTTCTCTAAGGCCCTTCTACCTGGTCTTTTCTGCTGGGATAGACAGCTACCTATTCTGCTCCCTGGAAGACATCATATCCTGAGGAATCCCAGAAGATATACTTTACTCCAAGCATTTGATTAAAAAAAAAACCCTCCCAAATCCAACATTTGCCACTGGAAGCCCAGTGGTCTCTGGGACACATCATCCCCCCCCCCCAAAAAAAAACACTGAAAAATATAACTCACTGTCTGCCCTGTCCTTCTTGCTGGGACAGACTGCTAGCTAGTCTGATTCTCTGAAGATACCACATTCAGAGGCATCCCAGGAGATCTGCTACACTCAGGGCATCTGACACCACAACTTGAGGCATCCCAGGAGATCTGCTGCACACAGAGCAACTGAGCAATTGATGAACCAACACTACAGTCTGAAGATATCCTGGGGCCTCTGTGACATGGAGGGTAACTGGCCCAACTGACTGAAAGCCTCCCTGGAGTTTTGCTGTACACAGTGAAACAGAAACCACAGTCCATAGGCCCCCTGAGAACACCTTCACACAGGACAACAGCTTGACTACTCCTCTGAAGACTCAAAAGTCTGAAGGCCTCCCAGGTGATCTGCTGCAGCCAGGGTAAAAGATCAGCAGCTTCTATGCCCCTATGAAGATCACTCAGTTGGAAAGGCCCATAGGAGGTCTGTTACAGCCAGGATCCCAAGCCTACCAGGAGTCCTGAAGTAACCCAGCAACAAAAGAGGCAGACTTGAGTCAAAGTTACCCAGGCCAGCAAACACCAGGGACAACCAGATGGTGAGAGACAAGTGCAAGATTATAAGCAACAGAAGCCAATATACGTGGGCATCATCAAAATCCAGTTCTCCCACCACAGCAAGCTCAGAATATACCAACACATCAGAAAATCAGGAAGCTGACCTAAAATCCTATCTCATGAAGATAATAGAGTTCTTAAGAAGTGCAGCCACTTGTAGTCATGGATCAACTGGGTTCACCTGAAAGGGGGACTGGAAATAAATAAAGGGATGGAGGGTGAGAGGAAATGAAGCCAAGATGAAATTCTCTGATCAAGGCTCGAAGGTTAATATTCAGCTCTCAATTTAAAGGGAAAAGCCCTACCAAACCCCTTCTTGTTTCAGCTAGAGATGGGTGAGAGAACCCATTCTTGGCAACTGCCAGAGATGGTGAAGAATTCCATTCTTGGTCACAGCTGGAGATGGGTGGAGGAACCCATCCTTTGTCACAGTGGAGATATCTCAAGGCAAGCTCAGTGGTCAGTTATTCTTCTAAGTTCCTATAGCAGGCTGTACATGGGTAACTTCACCTAGGTCCTATTATGGTGGCAAACAAGGTCTTTCAGGCCTGCTCAAGTCTGGGGGCAGGGCACAAAGGCTGATATAAATAACTCACTAAAAGAAATACAAGAAAACACAGGCGAACAAGTAGAAGCCCTTAAAGAGGAAACAAATAAATCCCTTAAAGAAATACAGGAAAACAATCAAACAGGTAAAGGAATTGAATAATGCAGTCCAAGACCTAAAGGTAGAAGTAGAAACAATAAAGAAAACAAAAATGAAGGCAAACTTGAAGTGGAAGACCTAGGGAAGAGGTCAGGAATTAGAGATTTAAGTATCACCAACAGAGTACTAGAGAAAGAAGAGAAAATCTCAGGTGTAGAAGATAGCATAGAAAAGATTGACATAACTGTCAAAGAATATTCAAAACATAAAAATCTCCTAATATAAAACATCCAGGAAATTCAGAACACAAAGAAAAGACCAAATCTAAAAATAATTGGAATAGAGAAGAATGAAGATTCTCAGCTCAAAGGACCTGAAAACATCTTCAAAAAAATCATAGAAGAAAACTCCCCCAACCGAAAGAAAGAAATGGTAATAAAGGTACAAGAAGCCTATAAAATGGGATCAGAAAAGAAAATTCTCTCATCACATAATAATCAAAACACTAAACAAGCAGAACAAAGTAAGAATATTAAAAACTGTAAAGGAAAAGGGTCAGGTAACATACAAGGGTAGACCTACCAGAATTACACCAGACTTCTCAAGAGGGACTATGAAAGCCAGAAGAGCCTTGTCAGAGGTCATGCATACTCTAGGAAAAAAACAAATGCAAGCCCAGGCTACTGTACACAGCAAAACTCTCAATCAGCATAGATGAAACCAAATATTCCAGGACTGAACCAAATTCAAATAGTATCTATCTACCAATCCAGCCCTACAGAGGATCCTAGAAGGAAAACTCCAACACAAGGAAGGTACTTATACCAAAGAAAAGACAAAAAATTAAGCATCTCACAGCAAAGCCAGAGGAGAGAAACACAAGCACATGAACTCACCTACAAAAACAGATATAACAGAAACCAACAGTCATCTGTCTTCTGTATGTCTCGATATTAATGGATCCAACTCACCTATAAAAAGACATAAGCTAAGAGACTGGATACACAAACAATAGCCAGCATTTTGCTACATACAAGAAATGTTGCAACTGGCTGCGCTCTACCTGTTTTGAGACAAAAGACTTAACAAAGAATGTTGTGGCTTGCTCCCATCTTCGGGTCAGGGTCTAGAGGGAAAGAGAATGGGGATAAGAGGAAGAGACTCTAAGAATGAAGACAAGACAGAGGTTCTGATCCAGTCTCAAGTCTAGTATTTTTTATTGAAGGGAAATCTGGGGTATTTATACACTTTTGCCACGCCACTTGTAGGCACGTGGATATGACATAAGTCTTGGAGAGGTGGCTAGCACGTGCGCCTTACAGGCATGGATAGCTGCATTCTAGCTGCTTTCTGTTAAAAGTCGGCTCCAAACAGGTCCCCCTTTTTAATTATTTTTTCAAAAGGGAAGGCTGGTAAAACTTCCTGAAACCGTGTCTGTCTTAGGTTGGAATAAAGGACCACACCCTCCCTTTCCCATCCTTGGATATTCAACAGCCATTGGTTGAGCTCTTGTCTTAGGATGGTGAGGCCTTCCTTCTTTTAGGGGCAAGAGTCTCGATATGTTCTCTTACCCATCATTGACTATCTGGCTTAGCGCGTAAGTTAGGGGTTAATCCTCATCAGTCTTGATGACAGAGGTTTCAGAGTCCCCTACATCCAGCCTCTAATAATGGACCTGTATGGGTTTCATTTGAATAGCATCTATCTGTTGCCATACAAAAGCCATCAGTCTGTTGAACAGCATAAACCCAAGAGAAAAGAGACTTAATGCCTAAATAGTCAGTATAACAGCAACACTCTTTTTAAAGGGCAGCACACAGAAATGCAGAACTCATCAGAGCTTTGATCTTAACAAAACAAGTTAGGAAATTCCCTGTTCCTGCTCAATTAATCTCAAACCCAAAAAACAACTATAATAACTGTGGTAGTGGGTTTAAACAATGTACCCCACTAAATTATAGGTCAGGAAATTAAGAGTCCAATAGAGCCACCCTGGAGAATCAGGTGGTGATGTCTCCTTCAGCATTGAGAACTTCCCAAGTCAGGTTTGCTTGTTGATCTGTTCCAGTTTGAAGTCAATAGTGAAGCATCTTCATGTTTCCTTCATATTTTTGGCAAAGAAAAAATAGGCTTCCCAGGGGGTTTCTCCTCCCCGGATTTGTTATTGTTGTCTATTTGTTTAATCAGTCTTTCTGGCAGCCAACGTGCAGCATCTGTAGTTTGGGAATATATGCAAACAGAACCTCTTCCCCTGATAAGCACTGGATCTGGCCCATTCAAGGTTCCAGTTAATGGGTCTTTCCAGAGGACTGTTGCAAAATTCTTTTTGGTATCAGGATGCCAGAATCTATCTGCAGCAGATTTTCCTTCAGAATCCAAAGTTAAAAATTTTAAAATAAAGAGTGCATGATGAAGGATATTTCTGGGGGATCCCTTGATAGGATATCATTCCCCTTTTTTAATTTTTTCAAATTGACATTTAATCGTTTGATGTGCCCTTTCTACCATACAATTCCATCTTCATTTTTTCCTAATCCTTTCTCTGGAGAAAATCCAGAGTTTATCATTTGAGCTGTAATTACTTCATTAGGGCTGCACATAATCAATCTCAAATGGGATAACAGATCTCAGCCACAGAGATTAATAGGAAGGCCCTGGATGACATAGGGTTGTATATTCACTGTATGTCCTTCTTTATCTTTCCACGTCAGCACATTAGAGCTTTGCTGTGGATTTTGACTTTGGCCAATACCCTTAAGTTGGTTAAGGTTGGGGTCAGAGGCCAGATGGCAGGCCAATTGCTTTGTTTTAGGATAGTCACATCAGCCCTTGTATCAACCAAGACTTGGAATGCCTTTCCATTAAGACAAATTGTCATCATAGGTTTTTGTTTAACTATGGACTGTACCCAGTATGCATCAGAGGAACCAAAGCCTTGATTTCCTCTCTTAGGATTATTATACTTGTGATTAGAAGGGTACAATGGAAGTAACAATAGTTGAGCTATCCTCTTTCCTGTAGGAATGGTGACTATATTCTGAATTACCTGTGCCATTACCTTAATCTCACCCTGATAATCATTATTTATAACTCCAGGAAAAATTTGTAGTCCCTGCATAGTAGTACCACTTCTTCCCACTATCAGGTCAAACACATTTGGATAGAGTGGTTCAAACACTCCAGTGGGTAAGGCCTGAGGTCCCATTTCTGGGGCTAATACTGTGTGGGTGGCAGAACTGAGGTCCAGTCCTGTGCTTCCTGGTGTTGTTCGACTAAGTTCAGAAAGGGATTGGTGTTTGCTGGTATGGCACTGACTGCTCCATAAGCCTGTTTTGGCTTGTGTTGGCTTGGGGACTGGAGCTGGCCCCTGTTTCCATTTCCCTGATTATGGGAAAGAGTGTTTCCTTGTGCGACTTTTTTGGAACTACATTCACTAGCCCAATGTCTTCCACTTTTGCAATGTGGGCAGAGCCCAGGCTGTTTGCTGGTCTGTCTCTGGGATAACTCATTTCTGCCTTGCAATCTCTTGCAAAGTGTCTAGAATTGCCACATTAAAAACATGCCTTTCTGTCTCTATTTGCCAAAAAATTTTTTACTGATAGTCCTTGCATAGTAGCCACCATAGCTAAGTCCAGTTTGTAGGAGGTACCTATGTCAGAACAGAGTCTGATATACCCCGTAAGGTCTTTCTTTTTCCTATACGGTCTAATGGCTGCTTGACAGGCAGAATTGGCATTTTCATATGCAAATTGTTTCACATAATCTACACCTGCCTCTGCATTACCAAAAATCCTCCCTGCTATTGTCATTAATCCATGAACAAAGTCAGAAAATCATTCATCAGGCCCTTGCCTGACTGTTGTTAAAGATGCACCAGGGTCTCCCTTTACCAGGAGTTTACGCCAAGTCTTCATGGCTGCATTTTGAATTTGAGTTTATGTACTTGGGTCATATTGCATCTGGTTATCACTAGAAGCAAAATTGCCCTTCTCCTACTAAAGCATCAAATAACCAACCATTGCCTGCCTGAATGTTTTCCACTAGCTGTCTCTTTACAATTCTCATGATATTCTGATTTCCAAATAAGATAGTCACTACCACTAAGAACTGCTCTCACTAACGTATTCCAATCACCAGAAGTCAGCCACTCCTCTGTGACAGACTCTAAAATTGCAAGAGTAAAGGGAGCAGTGGCACCGTATTGAGATACGGAATTTTTAAATTCTTTAATAATTTGAAAATTAAACACTGTGTGATGTCTCCAAGCAACCCCTTGAGCATCTCTGGTCTCTGATATAGGGAAAGCTTCAGCGTCTCCCTTCTCTGGCTGATCTGTAGCTGAACTAAAACTAGAGGATAGGGACTGCTTTTGGACACTGGGTTGAGGATTTTCATCCTGGGGATTTTTGCAGTCGTCCTCTGGAAACTTCTCTCCTGTCCTTAATTTTTGTAACTGATTAATTAAGTCATGATACTCTTTTTCCAACTCTATTAGTTGTTTAAGAATAGAAATTTTATCCTGTAACTCTTTTCTGGGATCTATAACCACTGTCTCTACAATGGGAGCCTCTGGAAGTGGATACATATGTTTCTTTTTATTTTGAACATGAAAGACAGCATTCAAACAACGAAACAATAACAGGCAATTAACACACCTGAGCAGCAAGCAACAAAACAAAACAGAGAGTTAAGTTCAGGCTGACTTATTTCTTGCCCCATTTTGATTATACCTTTCTTGACATAGCAGATTCCTGCGGCAATCAGCAGATTCTACTAATGTCCTCACTGGGTCTCTTGTTCCTAATGGCATCCTTGCAGTTTTTATAGGGCACTGAAACTTTGTAACTTCTTTGTAGGCCCTCAGACCCGCTCAGCTTTCAATACAGGTTGGTGGTGCAGCCTAGAAGGCTGCCAATCCGTATTCAGAGATTAGGGTGCAATGAACTTTTATCTCAGGTTAGTTAAGTCCTAAGTGAACTACTCTATTCCCCAGCTATGAGATCCTTTACAACCTGCTATTTTCTAAGTCACGTTCTCCTCCTCCTTCTTGTCCTTCCACCAATGGCTCTCCAACCATTCCACGTCCTAAGTCACCTCTCTGGGTCTCTGTTCCCTCTGCCTCTCGTTGAGTGCCAAAAATGTTGCACTGGCTCCGCAGGCTTGAGACAAAAGACTTAACAAAAAATGTTGCAGCTTGCTCTGGTCTTGGTCAGGGTATAGAGGGAGAGAGTTAAAGGGAAGAGACGCTAGGAATGGAGACAAGACAGAGGTTCTAATCCAGTCTCAAGTCCAGTCTTTTATTGAAGAGAAATCTGGGGTATTTATACACTTTTGCCACGCCACTTGTAGGGGTGTGGATATGATGTAAGCCTTGGAGGCGTGGCTAGCAGGTGCGCCTTACAGGCATGGATAGCGGCTTTCTAGCTGCTTTCTGTTAAAAGTTGGCTCCCAACAAAGAAACAAAACTCAATAACAAGGACAGGTCCAACCTCAGAATAAAAGACTGGAAAAAGGTCTTCCACGCAAATGGTCCCAAGAAACAAGCTGGAGTTGCCATCCTAATATCCAATAAAATAGACTTTAACCCAAATTTATTAAGCATGATAAGGAAGAAAACTTCATATTCATTAAAGGGAAAACCCACCAAAAGAAAGTCTCAATTCTGAACATCTATGCCCCAAATGCAAGGTCACCCACATTCATAAAAGAAACCCCACACAATAATAGTGGAAGACTTCAACAACCCACTCTCTTCAATGAACTTGTGATGGAAACAGAAACCAAACAAAGACACAGTGGAACTAATAGAGGTTATGAACCAAATGGATTTAAGAGATATCTACAGAACATTTTACCCTAAAACAAAAGAATCCACCTTCTTCTCAGCACCTCAGGGTCCTTTCTCCAAAACTGAACATATACTGAAAGGGTTAAAAAATTTCAAAAACTCCTAATGTAGAGTGAAAAATTAAAAAAAAATAATTTTATAGAATATATACACGCTTTTCTTTAGGCTTTTCTTTAAAGGACATGGAAATTTTTCTCTGAAGCGAGCCAAGAATGCAGACCAGCCAGTTCCAGAACCGGCTGACCACCAAAGAAGAATGCAAGTCAACTAGGTGGTGCTGAGAAACTAGTGACCACGATGATAGGGCAGGACCGTGTCTGGAGCAACTGAGAAATAGTTGAGCAAGTGACAGAGCAAGGCCACAATGACAGGGCAAGACCATATTTTTTAGAAGAATGTATATACAGAGTGTTTTCCACATGACCCTGAGTCACTTAGGTTGGGTTCCTCTGGAATTCTCCGCTATTTTTATGTTATATTTCCTTAGCAACCCCTCACCCCCTCCTCACTCTCCTGGTTTGTGGTTTTCCCCTTTAAAAAGTCTCTCAGCCAGCTGGTCTTTGTCAATTCATCTCCTGCATGGGCAAACAAATTGACTGTTAGCCAGCTAACTCTCCCAAATAAAGCCTCTGCTGTTTGCATCCAGATTTGGTGTTTTGAGAGTTTTTGGGTGGCCGTGACTTCCCAAGACTTGAGTGAGGGTCTCCCCAGAGAGGGGGTCTTCATTAACAGGCTGAGCAGAACCAAGAGTGCAGATGAGCTTGGTCATGAGCTCTGTGTTTCAGGAACTTGGCTGACCAGAAGATAGATGGTTGATTATGAATAGGCTCTTTGAAAATAGCCTATACAAAATGTTCCCCATGATTGTTCCTTGGAACCTGTCACAAACTGAATAATGGGCTGAGACTTTCCACGGGGACTCTCCAATAACCCTCTTCACTCCACCTGGGTTGTGGTTTCCCCCTGAGTTGTGGTTTTTGGCTTTAAATTTTCTCTTCCTCCAAAGCCCCGAGGTCAGACCCCACTGCCCCTGTGTGGGTCATAGGTCTTGACCTCAACATGTTGATCGAAATATACCTCTTGCTGATTGCATCAAGTTCGGTGTCTTGTGGGTTATTGGGTGGCCATGAGTTCCTGAGACTTGGATGAGGTCCTCCCTTCATGGAAGCCTTACAATACTTGGTCAGAAAACACCCCTCAGCTGTTGAAAGAAGATTAAAATTATCCCATGCATTCTATGAGATTACTATGGCCTAAGCCTGGTCTTCAATAACAGCAAAAAAGAACAGAAAGATCACATACATGTGGAATCTGAACAAATCTCTACTCAATGATGACTTGGCCAGTAAAGAAATAAAGAAATTGAAGAATTCCTAGAATTTATTAAAAGTGTTGACACATCATACCCAAACTTATGGGACACGATGAAAGTTTAAGTACCCCAAGAAGGGAGGACCTCCCTCAAGCCTCAGGAAGTTGTGGCCACCCAATAACTCAAAAGACACAGTTCTTGATGCAACAGCAAGAGTTATATTTTGGGAACAGTCAACTGAGGCTGAGACTTGTAACCCACGAAGAGGCAGAGGAGTTTCAACCACGAGGCAGGGGAGTACAGGATATATAAAGGGAAAAACCACAAACCACAGGGAGTGAGGAGGAAACCAAAGAAACATAACATAAAAACAATGGAAAGTCCCAAGAAGTCTCAACCCATAATTTAGTCAGGGTCATGCAGAAAACATCCTGTACACTTATCCTTTGCAAGAGTGTTTCCTTGCCCAACCATCCTGCTTTGGACCTTCCCCACCCACAGGTGGGTTCTCTTCCCTGAGGTTTGAGGAATTTTAATCAGCCTCTCCATTCCTCTCCTGAATCAAGCTAGTGTCCTCTGACTCAGGGATAATGTACCCCTCCCAGAATGTAGAATATATCCCGGGGCAATAAAGGCCTAAAATCTTATATTCAGTTCCACTTTCTTGGTGGACTTTTCATAAGTTTTCTATACCTTTCAAAAGCAGTGCTAAGAGGAAAACTCAGCATTAAATTCCCTGGTAAGGAAACTGGAGAGATCTTATACTAGCAACTTAACAGCACATCTGAGAGCTTTAGAAAAAAAAAAAGAATCAAAATCACTCAAGAAGAGGAAGAGCAGACAACAGGAAATAGTCAAACTCATGCTGAAGTCAACCAAATAAAAACAAAGAGAACAATGCAAAGAATCAACAAAATCAAAAGCTGGTTCTTTGAGACAATCCACAGGATAGATAAACCCATAGCCAAACTAATTGAAGGGGCCAGAGGCAGTTTCCAATCAGAAATGAAAAAGGAGACATAACAACAAAACCTGAGGATATTTAAAAATCATCAAATGCTACTTAAAAAAAAAAAGCCTATACTCAATAAAACTAGAAAATTTAAGTGAAATGAATGATTTTCTAGACAGATACTGAATACCAAAATTAAATCAAGAGCAGGTAAACTATCTAAAAAGGCCCCCCATATCCCATAAGGAAATAGAAGAAGTCATTAAAAACCTCTCAACCAAAAAAAAAAAAAATCCCAGGGCCAGATAGATTTAGATTTAGTGCAGAATTCTACCAGACCTTCAAAGAAGACCTGATATTAATATTCCTCAAACTATTTCATAAAATAGAAAAGCACTACATAATTTATTCTATGAAGTCACAATTACTTTGATACCTAAACCACACAAGGACCCAACCAAAAAAGAGAACAACAGACCAATCTTGCCTATAAATATTGATACAAAACCACTCAAAAAATTCTTGCAAACTGAATCCAGAAAACATCAAAACAATCATTCACCATGATCAAGTAAGCTTCATCCCAGAGATGCAAGGTTGTTTCAATATACGAAAATCCATTATAATTTACCATATAAACAAACTAAAAATAAAAATCACATGATTATCTCCTTAGATACAGAAAAAGCATTTGACAAAATATAGCACCCCTACATGTTCAAAGAATTGGAGAGTTCAGGAATTCAAGGCCCACACTTAAACATAATAAAAGCAATTGACAGCAAATCAATAGTCAATACCAAATTAAATAGAGAGACCATTAAATCAGTCCCACTAAAATCAGGGACAAGAGAAGGATGTCCACTCTCCCCATATCTACTCAATACAGTAGTTGAAGTGCTAGCTAGAACAATAAGACAACAAAAAGAGATCAATGAGATATAAATTGGCAAAGAACAAATAAAGGTATCACTATTTGCAGATGATATGATAGTATATATAAGCAGCCCCAAAAATTCTACCAGGGAACTTCTCCAGCTGATAAGAACCTTCAATAAAGTGGCCAGATATAAAATTAACTCAAGTAAATCAATAGCCTTATTTTATACAAATTATAAACAGACTGAGAAAGAAATTACAGAAACAACTTCTTTCACAATAGCCACAAATAATATAAAATATCTTGGGGTAATTCTAACCAAACAAGTGAAAAATCTGTATAACAAGAATTGCAAAGTGGTACAACTGTGGAAATTAACTTGAGGTTTCTCAGAAAATTGGAAACAGATCTACCTGAAGTAATACCACTTTTGAAAATATACACAAAAGATATCCCACCATGCCACAGGAGTAAATGTTATCTTCATAATAGCTTAATTTGTGATAGCCAGAGGCTGTAAACAAATTAGAAATCCGACAACAGAATGGAAACAGAAAATGTGGTTTCTTTACACAATGGAATACTACTCAGCTATTAAAAACAAGAACATCTTGAGTTTTGCACACAAATAGACCCAAAAGGACATGCCTGGCATGTACTCACTACTAAGTAAATAACGGAAAAAAAACAAAACAAAAAAAAACCCAAAAAACAAAACAAAACAAAAAATACAGAATACCCAAGATACAGTCCACAGAACTCAAAAAAGTTCAATAAGCTGAATAGCCCAAGTGATGACACCTCAGTCCCAGTTGGAAGAAAGAAGAAAGCAACCACAAATGAAGAGGAAGGGACCTGGGAGGGAAATGGCTCTGTAGTGAAGCAGAGGAAAACAAGATATGGTATTGGGTGTGAGTAAAGGACTGAAGTCTTGAGGCCAGCAAAAAAAAAAAATGAAAAAAAAAAATGAAAACAGGCAACCTCAGGAGGTAGGAGGTTGGGGAAATGTACCAGAGATCTGGGAGGTGAGAGACTCCTCCCAGATGAAATGTCTTGCAGTGGGGAGAGGGAACTTGTAGAGCCCATCTCCAGCAGAAATATTGGGCATCGAGGTAAGGACTGGGTTGCTAGCCCACAGACAAAACACTTACACACAATTGTTCCTGTCTGAAAGAACTGCAGAGATGGAAATGGAGAAGAGCCTAGGGAAAATAAAGTCCAGAGATGGACCCATATTAGAGTCCAGCTTAAGGGGAGGCCCCAAGGCCTGACACTATCAGTGAGGCTACGGAGTACTCATAAAAGTGGACCTATCAAGACTGCCTTCTGAAAGACCCAACAAGCAGCTGAAAGAGTCAGATACAGATATTTGCACCTATCCAATGGATATATGCTGCTGACCTCTGTGATTGAATTAGTGAAAAGCTGGAAGCTGTGGAGGAAGGTGACCCGGTAGGAGGACTAGCAGACTCAATTATTCTGAACTCCCAAGATCTCTCAGAACTGTATCACCAACCTGGTAACATACACCAGCTGATATGAGGCCCCCCAACACATATACAGCAGATAACTGCTGTGTCTGGGTTTAGTCAGAGATGATGCACCTAACCCTCAAGAGACTGGAGGCCACAGGGAGTTTAGAGGTCTAGTGGTGTGAGAAGTTGGGGGAGGGCATCTTTCTGGAGACAGGGGGACAGGTAGTAGGTATGAGATGTGGAATAGTTGGGGGGGGTGGAGCAGGAGAGGAATAAAATCTGGAGTGTAAAAACAGAAAAGAGAAAAAAAGAAAAAACAATAATTGTGAAAAAAGAGTTAGCAACTGGAATAAGTTTGGCATTGAATAATATAGTCAATCTGCAACATTCTGTATCTGAGCTTGAATGTGTAATGAACTGTGATGTCATTAATTCAGGAAATAATAGTCACTTCAAGTAATCTGTATCTTCAAATACAAGAGCAATAGTTGATGCTGTAGTTTGAATTAGAACTGTCTCCCCAGAAACTTATATGTCTAAAAACACTGGATTTCAATTTGATAGCATTATATTGGACTGTTATGAAACTTTCAAGTAGAACTTGCTACAGGAAGAGTCACTTGAAGTAGGTTTTAAGAAATTATAATCCATCTCCACTTACATATTGGTCTTTTGTTCCTATGTATGAATAAATGTTATCAGTCAGCTTCCTGTGCTAACCACCTGCTACAATACCACACTTGCAATTATAGAATGTTTCTTTGGAACTGTAACCCAAATTAAATTTCTTATTCTAACATTTTTTTCGTCAATATATTTTACCCAACTAACAGAAAAGTAGCTAATACAGTTTTCTTGAATAAAGAAAACAGTCTATTAAGAATATATTTGTCAATACATACATATCAAAAATCAGAGCACAGAACTCTATAAAAGATGCAATATTGTAATCAAGAGAGATATGAATGCCCAAACAGTAATAATAGCAGACTTCATTATATTAGGGTAAACAATAGACTGTTTATTGAGATTAATAAGCAAAAATAAAAATATCAAAATTAAATTATTCAATATAGCAATAGACTTAATTGTACTGTGTATTTATTATAATATCAATTAATATACTTAAGTAGTCTATAGAATATTTCCCATCAAACAGCTACTAACTGGACAGTCTTTTCCTCAGTGTCTCAAATACTCTCTAAAATAGATCCTGGATGAAAGTATGAGGCAAGCCTTAGAAAATTTCTAAAATGAACTAAATTTTTACACATACTCAAAACACAGTAAAATGAAAAAAAAATAAACAATAAGAGTAACCACAAAGTTTGGGCAAATGAAACACCTGAAGAATGAGCATCATACCAGTGAGTATAGCACTGAAGAAATTAAAAGAAGTGCCAGACAGATCATTTAGTGGTTTAAGGGCCCTTGTCTGTATTTCAAAAGAGCAGAGTTCAGTCCCCAGCACCCACATAGTTGCTTATGACATTCTGTAACACTAGTTCCAGAAATTATGATATCCAAAATCTTGCAATCTAAAATTGTGCTCTACATAGGAAAAGGTCTGAGGTTCTAGATGTTGCATACTTGGTACCTATGCATTAGAGCTGACAAGCCCCTGTCTGTTTTCGTAGATGTATTTGCATTTCTCATCACTCTTTATTTCCTTACTTATAGAGTCAGGTGTAGTAACTGTACTTAGATCTGCTCCATGACTTAAAATTTATATATTAGTAACTGCATTATCACATGTCTAGGAAGATCATAGGGTCTAGGAAGAACCTATCAATATTTGCTAAACAGAAATATTGAACTTCCTACTCTGCACTTATCTTTATATTTATAGATGAGTGTACCTCTAAACTGTTACTAGAGAAGTTTCTTTTTGAAGAAAATAACAATATAGATACAAAACTAGTACAAAGTGTAAAAGACTTCAGAGAGCTCAGTTCTCAGTGGGATATTTTTGTCATATGCCCCACAAATCTCAGGGATCATTGCAGAAGGGGTTAGAAAACATGCTATGGTTAGATGACCACAGCATCACAGTATTTTCTGACATGAGAGCAATGAAGTACATATTAACTTGCACATCTGTGACTACATCCACAATGTCTGCTTAAGATTAAATTTGACAAAAGAATGGAATCATGAGGTCCAACACTTGTCTGAGAAGGTATTGGTAACTGATAACTCTGAGAGAGGAAGAGTCAATTTTCTTCAGAGATTGGAGTCCCTCTTGACTTCTTATACTACTGTATATGGCTTTACATCCATGTATGTACTAGTGGAATTAGGTAGACTCAATAGGTTTAAAAAAATAAAGATCACTTTAAGGTTGTAGGAGAGCTGGTGAATGAATAAGAGAAAATTTCAGTAAATGGGAATAGGGACAGCCCTGATAACATACTTTTTTAAAAAATATAAAATTAGATTAAAATTTTTAAATTCTTATGACACTCTTCTCAGAAGTGGATGGGGTAACTTTAAAAGCCTGATGGGAATAAAATTATTAATAACCAAAGTAATCATGAAAAAAACAGGTGTTTGATCCTCCTGGATAGAGAGTCTCTGACAGAATGTCTTTACTTGTTTAGCCTACTGATATTATCTATGGGCTATTGTCCTAATTAAATCAAATGCTGTGAGAAGATGTATTCCATTTTGAACAGCACTTTTCCCTAAACAGGGCATAGCATTGTAGAAATGTACTAATGAAAAAATTCACCCAAGCACACAAAATCAAGTAAGCAAGTGTAATGCACTAATTCTCTCTGTTCCCAACTGTGGGCATGACCAACTCCTTCAAGTTCCTGCTGTATTTATTTCTCTACATCTTGGACTGTAAAGTTAGAATTGTGAACTAAAATAAATCCATTCTCCCCTATGTTTTTTTTTTCAGGATATTTGTCACAACAGCATAAATGTACTTACAACAAAACAGATCAAAATATTTTATTTTAAATGTTATAGAACAAAAACAACAAGCAAAATCAATAACAAAAATAGTATGGTATGGGAATTAAAGCATACACATAGGACAATGAGACAGAATAATGGCTAAATATATGATAAACACATACAGCTTCAAGTAACTGATTATCATAAGACAGTACCACTAATGTAGGGGAGATCAAAACAGACTCTAGAAAATGATAGGTATATAACAAGACAATCCATGTGTAGAAGTTTGACTCTAAATCTCTACATGTATAAAAATTTATTGAAAACTTTTAAAAATAATTAAACATATGCACTATAATAACAATTATGAAATGGCTAATGGAATATTCATAACTGATAAATATTGCCACAGGCCACTACTAGGAAACCAGAATTCAATAAAATAAAACCAAAGATTGACAAAATAAAATCTTCTATATAGCAATAGTAAAAATTAAAACAAAATTTGAAGCTGAAGCTTATACAATAAAAAAGAATGACATGCTTTTCTTCTAAAAAAGACATCCTATTCAGAATTTGTGAATATTTTTAAAACAGCACTGAAAGGACAATAAACCAATGTAAAAATGGCCAAATAACCAGAGGAGACCCTTCTTAACTGAAGAATTACAAATGATCAGCACAATATATGACATAGTGTTGCACATTTATAACAACCAGGTAAGTGCAAGTCTGAACAATATTGATAAACCATTTTACCCCAGTATAAAGAACTAATTTTAATGATAACAAATACTGGTGAGGAGGTAACACAACAAGAACCCTTGTATACTGTGGTAGGTATTCAGGGACGTCCAGGCATATGGCTGTTAGTGATGACTGTCTTCAAAAAACCCTTAAAGTAAAGGCGCTATATGATACCACTAGGAATCTTCTGAGTATTTATCTAGAGAAAGTGATTTACACACACACACACACACACACACACACACACACAAAATGTATCTGCACGACCACATTCATTTTGTAGCATAATTCCAAAAACTCAAGATATGAAAGCAGATTAAAGAACCATCAATAAATCACTGAAGGAAGTTCATGTATATTAAATGTAATATTACTGGGGCATAAAGATTAATATAATTTGAAAACAGGCATGACCTTAGAGCTAATATATACTGAAATAAGTCAAATATAGAAAAATGTATGCCATATAATTTCTCTAAATATAAGAACAAAGTGACATGAACTTTGAAGGACTATTAGGGAAAGAGAAAGAATGATAGGAAAGAAAGAAGCAAATCAATTTTTGTTTGATTTAACTGAAGATTCCAGGAAAAGCAGAGTATTTTAAACCCAAGTATATCCTATGAATCTTCATCTCTGCTTTCAAGTCCTAGCAATTCAATTCACATTTTGCATTGTCTTTTATAAGATCAGCAATGACTGTTACCTCACTGCCCCTAGCAAAGTAGGATGGATTTACATACTTGTTTCTGTTAAAGGGTTATAATTCATATTTTGATTAGCTAAATGGCCTGTTAATTTTCCTTGGCTAAAACATTGAACATATTTAGATCACTTTTCTGAACTTGATATTTTTACCATGTTGTTGTGTTACTTCTGCATCTGCTGTATAAAATATTAATATGTAGCAGAGAGTCAGAAAGAAACATACGGTATGTACTCACTTGTAGATGGATATCAACTGTAAAGTACAGCATAACTAGGTAATAAGAAGGTCCCAAGGGAAGATTTGTGACTCTCTCAAAAGTGGAAACTAATTAATCATTGGATCATTGGAGGTGGATGAAAGAAGGGAACTGGATAGCAGACAGGGTAAGAAAAGGAACTGAGATGTGAACCTGGAGGAGGGGGAACTGGAGAGGGCTGTGAATAGAAGTAGAAATTGTGGAGGTCATCTGTGGTGATTAGCTGTGGGAAATGGTATTGGAAAGAATAAAGGGAGCCTATGGGGTTGACTCTAGCTGAGATTCCTACCAGAAGGTGATATAGAGACTGAAGTGGCCACCTCCTGTAGACAGGCAGGATGTCCAGAGGAGGAAGGGGGAAGTTAATCCACCAACAAAACCTTCAAGCCAAAGTTCGTCTTTCCCATAATATGTATTAAAAAATGACAAAGCAGAGACTGAATGAACACCCAACCAGTGACAGCCTCAACTAGAGATCCATCCCATGTGAGAGAATCATTCAAGCATGGTTAATGATATTATATTTTGCTTGCAGAGGGGAATATAACATAACTGTCTCCTGAGAGGCTTCATCAGTCATCAGACTGAGTAGATGCAGAGACCAACAGTCAAACATCAGGTGGAGCTCAGAGATGCATGTGGAAGAATGGGGGATAATATTGAGTAAGCTAGAGGAGTCAAGGACACCACAAGGAAACCTATGGAGTCAAATAATCTGAAATTATGGGGCTCATAGGGATTGAACCTCTAACCAGGGAGCATGTTGTAGCTGGATCTAGCTCCCCTACACATTTGTAGCAAATGTGAAGCTTGGTCTTCATGTAGGTCCCCCTAACAAATAGAGTGGGGGCTATATAGGTCTCTGTTCCCTGCCACTGGACTCCCTGTCCACTACCTGGACTATTTGTTTTGGATCTCAATGGGAGAGGGACCATATGTCTCAGAGTACACAAAGGGTTTCCCCTTTTCCTCAGAGAATGGGAGGGTCAGTGGTAGACTGGATTTGTAAAGGTATTACTGAGAAGAGAAGAGAAAGGGTGGGCTGTGTCCAGAATGTAAACTGAATAAAAAACATAAAAAAAAAAGAAAGAAAAGATTTTCTTTCTCCATTTAGTCTCAAAAACATTCAAACTGAGTCTCCCTCCTTCTCTTTATGTTTCTACCCATATGCTTGGCTTTTTCTTGCTGTCTATGGGGTTTTTTCTATGTTCACTCCCACCCAACTGGCTGTTTGCTCACCTGCTTGAACTATGCTTGACATTAGTTAATCCCATTTACAATAAACAGAAACCACTTGTGTTAAATATATGTGCCATACCACAACTAGAAACAGGATTTTCCAGTAATAACACAGTTTCAGAATTCACAATGCAATTGTCAAATATTTCTAACATGTCTCTCTTCTTGTCCAAAAACAAACAAAACAAAAACCAAAACAACAACAAAAAAACCCTTAACGTGAACACAGTAAAATTATTTATAATAATGAAACTATTTCTGCCAATGTCCAACTTGGGTGTTTTAGGATTAGTTCATGTCAGTCTCCCAAACTCAGTAATTGAAGATCAATTTGAATTACAGTTTGTAATTAAAAGATGATATTTGTGAGCTTCTTTGCAATCCTGGCTAGGTAGAACACAGCAGTTGACCCAAAGAAGTCCATTGTTTGCACAGAATGTGGCAGCAGAGGATGCATAGTGCACATTCCCCAATAGTTAGCATTTCCACAATCCAGGTGGATTCAACATTGCAAGGCCCATCATTTTTTTTTTTTAATGATTCACCATTTTTTATTTATTTATTTATTTATTTATTTATTTATTTACTATGTTGGATATTTTACTTATTTACATTTCAAATGTCATCCCCTTCCCCCATTTTTCTTCCCTAAAAACTCCTATCCCATCCCCCCTCCTCCTTTTTGTTTTATACCATTTTAATTGCATGAAAAAATTAAGGTCAGTTCTAGGTTGTGGAACTAACAATACAATAAATGCAAATAGTCGAGAAACAAGCATGACAATAAAAAGAAATAGTCTAAGAACTAGCAAGGCAACAAACAAAATTCCATGAACACTCTCATGATCACTGTTTTTAAGGGCTTATCTGGGTGACCAAAGTATCTGAGCCAAATTCCCTGTCCTAGACCAAAGTAATTTTCATGTCTGAAGCCTACTTCCTTGTGGGTATAGTGGCTGGAAATGCAGAAAATTCCTCCAGGCAGAAAGTTAGGCACATCGGCTGCAGCTACAGAGGCTCATTAAAGGCCTTCTCCACAGTTCCTCATGGCTCAGCCTCAATGACATGAGAAAGTTCGTGGGTTTCCAAAATGGCTTTATTGGCATGATGGAAGATGGTTGAATCTGGATCTGCACCCCTGGTGAAACTCAGGGCAGACCTGAGTTAAATAGGGAAAGAGAAAGGGGGAGGGGCTGGGGAAGAATGCTAAGTTGACTACACCCTCTGGCCTTCACGTATCTCATTAGTTTGTAAATCTCTCTAGGGCCTGAAGCCTGTAGTCACGCCCTCTACCTGTGCTCTTTGGGTGGGGCTGCATTGCCCTGAATGTGACTGAACAGTAGAGGTCAATGGATTTCCAAGCCACGTGTTAGGAGCCTGAATTCTGGGATCTTGGCAAAATGATGCCTGTCTCTCATAGGCAATGGACATTTGTTGGGTCTCCAGACTATTTCTAGCCAATGCTTCTACCAAAAGCAAGACCTCTTTCACGGCCCTACACTTCCTTGTTCTAGCCTAAAATTTATATTCCTGCCTGAAGCCCACTTTCTTGTTCTTAGCTAATGTCATATTCCTGCCAAGCAACCCATCTCCTTGTCCTTGGCCCATGTCAGATTCTTGCTAAGCAGCCCCCAAAACTCTTCACTTCTCCCTCTTTTTACTTCATAAACAAGATTGAGCCTGTCTTAGGTTGTTGCCAAGAATGCCTTCCTTACTCATCATAGAATATGCATTATCAAAAGTAATAAACTTTTGTCTTAGGATGGTAAGACTCTATGCAGAGTCTTACCTTGCCACCCTGTTACCATCATTTTCTTAGAGAACTGAATGGTTACTAATAGAAATAGTAGAGAGTTTAAAACAGTTTAAATGCTATATTAAACAGATCTAAGAAAAAATTAAGAATATTGCCTGTATTTTTAAAAGTACACTTCTTCCTTGCCAGGTGCCACAGGCCAAGATATGCACCCAGATCATCCCCTGCTAGTGGCTGTCTCACTTAGCTCCCAGATCTAGTTTCAACAAGCTATCCAGTTTCACTCAACTCCACCAAACTACCAGCTCTGACACTTTTCTTGTGGTTAAATGCTTTCCCTCTCTACTGGCCAACCACCCTGTAGCTAGCTCTGCCAATGTCTGTTCCCACTGTGCCTTTTCTCCTGCCTACCTGAGTGCAACAGATGAAAAACACCAGATATTTCTAACACTTTAAAACCAGCCAGATAACACAACAGCTAGGCACAGAATCTACTGTCCTAAATTCCTCAGCTATCCAATATCAGAATTCTGCCACCAGCTGAGGCTGCCACTAGTTCTAGTTGCCCCCAAGTGTTCATGCTCCTCTCCCAAAAGCCTGACAGAAAAACCTTTTATCTTGCCCTCTCCTCTCCACTTCCTCCTGGGACCTGTGTGAGAATAAAATTTGAAAGCAGCTTGAAACAAATAACAAAAATTCATGGTCAGCAAAGACCACCAACAACATATTAAATATAATCATAATAAAAATATTAAGTCCCTCCAGGGGCAGGGTGAACAAAAATGAAAAGACGTGCCCAGACAAGTCCAAACAAGCCCAAGTGAGTAATGGGCTATCTGGTGTTTACTTTTCTCTCCCTCCTGTCTGGGAGGTCCGAGGTTTCATGGTCAAAAAAATCTAGTCATCCTGCCAGCTTAAATGATTGCTTACACAAATTGCTGATGTTTAAAATATCCAATCACATGTAACCGAGCCAAATTTTCCCACTCTCCTCAACCTCTATCTATAAATATCCCAAACTTCCTGGGGTCTTTGTCGTATCCTCTGTCTCCTGTGCGAGGTACGTTTCGACCCAAGGGCCCTTGCCATTAAATTACCTTTTGCTATTGCATCAAGAAGGTCTCTTGTGTGTCCTTGGGTGTGTGCTGATCCGGATTTGAGTGAGGGTCTCCCTTTGGTGTTCTTTCACCTGTAACTCCTACCTTTTTTAATTCACCCAACAAAGATATTTCTGTCTTTATTGACACAATCCAGAACCAATTAGAAAAGGACATCTCCACCCACATAAAGACCACAATCTATTATGTATATCCAAGGTATACAAAATTTGTTCCTAGTTGCTACATCTGACTCAAACCTGAAAACACATACAAGAAGCCAAATGAAATTTATTTTTAGAATTAGTAGTATGAATGACTACTAGTATCAAGACAAAAGTTTATACATAAAAAATAATCATTTTGGAATAATAATTATACCTTAAGGAAATGGTTTAAAGAGTCAAATGTAAACCAAAAGATTTTATGGGAAATTGCCAGATTGAATTTTAGAGTGGTTGTACAAGTTTGCATTTCTACCAGCAGTGGATTAGTGTTCATTCCCTGCTCCAGATCTTTCCATCATGTGATGTTTCTTGAAATTTTGATTGTAGCAACTCTGATTGGTGTAAGGTGGAATCTCAGGGTCATTTTGATTTGCATTTCCGTGATGACTAATGACATTGAACTTTGTGTGTGTGTGTGTGTGTGTGTGTGTGTGTGTGTGTGCTTTTGGGCAATTCAAGATTTCTTTGTTAGGAATTTTGTTTAACCTGGTATCTCATTTGTTTAATTGGGTTATTTGGTTTGCCAGAATCTAAATTCTTAAGTTCTTTCTATATTTTGGGTATTAGTCCTTTAGGATGTAAATTTAGTAAAGGTCTTTTCCCAAACTGTTGGTTCAATTTTGTCCTATTGATAGTGTCCTTTGCCTTATAGAACCTTTGTAGTTTTATGATGTCTCATTTATTAATTTTTGATCTTAGAGCCTAAACCATTAATGTTCCATTCAGGAAAATTTCTCTGTGGAACTGTGAAAGGATAGCTTGGTTTCTGGTGGAGCACTTGCTAGAGATGGCCAGAGACCCTGCAAGGGTACATCATAGATTTCACCACACTCTCAGACACTAGGCTCCTGGCACATGGACAAAGACCTCCATTGATCCGTACCTTTCAGTCATGTAGGGCAATGCCCCTACAGCCCCTCACAAAGAGAGGTTTGTGTCACTTCGCACAGGTATGGGGGCTGACTACAGGCCTTAGGGCCTTGAGAGATCTCCATATTAATGAGATACCTAAAGGCCAGAGGCTGTTGCCAATTAAGCATTCCTTCCCAGACCCTCTTCGCTCCCTTCTTAACTCAGGACCACTCTGAGGTCTGGTGGGTACAGCTCATGCACTATCTGCCATGACAATAAACCATTTAAGACCATGGACTTTCTCGTGTTGTTGGGGCCCTGCTGTGAGGAATCCTGGAAAAGGCCTTTGGCTACAAAGCTGCTGCTTAATCTCCCACCAAAAGACGTCTCTATGTTCCCGCTGTGGAAACCAGTCAACTTAAACAAGCTAGCCAACCCAGCCAACCAAGGGCCAGTAACCAAGAGTCTCCCACCCCATGGGGCACCACCAAAGTATCTCTCTCTTGACCCTCTCAGCTGCAGGCTGGTCCAACCCATATGCCCTCATATCTCAGTTCTTCCTAGGCTCCCAGTGGCACCTGGGAGCTTAAAGACAGAAACCACTGCTCTCCAGGTCAGCTGCTTTAGCCCAGGACTGACTCCCACTCAGGAGCTCTGCCCCAGTGGGATTTCATGCTGAGATCTCTCCATACCTGAGTGAAGCCATGTGGCTTTTTAGCCCAGTGTACACCCAGCACCTTGTGGAGTGAACTCAGTCAAATTCCTGCACTTCTGGTCCATGGAGATGCAGTTCCAACAATCTGGTTCTTCAGACAAGCAGGAACCACAACACAGCCCAACAAGATCAACACCCACGTGCGAACTACAGCCTCACATTTCTCTTGTACCAATATATTCAAGATTATTTCTCACTTTCTCTTCTATGAGATTTAATGTATCTGGTTTTATGGTGAGCTCCTTGATCCACTTGGACTTAAGCGTTGTCCAAAGTGATGCATATGAATTTGTTTTCATTCTTCTACATGCAGACATCCAGATAAAGCAGAACCATTTTTTGAAGGTACATTCTTTTTATCCATTGTCTGGTTTTGAATTGTTTGTCAAAAATCAAGTTTTCATTGGTATGTGGTTTTTATTTCTGGGTCTTCAATTCTATTCCTTTGATCAACCTCTCTGTTTTTGTAATAATACCATGCAGTTCAGTTTTTATCACTATTGCTCTGTAGTAGAACTTGAGGTCAGGGATGGTGAATCCTCCCAAAGTTCTTATATTGTTTAGGATTGTTTTAGTTATCCTGGGTTTTTGTTTTTCCATATGAAGTTGAGACTTACTCTTTAAAATTCTGTTAAAAAAATCATATATATATATTTGATTATATATATTATTATATATATATTACATTATATATATCACATTATATATAATATGATATATTATATATCATATATATGAATATATATAATATATATGAATAAATATATATATGAATAAATATATATATACATATTGTAATTTTGATGGGGAATTGCTTTGAATCTGTAGATTTCTTTTGATAAAATGGCCATTTTTACTCTGTTAATTCTACTAATCCATGAGCATAAGAAGTCTTTTCCATTTTCTGATATCTTCTTTAATTTCTTTTTTTAAGGACTTGAAGTTCTTGTCATACAGATCTTTTGTTTGCTTGTTTAGAGTTAGGCCATTATATTTTATATTACTTTTGGCTATTGTGATGGGTATTGTTTCCCGAATTTCTTTCTCAACCCATTTATCATGTATATAAAAGAGAGATACTGATTTCCTTGAGTTAATTTTGTATCAATCTACTTTGCTAAAGTTGTTTATCTGCTGGAGAAGTTCTTGGGTAGAGTTTTTGGGCTCATTTATGTATAGTATCATATCCTCTGCAAATAGTGTTTGTAACCTTGACTTCTTCCAAAAGATTATGAGATTAGTGGCAATAAAAAGGCCCCATTGGTTTTTTTTTCCACTGTCCCATATGAGGTGGCTTTTCTGATATGAGACAGAGATTTCAGATTTTCCTTTAACAAGAATGTGTGGGTGTAGAGAAGGAGGAAGCACGCTCCAAGCCCAAATCCAGCTTTAGTTTTTAAATGAATTGGGAGCAAAGAAAGAAAATTTGCCCTTTATTTCTGTACAAGGGATCCAACTGACTTTTTCTTGGGATGGTTTCTTTTGATAATCTCTTTCTTCAGATGTTTTACTTATCTAATGGTCACTAGATTCCTTAGTTGGATACTCTTATTGTCCCAGAATGATAAAAGCAAATATTTGCCACAACCCTAACTCTAGGAGTATTTCTTTTGGGCAGGTTATATAATTTCTAAGGTGAAATATTTTTGATAATATTTAAAGTATTATCACCATAATATGTATAGATAAATATATCTATATTCCCATTTTCTTTATATATAAATTCAAAGTTGGCATATATTTATTTTTTTATTTTAAAGAACATTCAATTTGAATTTCAGCCTGACTTTTATGAGTGGTTTTATAATTTAAATCACTGTGATTCTTAGGTGCCTACCTCTGCCTTCCAGGTGATGGAATTAGAGGCATGAACCACTGCATGGCTATGGATTGTTATAATGGTTACTCACTTAAGGTTTTCCTTCTTTACTTTGGTTCTCCATCTCTTCTTAATTTTTAGTGTTAGGAGTAAACTTTCAAGTTTTTCCAATGTATAATGTATCATTCTTGCTGATTTATTCTGAATCTGTTCTCTACCAAATTTTAATATTTTAGTCTTAATTAAACATGGGGCCAACTTGTTTATTATTTCATTATTTTCAGATGGTTTCACTAGCTTGCTTGTAGAGCTATGTAAAATTTAATAGACTTGCTAAGTTATTTTTGCTAATTTTGCTAGGTTTTGCCCTTTGTTGTTATGTCTCCCATGACCAGATATCATAGCCATTTATTTGTTATTTAGTAGTTTTCCATATTGATGGCCATATACATATACCATTGCATACATACCATAAACTGGAGAAGACTTAGAAATTCCTTTTTCTTTCCTAGTTGTTTGTCTTATATTCAATAGTGCTCCATTGATTTTACTGTTTCTTCCTCAGTATTGGCCAGTCCATCCCCTTGTCTATACACAGCTGTTTCTTATTAGTTTTGGTTTCATCAGTGGTTGATTAAACAAATCATCAGTAAACCATGCTTTAGCCAAATGCGACCATTCCATTGATCCCTACAGTCCAATAGGTATCTCTTTTGATGCATATGTGATTGGTTTAGTATTGAGATTATAGCCAGCTGAGTTATTTTCTCAATGTGGTAAGATGCAGACCTCTTTGATGATACATTCTGGTAAAGAAGAAATTCAGATAAGTACCAGTTCCACTGTAAATATCTTTTCTTCTATGACTAAGTCAAAAAAGGACTATGCCTTAAACAGATTCTATCCATCATTGTAAGAGATACCCTTATAACCAGTGACTAAGTGTAGTGAAATACCTTGATTTTCTTTTTAAAGAGAGAATATTTATTCTCCCTATTTGGAAAATATTTGCAATAGAAGCCAACAGGCAAATGTTGGTGGACTTCTTTTTTGTTTTATGAAGAGTCCTCAGCTACCAATTCACCAATAAACATAATATTCTATAAATGTATGTTTTGAAGTATCAGTATTTCTTCTATATCTTGCTAGCTCCCAAATGAATGAAACTGAGACTACTAGATTTATTTAATCAAGATTTACCACACATTATCTGGTTGGTCATTGATCAATTCTAGTGCTCTAAGCTAATCTGGCTACCTCTCAGCCAAAATCTATGCGATCTTGTGTTTTAGCATTGGTCTTGCTCTCTGTCCTTCAGGTATGATTTCCCTTGATGTCCACAGGACGTCTTCCTCTTGGTGATCCCACTTATTCAGTGCTCTCCTTTTCTCCTTGGATGGCAAAGTCCCACCCTATTCTACCTAGCCATTGGCTGATCAGCTTTTATTGGAAGTCAGAGAAAAAATATTCAGCAAAGCTTACACAGCATGAAACAGGAAATATTGAGAATTACAGTACCATGTCTGCATTTGCAACTAGGTATGGGGTAGGAAAATCAGAATTTGAATAATATAAGAATAATATTTATACACTGAAAAAACTCATTATGTCTATAATATCCATAGATAGAATAGCATCTGGTTCAATACTAGTCAAGGTTGGATACACAAAGATGAGCTTATCCCAGCTATAAAGTCTGTCCTTTGTTCCTGTCCTCAGTGGAAATTAGCTGTCTTTATAGTAAATCCTCTAGAGGGCTTTCATAATAATCTGTAAATGTTGAACGTGATTTCTCTAGTGTGCAAGCATGCTAACTGGGAACTGTATTGGAGTTTTGTCCCTCGGTAGTGGGATTAAAGTCATGTGCCATGAATGCCTTGTTACCTGTAACTCTAGAATTTAGAAAACAACTAATTTATAAAGATCTTGCTTTTTCTGCTGGGATTAAAAGCATGGGCTACCACTTCTCTGATCAAATATTTTATTTTTGGTCCAAATCACTGTTACTCTTAGAGAATTAGAAAACAAGATTGAACTGAAATAACCATTAGAATTCACTTAAAACATTTAAGAAAAATTCTCCCTTTTTTTATTTAAGAAGAAAATTCAAAATTTGATGGCCAAAATGGCATGGGCCATTTGACAATCTACAGTCTAACATTCTAACAGGGAGTTAAATTAGGTGGTTTAATAAAACTCATTTTTCATTTCATGCCTATAAGGCAAGTGTGCCTTTAGAAAAATATTATTTGAAAATATTATTATTATTTACCTTATTTTTCATATTTAATCAAATGAAAGATGTTCTTTAGTCTTTATAAGTTAGTTTGGAATGAATGACAAAGCTCTCTGGTGAACAATATCCTTTTATTTTTCTCAGGAGAATTTTTTATTTTATGGTTTGTTCCTACAATTGGAAAAATGTTAATCTATATTTTATTGCTGCAACAAATCACATACTCATAAATTCATGGGCACATTGGCCATCTATTGCTTTTTTTCTGTTTTTCTGGCCTTATACACTTGCCCAATCTTATACTTGGTTTTACCTGAGATAAAGTTCCAGTCATTTGAAGTTGAATATTTACATCCTGCAGAGGTCAATATGAATGAAAAGATTTTGGTGAAATTATTGTTATATGCTCATTAAGTTTATCTACTAAACTTAACTTTGGCCTTGTTATTTCCTGAATAATAACTGTGGAACTTCTTATGCATGAATAATGCCTAGGCCAATACCTTTGGCTTGTTCATCAACTAGCTCCTAACTCAATTATCTTGTTTAAATTAGTCTAAGTCAAGCCACATAGTTACCTCTCTTCAGATTCACAGTCTTCAAGGCAAATCCTTATTCATGATTCTTTCCTAGAATATCTATCTATCTATCTATCTATCTATCTATCTATCTATCTATCTGTCTGTCTGTCTTTCTGTCTATCTATCTATCTATCTATCTATCTATCTATCTATCTATCCTGCCTCAACTCATTGGAGATAGATTTTTTTTTGTTGACAAGTGATGCTTCCACATTCACAAGATATCCTCTCTATTAGACCCCTTTTAGACCAATAAAAAACTATTTCTTTTACACTAATAAATTATAAGAATAAATATGAAAGTCATCATGTAAAAATTACAATCACAATGTTTAGTACATTAGTATTTGGTAACCATGGAAAAAGTTTTAGAGTATCTGGCCTATCTGGTAAATTTAGAGTTCTGTATTTAAATTAATTAATATTATAACTTTTATTACCAACCTAAAATTTTGCCTTAGATGTTAACTCTAGATTTAATATTTTCTTAAATCCTAAAAAAAAACTAAGCTTAGTTATGAGACTATAATTATCTAATTTTCAAGACCATCAGAGACCTGGTAAAGAATACATATTACTTGAGTATGCAGGAAGTGCAGAGCAAATGGCTTCAAAAACTATAGAAATACAGAGAAGCTGACTACCTGCACAGTCACCCTGGACAGTCTCTGCATTGTAGGAACATCTGTCTTCAGTCTTCTGGTCCCGAATACCTGACTATTTTGTGAAGAAGGAATTGTAAAGGACTGCTTATCATGTCATGACAAAGCACAGCAGTCAACTTACCTGTGTCTACTTTGTTCAGTTTAGATAATATTTTTTTCTGTAGTTGAAACAATGGCCATTTCTTCCTTAGTCATTAGCTTACCACACCTAGTCATTAGCTTGCACACTTTGGTGCAAACTCCAAATGCAGGTTCTTAGATATTCATCATCTTCTTTGAAGTAGAATTGGAGTGCTGCTATAAGCAGACCTGGCTCTTTGTCATAAAAGTCTTTCAATAAAAACAAATTATAAATGCAATATTCTGTAGATCTTTGAGGTATTCGAATATTTCATATCTATCTACAAAATATCAGATTAGAAAGATGTTGCTTGTTTGTAGCAGCTTACTGTTGGTTCATCCATAGAAAAATGTTCTTGCAATAAAGCAGACAAGTATCCAACATAACCATACGTTTGAATAACTAGTTACTTGCATTTCTTAATTATCCTAAACAGTTTGTAGTAGCAGCTTTCCAAAAGATTAGAACCTACTATTGATAGGCACAATACCTTAAATGAGAGATAAGACATAGTATATTGTAATAAAATATAGCCTTAATCTATATAAGTATACAAAGATCTATACCAAGGTAAGAGTTTTTGGCTAGTAGCTATAGAGATTAAGAGCAGAATCAATAATCTACCCTTTATTCCTATTATTCAAATACTATTCATATACCTCTTTTTTCCTTTCATCACTCTATTTTTCTTTTTAACATTAGATATGAAAAAAGGATAGAGAAAAAATAGAAAAAGAGAAATCTCTGAAACAAACCTCCTGGACCCAGACCATTACAAGTTGTAATCATGACCCTTAAAAAATGCCAAACATTCATCACCCATTGAGTGACCAAACACTATCCACGCCACCTCTTGGAAAAAGGGGGCATAATTCTCTTAAAATTCTTTCCTGATAATTTGAGGCATTGCTTTCCTTTTGCAGGGAGGTCAAGACAATTTGGAAAATGATTAGTCTTAAGAAAGCTAGCTGTAATAGTTGTTGTCCAGTCTGTATATGCTGTGAAAATGCAAGCTTAAATGAATTCCTGATTGGAACAGTCTGAAACATAAAACCAAGAGAGCTAGCTGCTTTGAAGTTGTCCTAGAAACTTGTCTTTGAGAAAGGAGTATTGAGCCAGTATGAGGTAGAATAAGGCAAGATGGTGGAACAATATGCCTCAGCATGACAGCATCACTGAGGGTTAATCTTATCAGGGCTGTTTTGACATTATTGGTAGATGGAAATTTCGAACTTTCTGCTCTTTATATGAGCAAATAAGGCATGTTTCTCTTCTTATAAGTTAGTTTGAATTGTATAACCAAACTGTAATATAAATTTCTATGTATGCCACTTGAAAGAATGGCATAAAAAAATCTTGAGGATTCTGTAGCCACCAGGATTTATAGGCTCTGCCAAGCTGAAGTTCTGGACTAGAGACAATTTTATGTCTCAGCCAGACTTAGAGCTGTTCCCCATAACAAGGATCAGTAATAAGTTACCTGTTTAGTTTTTTCTTGGTTTCTTCTTTAATGGGTATAATCTAAATATTCAAGGGATCTCTTACTGTCAAATCTAAGTTTTATCAATTTAGATGGATTCAATGACTTTTTTTTGCCCTCCATTTGAAACAAAGACAAAATCTCCCCCCCCCCAAAGTTTTCTTCCTTCCATCCTGAGTTTAAGACATTCTTAATATAAACTGATGAGGTTTTGTCTTATACTGTCTATTGTAATGCTTGTGTGGGACTCCAAGACCTGGAGTCTCCACACAGGTCCTATAACCTTACCCCAAGTTATTTCCAATAGGCAAAATAAAGATGCCAAAAACAGATTGCTGGCACTCACACAACATTCACATAAGAAACTCAAAACACATTGAACCCCATAGAGTAATATTAGGAGACTTTAGGCTCAGATATTTTGGTCATTAGATAAGCCTTAGAAACAACGATCACAGGGGTAATCACAGGACTTTGTTGACAGCCTTGCTTGTTCTATGACTATTTGTGTCTATTGTCTTGCTTGTTCCTTAACTAATTGCATCTATTGTATTGCTAGTTCCTCAACCTAGAACTGATCTGAATAACTGCATGTAATTAAAATGGTATAAAAGCAAAAAGGAGGAGGAAGGATGGGATAGGGAGCTTATGGGAAGGAGGTGGGAAATATGAAAAGAGGATAATATCTGAAATGTAAATAAATAAAATATCCAATATAAAAAGAAATAACTTTAAGACTCTGAAGAAAAAAAATGAAGATTTCAGAAGATGGAAAAATCTCTCATGCTCACTAACTGTAAGAATAAACAGAGCAAAAATGGCCATCTTGCCCAAAGCAATCTATAGATTCAATACAATCTCCATCAAAATTCCAACTCAATTCTTCAAAAAATTAGAAAGAGCAATTTGCAAATTCATTTGGAATAACAAACAACTCAAGACAGTGAAAACTATTCCCAACAATAAAAGAACTTCTGGGGTAATCACCATCCCTGACTTCAAGGTGTATTACAGAGCAATAGTGATAAAACTATATGATACTATTACAGAGACAGGCAGGGAGATCAATGAAAAAGAATTGAAGACCCAGAAATGAATGAATATACCTATGGTCACTTATCTTTGACAATGGTTCTAAAACCATCCAGCGGAAAAAAAGACAGCATTTTCAACAAGTGGTCTTGGTTCAAATGGAGGTCAACATGTAGAAGAATACAAATCAATCCATTCTTATCTCCTTGTACAAAACACAAGTCCAAGTGGATCAAGGAAGGACCTCCACATACAACTAGCTATTCTGAAACTAAAAGAAGAGAAAGTAGGGAAGAGCCTCAAACACATGGTCATAGGGGGTAATTTCCTGAACAGAACACCAATGGCTTGTGCTCTAAGATCAAGAATCCACAAATGGAACTTTATAAAATTGCAAAGCTTCTGTAAGGCAAAACACATTGTCAATAGGAAAAAAATGGCTACCAACATATTGGGAAAAGATCCTTACCAGTTCTAGATCTGATAAAGAACTAATAGCCAATAGATACCCAGAACTCAAGAGTTAGACTCCAGAGACTCAAATAACCCCAAGTACAGGGCTAAACAAAGAATTTTGAGAAATATTGAGAAATATTGAGCAGCAGAGAAGCACATAAAGAAATGTTTAACATCCTTAGTCATCAAGGAAATGCAAATCAAATCAAACCTGAGATTCCATCTCATACCAGTCAGAATAGCTGAGATCAAAAATTCAGGTGTCTGCAGATGCTGACAAGGATGTGGACAAAGAAGAAAACTCCTCCATTGTTGGTAGCATTGCAAACTGGTATAACCACTCTGCAAATCAGTCTGACAGTTCCTTAGAAAATTAGATATAATATTACCTGAGGACCAAGCTATACTACTCCTGGTTATATCCTCAAAAGATTCTCCAGTATATAACAAGGACACATGCTCTGCTATGTTCATAGCAGCCTTATTTATAATAGCCAGAAGCTGGAAAGAACCAAAATGTCCTTCAACAGAGGAATGGATACAGAAAATGTGATACATTTACAGAATGGAGTACTACTCTCCTATTAAAAACAATGAATTCATGAAATTCTTAGGCAAATGGATCAAACTAGAAAATAGCATCCTGATTGAGATTAGCCAATCACAAAAGAACACACATGGTATGTTCTCACTGTTAAGTGGCTATTAGACCAAAAGCTCAGAAAACCCAAGATACAATTCACAGATCACATGCAGCTCAAGAAGGAAGACCAAAGTTTGGGTGCTTCGATCTTTCTTAAAATGGGGAACAAAATAATCATGGGAGCAAAAATGGAGACCAAGTGTTAAACAGAGACTGCAGGAAAGGCCATCCAGAGACTCCCCCACTTGTGGACCCATCCTATATACAGCCACCAAATGCAGACACTATTGTGGATGGAAAGAAGTGCATGCTGACAGGACCTGAAATAGCTGTCTTCTATGGGGCTCTGTCATACTCGACAAATACAGAAGAGGATGCTAGCAGGCAACCATTTGACTGAGCACAGGGTCCCCAATAGAGGAATTAGAGAAAGGACTGAAGGAGCTGAAGGGGTTTGCAACTCCATAAGGAGAAGTACAATATCAACCAACCATACCCCCCAGAACCCCCAGACACTAAACCACCAACCAAGGAATACACTTGGAAGGACCCATGGCTCCAGCTGTCTATGTAGCAGAGGATGGCCTTGTTAGGCATCAATGGGAAGAGATGCCCTTGGTCCTGTGAATGTTAGATGCCATAGCTTAGGGGAATTAGAGAATGGGGAGGTGGAAGTAGGTGGGTGAGGAAACACCCTCATAGAACCATGGGTAAGGGGGATTAGATAAAGGGTTTCCCTGGGGATTGGGAACTGGAACATATAAATAAAGAAAATATCCAATAAAAAGGATTATTTAAATTAGATTCCAAAAAGCCTTCAAAGGAATCTTATCTGGAACCTACAGGCAGGTCTAGATGAGAAAAAAATCCAAAAAAGTTTGAGGAATCAGAATAGCAGCCCATAGAATTAAATATTCTTAGTTGGGGATCTAGATTCTTCTTAATGATGCTACCTTAGAACAATGTAATACAATAGATTTTCTGTTTCATTTTATAGAATTTAAGAATTAAAATATGTTTGTTGAGAACTTCACTACCCCACATTTGGGGACCAAAATGTCATGGACTGCTCTGCCCCACGTGTGGGGGCCAAAATGTTGGGGACCACTCTATCAATGTTGGAACCTGCACTGCCAAAAGCCTTGGGGGCTAATTAAATGTCAATTTGAAAAAAATTAAAAAGGGGAAATAGTACCCTACCAAGGGATCCCCCAGAAGTATCCTTCATCACACGTTCTTTATTTTAAATTTTTAAACTTTGGATTCTGAAGGAAAATCTGCTGCAGATAGATTCTAGCATCCTGATACCAATAAGAATTTTGCAACAGTCCTCTAGAAAGACCCATTAACTGGAACCTGGAATGGGCCAGTTCCAGTGTTTATCTGGGGAAGAGGTTCTGTCTGCTTATATTCCCAAACTGCAGATGCCACACGCTGGCTGCCAGAGAAACTGATTAAACAAATAGACAACAATAACAAATCCAGGGAGGAACCCCCTGAAATGCACCCTTTCTACCATACCTTGGCTCTGTGGATTATATGGAATACCCATTTTATGTAGTATTTCCAATTTTTCACAGAATTGGTAGAAACTGGAGCTTCTATAACCTGGGCCATTGTCAGTCTTTATCTGTTTAGGCACACCCAATACAGCAATTGTAGCAAGCATATGAGTGATCACATGCTTGCTTGCTTTTCCAGTTTGTAATGTCACATAAATGAAATCATTGTATGTATCTACACACACATGTATATATTTTTGCTTGCCAAATTCATTATAATGAGTAACATTCATTTGCCAGAGACTGTTTGGCATCAGTCCCTTTGGATTTACAACCAACTTGAGAACTGGTAAAAGTTTAACACATGATTGACATCGTTTGACAATTTGTCTAGCTTGCTCTCTGGTAATTTTAAATATGACTTTTAAAGTTTTAGAATTAAGGTGATGTAACTCATGAGCCTTTATGGCCTGATCCAAGTTAGATTGCAGATCTGGTAAAGCCACTTCAGTGGGTAAGGCCTCGGGTTCCATTTCTGGGGTTAATACTGTGTGGATGGCAGAACTGAGGTCCAGTCCTATGCTTCCTGGTATTGCTCAACTAAGTTCAGAAAGGAATTGGTGTTTGTTGGTATGAAACTGACTGCTTCATAAGCCTGTTTTGGCTTGTGTTGGCTTGGGGCCTGGAGCTGGCCCCTGTTACCATTTCCCTGATTTTGGGAAAGGGTGTTTCTTTGTGCATCTCTTTTGGATCTACATTCACTAGCCAAATGCCTTCCTTGTTTGCAAAGTGGGCAGAGCCCAGGCTGATTTCTGGGCTGTCTCTGGGTTAACTCATTTTTTGACTTCACTTGCAAAGTGTCCAGGCTTGTCACATTTAAAATAGGCCTTTTGGTTTCTACTTGCCAAAAAGTTTCTTACTGATTGTCCTTACATGGCAGCCACCATAAAGCTAAGCCCTGTTGGTAGGAGGGACCTATGTCAGAACAGAGTCTGATATACCCCGTGAGGTCTGTCTTTTTCCTGTAGGGTCTAATGGCTGCTTGGCAGGCAGGATTGGCATTTTCATATACAAGTTGTTTCACATAATCTACTCCTGCTTCTGCATTAGCAAAATCCTCCCTGCTGTTGTCATTAATCAATGAACAAAATCAGAAAATCGTTTATCAGGTACTTGTCTGACTGCTGTTAATGATGTACCAGGGTCTCCCTTTGCCGGGAGTTTGTGCCAAGCCTTTATGGCTGTGTTTTGAATTTGAGCAAATAAGCCTGTATCATATTGCATCTGGTTATCACTAGAAGCAAACTGCCCTTCTCCTACTAGGGCATCAAAGGACCAACCATTGCCTGCCTGAATGTTTCTCCTAGCTGTTTCTTTACAATTCTCATGATACTCTGATTTCCAAATAAGATAGTCACCACCACTAAGAACTGCTCTCACATATTCCAATCACTAGGAGTCAGCCACTCCTCTGCCACAGACTCTAAAATTGCAAGAGTAGAGGGAGCAGTGGCAACATATTGTGATGCTTCAATGTTTAATTCCTTAATAATTTGAAAATTAAATCTTGTGTGATGCCTCCAACCAACCCCGTGATTGTCACTGGTCTCTGATACAGAGAAAGCCTCAGCATCTTCCTCCACTGGATGATCTGTGGCTAATCTTAAGCTAGGGGACAGGGATTGCCTTTTGACTCCTGGTTGAGGAATGCAAGGAGCTGGGGGATTTTCAGTTTACCTCTCAAAACATCTTCCCTGTCTTTAATTTTTGTAGCTGATTAATTAAGTCCTGATACTCTTTCTCTAATTCTATTATTTGTTTAAGAATAGAAATTTTGTCCTGTAATCCTTTCTGGGATCTACAATCACTATCTCCATTTTGGGAGCACTTTGAAGCAGAGGCTCATAGGGAGGGGTTCTTCGGGAAGAGGGCCATTCAGAGTCATAATGTTCGGCTGCCTCTTCCTCTACGTCAGCACAATTTGGTGCTGACAAATCATCATCAACCTTTGGTTGTATTTTAGATTCTAATTTTAGATAAATATGTTTCTTTTTATTTTGAACACGAAAGATAGGATTTACGGAAAGAAACAAAAGCAGACAATTAACACAGGTGAACAGCAAACAACAAAACAAAAACAAAGAGTTGAGTTCAGGCTGACTTATTTCTTGCCCCATTTTCATTAACCTGACTTACCTTTCTCAACGTGGCAGATTCCCACGGTGATCACCTTTGTTTCACTTCTGAATTTTTGGCAGATCCTTCTTCCAATAACATCCCTCACTGGGTCTCTAGTTCTTACTGCCTATAATTAAGCGCCAAAATGTTACAGACCACTCTGCCCCATGTTAGTCTCCAAAATGTCATGAACCACACTACCCCATGTTTGGGGGCCAAAATGTTGGGGGGACCGCTCTATCAGTCTTGGAACTCACATTGCCAAAAGCCTTGGATGCTAATTTTTAGAGCCTGCACTGCCCCAAGCTGCTCCATTCCGAGGGTTGAGGTTCAGCAAGAGAGAGAGTGAGGACAGATAAGAAGAATGGAGACCAGACAGAGTGGGATTCAATCCCGTTTATTCTTCAGTCTCTCGTCTTCTCTCCAAGTCCCTAGTTCCTAGTGCCTACTTCCTAGTTTATCTCCAAGTTACCTGTCTCAAGTCTTAAGTCCTAATTCTAGTTCCAGTTGCTAGTCTCTTTCCCAGTTCCAAGTTCCAAGTTCCAAGTTCCAAGTTCCAAGTTCCAAGTTCCAAGTCTCAAGTATTCTCTTCTGTCTGCCTCTCATCTTTTATATGTCTCACACCCTTAAGCCATGCTTTGAGTCTTATCTCTAAATCACACCTTTAAGTCATGTCCTTAAGTCACACACCCAAGGGAAAATCCTGGGTATCTAAAAAAATATCAGAGTGTTCTCAGCTGTTGTAGGCTGTCATAAACAAGTCTCTTGTCAGGGTATATGGCTCAAGATGGCTGCAAGGATGATAGCCGCCTTCTGTCGGCTCCCCATATATGTTCATGTTAAATCAGCATACAATTGATTCATACTCAGGATTTCAATATAATTTTGCTTTACATTGTAAAAGGCTGATTGTGAGATTATGTATTTACAATAGGTGATGGTTTTCTTCAAGATGTATTTACAGATTGAAGCTGATAAAGCTTCAACGTATATATCAATAAAAATATGTCAAGATTTTAGAAACTGTGGCATCAAAAATGTTGCAGATATATATTGTGCAATTCTACAAGTCAAAAATTATGGGGAGATCTAACAGAACTTTAAAGGAAATACTCATAGAAAACAAAGGGATATAAAATATCTCTCAAAGATAGTTTAAATAATGCTTCATTAACTTTAAATTTTTGAAATGCTAATAAACAACACATGCATAAATACAGCTGCTGAAAAACATTGGATTATGGAAAAAACCTGTTTAACTAAATTGCCTGTTTATTGTTATAGGAAATATTTAATTCCCAGCCCAGGGTTTCTACCCAGCCTTTGATTATTGAGTTCCCAAATGAAAGACACACTCATAGCCTTTATATTTTTAATAAGCCTTAATCAGTAGCACATGAGCTAGACATATACCTAGCCTTCATGTTATTAGAGTCTGCTTTCCTATCGATAACCACAAATTATCATGTACTACTTACTATGGGTTGTTCTTAACCCTAGTAGTCCAGTTGTCTAGCCTACAAGGGCATGTTTTCATGGCTCAGTTAACCCCTGGTTGGTTCTTCTCCTTTCTTTGACCCCAAGCTCAAACAACCTAAACCCCATCTATGTCTCTTATGCCCATCTATTGGCTGTTAGAATGTTTATTTACAGATAAGAAATAACATGGGGGCTATGTGCAAACTCCAAGTCTTGGGGCCCACACTTAGCATTACAATAGACAGTAAAATACAAAACCTCAACAATTCTGTTTGTTGAGTCAAAAACAGTTTCTTTTCTGTCTGATACAAATTAAGTACAATTATAAAAATTATGTAAATTATAAGGTATCATATATATTTATAACATCCAGTCCATCATATTGGGAAATCTATTATCAGCCTTATCTCTTAAAACATCTGGCAGAACTTAAGTGAAGCAGAAATTATGAATGACTAGCTTACCCCCTCTTGACAACTTAGTGCTTGAGTATCCTGTGTCTGCCCGTTTTGGACAGTATTCTGTCTGCAGATGATGTTAGGGCATTTCTCATCTATTGTTTTGCTTACCACAGTTGAAGTCACTCCACATGGATGTATTGATACTTAATATCCTCTTTGAAGTGGAATGGAGGAAATGTCAGGAGCAGATCTGTCTCATAATCAAAAGATCTTCTATTAGAAGATCTTTTTAAAATAATGACATTTAAAATAATGAAATTATTTTAATTGCCATACTCTTTGGGTCTCTGATGCGTTTGAAGGCCATTTATCTATATATAATCTATCTGAACTGATAAATATTGGTTATTTTTAGCTATTTACTATCTGAGTATCCTTGGAAACATTTTATTGTAATTAAATTAAAATCTAATAGGCCCATGAGTTTGACTGACTCTTAACTTGCATTACTTAATTATTGTAAACAGTTTGTAATGACAGCTATTAAAAAATTGGGTCTATGCCATCTCTTCTTAAATGAGTTTCATGGGTAACAAGATTAATTTGAAATTTTGTATCAATTTACAAAGATTTATACCATTCCATTGTGTAAATGAACCACATTTTCTGTAACAATTCTTTCATTTTGGAACATCTGTGTTGATTCCAGCTTCTGGTTATCAACAATAGAGGTTCCTCTTTCTCTACATCCACACCAGCATCTACTGTCACCTGAGTTTTTAATCTTAGCCATTCTCACTGGTGTGAAGTGGAATCTCAGGGTTGTTTTGATTTGCATTTCCCTGATGACTAAGGATGTTGAGCATTTCTTTAGGTGCTTCTCTGCCATTTGAGTTTCCTCAGTTGAGAATTCTTTGTTTAGCTCTGTACTCCATTTTTAAATAGGGTTATTTGGTTGTCTGGAGTCTAATTTCTTGAGTTCTTTGTATATATTGGATATTAGCCCTCTATCAGATGTAGGATTGGTAAAGATGTTTTCCCAATCTGTTGGTTGTCATTTTGTTCTATTGATAGTGTCCTTTGCCTTACAGAAGCTTTGCAATTTTATTTTTTGTCGATTCTTGATCTTAGAGCATAAGCCATTGGTGTTCCATTCCGGAAATCTTCCCTTGTGCCCACATATTCGAGGCTCTTTCCCACCTTCTTTTCTGTAAGTTTCAGTGTATCCTGTTTTATTTGGAGGTCCTTGATCCACTTGGACTTGAGCTTTCTATAAAGACATAAGAATGGATTGATCTGTACTGTTCTACCTGCTGACCTCCAGTTGAACCAGCACCATATGTTGAAAATGCTGTTTTTTTTTTCCACTGGATGGTATTAGCTCCTTCATCAAAGATCAAATGACCATAGGTGTGTTTGTTTATTTCTAGGTTGAGTATAGGCCTTTGTAGTAGGATCTGACGATATTTTTATATTTTTAATTTTTTTAATTTCCTTATTTTCTGTTGTTATATCTCTTTTTTCATTTCTGATTTTGTTAATTTGGATACTGCCTTTTTGCTGTCTGTTTAGTCTGGTTAAGTGTTTATCTATCTTGTTAATTTTCTCAATGAACTAGCTCGATTTCAGACCTGAGTTTGATTATTTCCTGCCATCTACTCTTCTTGGCTGTATTTGCTCCCTTTTATTCTAGAGTGTTCAGGTGGGCTGTCAAGCTGCAGGTCTTTGCTCTCTCCAGATTTTTTTGTTTGTTTTGTTTTTGTTTTTGTTTTTGGTTTTGGTTTTGGTTTTTTGAGACGCTTAGAGCTATGAATTTTCTTCTTAGCACTGTTTTCATTGTGTCCCATAGGTTTGGTATGATGTGCCTTCATTTTCATTAAATTCTAAAAAGTCTTTAATATCTTTCTTTATTTCTTTTTGACCAAGTTATCATTGAGTAGAGCATTATTCAGTTTCCATACATATGTGGGCTTTCTGTTGTTTTGTTATTATTGTCATTTATTTGTTGTTATTATTGTCATTTATTGTTATTATTTGTTGTTGTTATTGAAGTCCAGCCTTAATTTTTGGTGATCTAATAAAATGCATGGTATTATTTCAATATTCTTGTATCTGTTGATGCCTGTTTTGTGACCAAATATATGGTCAATTTTGAAGAAGGTACCATGAGGTGCTGAGAAGCTATATATTTTTTTTTGGATGAAATGTTCTATGAATATCTTTCAATTCATTTGGTTCATAACTTTTCTTAGTTTCACTGTATTTTTGTTTGGTTTTTGTTTTCATGATCTAAAAACAAAATCTTCCCATTGCTTAGAGTTGGGTGTTGAAGTCTTCCAGAATTATATTGTGAGGTTCAACATGTGCTTTGAGATTTAGTAAAGTTAGCACTATACATATGCCTAGTGCAATATATTATATTTCCTATCCTTAACTCTCTTCTAGAAGACGTCCCAGGTCATCTGTGACGTCTTAGTTTGTCCATAGCTGGTGTGATTTCTCTGTCTGTGTCATCATGACACGTATCAGAGTACCAAATGTTGTTTATAAAACAAAATCTCAATTATTCAGCCATTGTGCCAAAAGAAAAAGCTCTCATTTTTTATGCCATATCAAAAGTCCTTCAAATTGAATCTCCTTCATGTCTGCTTCTTGTTTTTCTATCCATCATCCTGACTTCCTCTTTGTATATTTTTTCTCTTATATTTACTCCCTCTCAACAGTTTCTTGGAACACCACTTGACTTTTACTGAATTTATTTAATCTCATTTATTTAATTATTTTATTACTTTATTTAATCCAAAATAAAGCTCATAGTTTAAAGGTTTATACTATGTCTGAGCCATACTACAACTAGAAATGGTTTCCCTTTTTCTGTTTGTTTTATTTTGTTTTTGTTTCCAATAAATAACAAAATCTCAGGGTTTACATTGTGACCAAATATTCTGCAACAAAGGTTGAGTACAATTATTTGTTCTATCTATTTGTCAGCTAGCAATATTTAATCCCTGACAGGCATTGAAATTTATTATGTAATGAAAACGTCGATGCTTAAAAAACAGTTGAGGATGTCATCAAAATGCTACATGACAATGATAGTGTGGGGCTTTTATCTTCATTGTTTTTTAATTCTATAGTCAAATATTGTTAAGAATATTATATATGGTAACATGATTTCATCATATCACCATATTCAAGATCTTTTTATCACTGTAAATTAAGTAACTAAATATATGTGCATAATATAGGGATATAAATTTAAAGTGATGAAATAAATTGTACATGTCTACTTAATAATTAAGATCACTCAACACTTTGAAGTTTTGTTCCCTCACAGTATTTCTAAAATCTGAAATTTAAAATTTAAAGCATACATTCCAAAGTTTTATGGGCACTATAATGCATTCATACATACATACAATAATATTCTTATACAACATACAAATATAATAACAACCTTATAAAAATAATACTACATATAAATTAAATGACTGAAAATAGATATCAGGCATTAGTATTCACAATATACACTTTGGTTTATAACATGCAAGGCAGAAGTTTTACTAAGCCAACTCCAAATCCCACAATTTTGATTTTTGAGATGTTATTTCTCAATACTGCATTAATATATTTTAAAACATGGAGCAAAGCTAAATTTAAAGAATAAGTTATCTGAAACAAGGATAAGGAAACTATGGTAAGCAGATGGAAAATCTAGATGCATGCAGCCAAAGCCAAAATTTTAATGATTATTTTCTTTTCATACCATTAGAGCAGATATCAATGTTACAACAAATAATTTACACCCCTCAAACATGGAACATTTGCTGTTAATCATGGAAGCTGAAGTTGCAGATGTAGGAACTGTGGATTACAGAGGTTGTGTATATACAATGTACATAGTCTCATTCAATTTAAGAGTCTTAATTGGAAGATAAAGTAACTTATATTGACAAGATAATGTTTCTGTATTTGAAAAATTTGTAGAAGAAATAAGAATATTCAGTCACAATTTGGGAGTAAAATATATTTACTTGGCAGATAGAAGACTGATATTACACAGTCAGAAACTTAGAACAAGGAAGAATGAGACAAAGATAGTTTTACTTGTAGATATAAATTTACTGACTTTTATAATATTTATGTATGTCTCCAGCTCACATTTTCTTGAACTGGATTCAAGAAGAAGAATTTTAACAAATAACACAACCATAAATACTGATGAAATCATTTGCAGACTCTTGTCCCCCAAAGAAGAAATGTAAACTATCACTTTATTAATACACGAATTTATCAATTAAAGAAAAAAATTGACAACAGAAAATTTGACAAAGGTATGAGAATAATATTCAAACTTTCTACTAGTGCAACACAGGGCACCATTAGACAGGGAAGGCTGTAGTAGATGGTCTGGTGTTTCCAGGGCAGTATTATTGAAATGAGACACCATTGACGTCAGCATTTCTTTCTACATGATACCCACTGGAACTGACTGGTAATATTCAGGATCAACACCAAAAAGGTTATTTTTCAACAAGATAGACAGTAGCGTAATTATTTTTTTAAATCTAATTAGTCAATATTTAGAATTTCATGAGATTAACACTAATAGCCGGGCAGTGGTGGCACACGCCTTTAATCCCAGCACTTGGGAGGCAGAGGCAGGCAGATTTCTGAGTTCGAGACCAGCCTGGTCTACAGAGTGAGTTTCAGGACAGCCAGGACTACACAGAGAAACTCTGTCTCAAAACAATAAAATAAAATAAAATAAAATAAAATAAAATAAAATAAAATAAAATAAAATAAAAAATAAAATAAAATAAAATAAAAATAATAAAAATAAAAATAAAAATAAAAATAAAAAAGATTAACACTAACATTTTCCATAAACTTCAAAAGTAGCACTTTCAAGTTCAGGAAACAAAGTGTTCAGCAACAGCTTTATGGTATCCAGAGATTTTAGTATTCAAAGAGAAAGAAAAAAGGTAACACAGAAAGTAGGATTGAAGAGTGTAGGAGGAGCTTAGGTAGGAGGAGTTAGGATAGGAAGAGGAGGAATAAGGAGACGAAGAGGAAAAGGAAGAGGAGGAACTAGGGAGAGCAGAGATATAGGAGGATGAAGAACCACACAGGTATGAAGAGCAGTTGCAGGTAACAACATTTATTTAGGTTATCAAATTGGGAAACAACTCTCTTGTATGGGCATGTTGTTATTGAGCATTATCAAACATATAAAGCCTTTGATTAATCTTTAAGTATTAGAGTTTCATTTTCTTACTGGGCCCGCATGGATAGCAGGATGTTCTGGGCAATGACCAGCCTTACGGAGACAGAGTGGAAGATTGGCAGAGCCATCTCCTATGCTAGCATCTTGTGGGTGGCAAGGCTGGTGTTTCTGGCTGGCCATTTCTAGATGCAGCACACATGTGGCCTCTGGCCACAGAACATGGTGGCTGAGCTAGGCAGAGCCACTTCAGCTTAGATAGTCACCTTGATCAGCAGCCATTTTTAAATAATTACTACAAGAGTATGCATAACTGAATCCTTGGTGGGGTAACAGTCTACTACAGGCCTATCGAGGAAATAAACTAGATATAAATACAAATATAGAGAGAACAATATGAAAAGCCTAGCCATATTAGAAACTGCACATGGTATGTAGTTATATAAATACAAGGAAAAATATAAAAATTTAAGTTATATTCCAACTTAAATTCTATAAATAATATCAGAATAACAAAACTAATATGAATAGTGTGGAAAAACAATTAAAATTCAGTTACTGTATGTGAAAAACAGCTGGTTCAAAAACCTATGAAAAATTTATTGATATAGACTTTAATATTTTTACTGCAGTTGTGTTTGAGTATATGATGTATATTGTAGGTACTCATACTCCTACATAGACTGCTAATAACTTTCTGTGTCATTTTCCCTTTTATACCGTTATATTCAGATATTTGAACTCATATCACCAGATTTGGTAGACAATTGTGTATACAGTAAGCTCTCTCTTTGAAACTTCCAAATAGAGAATTCTTCACCTTGAGTGCTAGAGGGACTCAATCTTGAGCATGATTATTAGCTATTCATCTTCCCAAACTACTATTACTTAATGTAATGATAGTACTTCACAAATTCTTATATATACTTCTCTCTATATCATGGGTTAGATTGAGATTATTTAGGCATACAGTGCATTTTATTATGCCATCTAGTTTACAGTTCTAGAATAATGAAGCGATTTTTAATTTCTTTAATATAAACAGATGGCCATTTGATGATCTTGTGTTTTTCAAAATAAGCTAAAGGGTATGTACACTATTATTAAATCATTTACGTTTATAAAGGCAAAATTATTTCTAATATTTAAAAGCACAATGCCATCAAAATTTAAAAATCACTATTAAGCTATTCATGAATCTTTAGGGCATGTGTGTTTTGTTTTGTTCAACAATACCTTATAATTATTTGCTGTGGCCCGCGCAATCGTCTCGCCAGCAAGAACACACGCAGGCACCAGGATCCTTCTGCAGCAAGCGTTTATTGCGAATGAAAGGAGGAAGAGAGAGAGAGAGACCCAAGATGGCACTGCTTTATATACACCCTAGGGTGGCGTGGACATATCTGATTGGCTGCTTGCTCAAAACCCCGTATGACGCCGCGGGCTGGGCGGTGACTTGGCGCGCTTTCACCACTTGCACATGCGCTATTTACTTGTTTACCCACGGCAGTGCCGGGTGCCAGCGCCATCTTGTAATGGCAAATGCTGTCACCGCTAACCGTGGCTTTCTACATCTCCCCCTTTTAGCTTTATTAAATGAGACCATAAGGTCGTCTGGCAAGGCTTTAAGTCATCTCTCTTGTAGAGGAAGGTAGAGGTCTAGTCCCTTGTGCAGAATGTTGGGATATTGTAAAGAATTTCCACCCTGGTCGTTGAGTACAGGAGTGTACTTTAATCTACCCATCCCATTGCCTTTGACAGGAAGAGGATTTGGCAACTCGACCTCTATGCAACCAGACACGCCTTTGAGGAATCTATCCCTGAGGAACATCCCCTGTATATCACAGTATACACTCCACCCAGAGATGTGCAGAGAGCGGGGCTTGTGCCTCACCGACCCAGTGCAATGGGGTAGAACCCGTGGGGTGCATCGGCCGAGGGCTCAAGCGCTAGCTACTTTCGTAGCATAGATAGCCAGACTCCAGGGGAGGAACCTTGTTCTAAAGCAGCAAATGCTTGGGCAATCACCGCCTTGTCACACTTCTGTTGAGTTTTGAGTTTGCAGACCAACCATAACATGAACACTAATCCACAGCATAGGGTTGTACCAAACAGGTAGCTGTGGCCCGTGCAATCGTCTCACTAGCAAGAACACACGCGGGAACCAAGATCCTTCTGCAGCAAACGTTTATTGCGAATGAAAGGAGGAAGAGAGTGAGACCCAAGATGGCACTGCTTTATGTACACCCTAGGGTGGCATGGACATATCTGATTGGCTGCTTGCTCAAAACCCCCGTATGACGCCCCGGGCTGGGCGGTGACTTGGCGTGCTTTCACCACTTACACATGCGCAATTTACTTGTTTACCCACGGCAGTGCCGGGTGCCAGCGCCATCTTGTAATGGCGAATGCTGTCACCGCTCACCGTGGCTTTCTACAATTTGCTATGATAGAAAATTTCAGAAAATACCACTGTAAACTCCTTACTTTCTCTAAAGTATTTTATCACATTTTTTTCAATTAAGATATTAGTGGAGTCCCTAACCCCTTCAGGTCCCTCAATCACTTTCTCTAACTCTTCCAAAAGACTCCCTCAAGCTTTGCCTGTTTGGCTGTGGGTCTTTGCGTCTGTTCTGGTCATTAGCTGGGTGGAGCGTCTCAGAGGACAGTTATGCTAGGCTTCTGTCTGGAATCATAATTGAGTATCATTAATAGTATTCCAAATTGGATCTTACTTATAGGGTGTGTCTCAAGTTGGGGCAGTCATTGGTTGGCCATTCCTTCTGTCTCTGCTGCAACTTCATCCCTGCACATCTTTTACACAGAACACAATTTGTGTCAAAGGTTTTGTGGGTGAGTTGGCGTCCTTATCTCTTCACTGGGAGTCCTGCCTGGCTACAGGCCATTTCAGGCTACATATCTCTCACTGCTAGGAGCCTCAGTTAGAGTCACCCCATAGATTCTCTGGAGCCTCCCCTATCACAGGTCTATAGCAGGATCTAAATATGTCCTCCCTGGCCACCCTTCCCCAACTATCCCTACAGATGATTCACCACACTGTTCCATTCTTCATCTCATCTTCCACCCTGTTTCTGCCCTTGATTCACTTAAATGGCTATTTTGTTTTCATTTCTGAGTGAGATTCAAGAATCCTCCCTTAGGCCTTCCTTGTTATTTAGTTTTCTTGGGTCTGTACATTGTAGCATGGTTATCCTGTACTTTATGACTAATATCCACTTATAAGTGAGTACATATGATGCATGCCATTTTGGGTCTGTGTTACCTCACTCAGGATGATATTTTCTAGTCCTATCCATTCACCTGACAATGTCATAATGTCTTATTTTAGTAGCTGAGTAATAGCTATTCTATCTTATAAATAAACCATATTTTATTCACTCTTTAATTGAGGAACACCTGGATTGTTTCCAGTTTTTGTCTATTATAATTAAAGTTTTTATGAATGTTCTTGAGCAAGTGTTCTTGTGGTATGGTAGAGTATCTTTTGGGTATATGACCAGGAGACTTTGGGGGGTTCTCAAAGACTGAACCACCAAAGAGAAAGCATGGGTTGTACTTCAGCCCTCTGCACTTATGTAATAGATGTGCAGCCTTTATGCAGGTACCCCAACAACTAGAGCAGAAATTTTCCCTAAATCTGTTGCCTGCCTGTGGATGCTGTTATCTTAACTGGACCACCTTGTCTTGCTTCAAAGGGAGAGTCCTGCAGTGACTTGAGGTGCCATTATGGGTTGATATTCTGGAGGGCCTCCCCCTTCCCAGAGGAGAGTGAGAGGTTATCATGGGGAAAAGGCTGTGTGAGAAGACTGTGAAGTAGGATGTAAATTGAATAAATAAATTAATGAAACAAATAAAAATAAAATAGTATATCAGAAAATATTTCAAAAACATTACATGAAATGAATGATAATATACACATATTTTTAACAAGTCTCTCACAAATGAACAATATATCATGGACATAGGTATCTCTGCTTTCATTAGCCAAAGGTTCTCCCAAAATATATTATGAAAATGTACTGGAATTGATATTTACTTTTATAGACAATAGAGCCAAAACACAAACACTTTGAGGAATGTATGTTGTAAAACCACCAAGTTATGTCCCTACTTGGACAGATAGTCTCTGACTAGTCATAGTGTCCAACCCTAACCCTCTTTTTGTTTCTACAGCAGTGTCATGCAGAGTAAAGTGTTCTACATGTAATAGATGTGAATGTCATGAATTGAATATTTAGAAAACAATATATTATTTGACAAGTTTAATCGTATGTTTTAGGTTTTTAGTAATAAATGAGCACATATCTCTATAAACTTAATATGTAATTTAATCTGATTCAAACAATTCTGTTTGACAAGTCTTATAACAAAATGGTGTTAGGCCTTGGGGGGAAATATCTCCTGAGTATCACAAAGTAAAGAATCAATCCCAATTCTATAGTTTCTGTTGCATGATATCAGAGGTCAGAGTAAAATGATATTATAATTTCAAAAAAGCAATAAATACTTCCATTATACTCACATAAATGCATTATGAGGATTCAGTGAATACTATGGCATAAAGAAACTTGCTTTGGAATTAAAAAACTAAAGTTTGGTGGGGCAGATTTTTCTCTGAGACTTTTGGTAAATACAAATGTGAAAACACCAGTCTTATATTCATTCTCTATAAAATTCATTCTAATAATATCAACTCATGAATTGTAAAGATCAGATGTAATAATACATGTAGAAAACTGTGCTCAATTCTCATTTAAAATGTTAAATTAAATATCTTTATAAATATTTTATAATAAGACATTATCATTGCTGATTAGAATAACTTGTTTTTGTTCTCCTTAGCTATACAGAATCTATATTTTCATCTTCTTATTTTATGGAATTTAGATATTTTCCATGTCTCCACAAGTTAATAGAGGCCAGAGGCAATGATTTCTTTGGAGCTGAAGTTGCTGACACTGAGCTGCCATTGGGTATTGGGAACTGAACACAAATTCTCTGCCACAGCAGCTCATAGCCTATTTTATTGAGCTATCTTTCCAATCTTTGATTACTATTTTTAAGTTTGTATGCATTGTATACTAGGAGAATATTAAAGGTTTTTTTTTTTTACATTTTCAGAAAGTTTTAACTAGGTTCTACTGACATGACCTCCTCATTTTGCTTGGTGGGGAAAGGAGTCTTCTATGGACTATCATGTTGTCTGAATCACATTCAACAACATAAAAATAAATACCAAACTGTTCTTAGCCAAGGGGAAAACAAATTGGATGATTCTAGATAAAATGAAGCAATATAGTTATCAAATACAATTAATAAAAATTCCTGGGCCAGAAACATTTCAGTAAATATATCGCTTGCTGCACAATGTGAGGACCTAGGTTCCACCTCTAACCTCCATGTAAAAGTATGGAAATGTCTATAACCCCAACCTTTAGATGGAGAGATAGGCAAATCCCAGTGGTTTGCAAGTCAAACTGGTCTAGCCTGAATGGTGATCTCCTAGTTAACCCAGAAACATTAGTTCAATAAATAAAGAGAAATTTTGAGGAGAACATTCCAATATCAATTTCTGGCTTCTATGTGTGCCACACAGGCAAGCAGGCCTCATATACTGTCATACACTACACTACACTACACTACACTACACTACACTACACTACACTATGCACACAGACACATATAAGTACACACAAACACCAAATGCAACACCAACAAAATGTTTTTATTTTATTTTATTTTTTTTTTACGGTCACAATATAGAATCCTTGAGGAAGAGAAACAAGAAATGAGAACGGGTATAAAAGTGAGGTGTGGAAACATTGGAACACAAAGTTAATTGCCTGTATTTCACCTAAGAACCCTTAAAAATCACTAAATTCAGAAGTAGCATGATTAGTCTACCTCTACAAAGGCCCCGGTATTTCAAGAATAAATCAGAGGAATAACAAAAATAAAGAGTGTTATAAATCAGTATGGATGTGGTGTCAGGAACAAGGCATAAGTTAACTAGAGGTGGGTGTGAACTCTAAAGACTTCTCTTTGATAATTCACAACCACAGCTGTTAGAATGAAAACATTTAAAAAAATATTTGTAGAAATACAAGGAAATCCCATTTAATACTGGTCCTACTGAAGCTAAAACCCCTGGAAATATTCAACACAGACCGGTCTATGCAGCAAAATGGTCAGCAAAGTCTAAAATATTAACAGCCTAACCATAAACACATGGAAATCTTCTCTAGTGTCCTGAGACTTGATCATGTTTGTTACCTGGCAAATAGGTTGACTACAAACATACCACAGATAAACAGAAAGTTCTGGCATATAACGGGTGCATTTATGATCACAGCCATTTATTTATCTTGAGACCCTTCTTTACAGTTGTCATTGCTTTCTCCACAAGTCCCATAAGCAACCTTGAGCAGCCTTGGTGAGTGTTGTGCACACAGCTGAGAAACTAAAATTTAGAAAATCTCATCTCTTTAAAGAAGACACTAGACTAACCTATGACGGTCTCAGAGGGAGATGTTTTCCTATGGAGGCATTATCTTTATTGTACTCATCATGTAAAAAAAAATGTCTAACTTACTCTCCAAGGGAAGATTTATTTCCCAGGCTGTTGGTTATGTGAATATCCTTGAAATGATAGATGAGTACATAATCTTTCAGATGAGAACATCCAGAGAATTGTTTCTCAGTCAATTCATTTTCTCTCTTGCAAAGCCCACTGAACAACAGCTCCTATGACCAGCACTCTCAAGTGGTGAGATGGATATCAGATTCCCTTTCTTTTTGTGGTACAGGATCTACTTAAAAATCATGACTAAAACCCAGTGCTCAAGAATTGCATCCAATAATAATTAAAATGTGTACTACAATATTTGTAATTCTTAGTTTTGCTAATTAATGATGGAAAGCTTTATGTACTGGGATTTATTTACCTACCATCTCTGAAACCTGGACTTTTATAAGATGATAGAAATAAAATTTTCAACTGTGGCAGCAGTGAGTAGGCATAATCTCCCTGATAGTGCCAAATTTATCTGCAGAGTATGCTTAAATGGAGATAAATTTATCCTAAGGGTGACAATGTAGTCCCCTGTATATGCAACTTGAATACAAAGTAATTCAATAGCAATGTAATGAAGTTGAATAGCTGTCACCACTTCTGCTCTTCATTGTAGCAGCTGAGTAATAGAGACTTTCCTTTCCTTCCTTAGTAGTATGAATGTCTCAGTCAAGTACCAATCTTTGGCTCCTAGAACCAAAGAAATGGATGAACAGCTGTCATGATGGACACCATAAATGTCGTGGGGCAAAGCCAAGCTTTAGGTACAGTCAACACTATAGCTAACGGTCAACACTTCTACAGAGATAAAACCTATGTTGCATCTAGTTAATACTGTGATGACTAATTTACATGTACACCTTCAGTGTAACGTGAGTAACTTAAACAGTTTCCCCTCCATCTACCATTTCAGATGACACTCAAGATGTTATTTCATAACATGTGTGCTTTAGCCACCACATACACATAGATGTTACCATTATAAACACACATCGTTAGAAACACTAATAACAAAAAGAAATTATTTTATTTAACCTAATGTCAATTTTACCCTTAATGCAAATGCAGTTTTTCTTTATATAGGTTCATATATCTTCTTTTGAAAATATATTTTAAGACTACTTGAATGAAAACTCTACTAACAAGGAATTCCTTTCAACTGTCAAGAACAGTCATTCTTTTTTCTATTCAAATATATTTTTCTTGCATATGGATTTGACTCTTAACCCATGGTCACTGCTCCTTCCTCCTCTTGTGCCTTCTCCTCTCACGGTCCTCTTCTGATGCCAAGCTTATAAACCTAAACCCCACTTATGTCTCTTCTGCCCAGCTATTGGCTGTTGGCATCTTTATTAACCAATCAGAAATAACTTGGGGCAGGGTCACAGGGGCTAAGTGCAGACTCCAAGTCCTGCAGGCCTGCACATAGCATTACAATAGACAGTAAAAGATGAAACCTCCATATATTACTATTTCCTACTTCCAAAAATATTACTCAGAATGTTTATCTCCTGTTTTACCTTACTTTCATCTCAAATTTAGTTTAGCTATATTATATGCAACATTCACAGAGCACAGCATGCATATTCTTTATCATGAGACTTATTTAATACACCTGATAATAACCACTCTATCTTAAATTAATCTTTGTTTAACCAATACCTGTTTCTTAAAACACTGTATCTAAAATATGTGCCCTGTATGTATAATTTCTGAAAGTGAAGCTTACTTTATTTTTTCCACTGAGGCAACTCTCCTAAAATGGTTTCCAAATTATATAATTGTAATTCAAGCAGAAGGGACATTTATTGTGAGACATGAGGTAAAACAGTGAGAATGTAGAAAATAGCACATATGACCTTGCTACAGTGCTTCCTTGGTATCTAAATCACTGATAAAAATGGATGAAAAAAGAAATGTATGATGAGTATTCCTCAAGTATATTAAATGTTATGTTACAGGAGACCTTGACAGGGATCACGCTGTTCTTAACTGAAGTTCATGAGAAATATTTATAATGGAGACTTTATACCATGTTTTTATGTATCCTCCAGCCTGTGTTGTGCTGTTAATAACTTTTGGCATCCTGCTCTTGCTGGGGTGTATTTGCTCAATGTCTATTTTACTGTAGTTAAAATGCCAAAAAGTTTTTTTTTTAATTTATACATTATCCTAGGTGCTATAGAAATTTGTCTTTCTTTCTTTCTTTCTTTCTTTCTTTCTTTCTTTTCCTTTCTTTCTTTTTTTCTTTCTTTCTTACTTTATTCTTTTCTTCCTTCCTTTCTTACTTTCCTTCCTTCCTTCCTTTTGTCTTTCTTTTTTCCTAAAAGTACTTTGACACAAGCTTGAGAAGCAAATTTCTGCTTTGTTTTCATAGCCTTCCCTTTTCCTCAATCAGTTGTCTTTTAACAATTTTATGAAATGCATGATTAAAATGAACATATGAGCAAGTGATATAAAAAGCAAACAAAAGGCAGTCGCCATATGGGAAAATAATTGCTTTAATAATTTTATACAGCAACATGGCATTCCCATGGGCCATTTTACACATGGGAGAGGAAAAAATGTTTCTGAAAATTAAATCCATTTTTATAATGATCCTGAGGATATTTTTTCAGCTAAAACATATATATTACTGCACTTGCTTTTGGCAAATGTGGTAAAAATGAGAAAATACTTTATAGATAGTGTGAAAAGCCTTTACATCCTTCAAAATGAACCTTAAACTTCTAGAATCTTAAAGATCTATCTCTAAAATTTTTATTGAATTAACTGTACTGATTCTATTTTTATCAATATTTAGACTGTTTTCATAACATACTTTAAAAACTGTGATTTTATTTAAAATCTGTACCTGCAGAATAAATACAATCAAGAGAATTAAATGAGCTAAATTTCTTAGAGGACAGCAACAGATCCACAGGAATGAAGCTTGAATTGCCATTGACAAAGAGGATTAAAAGAACATGTGTGAGTTAGAAAATAAATATTCTTCCCAGTGTGATGTTTCAAGAGACTTTAATGATCTCCAGCTAAATCTTACATGTATCATTATATCAGATCATCAGCAACAATCAAGTAACTATTATCTACTTGTGGAAGATTTATGAGCATGCACATATATGCACATGAATGCCCATATGTGATCATTCAGAAATTATGCCCACTTCAGAATATAATGAGTAAATATAAAGTATGTTATCTATTTAGAAACTATTATTAATTTTTCTGAGTTAACTTAGGACAGTGTTCAAGATGGATGGAAGAAAAATAACCAAAATCGTGTTTGTCCAAATTTATATTTGGAACAAAACAGATGTTTCTGTTGAATATTTTCTGAGATTATTTTTGTCTCTGTGACAAACTAGTGAGGATAACCCTTGAAGGAAATGCTTTCCTAAGATGCATTCTTCAGGGCTTTACCCAAGAGAAAGGAAAGATGAAGGAGTCACAAGTCGGTTTGATCATAACCTTGATATTAAAAGATTCCTTCACCTACAATGATTACAAGGCTAATTTACCATGCTTAACTTGTTAATATGTTTAGAAAACTCAGGATTCTGAATGAAGAGAAGCAAATTTAAAGCTTGATATTTGACTTGAGGAAGCTAAAGCATATTCATAGCATATATTATATAATATATAAATACAGTATATATAACTTATATATCATAAATATAAATAAATGTACTGTGCATATATAACTGTCATATATGTATTGCACATAGCATATTTATATATTATATGAATATAATACATAATGATATAGTGGTATCAATATATGTATATATAATTGAATAGACAGGTTCATATATTGGTGCATAGATGATAGATAGATAGATAGATAGATAGATAGATAGATAGATAGATAGATAATAGATAGACAGATAGCTATTTTGCTTATCAGTGTGCTTAAGTATAGTGTATCTTCACCCAATGCTAGCTGAGCTGAATTTGAAAATGTATTTAACCCTTTCACCCTTTACTCCACATGTATAAAATGGATTTACCAATGCTTAGTTTGCACACATAATAGAATGAATAAATGAATTAAGTACAGAATGATGGAACTGGCTAAAATAGATTTTTGTTCAATCAGTTTAACAGGTTTACTCTTTGAAACTTAGGAAATCAATAACCAGAAATGTTCTGTATAATGTCCTTGGGGGTATTGTTCTGCCCATCTTCAAGCAAAACCTCTCTACCTTTGTGTCTGTGTAAGTCTGTGAGTGCCCCATACATGTGAGAACTCAATCCTATTTTCTCCTATCGTTGTCTTTAAGGCTTTCCTTTGCTTCCTATATTTTTTAAATCACAAGTTAAAAATATTACGTAGCTTCAAATGGGGAGTATGAAAATGCATTTCACAGAAAGGAGAAAGTCAAAGACAGAGAAACAGAAAGATACAAAAAGAACACAATTGTTAATTAGAACACATGGTACCCAATATAGTTCAATGTCCAGCTCACTTAAGCATGAACAGCTTAAGAAGTATATAAAATTATACCTGTATATTACTAAGTTATACCTAATGCTATACTTAGTAAAGCACACATAATACCATCCGTCAGTATCATAGCACCTTACATCACAATGATGGCCTTCTGTACAATCATTTTTCACTCTCATCAAAGCACCTAGATTTCTGGTCTCTATTTATATATATTTTTTTAACAAAGTCAGTCTCAAGTTTTTATATTCATTACAGTCTTCTATTTTGGTAACAATTTGTATAGATACTTTCATTCTGCTATTCAAGAGAGAAACTTGTACTTTAAGATGAAAATATGTTTCATATTGCTGCAGACTTAATTTATCTCCCAGGCATCATGTAGCCATTTGAAAAGTAATTACTTGACATTTATAATACACACTGATCTAGAAAATGAGAAGCACATGTAAGGAATGAGGTTGTCTCAATCACTATCTTAGGCCTAACATTAACCTATTTTATCTTCCCCAATTTACAAACTAAAATAGGGCTAATAAGACATGCAATTTTTGGTTTCCTTAAAGATTTGAAAGAAAAAGCTACTAATGTTGGACATTTGCTATAATTTAATGTTCTGTTGTGATGGATATTTTTATGTCACCTTGACACAAAGAAAAATATTGAGAGGAGGGAACTTCAATTTGAAAAAGAAAAATGCCTCCATAAGATCTGTCTGTAAGAAAGTCTTTTGGGGATATTCTTAAGCAGTGATTGATATTAGAGGCCTCAGGCCATTATGGTTGGTGCCATCCCTGGGCAGGTGGTACTGCGTTCTATATGAAAGCAGGCTGACTAAGCCAGGAAGAGCAAGCCCAGTTAGCAGCATGCTCCATGACCTCTGCATCAGCTCCTGTATCTTGGTTCCTGCAATGCTTGAGTTCTTATTCTGACTTCCTTCAATGATAAGCAGTGTTGTAGAAAGATAGTGTTGGAAAGGAACTTTTTCCTTTTGGTCAAATGGTGTTTTATTACAAGAATAGAAATCCTAAAACAGAAACTGATAGATTAACCTCCTCCTCCTCCTCCTCCTCCTCCTCCTCCTCCTCCTCCTCCTCCTCTTCCCCTCCTTTTCTTCCTCCTCCTCCTCTTCCCCCTACTCCTCTTCCTCCTCCTCCTCTTCTTCCTTCTCCACTTTTGAAGTATAAGGTCGTCACTGCACCTTATACTTCAAAATAGAAACATCTGTGATTTATTTCAGTGGAAATAATTTACAACCAAATCATGATATAGTCACTTAAAAAAATCACTTAAAATTTATAATGCATGTGTTCTAGAAAATAAGAGAGAACATACAAGGATGTCTTAATAGCTTAAGCATAGCTCTAACCCATATTTGTTTTTACAATTAAAGATTTGACTAATAAGATTTGCATTCTTTAGTTTCCTTAAAGACTCAAAGGAATATAGTAATAATGTTGGGACTTTAGTATGATTTGATTCAATCTTCAATTATTGACATATATCCATATATTGCAAATAGAGGGAAAGTTAAATTTGTAAGAAAACTAATGGTAAGTCATGCTTACCTTTGATTTTGGTAACATTACTTTCTCCTTGTCCAGGAAAATACAATCATGTCTAGTCTAGATGTGGTTGTACATTAACATGGATGTACATTTTTCCAAAGGAACAATTTTAAAAAAAGGGCATAAAATTTGAGGAATACTGATGTTCAAGGAGCTTGGCATTGCTCCCAGAAATGTGACAAACACCTGAGCACTCTTTCCTTCAGAACCAGCTGGTTAAAATAGAGTTCTGCTTGGTTTCTGAATTGAGACATGTGTTAATCCCTTAGAGTCTCTGCATGGGAGAAACTTTAGCAGTTCTGTAACATGGCATTATCAGAGCAACTTGCCACATTGCAGTGACTATGCTATAAATAACTTGCAGAATTTGAGTTTAACATATAGAGTTAAGAATTAAACCATATTTTCATCCATTGTAACAATGTTTTTCAATAATATAGCATATTTTCATAACATTTGTTCAGATGCAACATATTAGATATAGCATTATTAGTATACCATTTATATTGACATAATTTAACGAACAGTTTTATTTTACTGTTGATTGACTAGCATTTATTTATAAATGGAAAATATTTAAAACATATCATAAGTTAAAATTTCAAATCACAAGCAGTAAAGGTTCCTGTGCCTTTGTCTTGTATTGGAATTACTTTGATAACTGTATATCCATATATTTCTTAGTAATTTTTACTTTTAGCATTTCACAGCTTAATTGTTATAAGCATACTTTAAGACTCAAAACTAGGATCAATTTTAAAAATTGATAAATCTATACAAACTAATCTTCTCGGTGGACACATTTAATTCCACTACACAAATTTCTTGCTGTGTTTTATCTTTTATAGGAATACAAGGTAAATTGAGACAGCCAGAGAGAGGAAACAGCAGTGTCATAAAAACTAAAAGGGTTGAGAAAGAAAAGAAAAAACTGTCAGTGCTACTATGATCCTTTCCTTGGAGGACATCCAGACTCCTTCCTTGGCCTCATTTGTTTATTGATAGAAGACTGTATCCAAAAGTATTTTGATAAAGTCCACAATCTTTTCATCTCATACAAAATTTCCCATCCTCCATTACCAGGAGTCCCTCAAATACATGTCTTCTCTCTCTCTCTCTCTCTCTCTCTCTCTCTCTCTCTCTCTCTCTCT
>JANHMN010000001.1:132661048-132718384 GCA_030674055.1 Rhabdomys pumilio | reverse complement strand
TGTGTGTGTGTGTGTGTGTGTGTGTGTGTGTGTGTGTGTGTGTGTTTGTGGTATATGTGTATGTGTATGTCTGTGTCTGTCTGTGTATAAGCTTTAATTTTTATTCATTTACTTATTTTGGCCCTTTTAACAATTGCAATCTAATTTTGACATGTTGTCTTCCTTCCTTATCATCTAACCAAACCCTCTTATAGCCCCCAGTTCTCTTCTTCAAATTCATGGCCTCTCTTTTCACAAATTGCTATCACATTCATATATGCTTCTGCATATGAATACACATCCCTAAATGTAGCTTGCTGTGTATGCATGTTTTCAGAACTGATTATCCCTAAACATGCCTTTTCCTCTCAGGTAGTCTACCTCCCGTTTCCAGCTTCTGTCAGTTGTAGGTAGTTGTTCCTATATATGTAGACTTCATAGACTTTTCTCTGTCCTATTTGTCATGCTAATTGGTGTCATCATTGTTCAGCTCACATCTGGGCAGTGATGCTGGTGACACTTTGTGGATATCATTTTTCAGTTTGGGTATACATCTAAATGACTCTATATACTCCTAATCTTTTCTCTATTTCTATTCTTTACGAGATCATTATCATTGAATTATTTTCTATTTTTTTTTGTATTGATTTTAGGTTGACTGGTTGGTGTTTTGTATTGTTGTTGTTTTGATTTTCTTTCTTTTTTTTTTATTTTGTTTTTTGGATACAAGCACTTAGTACGTATATCTTAATGGCCTGGGATGTCTATGTAGAACAGGTGTCTAAACTCAGTTATTGTGTTTTATTGCTCTAAAACAAATGAGGAAACAAACAAAACCAAGAAAAAGATAGCTTTGAAAAGAAACCAACTATGTGGGGACTTACAGCTTCATGATGATCCATGAGCCACTATAAAAAGCACAGTGGATGAAAAGTTGTAGGGGGTGGTCTGATGCTCTGATCTGGAATGAACGCTGAAGGTCCTGTTCCCCAGTTGTTTCCTGATAAATCAAAAATGAAGTTACTGGCCAATGACAGGTTGGAAGAGGCAGGACTTCCAATTTCCCACAGGTAGGCCCGCAGATGCAGGAGGAGGAAAGGAATTCACCATACTTTGGAAAGGAAGAGAGATACCAGCTGTGTGAGGTCTCAGATGTAGTGGCCATTGACTGATTCCCCAACTGGACCTGGGGAAACAGGTGGGAGATTAGAAACACAACTAAGTTGAGGACAAATTTTGGTTGCTGACCTAGGACTAAAAGTAACAGAACAATTAAGTTGAGGGCAGAATTAGAAATGTTGAGCTACAGTGATGATAAGGGCACATTAGCAGAGGGAGGGTTAGAAGTGTCCAGCCATTGAGCTAAAAAGCATATTAAAAATAACTTAATATGCACGTGCGCGTGTTTGTGTGTGTGTGTGTGTGTGTGTGTGTGTGTGTGTGTGTGTGTATGTGTGTGTGTGTGTGTGTGTGTGTGTGTGTTTCATCTGCAGATCTGGGGTGACTCCTGGGCAGGGTCTAATAGCACAGTCTGCCCGAAAGTAGAGTAGTAGAAACTACACGCTACGGGTGTTACACCACGTGGAAGGAAAGAATCCACTATTAATTTAAGAAATTCTCAGATAGATTACCGCCCACCCCCCCCCTCCAAACACACACACACAGATTGTTTAATAGGGAGGAGAACTATTTTCTTAGTGGAGCAGAGCTGAGTCATGTGGTTGCAGTGTGCAAAACTGGAATAAATAATCACTGCTGCCACTGAGATTTACCCTTCACTGCCTGCAAGGAGAGACAGTAAGAAGTAAACAATAAAGTTGCCTGCCTCCAGCTACCAGATAAATACAAGATAGCGAGTTATAAATCTGATTTAATTGTTTTTAAGGATAGATAGAAAAAAATAGAGAAATCTTGCCCGAGCTACCTGGGGATTTTTTCCTGCGGTTCAAACCTGATATAAATAGTTTAAGATGAGAAGCAAAGAGTCAGACACAGCAGGTATTAAGCTCTACAGAAGAGAAGTTAGGAGAAATAAACGAACAGATGATTAAAGGCATGTAAAAATCTTGCCAGGACAATTTCTAGAGATTTTGGAATGTGGCCAACACAGGATTTCTGAGATTGTCAGTGTAGTATGGTAAAAACTAGAGCCTATAAATAGGTTTATACAGTAAGCAGAAATGAATTTAAGTTTACATTATATAAATAATTTAGGCCTTGTTCTCATGAAGGCCAGGGCAGGGGTCAGCAAAAGCACTGTCTCAACAGTTAATATTTGTTTAGATTGCTTTATTTGCTTTGATTAGTTTTATTTATCAAAATGAGTGTGGTTATGAGTTTGGTGGTTATGTTAAATTTCCTCTAGGAGAGAGGTCAAGCTATACCCTTGATGAGTCCGAGTTACTGGACCAAAGATATGCTATTTTGGGACAAAGGTTCTGCATTTGTGTTTACAGGAAAGAAGAATGGGCTCTGGTCCCCTCCCAGAGTCCTATGGGTCAGATATGACAGGGGAGACCCTCTGAAGAACTATAAAAGTTTGAGAAAATCAAACAAGAAAATTAAAGACTCATCATGCCATCCTTCACATGGCATGAATTAAGACTTCTTACAATTGGTTATTGATAAATTAACTCATTAAAAAAAGATAGTTGTCTTTCACCTGCTTAAACAAGAAGCAAAATTTCATCCTTAACTGAAATGTGCAGCCTGCACAGTCCATACTAACATCTTAGTTTTACTAAAATTTTGGTTGTGAGATTTGTATATTGCAGAATGTACAGCTCTGACAAGATTCATCTGCTGGGACACTGAACTGACCTGCTGTTCCAGCTTCTGCTTCCTGAGGCTGTCCAGAGACTTGCTTCTAGAACAGCTTTAGGATTGGTGCTGATTCCACATAACCTCACTTCACCTAACTGTTCAGATGGATCCGGTCGGAACTTCAATCAAGTCCTGAACCCTTTGAACATACAGAGACTGGATCACAGACGTTAAATCTAGCTTTCTTATGTCTAAACAGTTTTTCTAGTTTTCCTACCGGTGCCCACCCCTCATCACACCAATTCAGCAGGAAGAAGCTTTAGAGAGTTGTCAGCCCAATTACCTGGGTTTGGGTGTCTGGTAATGGTATATATATATATATATATATATATATATATATATATATATATATATCATGCTTATGAAACTTTAACATATTTTCATATTTTTTCCAAATTTTCCCAAAGTTCTTTGCATACAAATTATTACTTATTTAATTTGTTGCCAAACACCACCTTGTGACACAAGAATGAATCATCATTGTTTTTTCTATGTACTGCTACATTTTATCACTGGCCAAGTTTATACATACATATACAAGTGTTTTCCTTAATAATTTACATTATATGATTTTACTTCATGTATTATTTCCAAATCTATCACTTCTTATCTCCAAATTATGAAATCTGCATTTATTTGATCACTGGCCTTATATTGCAACTCAAAATTTACATTTACTTTTATTGCTGAAATTCATGATTTCCTTAGTAGCTCTTGAATTATGTCAAAACTATTCCCAAATACAACCTCAATAAATAGTACCTTCTATTCCTCTCCACAGATGCCTGGGCACAGTCCATCTCTCTGGATCCCTGTCTTGTGTAGCACCTTTTTTGTGTTATCTAACATACCTCTTTTTGAATAACATCACTCTCAACATTTCCTCTGTTTATCATATCTTGGTAAGCATTAAATAAAGCCAATTTTATGTAACTTTCTATACAATAAACTCTTGAAATGTTATTGACTTAGTATAGCTTTCTTTTTCTTATAAGATAGCTTAAACAAATATTCCTGTCTAAACCATTGCTCTCAGCTCCAAATCTTCAAATGTAAGTATATGACCTGGAATAATTGTAAAACAAAGGAAGTAAAAAAGAGGCAATGGTGGAGGGGAGTGACTTGAGGGAGGAATGCTAAGACACAGTAGATATGATGGAAGGAAATGTAGAGCCAGCTCTAGTCCAGGAGTGTTGAAGGGAGGTCAATACAGAAAAGAAAGGGTGTAATAATATTTTTCAATGAATAATATCTATTCATAGTTTTGTAAAATCATATGCAACATGTGTACATATGTGTGTATATGTACATGTGTGTGTTTATAATGAATTTATACCAGTTGAGCTGAAAATGCTCACCACAAGAGCTATAGATTATTTAATAAGAAACCTAGCACTGGGCATGAGAATTTCCTATTCTTCTTGTTGGTCAGGTTTCTCCAAATGACTCACAAAACTATTTAATCTATTGCTGTTATCCTTAGTTCCCTCACAGAGGTTGAACTTAAGTTCCTATGAGGATACAATTAGGATACAGGATTCTGATGACTTCTAACTGAACCTAACCCCAAAACCTTGTATAGTATCATTTACATCTTACATCATATCAGAAGGCCTTAGTCAAACTCCCAAAGAAAAAAAGCAGTCAATACTGCTACAGAGTAGTGATGCTTATGTACTATACTAATAATCATCATATATATGATAATCACAAAGGTGTAATAGTTAAACTTTGATGTTGGAAGTGAGGTAGTAAGCATCATATGACTTAAAAAACACTCACCAGGAAGGAAATTGTGCCTGGTACCAGAATCCTAGCCAACAATTTTTGCATAGAAGTTCTATGGATCTTAGAAGACAACAAATGACTACTACTATTCTAGACTAGTGTAGGTAGTTGTGGCTGGAGAACAGGGTTCTTCATGGCAGGTTGTGGGTAGTTGGCTGGGAACACTCTGGGTTCCTCCAGCTGGAAGTTAGGCCTGGCTGCTGTGGCTCGCTAAAGGCCTCTCCACAGCTCCTCACAGAATGGCCCCAATGACAGGAGAAAGTACATGGGTTTTTACAGGCTTTAATGTCATGGAGAATAATGGATAGATCTGAGTGTAACACCCCCCCCACCCCCCCAACCCCCCACCCCCCCCACCCTCCCACCCACCCCTCCTGTAAAACCCAGGGCAGTCCTGAGTTAAATAGCAGGGAGAGAGGTGGGAGGGGCTGGGGAAGTATGCTTAATTGACTCCGCCCTCTGGCCTCTAGGTACCTCATTAGTATGTAAATCTTTCTAGGGCCTGAGGCCTGTTCCTCCTGACTGTTGGCCATAGACATCTCTGTAGGAGTAGTTGTTGGAGGGCTGAAGCTATATGAAAAGAACCGGGATAGAATTGAAGACCCAGAAATAAGCCCACATACCTATGGTCACTTGATCTTTGACAAAGGAGCTAAAACCATCCAGTGGAAAAAGGACAGCATTTTCAGCAAATGGTGCTGGTTCAACTGGAGGGCAGCATGTAGAAAAATGCAAATCAATCCACTCATATCCCCTTGTACAAAGCTCAAATCCAAGTGGATAAAAGACTTTCACTTAAAACCAGATACACTGAAACTAATAGAAGAGAAGTTGGGGAAGACCCTCGAATACCTAGGCACAGGGGAAAAGTTTCTGAACAGAAAACCAATCGCTTATGCTCTAAGATCAAGAATTGACAAATGGGACCTCATAAAATTGCAAAGCTTCTGTAAGGCAAAGGACATTGTCAATAAGACAAAACGGCAACCAACAGAGTGGGAAAAGATCTTAACCAATCCCACATCTGATAGAGGGCTAATAGCCAAGATATACAAAGAACTCAAGAAATTATACTTCAGAAAACCATACAACCCTATTAAAAAATGGGGAACAGAGCTAAACAAAGAATTCTCAACAGAGGAAATTCGAATGGCTGAGAAGCACCTTAAGAAATGCTCAACATCCTTAGTCATCAGGGAAATGCAAATCAAAACAACCCTGAGATACCATCTCACACCAGTCAGAATGGCTAAGATCAAAAACTCAGGTGATAGTAGATGTTGGCGAGGATGCGGAGAAAGAGGAACACTCCTCTATTGTTGGTGGGATTGCAAGCTGGTACAACCACTCTGGAAATCAGTCTGGCGGTTCCTCAGAAAACTGGACATAGCATTACCTGAGGATCCAGCTATACCACTCCTGGGCATATACCCAGAAGACGCTCCAACATATGACAAGGACATATGCTCCACTATGTTCAGAGCAACCTTATTTATAATAGCCAGAAGCTGGAAAGAACCAAGATGTCCATCAACAGAGGAATGGATACAAAAAATGTGGTACATCTACACAATGGAGAATTACTCAGCTATTAAAAATAATGAATTTGAGAAATTTATAGTTAAATGGATGGATCTAGAAATTATCATCCTGAGTGAGTTAACCCAATCACAAAAGAACACACATGGTATTTACTCACTGTTAAGAGGATGTTAGCCCAAAAACTTAGAATAGCGAAGACTCAACCCACAGACCATGTGAAGCTCATGAAAGACCAAGAGAGGATGCCTCAGTTCTACTTAGAACCAGTAACAAAAATACTCAAGGGAGCAATTATGGAAACAAAACATGGGACAGAAACTGAAGGAGGAGCCATCAGGACACCATTCCACCTGGGCATCCACCCCATGTACTGTCACCTAAGCTAGACATTGATGTGGATGGCTGGAAATGCATGCTGTCAAGAATATGATATAGCTGTCTCCTTAGAGATCTGCCAGAGACTGACACATTCAGAGGATGATGCTCACAGCTAACCACTGATAAAATCAAAGGTTTCCCAATGGAGAACTTAGAAGACTGAAGGAGCAGGAAGGGTTTGTGACCCCAAGAGGAAAGCAACAATACCAAACAATCCAGAGCACCCCAGGGTCTGAACCACCAGCCCGGGAGCACATAGGGAGGGACTTATGACTCTAGTGGTATATGTAGGGGAGGACGGCCTTGTTGGGCATGGGTGGGAGAGGAGATTCTTGGTCCCATGAAAAACCAACACAGAAGGGGGGGAGTGTGAGGGTGAGGAGGGAGTAATGGGGGTGGGAGGTAGGTGCGGGCACAGCATCATAGAAGGGATATAAGGAGGGAGGATGGGATAAGGGGTTTCTGGGTGGTGGGGGAAATGGGATAAGAGGATAAAACTTGAAATGTAAATATTATAACCAACTACATAAAAGGGGGAAAAAGTTGTTAGAACCAACATCTTTAAAAAAAAAAAAAGTCAGCCCTCTAGAAAAAAAATTTTTTTTCTTGATATTAAAACTTGTCCAGAGAATTGTATATTGCAGAATACACAGCCTTGATGTATCTACTCATCAAGCAAAACGAGCAGACCTATTCAAACCTCAGGTGCCTGGGAATTCCATCTGGGTGCAGGGAAGACACAGCGTCAGAAGCTTATCAATTTACTCTTCCCCTCCACCCCTCTTCTAATATCTCAACACCCGTACTCAGCTTGAAGAAGTTAAAGAAGAGTCAGCGCCCCTATTCCCTGGGCTTGGGGACTAAGGTGGTTAATATTAGGCTGTCTCTCTGGGAAAAAGTAGTGGTTTTGTTGGAACAGGGAGGATTAGCTAGGATTTATGGCATAGCCATAACCTATTGGTAGAAATCTGTATAATTTAGTATCAAGATGAAGTTATAATTTCTTAAATGGTACAAAATTCACTTGGATTTCAAATTTAAGGTTTTCAATGGTATAAGCTTCTTATTGATATGAAAGTGAAATGAATATTGATACTCTCCTAGGCATTGTGCCTGTATAACACATTTAGAAATACAAGGTTTCGACCCAGTCCTTCTTTAACTTTTTTTTTTAGCTGATTTGGGATGATTAGCCTGTGACTTAAGGGACTATAGCAAATTCATGACTTTGAGATTATTTTTAAGGTGTTTTCTATATTTTATTTAGAAATAGCTGAGAGGAGTTAACAGACAACAATCCAGGTTACCTTACATGGATATTTGGATTTCAAAACGTCAGAAATCCATAGAATTGACATCACAAATATTTCTATATTAATGTTCATCTTGATTAGAGACCTGTCTACTCCTGACAGCTTCCTGTCTTGGATTCTAAGAAGAAATTGAGCATCCTTGGTGTTACTCCAGTTGTGGTGAGATAGCCACTAGGCAAGAATTGCCTCTCTCCATCTACAGACAAATTACTGTCCAGAAAAGGACACACTTGCAGAATAGTCGACTGATTATATCTGCCTAGACAGAGTAACCAGCCCTTAATAATTCTGCAGCACTAAGGTCTGTCAGATGAATTTGGGCCAGAAGGCTGAAGATTTGATGCTCCAATGTTCGGTAGTATAGGAGCTGTCCAGGTGTTCAGCGGTCTCTATAAATTGGCTAAGTTTTAGAAGCTATGCCTAGTGCTTCCCATAACTTCAGTTAATCTAGTCATTCTGGATTTCTGATGGCTTTGAAGACCTATAGACTCATAGCCAATCCTGGCTATTTACCTTGAGAGAAAAGATCTGAGTGGATGGTTTTCAGCTGACATTCATTCTAAAGCCAAGAAAAAGCCAGGTTCAAAATTAAGTGTTTTAGTCAAGAGAGACGACAGAGATTCTGGTTAGTCAAAAAGAGGAGGGGCTGGGTATTAAGACGATCTTGTACCTTATTGGTACAAATAGGAATAATTATGCTCTAATTGTATTCTGTGAGAAAAGTTTTATTTTAACAGGAAGGGTAATATGTAGGAAGAGCTAAAGGGGAAGGAGCACCGAGAGGAAAAGATTGAGTAAGGAGAGGAGAAGATGAAGTAGATGAGAAGCTAGATAATGAGAAAGAAAAAGAGAGAGAAAGAGAGAGGGGGCATGGAGGCAGAAGTTCACATGTCTCCACCAGTCAAAGATAGTTTACATAGCTAGGTTGGGTAGTAGGTTACACTTCTGATTGAGCATTACCATACTTATAAAGTCTTTGATTAACATTTTAAAAAAATTGTATAAAAGGAAAATGGAAAAGGGGACATGGGATAGGGGTTTTCTAGGGAGGGGAAATGGGGAAAGGGGTTGGTATCTGAAATGTAAATAAAATATCCAATAAAAAATAATAAAATAAAATAAAATAAAAAGAACCGGGGCCTGGAGCAGAGCTGAACTCCTGCTGTCCAGTGTCCAGTAAGGTTCCAGGGTTCCAAGCTCTTGCTTGACCAAGCACCCAGCTGCTTCTCACAGTCCACCGCCCCACAGACCAGCATAATTACTAAAAGCATTGTCTCCCACCCCTCATCAAGGCAGCTTGTTTTATAACTGATGGAGACCATCACATAAAACTAAAAATAGACATAATGCAGAGATCACTAGAACATAGGGAGTCCAGCTTCAAACAAAAGACAACCTCTGGGCCTAAGTCTTAGAGATCACGGCAAAATTGAGAGTGAAAACATTATGAGAACAGAATGAGAAAGTTAGCTGTGATTTTGTGTCTAGCAGGATAGCTGCATAAACAAAATGGACAATGACAATATCAATACAAATGCTAATATGAAAGGGGAAAAAACTTAGACCAACAGCTAGAGACAACTGTTGACTTGCTGACTGCTAAGAGAGTGGTAATTTGAAAAGGGATAAGACCCATAATGGGGTTTACAAAAAAGCAAGAGAGAAAGAAAGATGAAAAAAAGGGTAAACTCTGAAACCATACACACACACACACACACACTCTCTCTCACTCTCTCTCTCTCTCTCTCTCTCTCTCTCTCTCTCTCTCTCTCTCTCACACACACACACACACACACACACACACATACACACACACACACACACACACATACACACACACATACACACACATACAGGGTTATGTGGTGATTTAGAGGTAGGAAAGAAAGGATAAATAATCTAATTATATTTTTGTTCATATATATTTTAAAATAAAAAATGCTAGATGTGGTAAATAAAAATGTTTATATTTAGAGCATAACTCTACTATGCATGGAAATTGATGAAACCCTGTTCTCTTCATCACAATTCTATATGTACAGTTTACAAATTACACATTTTTTGATGTTAGTGAAGAAGAAATGGATTTCTGGGAAGTTCCTGGAGCTGTGTGAACAGGCCTCCTTTGTTGTGCTTTGTACTAATAGCCAAGTGGTCACATTTGATTTCAGCGAAGTCTAGTGATGTAGTCTGGGAAGAGGGAGAAGAACAAATAACTTTGGTAAATGTTCGCTACCACACAATATTTCATAGCACATTTCAAATATCCTTTTTTTTCTATGAAATACTTTCTGGGATTCTAAGACAAATGTAAAACATTATATACTAAACATAAACGAGTATACAAGAGCAAATTTCATTTCTTCAGTATTATAAGATTGTTTTAGTGATATCAATGTGTTAAAATGGGACTAGTGAAAATGGACAAAATGGCTCAGCCCTGCAATCTTAGTACTGGAGAAGCCAAGACTGGACTGACAAATACTTGACATCGGAAGCTGAGAGACCAAATCGAGAAACATTGTGAAATTCTGTTAAAGAATTTTGTACAGATGGTCATGGAGAGAGCACACAGATTATCTGAAGACAGTATATGTGTCCTATTGGATCGAATGAAGATAAGTTAATTCACATTTTAAGTTCCTTTATGGCCTTCAAGTTCTAATGATTTTATTGTTGATGAAAAGATATTTCCAGTATCATTTTATTTGCTGTAATAGCACATAAACTGATTACGACTACTAAAGATTCCAAATATCAGGGAAAATTACATTTTCATTAAATTTGACTTGAGAGATCAAATTTTCTATTATCTTCACATATTAAAATCATCAAAATAAAGCTAAAAGCACATTTTTCTGTCTCATGATATAAAAACTTATCATTTAATAATCAAAATCTTAGTTCCCAGGTTTTTTTAATTATATAATGAAAATCAATGGTATTGCAAGCTGATAAAAAAAAACTATAGAAAATAAAGGACCTTTACCAATACTTTACTTGGTATTTTTACTACTTCCAACATCTTTCTTGAGATGTTGCCAGGCAACAACAGCTCATGTGAAGCAATTCTTGTTACTAAACTAAACCTCAGTGAGAATACAATGGCACTTGAGGATTTTACCACCTGTTCAGGCAGAATTAGAAGGAATTTGGTTTTATTCATAATCTTGTGTGTGTGTATGGGGGAATGACTATAATTTTTCTAAAACCTATAACAGTGATGTTAGCTGGAAGGTTGTCAGTGTGAATGACAGCTGGCTTTAAGGGCATCAACAGTGTGTGTTTCAAAAAACAAAATGGGAACATTCCGAAAGAAATTTCACAATAGCAGTGGAGAAAATAGTTTAGGTGTAGAAGTTGCATGAGACAGAGATACAATGGTTCATGTGGTAAATTATTAGACACTTACAGTGTAAAAAATATATGCTCTGACAGAATTTTGAAGTTAGCAGTTCAACCATTTTAACAAGTGATTTTTAGCTAAATAAAATATAAATGTATATAAAAGTGATTATTTGCTACATATCTTGTATAGCTATTCACTCATCTGTGTTGTGGGGTTAATTTTCAAAGTAGAATATCATAGAAAAGTAATGTTCAGCAGTAGATTCTACTAATAGCTAGAATACAGGCTTCTCTTATCTCTGCATTTGGTTGAACATTGCTAATAGAATTATGAACATTATTTCTTGTGTTTGTTTCTACATTTGTGAAATTCTTACATGTCCTTGCTGGATAGAGAACTGAAGATGTTTTTCTCAGTTGAGAAAAACATTTTAGAGAGATTCATGAGTGTGAGTCAAACAATTGCAAACAAATGTGCTGAATATGACTCTAAGTGGAAAATAATATTTTAAAAATTACCATGACTACTGGATACTTACTTTTAAAATTCCTGGCATGTTTCATCACTTTAAAAATATAGTGTGATTCATATTCCAATTTGTTCAAATAATGTTTTCTACCATTCTTTTCCTTTAACTTTCAATGCAGCCATAGTCACCCAATAGCTACCAATAAACTTTCTATTCTCACTTATACTCAATTCTTTGTTATCAAGCTTGACTTGAATACATAGAATTATTTTTTTAAATTTACTACACTGACACATATCAAATGTAAACCAGTAATTTCTAGTTAGATTTCTATATAAATAGTTTATTGTAATCCGCGTGATATCCCTGCCCGCAGGAACTCACGCGAACACACAGGATTCTATCGCAGCAGCACGTGTTTTATTTTCCCAAGCATGGTGGAGAGAGAGAGAGTTGAACTTTTGCCCCACCTATATACCCTTTGGGGTGGACAATTATGATTGGCTGCTTGCTCAAACTCCCAGGTTTCCCTGCCACTGACATGCGCAGTCTAGTGGCAGATGTGACGTCGGAAATTAGGCGTTCCCAAGTCGCTGCGCATGCGCTGTTTTGTTATTACATGCACGGTCAGGTGTCAGCAAGGACAGCTTCCCACAGTTTATGGATAAAATTATTTATTCATACTCATGGCATATTAGTCCTTAATTTAATTACATCATTTTTTACATTGGAACATACACAGCAACAATTATTGTCTTATATTCCTTTTTCTCACAAGTTTTATTCCCAGGGTCTCAGTTTCTGTAAGTTTTATATAATCATAAACAGAATGAAATTAGATAAATGATAGATAGATAGATAGATAGATAGATAGATAGATAGATAGATAGATAGATTTAAAAAGTTTGTTCTGGACTCCAAAAGTATTTATTATAATTTATCATAATGCTATTCTTTACATAATTTTGAGTAAAATTAAATTACCAATTTTTAAGGACCTAAATTATTGACAATATTTTATATATTTCTTGTGTTTTATAGCTTACTCAGTCCTGGTTTTAGTTTTTTACAACTGCTTTTTGTGGCCTTTGAATTTTCACTTTGGTCAGGGAATTATTTGATTTTACAAACTTTTAAAGTGGCATACCAATTTTCTGGGAAGACTAAGTTTGGCACTAATTTCAGATCATTCCTATCACTGAACTATCTGGTGTTTATAGTTTCTGGATCTAACTTGTTATCTAAGGATTTTTTAGTGAAGTATCTGTCATTTTTTACATTTTACAGCTAAATAAAGTAAAAAAAAAATAAATTGCAGAGATCACAGACTGAAAGAGATGGACTATTTGTAAGAGAAAAAAGAATTGAGAGTCAGAAAGCCACAGAGTGAACAGAAAAGCTCATGTAGAGATTATAACAGTTGCAGTAACAGTTATATTTTTTAAAAAATTCAAAATATCACAAATGTATCATCTGATAATAGTAAATATTTGAAATCTGAGATGAGTCTTACAGGGACAAGTGCAAAATGTTGTCAGAGCTGCATGCTATTTGAGGTACCCAGAAGACCAGCACATTCTCTTCATCACATTTGTTGGGAGCCCCCTTTAAGAATCATATGACTGACACATGAACCCACTAACCCCATCCAAGTAGGTGATCCAATATGACATACCAAAAGCCAGAACTTGACACTGTGTTAAATTCTTAATCATATATCATAACATATTGAGAATAAAAATTAGGACATTTTTAGTAGCTGCCATTCTGCCTATGAAAGAAGGAAAATAACATTAATGTGAGGCTGGATGTGTCATATCGTCTTTGAACTGTTAGTAGTTTGAAACTCTGCAGCAGGAAAGTTTGAGTGAAGAGACACGGTCAGTAGCAAAGACTCCGAAAGCATGAGAGTAATCATTGGCTTTTAGCACTGTATTGGATTAGTGGCCAAATCTAACTTCTGGATTAGGAAGACAGAACCGAAATGCTAGTGCAACAGAGAAAGAAGACCATTAATAAGTTACCTCACTATATTTTGTAAAATTTATTCTCAAGGCATCAAACATACTCTAGTCTGATTTTCTGTAGATTTCAAAATAAGATAACTATAAAGACACTGATCAGAAGGCAATTGCACAAGGTCATAATCTCTCACAGATCAACAGTAACATTTTCTCCCTCCATGACCTGCCAAGCTTGATCTTTGGGGAATGTGTTTCTATTTCAAAGGTAGTAGGACGTCACTGTCACCTTCATTAGGTAAGAACAGGCTTGTCAGTTGATCCATCCTAGTAATTCATTTCTCTTATTACTAAAAATAAGCAGTTACCAGAGAATTTCTGACAAGTTGGTTACTCTGACAAACTTCTATGCTGATTCTAAGTGCTGAGATTCCTCCAGCAAGTACCAGTTAGATATCTGGAACAGTACTCAGCACTACCATGAAAAAAAAAGCATTCTACTGGCAGCAAGAATAAAGATTGAATTGTTTTCTTCCTTAACATGTGTCCAATTCAGAAAAATGAGAAACTGACACTTGTCTTGAAGGTCATCAAAGGTATGCTCAGACACCCAGCAGAGAAGTTGTAAAATCATGAGTAATTTAATGTATTCTGTATTTTCCAAGTCTCGTGTGTTTATGAATATTAACACAAAGCTCTGAGAAAGCCTATATAGTCCACATGCTCCTGTGTGCCCTTTCAAGCTTTCCCCGTTATTAACGTCCGGTGTTTGTGTGACATACTGACTATGGAGATTGACACAATATTGATATCTTGCTGTTAAATGAAGTATTAATATATAATTTTCATTATGCTATATACTTATGTGTAGAAGGAATGGCAGGGCCACCTCTATGTAACTGCCAGGACCTGTGCAAAAGCATCACCTAATTGAAGACTACTTGAGAGACCAAAAATTGCTGGGGCACACAATGCCAACCAATCGGGAACTGCTGTTTAGAAGAGATGCTGTCTTGGGACCAATGGAGCATGCATGAGGGTATTAAAGGAGCTTGCAATAGTGTTCAGATGAGCTTGCTGCTGTGTTTCTCACCTGCTTACAGAGTCTGTGTCATTGACTCTGAACCACCTCATCTTCAACCCCCAAGGGCAGGTAGGGTCAGGCAGCAGGTAGTCCAAGGCACAGGCAGTACTCATGTCATATATTTTAAAGAGTCTTACAGATATTCACTGGCATTATTCACTGTTATAACACCATTCTGAATAGTCTCACTCTTCTAAACATATAAGCTCCATCTTGCAAGCATGATCATACTCCTGGAAATCACTCAGACTTTTAAGATTATTTTTATAGTGGTTATTTTCTTTCAGAATTGTATGTAGTTTGAATCATACAGCATAAAAACTTGTAACTTTCCCAACTAGTAATAGTAGTTGAAGATTCATCCATGATGTTTTTGTGTTGGAAAATATTATTGTATTGTTGTATGAGATTCTAAAATGTTCCCCACCAGATTTTGAATGAGGAGAGAGGAAGAAATTTTTTGCTACACTTAACTAGTGATGCTTCCTGCACTGCCTAACTACTCTTTTTGTATGTAGTAGCATTTCCATGTTAGTGCCAAATTCCTTGTAAGTGTTCTCTATTTCAAGAAAATAACTATTACAAATCTTTCAATGTTAAAATTTTCAGAAAATAAGATAGAATCCATTCAAGAATAGTAAATATTTATGAAATTATTTAAATCATATAAAAAATTAAGTTGTCAGTAACTTTTTTAAAACAATGACTTTACAAAATAATTACAAAAATTTAGATGGTAGAGCAATATACAATGTAACATTAAGTTGTTTTCCCAAGTAGTAGCCTGCAAATTCAGTGAAATATCGCAGCAATATATGGGAGTGGGGTCAGTTTTGTTTATTATAGATGTCTTAAAATTTAACTTAAATTATATCCAGGCATCTAAGTCATAAAGATTGTTAAACAGATTGGAAGTGATTTAGCCATACTATTAATAATTCTTAGCAAAATGGTTGAAAAATTTCCAATCTATTCATGTTCATGGTTCTCCATTCATTTCTCCAAAATTTCTTTGCTTGTTTAGTAATGAAAAATAATATTCATAATAGGTAAGATTTATTTTATACTATTAACAATAGCTTAGAATTTTTTCTTTTTTATTGGATATTTTCTTCATTTACATTTCAAATGTTATCCCCTTTCAAGGTCTCCTCGACAGAATCCCCTCCCCATCACCTTCCCCCTGCCTCTATGAGGGTGCTACTCTACTTACCCACCCACTCCAGTCACACCCTGGCATTCCCCTACACTGGAGCTTCAAACACTCTCAGGATCAAGGGCTGCTACTCCCACTGATGTCCAACAAGGCCATCCTCTGCCACATATGAGGCCAGAGCCATGGGTCCCTCCATGTGTACTCTTTGATTGGTGGTCCAGTCCCTGAGAGCTCCAGGGGTCTGGCCAGTTAACACTGTTGCTCCCCTCATGGGGTTGAAAACCCTCTCAACTTCTTCAGTTCCTTCTCCAACTCCTCCATTGGGAACCCTTACACTCAGTCCAGTGGTTGGCTGCAAGCACCCACCCTGTATTTATCAGGCTCTGGGAGAGCCTCTTGATTTACTCTTATTTCTGACGAGGCTCAACCACTTACGTGCACATCTAATCCATTCCTTTATTTATTGAAAAATCAACCAATTAGGATAGATTGCTCTGCTGAGAAACTGATTACTATAAATGTATATCTGCTGAGAATCCATCACCTTTTCATAATATAGAAAGTTATATAATGTCCAATAATATATATCATAAATTTATGCAATAACTTTCTTATTGTCAGATTATGTTTATATATGATGGAAAAGTATAGTAACAAAGTAAAAATGTAGCTATATGAACAGTTAAAAAAAGTGTGGGTAAATTTTATAATATATAATTCTTCCCTATGTGTGATTTTTAAATTTACACATTTAAAGAAAAAATGAACTAGTATTTATTCCCAAAGTACCCAGATTTTTCTATGTGAAAACATAGCAGAGCTTAAAGACTTTCCACTTCCATCTTCATCTTGAAGGAATTAAGTATGCAACATGGTACACTATTCTTAAATAAATTGGAGTTTTATTAGATGGAATATAAACAAAAATATTGTGCACTGGATTAACCTAGGCATAATCCTTTTGCCTATACAAAAACTCTATAAATTATTAGCTCAAAGTTAACATTTACCATACAAGTATTAATTAAATAAATATTTAATTTGATTTTTTTCAGTTTTTATGTTTAATGTTTACTCTTACAATTACATTGTCATATGTGTAAGCACATATAGTTCACTGCCAATTTTAATAAGGCTGTAACTTCCCTTCTAGCCACCACCTATCAAAGAAGTATAAGACAAGTTTATTAGGATACAAGGAGTAAACTTGTTTAGAACTAGTTCTTCGAAGCTATTCTAATCTTTGTTGTTTCAGTCTAGTCTACTAGCAAACACCAAACATGAATCAGCAGTTGAAGTCAAGTCCTCTTGGCAGACACCACATGCAAATAAGCAATGGCAGTTCAATCCAGAAGACTCACCAATTGGCCCGAGTTTAAGGAAGGGGCTAGAAGCCTCAGTTTCTCTCTATAAAGTCACCACAAGCAAAGCTCCTCAACACAGCATATGGAGAACAAATACATGTGTATCATTAGTGAAGACTAGCGAGTGAGACAGAGCAAAGCCAACCAAAGCCACATACTGATTGTTCTTATGATTAAAAACCCTACTAACGTGACTCTCTTAAATGCTCAGCACAAAGTGTCTGCCTTTCTGGATAAAGTTCCCTATTGCATGAGACTTTAGTCTGCCTCACTTATTTGTTCCATTCTTCCCAGCTCCCACCACCTCAAGAGTGGAAAATCAAGTGGTACTAGGAACAGGGATCAGAAGATGGCTATGAAATAAGAACGTGGAACGCTCAAAGGAGAAGGTGAGTGAGAATAATAATGCAGAAACCAGGGAAAGCTTTGCTGTATGTCAAGCTCGTGCATCTTTTCTTTTTTTTTTTAAGAAAGAATGCATGCAAATAACAAGTCACAACCATTACATTGTTTGCAAGCTGTTTAGGATTACAATCCCTGGTTTCCAGAAGAAGAAACTTGATATGAAGAAGTATAGGACAGCCTCTGAAAGAATACTGAAAAAGCATAGAAACAAGAGGAAATGACCCTTTTTTGGATTTTGGATCACTTGCGCTTTAATTTGGAATATTATCAAAATGCTTCAGAAAGATACAAAGAGTATTTATTGTGAAGAAGAACTGTCTAATTCCTTGGAAGAATGTAAACTGGATGATCAAACCCTAAAATTGGCAAACGAGTCAGAAAAGGACAACTGACCATTCCCACCCCAACCTACATTCCCATTTGGGCAAAATTGAAAGTAATACACTACCACTAATGACTATGATGATGACAGCACCCTCACCTCACTTATGGAAGCCTCCATTAAATATGAATTCTCCATTGCCTGAAAATGATATTGAACCATGAGGTGAGGAATTTGGTAATCTAACTAATCTTGATTTTTTTTTCTGATTCCTGATGAGTAATTTTCAACCTAGGCAGTGAAACAGAATTCATTTCTCAAGTCTTCCTTGGCCTTGTGATGTGTGTTTGGTATTTCCGGAACAATTTTAAAAAATTCAAAATGGTTAACTAATTAAATACAAACTAATCTATTTAATACTCTAGACAAAGAGGCAGAATTAGATAGTTCTGCATATTATCTCAAGAGGAAAACAAAAAATTATGGCTGTTTGAATCAAGGCTAAAAGGCATTTGTATATCCTGTGAATCATTCACTTCCTTTAAATGTGTCTATTTTCTCCACTATATTGTCTTCTATACAAATTATAGGACAAGAGGATAAGTCTTTGGAAAGGATTTATTTACACCATAAAGTATATAAAATGTTAATTCTTTATCTAACTCTCCTTGCTCAATTCATGTGATGACCCAAGGTCAAAAGTTATACGCATTTGATCCTTGCTATATTATATTACTCTTAACTAAAAATCAGTTTTTTAAAAGCTTTACATAACTCTATAGATTTTCAAATTTCATTTCCAGATTACTACAGAAAGATAGGAAATCATTATTGAGCTGTGAATCTAAGAGGTTTTCCCATATGAACTGAATACAAAAATTGTCCAAACTTCTCTCATTCCACAGCAGATATACAGTTTATTGATGGTTCATCTAAGGACATAGGAGGAAGTCATGGTCCAGAAATTCATCAGCTTCCTATTAATACTTCTTTCTCCTCAGCCCAACAGGTGGAGTTGGTTATTTTGAATAATTTATTATCATTAATTCATAAACCTTTAAATATTGTTTCATATTCTGTTTATATTATAAAATTCTTTCAGCAATAGACTTATAATTGTACATAATATAGCCTCCCAGGTTTTATTTCAAAAGCAAATAAGCAAGCTGATTCATCAACCAGATCCATTTTTATTTCTCCAGAAGAAGATTATGAAAGTGTATGCGTCTGTCATTGCTTGTGAATCCAATGGAACATTATGGGTTCCTTCAGCATCTCTGATGACACACCATCAAGGAGAGTGGTAGAGAGTGAGGAGACAGTAGAATCACCAGAGATCACAAGTGTCTAGCTAAAGAACAAGAAGAGATATTGACCATATTATCAGAAATCAAATCTGCCCTCCTGGAGTCAAGTTAAGGCCCTATGCACCAAGGACAAAGTTATTCTATAAAACACAAGGTGTTTTATTCTATAAAACACAGTGTCATCATCATCTGAGAATCTCTTCCTGGTGATGGTAGCTACTCTGACCTGTGGATTTGTGAAGATTGCCTCTGAACAAGTACATTAGTCTTCATCCTCCTTTGCTTCAACTTGTATATTGAATGGAGCCTATTCCAGCTATATTTACTAATGATTCCTTCTTTATGTCTATATCGTGGAAGCATAATAGACTCATTAATTCATCTGAAGAAATCCTTCTGTTTAATTTTTCCTTGGGATTTTAATTACTTCCTATTTGCAGAGGATATCATAACATTTATATTCACTTTAAAGACAAATATGAGCTTATATTCTACAAGATACCCAACCTACTAATCATATAGGTCTCTTTTCAGGCTATTGTTTAGATTTTTTGATCAATATAATAATGTAACCATTACTACTCAATATGATTTAAATTCCTGTTTACATTTTGAATTTGCTGTTACAGAATATTACACATGACCCATTCATTGTTCTAATATTATTTATTATGTATGTAATTTCCCTCCTTATAGAATACTCATGTATCAAATGATAATTAGCTTTATATACAACACCTCAAGTCAAACTACTCTGGCTATCATGGGAAAGGAATGAATTGGCCAGAGCCAGACTGACTCCGTGTCAGGCTGCAACCTAGAACTTCAGAACAGCCCCGAGTTTCTACTTCCCAGAACTAAGTAAGTTACTGGAACAATAGCAGACTTACACAAAAGGGACCCTCCTCATCTTGCAAAAGAACAGTTAGTCAAGTTTGCAGCCAAGAGATTCAGAGCTACACCTCCTTGGAATGAAGCATAACAGTTAGCCAAGTATGCTTGAGGCAAGACCGTAACTAATCATAGCACTATCAAGACCCTGAGAGATAAAACCCATCAATCAAAATATAGACCACCTACTCCTCTCTAATGTTCCTCCATCTGGCTTTAAAACCGAATCTGCAAATTCATTAGGGGTTTTTCCATCTCAATGGAATTGAGTCCCCAAATGCAAAGATTTGTTCAATAAACACTCCTTTCCTTTTGTATACTATTTGAGTCTGGAGTATTATTCTTCAAATCCTAACACCTGTACTTAAAAATTTAAAGGGGGACCTTTTGGAACACAGTCCAAGAAGAGAGTCATATGAGGAGAATTTTGTGTGCTGTGAGAAAACTCCAATAAAATGGGACAAGGTTATTGTGAGCCCAGTTACTTCAAAACACTAAAATGTTTTTAATGTGCTTGAGAGCACCATTTTTTGTTGGATATTTTATTTATTTACAACACAGATGTCAGACATTTTCCCCATTTTCCCTCCCTAGAACCCACTATGCTATACCCCCTCTTCTTTTATGCTTTTATAACATTTTGATTACATGCATGTATTAAGGTCAGTTCTAGGTTGAGGGTCTAGCAACACAATAGATGTGAATAGTCAAGGAACAAGCAATACAATAAACACAAATAGACAAAGAAAAAGCATGACATTAAACCCAGTTATGTGAACAATCCTGTGATCACTGTTTCTAAAGACTTATCAGGATGATCAAACTATCTGAGCCTACTTCCCTGTCCTAGCTCAAGATTATTTTCATGTCTGAAGCTTCCTTCCTTGTTCTAGCCTAAAATTTAGATTCCTGTCTGAAATTACTTCTTTGTTGTAGCCTAAGATTTAGATTTCTGCCTGAGATTACTTCTTTGTTGTAGCCTAAGATTTAGATTCCTACCTGAGATTACTTCTGTGTTCTAGCCTAATGTTAAATTCCTACCTGAAGCCTACTTCCTTGTCCTTGGCTAGTGTCATATTCAGATGTAGGATTGGTAAAGATCTTTTCCTGAATCTGCTGGTTGCGCTTTGTCCTATTGATGGTGTCCTTTGCTTTACAGAACCTTTGCAGTCTTTTATGGTCCCATTTGTCAGCTCTTGATCTTAGAGCATAATCCATTCAGGAACTTCTCCCCTGTGCCCATGTGTTCAAGGCTTTTCCCCATTTTCCTTTCTATTAGTTTCAGTGTAGCTGGTTTTATGTGGAGGTCCTTGATCCACTTGGACTGGAGTTTTGTACAAGGAGATAAGTATGGATCGATTTGCATTCATTAACATGCTGACCTCCAGTTGAACCAGCACCATTTGTTTTTCCACTAGATAAATATATCTCCTTTGTCAAAGATCAAGTGACCATAGGTATGGGATTCATTTCTGGGTCTTTTATTTCCACTGATCCTCCTGTCTGTCTCTGTATCAATACCATGCAGTTTTGTGGGTTTTTTGTTTGTTTGTTTGTTTTGTTTTTTTAATCACTATTGCTTTGTAGTACAGCTTGAAGTCAGGGATGGTGATTCTTCCAAAAGTTCTTTTATTGTTAGAATAGTTTTCGCTAGCCTGGGTTTTTTGTTGTTCCAAATATGTTTGAGAATTTCTCTTTCTATCTCTGTGAAGAATTGAGTGGGAATTTTGATAGAGACTGCATTAAATATGTAGATTGCTCTTGGCAAGATAGCCATTTTTACTATATTAATCCTTCCAATCAATGAGCATGGGAGATCTTTCCATCTTCTGAGATCTGCTTTGATTTCTTTCTTCAGGGATTTGAAGTTCTTGTCATACAGATATTGTACTTGCTTGGTTAGATTAACACCTGGGAATTTTATATTATTTGTGACTATTGTGACTATTTTGCTAATTTTTTTCGTAGCCTGTTTATCTTTTGAGTAGAGGAAGGCTACTGATTTGTTTGAGTTAATTTTATATCCAGCCATTTTGCTAAAGTTTTTTATCAGGTTTAGGAGTTTTCTGGTGGAAGTTTTGGGGTCACTTAAGTATATTTATCATCTGCAAATAGTGAAATTTTGACTTCTTTCTTTCCAATTTGTATCCTTTTGACCTCCTTTTGTTGTCTAATTGCTCTGGCTAGGACTTCTAGTACTATATTGAATAGGTAGGAAGAGAGTGAGTAGTTTTGTCTAGTCCCTGATTTTAGTGGGATTGCTTCAAGATTCTCTCCATTTAGTTTGATGTGGGCTACTGGTTTGCTGTATATTGCTCTTACTATGTTTACGTATGGACCACGGATTCCTGATCTTTTCAATACTTTTATTATGAAGGAGTGTTGAATTTTGTCAAATACTTTCTCAGTATCTAGTGATATGATCATGTGTTTTTTTTCTCTGAGTTTGTTTATATAATGGATTACATTGATGGATTTCCATATACTGAACCATCTCTGCATTCCAGGGATAAAGCGTACTAGATCATAATGGATAATTGTTTTGATGTGTTCTTGGACTTGGTTTGCGAGAATTTTATTGAGTATTTTTGCTTCAATATTCATAAGGGAGATTGGTCTGAAGTTCTCTTTCTTTGTTGGGTCTTTGTGTGGTTTAGGTATGAGTGTACTTGTGTATTTATAGAATGAGTTGGGTAGTGTTCCTTCTGTTTCTATTTTGTGGAACACTTTATAGAAAATTGGTATTAAGTCTGCCTTGGAAGTCTGATAGAACTCTTCACTAAAATTGTCTGGTCCCGGACTTTGTTGGGTGGGGAGACTTTTAATGACTGCTTCTATTTTTTTTTCGGGGTTATGGGACAGTTTAGATGGTTTATCTGTACCTGATTTAACTTTGGTAACTGGTATTCATCTAGAAAATTGTCCATTTCATCCAGATTTTCAATTTTGTTGAATATAGGCTTTTATAGTAGGATCTGATAATCTTTGAATTTCCTCAGTTTTTGTTGTTATGTCTCCCTTTTTAGTTCTGATTTTATTAATTTGGATACTGTCTCTGTACCCTTTTATTAGTCTGGCTAATGGTTTAATCTATCTTGTTGATCTTCTCAAAGAACCTGCTCCTGGTTTTATTGATTCTTTGCATGGTTCTTTTTGTTTCTACTTGGTTGATTTCAGCCAACTCCTCTTTGGTGTGTTTACTTCTTTTTGTTCTAGAGCTTTCAGATATGTTGTCAAGCTGCTAATGTATGCTCTCTCCAGTTTCTTTTTGTAAGCTCTTAGTGCTGAGTTTTCCTCTTAGCCCTGCTTTCATTGTGTCCCATCAGTTTTGGTATGATGTTTCTTCATTTTCATTAAATTCTAAATTGTCTTTAATTTCTTTCTTCATTTCTTTCCTGATCACATTATCATTGACTAGAGTGTTGTTCAGTTTCCACATGAATGTGGAATTTCCATTGTTTTTGTTATTACTGAAGTCCAACCTTAGTGCATGGTGATCTGATAGAATGCATGGGATTATTTCAATTTTCTTGTATCTGTTGAGGCCTTTTTTGTGACCAATTTTATGGTTTATCTTGGAGAAGGTACCATGAGGTGCTGAGAAAAAGGTATATTCTTTTGTTTTAGGATGAAATATTCTATAGATATCTGTTAAATCCATTTTGTTTATAACTTCTGTTAGTTTCACTGTATCTCTGTTTATTTTTTGTTTCCATGATCTGTCCATTGCTGAGAGTGGGGTGTTGAAGTCTCACACTATTATTGTATGAAGTGAAATGTGTGCTTTGACTTTTAGTAAGGCTTCTTTTATGAAAGTGGGTGCTCTTGCATTTGGCGCATAGATGTTCAGTATTGATAGTTTATGTTGGTTGACTTTTCCTTTGACAAGTATGAAATGTCCTTCATTATTTTTTTGATAGCTTTAAGTTGAAAGTTGATTTTATTCAATAGCAGAATGACAATTCCAGTTGTTTATTAGAACCATTTACTTGAAAAATTATTTTCCAGTTTTTTGCTCTAAGGTAGTGTCTGTCTTTGTCACTGAGATGGGTTTCCTGTATGCAGCAAAATGCTGGGTTCTGTTTACTTATCCAGTCAGTAAGTCTATGTCTTTTTTGGGGGGGGGATTGAGAGATATTAAGAGATATTAATTAAGAGATATTAAGGAGAGGAGGTTGTTACTTTCTGTTATTTTTGTTATTAGAGGTGACATTGTTTGTGTGGCTATCTTCTTTAGATTTGTTGGAAGAAGATTACTTTCTTGCTCTTTCTAGGGTATAATTTGCCTCCTAGTATTGGAAGTTTCCCTCTATTATCCTTTGTAGTACTGGGTTCATGAAAAGATATTGTGTAAATTTGGTTTTCTCATGAAATATCTGGGTTTCTCCATTTAAGGTAATAGAGAGTTTTGCTGGATATAGTAGCCTGGGCTGGCATTTTTGTTCTCGTAGGGTCTGTATGACATCTGACCAGCATCTTTTTGCTTTTATAGTATCTGGTGAGAAGTTTGGTATAATTCTGATAGGTCTTCCTTTATATGTTACTTGGCCTTTTTCCCTTACTGCTTTTAATATTCTTTGTTTCGTGCATTTGCTATTTTGATTATTATGTGACAGGATGTACTTCTTTTCTGGTCTAGTCTATTTGGAGTTCTGTAGGCTTCTTGTATGTTTATGGGCATCTTGTTTCTTAGGTTAGGGAAGTTTTCTTCTATTATTTTGTTGAAGATATTTATTGGCCCTTTCAGTTGGGACTATTCACTCTCTTCTATACCTATTATCCTTAGGTTTGGTCTTCTCATTGTTTCCTGGATTTTCTGGATGTTTTGGGTTATGAATTTTTTGCATTTTGTATTTTCTTTGATAGTTGTGTCAATATATTCTATGGTATCTTATGCACCTGAGATTCTCTCTTCTATCTCTCGTATTCTGTTGGTGATGCTTGTGTCTATGACTCCTGATTTCTTTCCTAGGATTTCTATCTTCAGGGTAGTCTCTCTTTGAGATTTCTTTATTGTTTCTACTTCCGTTTTTATGTCCTAGATGGTTTTGTTCAATTTCTTCACCTGTTTGTTTGTGTTCTCTTGTAATTCTTTAAGGGATTTTTGTGTTTTCTCTTTAAGGGCTTCTACCTGTTTACCTGTGTTCCCCTCAAATTCTTTGAGAGTGTTATTTATGTCATTTTAAAGTCCTCTATTATCATCATTAGAAGTGGTTTTAAATCTGAATCTTGCTTTTCTTGTGATATGAGAATTTCAGGACTTTCCAGTGTGGGAGAACTAGGTTCTTATAATGTCAAGTACCCTGTGTTGCTGATGCTTATGTTCTTGTGCTTGTCTTTCGCCATCTGGATCTCCTTAGTTCTACCTGGGCTGTCTCTCACTGGAGCCTGTCTTTCCTATTATCTTTGTTGTGTCAGAACTGTTTGGGGTAGGTGTTGCTGCTGGGGTTAAAACTGAGGCTGAAGATCTGCTCAGTATTTGGGCACAAACTGGAAGGAACCATTGCCTGGGGCAGAAGTGAATTTCTTGGTCCCAGTGGGTCCCAGTTACTCCTTGTTTGGGGGTGAGTGTTGCTGTCTCCTTACCTAAGATACTGCCAGGGTTAGAGGTCCTGGGATCCCCACCTCCTCTGGGTTTTGTGAGATTGGGGACACAGCTGAAGCCCAGGATCTGCTCAATGTTAGGGGACAGACCAGAAGCAACTGATTTTTTTTTAAATTGTTTTCATGATCCTTTCAGGTTTAGTGGTTAAGATTAAATTTACTTCACATTTTACATTACCTCTAGCTACTGTTATTTGTTTATGTGCCTCTATGAAAAAGAATTATTCTATGTGTGGCTGGCTCATCACATTAAGCTTGTCCTTATAATTGTATGCTTTATTCATATGACTCTTCTCAACCCTGAGAGTATAAATTGTCTGATGCTCTGAATAAAGTAGGTTGTTGCACGAGACTTTAATTTGCCTCAAAAATTGCCTCTATTCTCCGAGGTCCCACTGCCTCTAGAGTCATAAATATAAACAAATAAAATTTCAGTATATTTTTTAATGATACTGTCTCCAAAAATTCAGAAAAGCATTTCTAGAACATTTAAAAGGTGAAATGCTATTGTAATAGTAATACACTGCTTAAGATTAAATTTTATTAGGCATTGCTTATAAGTAGAGACTACCACAACCTTTATTTAGCAGTAAGCTCTGGCCAGTGAGACACCAACATTAAGGGTCAAAGGAAAAGGTATATTGATTTAACTGGTCACACTTATTTAGATATGTTGATTGCTAGTTTCTTTTGAGAGAATTTTAAACCACTGGGTACAATCTTTTATTTGAAATCTCCAGTATTTTACCTAAAGATTTTCTGGGTTCCATTAACTCTTCAGTTCCTAGTGATGGGAGCTGATTTGACCCATCATTCAACCTATGAATTGGAAGTTGCCTTTGGGAAATCTTTATTATGTTCTTTTCCCTAATCCACACATTTGCTGATAACCTACTGTTCTATTTTCCAATTCTCCCTTTCAAAATCTCTCTTGTATGTTCGAGAAAATAAGCAATGCCCAATAAACTTCAAGGTAAATTAGAGAAAATCACAAATTATAAGAATATATTTTCACTTGTATTTAAATTTATTATGGTTTTCTGGCAATTACAATCTTGTTGAATTGTAACTTGAATTTAATAAAATCTATAAGCATTAAGAATCAGTTAAGAAATTTCTTTGTGTTATTACATGTATCTGTGTAACTACTACATTAATAAAATTATACATCTTTAAAATTATTTTTAGTGCATATTAGTTTTTTCTCTACATGTACCCATGCATGCATGTGTCCTACAGGTTTTTTGTGCAGGTTTTCTGAGGCCAGGAAAGGATTGGAATCCATGAAGCTGCAGTTACAAATGGTTGTATCCATGTGAACATGGGGAAAGTGACCATAAGTTCTCCAAAATTATAGCAAGTGGTCTTAAATATTGAACTGTCTAGTCCCAAAATATATAATTTATTAATTAAAATTATCTGTATATACCTTTTCATTCATCTAATGCTTTCATTATATTATATAAATAAAATTTATCACTGTATATAGTATATTAAAATCCACATGAAACAGTAAATAAGGATCTTGCACAGTTTAAAGTGCGATGCACCTAAAAATATTAAGGAGGCAGTAAAATGCAAAATTATACTGCAGTAAAATTTTAATTCACAATAAAATGTGTGTAAAAAAACATAAAGAAAAATGTCATAAGAATAAGGAGACATATGTCACAAGATGAAATATTGCAAAAGGCATGTGTAACTAACTAAAATGATGCTTTGATCCATCCACCTAGTCTAATCAAGTTTCAGTATGATATTTAAGTATGTTTCATAAAAGAGATCTTTCTTAATTTTTGAAAGAGAACATGTCTAACTATTTTTAATTAATTTTTTTCTTCACTTTATCATTTTCTACTAACATGATTATTGAGCACATTGAATGGTCTATAGAGAACAGAATGAGTAAAACATACTCTGCACTGAAAGCAAATTCTTCTCATATAGTAACCAAAACTTTCATACCTCATTCCTTCCTTGGACTGCTGTAGTTTGATCTTGTGTCTGTCAGATTTTGAATATTGTGACTATCATTTGTCAAATATTGAACATAAGTTCAAGTGGGCTGTGTTCCCAGATGTCTCATCAGCTGGCTGGGAGCTGAAGCTAGGTACAGATGGGAACTCAGCTGGGACCTTCACAGACCAGCCACAGATTCATCCACTGTAGCAATCTCATGACTAACAGAGTGCTTACAACAATTGGTGGCTCTTCCTGATAGGAATAGCACAAGGAACCTGGTGAAAGCTCCAAGACATTTTAACTTTGGCCTCAAAGACGTTAAATCCCATTTTCTCTGTACTGGACTGCTTTAAATGCTGACAAGAACACCTATAACCAATAGAAAGGAAGACATAGTTCACATGCCCTCCTGGGAGGGGAGAGATATTGAGCTTAGCCCCAGCAAGAACAATACATATTGTTCTGCTTCATTGCTAGACATCACTCTTCGTACATCCCAAAGCATACCAAATCCTAGGAGAATTCATTGACCTAAGATTTCATACTATAATTAGAAAATATGACTAGCTATTGACTTTAAAAAGAAACACTTTTGTAAAATAAATGGCTTATCTGAACTTATTATTTTTAACATTTTAAATTTCAATATATTTACTGATGAAAACAAATAATAGCTCCTACATGTTTTATACTCTTGGTGTCTCAATATACTATATACTATTTAACCATTTTAAGCAATGTGATATTGTTCATCACTTTAAAGTGAAAACATTTACAGTCTTTCTTCTAACTTTTGAAATAGATATGTTATCATCTACACCCATCTTTATGTTTAATAGCACATCAGAACATACTTCACATATCTAAGCATACACTGGCATCTTTTAATCAATCTCTCCATAATATTGCTTCTTTTTTATAATTCCAGCACCTGTAAGTACTATCGTGGTTGAAATCTCTGGAACTCTAATGTGGAGGTTTCTGTGTCTTTCTTATTTTATGTAGCATAAGGATATTCATCTCCATCTCTGTTGTAATAATAAGCTTCAGAATTTATAGCTGAATTCTAATCTGCTGTGCATATGTGCCACATTTTCTTTATTCATTATTAGTTGAAGCTGTTACCCTTTTCTGCAAAAGAGATGACAGATGTGTCGTCATACTGATTTCATTTCCATTGGATACGTATGCAAGTAATTGCTGCCTCATGTGATCATTTTCCTTCCAGGCTTTGGGGACTTTCATATTGTGTTCTAAACCAACAGCAACTTATGTTCTCAATACAAAGCATGGAAGAAGTCCCTCACATCAAACCCATTAACACTTTCTGTCACTTTCACTTCATGTGGAGTTGTTACTTGAATGACCCAATGTCACAATGTGATTTTGAGCCATTTAGTTGTAGATTAATTATGCCTATCATTTCCACATATCTCTTACTTTCATAAATTTTGAAAACTATCACTTAAAATGTACTTATGCATTTTAAATTAGGGTTTTTGATTTTTGGTTTTGTTGTTCTTTTGGTTTGTTCTTGTTTTTTTCAAAAAAGGGTTTTTCTGGAACTTGCTCCATAGACAAGCTTGGCCTCAGACTTAGAGATTGGCCTGCCTTAGCCTCCCAAGTACTGGGATAAAGGCATGAGACACTGCCTAGTTTGAGTATTCGCATTTTTGCTGAGTCTGAATTTTTTTTGAACGAATTTTGTTTTCCACCCTTTGTGTATTACAACTAATGATCTCTCTCAGATATACAGTTTATAAACATTTTCCCTAATAATGTTGATTTTTTTTCACTCTGTTGATATTGCCTTTGATTCCCTTTGTCTGTTTCTGCTCCAAAGTAACAAATCACTCAGGACTAACTAGAAGATCTAAACCAATAATGTTTATCATCTAATTGATTTAAGAATCAGTTGGCTGGATTCCTTTTAGAAGAGGTGTGTAGATAAAGAACTCTCAGTACGTTTCAGCCTGGGTTGAATAATTTTAAGTCTCAGTGGGAAAGATTCACTTCCATGTTAATTAAACTTGCTATTGCAATATTAAATTTCTCAAGTATTTGAATTGAATGCTTCTGTTCCTTACTGCCCTTTTCTTGATGCAGCACTTAATTCCACTTTGCATTGTTGCCTCATTAGACAAATCACACTATTGCAGCTTACTCCAGCAGTGACAGCAAGTAACAGAGAAAGAATGAATACAACATGGAAACACTAATGTAAATTTCAAACAGCTCTTGAGCTACATTACAATGATCTTGACCTTCTTCTGCTGTTTGTGATTTCAGGCATTCTTCTATTCTTCTTTTAGACAGTGGCCTAACACCTATCCACCTATCTCTCCTCTAACTTCTTTCCCTATCTTCTTCTTCTTCTTCTTCTTCTTCTTCTTCTTCTTCTTCTTCTTCTTCTTCTTCTTCTTCTTCTTCTCCTCCTTCTCCTTCTCCTTCTCCTTCTCCTTCTCCTTCTCCTTCTCCTTCTTCTTCTTCTTCTTCTTCTTCTTCTTCTTCTTCTTCTTCTTTTCTCCTCCTCCTCCTCCTCCTCCTCCTCCTCCTCCTCCTTCTCCTTCTCCTTCTCCTTCTTTCTCCTTCTCCCTCTCTCTCTTCTCTCTCTTTCTCCATCTCTCTCTCCTCCCTCTCTCTCCTATCTCTCTCCTTTCCTCCCTCCCCCTCTCTCTCCACTTATCTTTATCTCCTTCTCTCATCTGATCTTTCCTTCTCTATTCATTTTCTTCACATAAAGTATTATCATTTTAAGCAATTACCTGCTGAGCTATCTCATCTCTCCAACTCCCTCACTAATCAGATTTAAGTGTAATATTTGTGTTATGCTTTTCTTACTTTATTTTTTCTGTGTTTATTTGCTCTTTATTTCCTCTTTTTATTGACAAATTATTTTCCCCCACACCTTACATCTAAATATTTATTAAACATAGGGAAGATACTATAGCCACATGAGTAGACATCCTTTTTCTTATACAAGTCATAGACTTGTAGAAAGAATCTCTCATATAGTGTGTAGAAGAATCATCTGTCAATAAAAGTATGATGACCAATGAGCTGAGGCAAGATTAGAAGGGACATTTAACACACAAAGAGAGGAATTTTGGGAGTCAAGATTGGGACAGTTTGTCCAGATTAGCAGGAGTCAGGTATATGGAATTGAAGAGTGGTAACCGCTACATGGCAAAATTTAGACTGGCTTTAGTGGGATAATTGAATTACAGTATAGTGAGAACAAGCCAAAGCTTAAGGCCTAGGCATTTATTATCAATTAATAAGCCTTTGAGGAGTTATTTGGGGATACTGGATCACAGGTGAAAAGTCCATGGTCATATAGACTTCACATATTATCCAGTAAATTTGTTTTTTGATATTAACCAAAAGGATTTGAACACTTTAAATAAATACATTGAATATATGTATATATAAGTATATACATATATGTGTACACACACACACACACATATATATATATATATATATATATATATATATATATATATACACAAAATCCTTCACCAGATATTATGACAACATATTTTTAAATCTTTTGAATGTCAAAAAAACTAAGATTTCCTAGGGAATATAGTAATTGATAATTCCAATCAAGAAAATGTTCTTCAGCTAAAAAAATAAAATGGGGGTGCCAAAACTTAAAAGTTACAAAAGAAATATAGATTCACATAATTATGTAAAATAAGTCAATCTGATAATTGTTTTCAACTATATGAGATTCTGAACAAAAGCATATATAGGAATATATCTGTGATGGAATATGATATGGAAGAGGAGGGTATAAGTAAACAATTTATGTTTTCCTAGGCAATGGAAGTGTTTTGTATTAAAACATTTGTCTTTAAAAATAATAAATTTTCCAAATATATAAAATTTAAGGAGTAAAAATAAATATAACTAATATAACCTATGTACTACGGATCAAGGTACATCAATAAATGATGACTAATTATAAAAGGTTCCATTTTCCTTTATATTAATATATAAATTCAACTACAAGTTTGTAAGTTATTATACTTAAACACTATACAGGCAACAGTAGAATAAATATGTAAGAAAATCTGTCTAAAAATAAGATTGGATAACATAATGTCTAATTTCTGTGCCATTCCTTCCATATTTGCCGAGCTTTAACCCACTCCCATCCTCAAGCTGTTACTACTTTTTGAGATTTGACTAGCATTACTGTTACTGAACTCACGAGTGTCTTCAGAATCCTGCTAAAAGCCTTGATCTTTTCTTAAAGATGATTATGTATTATAAGTAACATATTTTGTATTTAATTAAAAGATAGTAAATGTATTTTTTGGTGGGAAGTTAAATGTTAGACATTCTTAGAATCATCTCTATATAATGGTTAAATATTGAATAGTCACAAATCAAATCATTTCACATTATAAAAATGTTTTTATTAGGCAAAGAACCTAATTAAAATAATTTGTCTAAGCATAATTGAGGTCCAGTGTTTGACTGTCAGGATTAGAAGAAAACAGAAAAATAGAATGTCCATGCCTTACCTCATTTGCTTCCTAGCTAAGGTTTTGGAAGTTCAGGTTAAGTTAACTCACTGTCTCCCAATTCTTAGGGAATCACCCCAAGGGATTCTTTCTCAAACATTTATTTATGCATATACATGCCTAATGTGTATGCATAAATACACATGCTTGCCTCCCTTTTGTGTTTATTTTTAAATCACCACTTTTGTGACTAGCTATTTTATTATTTATTTTTTATTTATTATTTATTGTCAATAAACTAAAACTTTTTAAGGGGGTAAGGTCATACTGAGTCTGTGCAATGAAAAAAAATTCTAGAAACAGTGCTCAGTGCATAGGCTGCACTCAGAAAAAAATGTGTATTGGTTACGTTCTTATCTCTATAACTAAAGCATCTTGAGGAAAATTTTATTGGAATCAGTTTAAGTTACAACCACAGACAAATGTAGTAAGTATGTGATAGAGGCTTTTCGTAATTCAGAAGGTTAGAAGAAATGTTGAGATAGAATGAGATCTACCCTGAGGTGCTCAGGACTCATCCTTACAGAGTAAGTATCTGAAACCTCCCGAACAAACACATGAGCCTATCGGAGATATCCCCATCTATCATTGCAGGACTTGGACTTTGGTAGAGATTGGAAGCACAGGCCCTGATCTACTCAGCATCCAAACTTGAAACCTAAAATTAATCAATCCAGAAATCTAAAATTAATTAATCTAGAAACACATTAATTCGTTGCTTAAATTTTTCTCTATCTGGAAATATATGTAATCTCCCTTGAAGTACAGACCTCACAGAAAAGATTTTATTTAATTTTCTTCAAAGAACTTATTTAAATGAATTAATTTCTTGGACTTTAAAGAACTTAATGGCATTATGACAGTGTAATGGCTGAAGAAGGCAGTCCTTTGAAGTTGATTGTTGGGAGTTAAATCTGGAAATTAGTGAGTGATAATTGTTTTCTCTTTTGCTTATTTCCTGTGTGTTTATGAACACTTATTTAGTAGTAGTAGTAGTAAACTAACTTCAAATAAGTATTTTATAGATGAGAATTGATTTTCAACCTTTCACTAGTGTGCTGTGTGTAATGATTACATATTTTAAATTACAATCTACCACTAGTGTTTCAAGAGAAGCTAGTCAATGAGTTTGTCTTAGGAGATGATGGTCCAGAAAGGCTTTCCTCTGGGAACTGGGTTGTTGTGCCAAACTGTTACACACTACAAACGCAAATTCTATATTAAGATAAAAAAGATGGTATGCTGGTGGGTTCTGTCCATATGACACAAATTTAGAGACGTCTTGACAGAGAGACTTTCAATTTAGGAAAAGCCTCCATCAGATTAGCCTGTCAGCAAGTATGTGCGACATTCTCTTGACTGATGAGTGCTGTAAGAGGACTTCCCCTCCCTGCTCACAGTTGATTGTGCTACCCCTCAGAAGGTTGTCCAGTATTTTTTGTTTTGTTTTTTATAACTAACCAGTCAGATTTATATAACAATAAATTGTCAATTCACAAGATTCCCACACAATAATTTCAGGGCTAATTGATAATTATACAACCTTCCCACCTAGATTAAACAAGTTACCCCAATTATTTTATCCCTCCATGAAATTATATCTTTCTGTGGCTATTTTAAGCCACGCTGAATCTGATTATCCCGTTTGTTGGCCTCCATCTTGCTTCTTCCTCTTTCCTCTCCTGAATCACTCCCTCTTCCTGCAACTTTTAGCTCCACCTCTCTTTTCCCTGTCCAATCACAGGCCTCCTGATGAACTAAAAATTAAATAGATTGAACAGGCAAAATCCTGCCACATATCACCCTTTCTGTGTAAACAAACAAAAAAAACAACAAAAAAAAAACCCTTTACTCTCAAAATATAAATTGAGCACAACTATTACCATTTAGCTCAATGCCCCAGCACTTCACTTCAGGCACCTTCTATACCTTTGCTCATGTGACCTGGGATATGTGTATGAGCAAAAAACAAACACAAAACACACAAAAAACATGTTCCTCCATGGTGTTTTGTCAAAATAGAAGTCAAATTAAAACAGATGGGTTGTTTGCTTCATTTATTTTCTGCCACACTGTTTTTGTTTGTTTGTTTGTTCATTTGTTTATTTGTTTACGTGAAGAAAAGTAATTTGTTAGGCATATTTTTATAGTTATTCCTTCTGCAATTTTCACAGTATTCACTTTCTTTCATTCTAACTGAAGATAGCTAAATGGTTATTTGACTAAGAAGGACTTTCAATTTCTATGTCCACATCTACTTGAATAATTAAATGAAGACTATAGAAAGAATCACCAAATTTTCATTTCATTAATTGAAGTTGTGGGTTTCATGACAAACACAGAGCTAGTAAAGGGAATAAAACTTACGGTTGGGGGTCCCTATGCTGTATATAAAATTTATTGTGAATTAGACTTAAAATGTAGTTAAATAGTGAACACTGACATTCTGAGCTATTTCATTCATTTCAAATCCAATTCTTAACAGCCTGTAACTGCATTTCCAAGGCACTACAAGTCCTGACAATAACCTTTCTCCAAAAAATAATTTCAGTCAGCATTATCATTCAATGTAACCAGGAGCAAGCAGAAATCCACTTGAAATGTCCTCCACAAAGCTGAAAGATGAATTCAAGGAGATACAAAATGCAAAACGTGTAAGATGAGGTTTGACTTTGACACTTACTTGATCTGATATAGTAATTCTGTCTCTACATAGATCTCACTGTGTGAGAAAAAGGAATAGGGATGGAAGCTGTAATGTGTCACCTTATCTAAATAAGATAACTGTCATTTCTGAAATTCTTTTAAAAGTATGATAGATGTTCTGAATCAACAGAGAGTTTCTTGGTAGAAAAGTGTTCCTCTTAGAAGAAACAGTAGTGAAAGTCAACTATGTTTTTTTACTGAAGGTTAAGAGAACAATGAAAATTTAGATCTTTATTGCACATAACCCAGAATTTATAGTCTAAGATATACATTGTGCACTGTGGACTGAGGTTGGGAATTTTCATTTAAGGTGAATTCCACAATGACTTATTGTTTAGTTTGTCACTCAAATGCTACTATATTTAATAAACTTTTTCAAAATCCTTTTCATGGCTGGATTGTCACCTTTATGAAGGAATTAAAATTTTTACACAAGGAATATACTGAGCATGTTACAGTTTTCCCAGCCAGAGCTGAGAAGTGTCAAAATTTTCTTTTTAAACAAGGATAAAATGCCATTTGAGAGAAATGTCTTGCTTTCCTCTCTCCTGTTTGCCAATAGTGCCTTATCCAAAGTTCATCTGCAAGAGGGTTGTACTTCTTCAGCTGTCCTTCTAAAACCAAAGCTAACTTTCATCAAAAAGTCAGTTCACATATTTGATCATCACATTTATATTACAATTACATTTTTACTAAGCAAATTGACTAAGCAATATTTTTACTCCCTTAAACTAGGTGCCTTAAGCTGAAGGAAGACAAAACAAAAACCAAAAATCTGATGCTCAACTGAAGGGACCAGTTGATGCAGTGGCCGCTGAAGCATGGGCACAGGATGAAGGCACAGTTCTTGATAAAAAAATACATTGATACCCGCTATTTCATAAACTATAATAAACATGTAAGGCAATAAAAACACCTGTGTATGTATATAATATTAATAAATGCCAAATAGATGGAATTCTCTAACAATTAACAAGCAACACATACTTTATTCTTTTCAACTTGGCACAAAAGATAGTCTTAGGAAAATTTACTATTTAATTTTGAGGTAAATCCCATCAAAATAATTGCCAAATTGTATGCATTTATTGACTAACAAATAAAGAAAATAGGAATATTATGCCATAAATTTATACTGTTTAAGCACTTACTGAAAATATTTGATAAGACCTGAAGGAATCGATATTAATATATTAACCACAATAAATATATTTTACATGATATACAGCTATTACAAATATGCACAATTTTTATGATTTTTGATCATAGCATTTTAATGTCATATCACTTCCATAACTCCCATACATGCATATATATCTTCATCTATTTCAGCATTAAATTATGATCAACAGTTAATAATCAAATTATCTAAATAATATGAAATGATAAATATCAGTGGAACATGAAAACTTAACCAATGTATGAAAGTCAATATCCATCAAAAAATACATACATTATATTCATGAGTTTTCTGAAATAAAAGATTGAGGATAAAAATAATTAAGAAGCACAAGAAAACATTTACTTACCAAATATTTCAAATTCTCAAATAACAAGATATCTATATTGAATTTTTTAAAAAGTAAAACTGGAAAAATTATGAAATAACACTATTTAACAATTTAATTCTTCTACCAGCTATGGTGAGTCAATACACTGAATTTACTTTTCCAAATAAAATTCTAATATGAATACAGATTTTTTTAGATATTTGATATTAGACATAAAATAACAATAATATTGAAGGGAAAGGGGGATCCTTATAATCATCAGTTTCATGTCTTGAAAGAATTCCCAGAATGTAGATGAATAAAAAGTAACCCAGACACAATTCAGCTGAATTCCTGAGTTAAAAATGAGCAGCTGAGAGTTGTGAGGCGACAACAGATAGACTGCACGGAGAATTACAACCTTGGTGATCTTTAAAGACTCTCACAAGCCTACATGAGAAATGAAGCATATTCCCAAGAGTATATGAACTTCCTAAAGTACACTGGAAATGTCTCTAGAGACTAGGTCATCCATATGTTTTTCTCCAGCCATAATCAAATATTTCATAATTAAAGTCACAAGAAAATTACTCAGAGTACAGTCTAATTATTGGGACAAATTAACTGCAGATTAATGACTGTTCTTGTCTAAAAAAGATCAAAACCAATCTCTTCAGTTATCAAATTACTTTTGAATTAGTTTCTTATGAATATAGAGCTTGAAATTATTAATGAAAATACAAATATGTTCATTACCAAAGAGAAAAAATTCTAAGTATTTAAACTAGAAAAATATTAATATTTAATATGCAGTAACAATTGTCAATTACTCAAAAGAAGGAAAATATGTTTTATAATTGTAAAAAATATAGAAACATTGAGGAGAAAGCGTACATTAAAAAGATAAACATCTAAATCAGAAAGCTACGGGAAATTCTTCCAAATAGAATGAATCAAGCAAAAGAGAGAAAAGCAGAACTTGAAGATAAAGTAGCAAGTCCAAATAAAAGAAGCACAGAAAAATGGTACATTTTTAAAAGTAAAGGAAAGGAAAATACAGGAAATATGGAACACAATCAAACATAAAATCTTTGAATTATAGGCATAGAAAAATGAGAAATGTCCCAGATGAATTACAAAGACCAAGTCTTTAACAAGCTAACTGAAGAAAACACCCCCAAGATAAAGAAAAGTTTTTCCATAAAAATACAAGATCACAAAACCCCAACAATATAAGACCAAAAAACAAACAATGTCAACAATACAAAGCAAGCACACAAACAAAAACTCACAGCTTCATATATCTCTTAGAAATACCAATCACATATAATGGAAAACCCATCAGAATAACAACTAACTTCTCAACGGAAACTAAACTTAAAGTCAGAAGGCAGCCCTGGACCAAAAGACCATGAAGACTAACTTTGATTATTATACACTGTAGTATAAGCTTCCATAGTTGAAGGATAAGAAAATCTATGCATGATCCATCAAAATTAAAATAAAAAAAAATCTGTATCTAAATTGAAAATAAAATATCGACAAGATGCTAAGCAATATTAGAAGTGACACTTTGAATATAAAAGAGGAACAAGAACAGCCAAGAGACTCTAGAAAAAAAATAAATGAGGCTAGTTAGTAGCAAAAGTCAACTACAGGTACAAATTAGCACCATAAAAATGACAGCAGTCTACATTTACCGTTTTTAAATAGTCACACTAGATATTAATGATTTCAACTGTTCAATCAAATAACAGAGACTAGGTGAACTGATAAAAAAATTAATTTCATCTATATGTTGTCTATAAAAACTCAGCTTTAACGATATGCACCACCTTAAACTGAAAAGATGGACATATGTATTCCATGAAGACATACTCAAGAAGCAAACTGTAGGCTTAGATTTTTAAACCTACTTTATATAGGGTTATAAACTGCTTCAATATCCCTTCTAACCAACCAACCAGAAGTAGGCCAAAAGATTAATAGGAAAAGGCTGCTTTGGACATGTTTAGAAGTAGTTGCTTGGGACAATTTTACTCTTCATTTCAGGATACCATCAGTCCAATTCAATAACTAACACCAAGCCTACTAACACCAGTAGGGAATGCTCAATCCAACAGAATCAGCAAGGCTCCACCAAATCAGAATCATCAAGAGTCAGCAGAAGTGGACAGAATCAGCAGGAATAACATGAGGAGTTTTTTGTGGTATTTCTCTCTATGAAGTGAAGACCAGTGAAACAAAGCATTTCAGGGCAGAGCAATGCATCCTCTCACTGTAGGGTACTGTTTATTCTCCTTCTAAGCACCACTTGTTCTCTCCTCAGTTTTCAGCAAAACATCACATGACCTCTCAAAAGACAACTTTCAGAAAAAACATCACATGACACAACGGAGTTATTAAAGTAACCAGAAATTTCCACTTTAACAGTTTTATTTTTATTGGATATTGTTTATTTAAAATTAAAATGTTATTCTTTTTCCCAGTTCCCACACCCCAGAACCCCCTCCCAGTGCTTTTATGAGGGTGTTCCCCCACCCAACAACTCCTGACTCCCTACCCTCGATCAGACTTCAAACTAAAACTAATCAGAAAAGACAAAAAAGGGCATTTCATTCTAATAAAAAAATCATAATACTAAGCCTACAAGTGCCAAACTCTGATCAGCCAATCAAATTGAAACCCATACTAATAATAAACAAATTAATGCAAATAGAATTATGGAAGGTTATTTCAAGACCCCATTTTTTTTAAGTCATCTGAACAAAACATAGAGAAACCTCAGAATTAAATGACATTTGATCTCAAATTAGACTAACAAATATCTGTATAATGTTCCATCCAAATGCTAAAAAATATAAATATAGATAAAATTAAGTACATAAAATATGTATTTTTATTTGTGTAAATTCAATATAGAGTCTCATCATCTTAAAAGTCACACAGCCATCTTGATTAGATTCTCAAGGATATTCACATTCTCTCATGCATAATATTGTTGTATAAATTTACTATGAGACAGAGTGGTATTGATAAGGTAAAAATGTGTTTGTACTTTCATTAAGAAAGATGTCTAATCCCTATTCTATGAGGTCACAATGCAGTAAGTGTATAAACCTCTATGTTACTTTTTCTGCTACAGTGACAACATATTTGAAGAAAACAACTTCAGAAGTAAGAGTTTGTTTCAGCTCACAACTTAAAGGTCTCATCCATAAGGATGAGGAAGTAATCATAGTCAGGGTTCCAGACAGCTTGTGACATTGTATCTTTGAAGGAAGCAGAAGGTGATGATGTCTACTCAGCACCCTTCCTCTTTTTCTTTCAGTTAAGAGTCCTAACCAAGAAAATCCTACCATTCAGGTTTAGGGTAGATCTTCCATATCATATAATTCGAACCAGAAACTCTCTCTCAGACATTTCTTGGAGGGTTATTTCCATGGTAATTCTAAATCCCATCAAGTTCATAAATAACCACCCACCACAATATATGACAATCTTTTTATATTTTTCTTGATATATGATGCCTAATATGTTCAGGTTTCTAGAATCTTTCTGTGGCTAAGTATATTTAGATGATAAAACTTTGTTGTTAATGTCCTTCAACTGCTTTAATGAGTCTAGATAAAGAAAATCACTCTGGCCAACTTTAAATGCATTGACAACATTAGCTTGGTAGGTAATTGTTAGGTACCCCCAAAAATCTTATCATTTTTTTCTAAACAATGAGATTCCTATTTGTGCATATTGAAATGTGTGAGTAGTTAGTAAAACATTTACATAGGTATGTTATAGTTACATGATTTTTTTAATTTAGAGAATCATAATAACAACTGTAGTTTTAAATTAAGGTTGGTCACATTTTAACACAGCCTAAAACACAAAGTCTGAAGCAGATTTTATCCTCTGGATTCTGGATGCCAGCCACATAAAAGTACTCCTCTGATACACCCTGTGGTCAAAGTATAATCCTGACACAATCACTGTGATTATGCCTTTGACACCTATAGCATTGGACCAGAGCTGAATGTTATAATTTTCAAAGTTTATTCTTGGCTTCCTCTTGTTTTTCCATTTCCCTTGCATGCAGCCTCTTTTTTTTTTTAATACATTCTGAAGAATGCGAGGGCATTCCTATTCCTTTCCTTACTTCATTTTCTGACACCATTGATTGTCATCTTCATGCTACCAATATGCAGAGCTGATGAACTTGGACAGGTTACTTAAATTTTCTAAGCAAATCTCTTATCTTTTGGAAATGGATACAATGGGTAAGATAGTGTCATGTTGTAAAGATAAAATGAGACAGTCCATTGTTGCAATTTTTAATCTCATTGGGGGTTTCTACCTTCCTTTGACCATTTAGTTCCTGGAAAAATGACACACACACACCCTTTATATTGACAATAAACCTTAATCAATCTATAGATGGACAGATGTCTACCCTCTATGTTACTAGAATCTACTTTTTTCAGTGTGGGGTGGCAACTGGAAAAACCTCTAGAAAGTCCCAGAGGCCTGGGATGTTAGAGGCTCCCAGGTCTCAGTGAAGATTACCTTAGTCGATATTCCCAACAGTGGGGAGATAGAACCTGAAGATATTACCTCCAGCAGATAGACAGGGTCCCCAGTTGTAGCAGGGGCATTCTATCTATCTTCAAAACTTTTGACCCAGAATTGTTTCTGTCTAAAGGAAATGCAGGCACAAAACTGGAGCATAGACTAAAGGAAAGGCAATCCAGTGAGCAGCCCAACTTGGGATCCATCCCATGCGTAAGCTCCAAACCCTGACACTATTACTGATGTCATGTTGTACTTGCAGACAGGAGCCTAACATGGCTGACCTCTGAGTGGCTCTACCAGCAGCTGGCTGAGACAAATGCAGATACTGAACAGTCAACATTAGATTGAGGTTGGGGACCTCTATGGAACAATTAGAGGAAGGACTGAAGGAAATGAAGAGGACTGCAACCTCATAGGAAGAACAAACTAACTGGAATCTTTAGAGTTCCCAGAAACTAATAAGCCACCAAAGAGTATACATGGGCTGGTCCATGGCCATCCCTCCTCCCACTGTGCACATGTATAGCAGAAGACTGTGTCATCTGGCCTCAGTGGGAGAGGATACACTTAAACCTGCTGAAACTTGATGTCCTTAACTCCAACTGGCCAGCACTCAGGATTGAGTTTTCATGACTCTTAACCCATAGCAACTTCTCTCTCCTCATCCACCTCATTTTTCCTTTCATGTTTCACCTCAGACCCCAAACTCAAAAATCCTAAACCCCATCTAGGTCTCTTCTGCCCAGCTATTGGCTGTCAACATTGTTTTACCAATCAGAAATAATTTAGGGGCAAGGTAATAAATTGTCTACATGTAGAATCGCTTGTCTCTGGGACAAACAGTCTTGAGAAACCAATATTAGCATTAGAATAAAACCAGCATCAGGCCAACATAGTCCATAATGAGAATGAGATCCACATTCCAGGCCTGGACTAAAGCTCCTCTGAAACTTAGAGACACTTAATGGTGTGTAAGTCAGAACTTCCACATATTATTTAGATTGCATCCTAAGACCCAGGAATGAAGTTTAAAATAAACTATATATTAGAGCCATGAAGGTGGCCACTCAGACTTCTTTCTAGGAGGTGCTTCTTCATATCATTCAGACTATTTCTTGTTATGCATATTGTTCCAATGAACTATTCTGGAGAAAGACTAGTAAATAATGGATAAAATATTCACACAATAGTTTATCAAGTATAGTTCTGTTTTGAAACCATTCTCAACTCCATTACATATTACATAAATATTAATATTTGTAATATAAGCATTTTGAAATGTGAAAAATAATAGGCTTCAAGAATCTTAAGCCAAAAATGTAAATAAAATAAATTCAACATGTTTCAGTAGTTTTGCCAAACAAACTCTTCTATAAAGTAGTAGCAATACAGAGGTCTTAAGATGCCATTGATATAGTTTACATAATTGTATCTATATCCAGTGACCACATTTTAAATGACAATGCTGTGCAAAACCTGATTTTCCAAATCAGAATTCTTTTTTTTTCATATTAGCAGAAGTATTGGCTACTTCAAATATCTCTGGAAATTTCACAAATTCAAATAACATACTAAGCTAGTTATTCTAAACAACAGATGAAAGCATTTCAGAAAACTTTGTAAAAGATGCACACATTTTTTATGGAATTCTAAGTGTAAAACTATTACTAAGAGCCTGTATGTTTTGAATTTATCAGGGAATAAAATCCTGCAATGCTATGTGGGAGTGGGCATTATTTATGCCTAGCTTTTCTATAATGAGGCCAATGATATAAAAGCATTTAAAAAGGCACACTGAAATAGAAAATATATACAATACATTAAAATTTACCTGCAAAATCTCATTTCTAGAATCTTTTCTGTCAGCCAAACTGTGAGAGAGAAAGGCAACAGTTCATGAGCACATTTTTCAATCATCTTGAAATGCCCTTTACCCAAGTAATTTACTTCCCAGCTCTGCATGCATTTTAAACGGCTACTTTAGTAAAATGTGAAGCATGTTAAAAAGTAAAATGAACATATCATAGTCTAAAGAAGAATGTGGAGGAAAATTGAGGTCATTCAAATTATTGGTAAGAAGCTTATACTTCACAATGATGATCATGACAATGTAGAAACAGAAACGAAGCAATGAAGTAAATGCCAGGAAGTTGAATGTGCAGGCACAATGCCATCCCTTTCTCGGACAGCTCAGACACTGTGGAAGCGCTTGTCATAGAAAACAGTGATATTTCCCCATGTCAAATCAGAATATAAATTTATCATAAATTGTCAAGTAGTTTGTAGTGATAAATAATAGAAATGATGTGACTTCTTATTTTTCTCCTTTCTTTAATGAAACCTTTTTTTTTTCTCTCAGACATATTCTAATAGGATAAAGCATAGCTCCATTACTTACTTGAAAGTCTAACATATCATTTACACTCTAAGTAATAGTGGGTTTTTCTACTCTTGTCCCCAAGTTAACCTACTTCCACTATACTGGTGTTAGACTTAGGGACCATACTGTTTACTCCAGTGATGTTTACAACTAACAGTTCCTTCTTCCATAGGTATCAGAGGAAATGAGTAATGAAACTATTGGAGGACAAGCTGAGAATAAGTACATCTTATTGTCCTAGATAAGTACAATTCATACTGGAGTTTGGATGAACGAACGTTCCCAAAATGTCTGCTGGAGTGTACCAGCAATTCATGGAAATATGAAGCTGAAGACATTAGACATGAAGGACTTTCCTAAGGCAATCTTATTAGACACTTGATGAAATCTGCAACAAAATCTTAGACGGTGTATGAGGAGTTCTCCATATTTATTGCAACATAATTACGTTGTACGTTGCTTCTGATGAACAGCTTTACCTCATCCAATAATAAAACTGGGTCAAACAGCTTTTGTGAAATTAAAAATACAGAAATCATAGAGTTAAATGTAATACTTAATAACAATTCCTTAAGCAGTATTATTGACACATCATATTCTGATTTTCTTATCTGAATTGACTTAATTTACACATGTGCAATGGAATAGAAAAACACTGGGAATGAGTGAAGCCAATGAAAGGATTTGCATAGCTTATGTTGTCACAATCATGAACAGTAAACTATGCAGGCAAATCCTTCAAAGTCAGAATTCTAAATATACATTCCTTTATCTATTTGAAAGCAACAATAGCTATATCCTTCACTATAATTTATCATAGTCTACTTCTTCTTTATGGAAGAAATTGTCTGCTTTTAAATATGTTGAAATATGGAATCATTTTAAAGCATCTTCACATCTAAATAAATATGTAAACCAAAATCAAATATGTCCCAGGTCTGCCATAAACTCCAAAATCTGATGGCCTACTTTCAGTCATTGCCCTTAGCACAGCTCTCTATATTTCTAGCCTTTATTTTTTTCTTTATAAATCAGGAACTCAGTTCCCCAATCAGGTTTGAGAATCTTTTCACAACTTCCAATCACTTCCCTGTCCCTGAATCTGTATTTGAAATCAAACACCAAAATCAAATAGAAGCATGTCTTATATTGCACATATCCAGGGCAATTTTTCCATTTGATGGATGTGAGTTTTTCAATTCCTTTAAAGCCTCCTTGAATACACTGTCTACTGTGGTTAGCTCAGTCTTTCTCAGCACTTTTACTTATCATGTATTTGCACTTACTGTCTGCATGGGCTTCTAGGGTAGGTGATGGTTATCACAGTCCAGGTCTATAATTTAACTGCACTTTACATTACTCTTCAATTTCTTATGTTAGTAGTTTTGCAGATTTTTAATGCTGATTATCTTACCATATTTCTACTTTTGAAATGGAAAAAAACCTTTTAAACTCCTAAGTACATTCCTTTTTAGTAAATCTGAAAACCTAGTTTTTCACAGTTATACCTATCTCCTGTTGGTATTTCCCCTAGGATTTTTGAGAAATATAATTCAGTCTTGTCCAGGCTTAGTTGTGAGTGAAGAAACTTCTGAAGACAAGTGAAAATACTTAGTAAATTTCTGATTTTTTAATCTCTGTTACTTCCTAAATTTATATCAAATGTTCATAAAGGCTTGAGGTAAGTATTGTAATGTTGTCTATTCATATTACTCAGTATTGTTTGTGTAGCATTTTCTTACAACTTAAAACAAGCATTTACTAGGTCGCGATCATGTGGGTTTTGGAATTTGCCCGAGACTTAGCTCGTTCACTGCTCTCACAAGAGAACTTTAGCAAGCACTCAATTCTTTGGTAAACTGATAGGCATTTTGGTATGCTGAAAAGTAGACTGCATGTATCCAATATCTAAAGAAGTAGTGCAGACTTTTGCATAGGGCAGCTATGCTTTAAATGCAACAAGAGAAAGCATCTCCAGATGCCAGAGACAGAGAGTCATTCCCCTCCCTTTGTAGGAAGAGTGATAAAGACATATTGTCATTTATTAATTTGTATAAGATTTACAATGGAGAAGATTTTTAAAAATTGATTGTGTATTTCTTTATTTATATGTACACACACTAACATTCGTGCCTCACCTCACATGCCATGTACACATCCCACTGAGTATGTCTGAAGTTCGAGGACAAATTGAGAAAGTCACTAGCACTGTAGGGGTTGGTTCCAATGCTAAACTCAGGTACTCGGGCTTAGTAGAAAATCAGGATGGGCTACTTCATCAGACATGATACTGAAAATTTTTATTGAATTTAAAACTATTTTCTAATAGATTTTATATGTGTTCTTTTTAAATGATTTTGATTAATCCATTAAAGAAAATATTTGTTCATTACTTACTTAATGATAGAGCTTGGGCAATGGAAATATAATGACAATATATATCCATATTTATCCTATAACATAAAAAGACCATACATTACAAAGATTTTTAAATTCTTTGGCTCATATTGTATGGAGTGATTTAAAGATACTGTTACTATATAATTTACTACATATGTAATTCCATTGTCATTTTGGAAATTATAAACAAGCCCTATCATTTTCACGGAGTGTGAAACAACATTGATCTTCTAATATAAAAATGTAAACAACATAATTGGTGTACTCATGTATTATCCCTAATCACTAATCAAATTGTAAACTAATTTTTCTATAGTATGTCAATAGACGCACTTCTAAATATATGTATAAATGCATATTCTTAAGTAAAAATGCTCTGTACATATTATTCGTAAATTAAAATATAGCCAAGCTTAATTAACATGTGCTAATAGTAAAGAGGGAAAAGCAATGTGTTCCTTTAACTTTCTCTTAGACTACCCTATGTCTACTCTCCAGAGAGCCCTAGATAATAATGGGAGGATAACTTTCCTGACAGAGCTGAATAATAAGATTACTTCTGATGTGCTGTGTACTTTAATAAGGATTCAAAATGATGTGTACTGTGGAGTCTTTATATCCTTAAGTACTTACATCGCTCTATGCTACTCATTAAAAATGTATTTCATATGACCAGAAGCAATTTTAAATAACCTCACAAGACTAAGGTTGTGTGGTTCAGTGGCATGAATTTAATTGCTTTAATTCAGAGATAAGTTCTATTTCCCAGGAGGGTACTTGTTTCTATTACTTGATAAAAATGATAAATCCCTTCTATTAATTTGTATCATTGCAAGCAGCAGTTTCATCAGATAATGTATCAGCATATTATATGCTGTGCAACAAAATCCCGGGGGCAAAACAAAGTTAGAATCTTTATTTAGCAAAGTTTCTTTTCTACTGGCTTCTATACTAACATGCAACTTAAATAAACTTTGCTATTATGAAAACCCCTTGGAAATCACAGCTAAATCACAAGAGTGAAACTGAGTAATATATTTGAAATTTTAAAAGGTAAAAATACTAGTAAACAGAAATTCTACAGAAAAGAAAATGTAAAAATAGATGAACAGAAAAATGCAATATATAGCATCATTTATTATATGAAGTCTGAAGAAATATCCTTTGACTTCCAAGATGATAGCTATACTTCAGATACATGAAAGGCCTGAGAAAGGTTCTTGAGAAACAGATCATCTAAGTCAAAAATATGGCTGCAGTCTATTTGGTCTCAGATTAGCATGCTTATAAAAATATAATTCCAGTTCTAATACAAGGCAGCTTTGAAATGTTTCATTATAAAATTGTAACCATATATTCTGATTGGCAAAAACTATTTTCAAATCTAAACACATGTATTTAATAACTTCACTTTTCAAGTAGAGGGATCCTTTATAATGTGTCCATAAACCATTAAAGGCCATCTTAAGATGAATGATGCTTAATTTCTGGTTTAAAAATTAAGAGTAGGTTGAGAAGAATTTTGTTCTTTACAATGAGAGTCAAGGACATATTCTGATGGCTTTGTAGAGAATATTATATGATTCTTTTGATCATGAGAGGACATTGTATTGCTTCAGTGAAAGTAAAGTCATTGAGGTTCAACATCTAGTGTGTGTTCATTATGGAAATTTAATTTTAAAATAATATGAGTCATTCTTGAAAATATTATTTGGTAATTTTAGTCACATAAACGAGATTTCAGTAAATTTCCTATGAGATGGGCATTAGTAAAAAAAAAAATGGATTAATTCCTGGGATATGTCTGTTGGTAAACCAATACTACCTGCTCTCATGGACCTAAACAGAAATGAACTCAAGCCAGGAAATTGAAAAATAGGTGGATGACTCCTTTTAACCCTTAGATAGCTTCTTCTATTTCTTAAAAATAAAAACATCCTTATACAAATGCACTCAGAGTTATTATTCAGATATTTTTTCTTATTAAGACAGTACTCAAAGAAAGCTATTTGTGTAAGAGGCAGGGCTGTATTTTATAAAACAGATACCAAACTTGAACTTTAATCAAAGTACTGCTATGCTTTTATCACCAGCATCACTGCACAAAACTTTATATTTTTAATTTTATGTTTATCAATTTTAATTAATCATACCACTTTCCCCATCCCTTTCCTCCTTCCAGCCTCCCAAGTTACCTTTCACCAACACCTTCTTCTAAGTACAGATATATTGCAATTTTCCCAATTCTGTTTATGCAGTCATTTCTAAGAGTTATATTCAGGCTCTTACAATCTTTCTTCCTCCTTCTTCTGCAATGTTTCCTAGGCCACTAGTGCAAGAGTTGTGTTTTAGATATATCTATTAGGGCTGGGCTCCCCATGTAACTTTGATCTATATACTGCGTCCTTAAGAAGGATATTACTAATTTCTCAAAATGAGATATTTTAAATTATTTTTCCTTTTTCTTCCTCATAAATGCTGGGCTGGATAGACTTCCATACCCAAGCCTTGCTAGACCATGTTGTAATTATATAATGTCATAATAGTAATGGTTATATTTTGTTTCAAAATATTCAGGAAATAGAACTGAATTTTTCCATTTGATAGTATTTATTGATCTATCATCAGTATTTCAGTTAACCAACAAAAATCACAAGAGGAAAGTGCTTTTGATGGCATGCCCAGAAAATTATCACGAGTCACATAATCAGAGACTACAAATGAGATCCCAACATAGAAAGCTATGACTTTATCCTGATTGAAATAGAATAATAGCTATTTTTTTACTTAAAAAATCAATAGTTCTATAAAGATTCATGACAAGTAAAACAGAGGCAACTCTTGCAATCTTTAGGAAACACTAGATAGCTATTAACAAAACGTCAACAAGCATGTTGTTGCTATCAAGAGAACACTGAATCTCTTTCTTAGAGCTTATTATAATACAATTGTGATTTAAAAATATTAAACTCAAGTTTATACAGTTAAGTGTTTAGATGAGTAACCATAGCACTTCAAAAAAATTTTTAACATGTAAGCAAAATGTCTAAAGTTACATGAAAAAGAATTGATTTTGCCTATATAAAGCCCTGTAACTCACTTAATTAGTGAATTATATGTGGCAAACTTATGCCAAACTTCTTTGAATTACAAATCAAAATGACAAACACATTATTTATATACATACCTAAATATTTTCCTTAATTCATACATAACTGTATTTGTATTATAGTACAAAACTATCACAACTACATTTCAAAATATTTGCTCTAAAATTGTTATCCAAAGACAGGGCATAAATAAAAAGAAATGTACATAAGAATTAACTCAGAAAGTTCCCTAACATGTACCACTCACCACTTAGATGGAAATTAAAAAACTAATAATCTGAATATTGCATAGATGTATACGCCTATCTGATGGCTAGATGGATCTACACACAGGGTCAACTTATAAGATAATAAACTCATCTGACATGAGCAAACCTCAGTAAGAAAATGCCTTCATAAGATCAGGCAATAGACTTGCAATCCTGGAGGAAAATTTCATAAGTTTGATCGATGAGTGAGGGTCCACCTCACAGTGGGTGATACTAGTTCTGTGCTAGTAGTCCTAAATTCTATAAGAAAGCAAGATGAACAATCCACAAAGAACAAGCCAGTAAGCAGCATTCCTCCATGGCCATTAAATCATCTCTTGCCTCCAGGTTCTAGCTCTGATTGAGTTCCTGACCTGCCTTTATTACAGACTGGGATGTGGTAATTTAAGACAAATAAAATTAAGAACAAAGAATTTAAGAAGAATGAATGCATGAATGGTGCTCAAGAAGCACAAATATAAGACTTATGAAAATTAAAAAGACAATCCAGGACTTGAGAACAGAACTCAGTGAGGAGATAGATACATAGAAGATGACTCAAGCTGAAATAAAAATGGAATTTAAAAACTCAGTAACTAACAAGAAAATTGAAGGGAAATCTTCACAATAAAATGAATCAAGCAGAAGAGAGAAAGTGAATCCTCAATGATAAAGTAGATGATACAGACCCATTAATTAAAAAATACAAATAAAAATTTAAAACATTAAAGAACTTAAAAAATTTTTAAGAGACCATGAACAACAAACAAAACAAACAAACAAAAACAGAAACTTTGGATTATAAGCACAAATGACAGAGAAGAATTAGAAGTCAATGGTATAGACCAGATCTTCAACAAGGCAATAAGCACAAATTTCCCTAAACTTGCCCCACACCACCCTCACCCAGAGACAGCCTGACCCCCAGGAGTTCTGACAAGCTCAGGATCACAGGTGAGGCATGAACACTCACCTGAATACCTGGGCTAACATGGACCCCCCAGGGCCCAAGAAAATAGGACACCCAAACACAAAACTAGAGACACTGTATCTTTGCTTGGGAATAAATCCTGTGCTCCAGTCCTCCACTCTGCCCACATCTAGAGACAGCTTGACCCCATGGAGTTCCGACACAGGATAACAGATTAGGCTCCCCAGACCGCTTCCCATACTCAGAGTCAGCCTGACCCAAGGAGATGCCAACATAAAAAGGCTTAGTGGAGAGACAGGCTCCAGTCAGATACAGCAAGACTAATTAACATCAGAGATAACCAGATGGCAAGAGGCAAGAGCAAGAACATAGGCAACAGAAACCAATGTAACATCAGAATCCAGTTCTCCCACCAAAGTTATCCCTGGATACTCAAACATACCTGAAAAGCAAGATTCTGATCTAAAATCCCATCTCATGAAGATGATAGAAGATTTTAAAAAGAACATAAATAACTCTCTTAAAGAAATACAAAAAAAAAAAAAAAAAAAAAAAAAAAAAAAAAAAAAAAAAACAAAAAAAAAAAAAAAAAAAAAAAAAAAAAAAAAAAAAAAAAAAAAAAACCACAGGTAAACAGATAGAAGCCCTTAAGAGGAAACACATAAATATCTTAAACAAATACTGGAAAACGCAATCAAACACGTGAAGAAATGAACAAAACAATCCAAGATCTGAAAATAGAAATAAAAACAATAAAAAAAAGGGGGACAATCCTAGAGATAAAAAACCTAAGGAAGAAAGCAGGAATCACAGATACAACAATCACCAACAGAATGCAAGACATAGAAGAGAGAATCTCAGGCATAGAAGATACTGTAGAAGACATTGACAAAATAGTCAGCAAATACACCAAAGAGGAGTAGACTACATGAAATATTCAGATTCAGGGTTGAAATCATCCAAGTAAAAACAAGAAGAACTATACAAAAATCAACAAAACTTGAAGCTGGTTCTTTGAGTAAATCAACAGGACAGATAAACCCTTAGCTGAACTAACTAGAGGGCACAGAGACAGTATCCAAATTAACAAAATCAGAGATGAAAAGGGATACATATTAACAGAAACTGAGAAAATTCAAAAATAAATCATCAGATCCTACTACAAAAGCCATTACTTAACAAAATTGAAAAAGTTAAATCAGGATCAGATAAACCATCTAAACCGTCCTATAATCCCTAAGCAAATAGAATCATTCAATAAAATCTCCCTCGCAAAGAAAAACAGAAAACAAAAAACAAAACAAACAAACAAACAAAAACACCCAGAGCCAGATCGTTTTTAGCACAGAGTTCTTTAAGACTTTCAAAGAAGACTTAATACCAATACTTCTAAAACTATTTCACAAAATAGAAACAGAAGGAACACTATCTAATTTGTTCTATGAAGTCACAGTTACTTTGATACCTAAACCACACAAAGACCCAACAGAGAAAGAATACTTCAAATCATTTTTTCTTATAAATATTAATACAAATATTCTCAATAAAATTCTTATAAACCAAATAAAAGAACACATCAAAATTATCATTCACCATGATCAAGTAGGTTTCATGTCAGGAATGCAGGGATGGTTCAAAATACAGAAATCCATCCTTGTAAATCACTATATAAATTAACTCAAAAAAAAAAAAAAAAAAACCACATATGACCATCTCATTGGATGTCGAAAAAGCCTTTGACAAACTAGGACACACCTTCATGTTAAAAGTCTTGGCACGATCAGGAATTCAAGGTACATACCTGAACATAATAAAAGCAATATATAGCAAACCAATAGCCAACATCAAACTAAATGAAGAGAAATTTGAAGCAATTTCACTAAAATCAGAGACAAGAGAAGGATGCCCACTCCTATTTATTCAATATAATACTCCAAATTCTAGCAGCAATTAGGCACAAAAGAAGGTCTAATGTATATAAATTAGAAAGGAATAAGTCAAGATATCACTATTTGCAGATAATATGATAATATACTTAAGTTATCCCAAAAATTTAACTAGAGAACTCCTCCAGCTGAAAAATAACTTCAAGAAGTACCTAGATATAAAATTAACACAAAGGATAAACAACCGAGAAAGAAATTAGGAAAACAATACCCTTCACAATAGTCACAAATAATATAAAATATTTTGGTGTAACTGTAACCAAGCAAATTAAAGATCTGTATGACAAAAATATCAAGTGTCTGAAGAAAGAAATCGAAGAAGAGCTCAGAAGATGGAAAGATCCCCCCATACTCATTGATTGGCAGGATTAACATAGTAAAAATAATCATAGGTGGTAAAGGGAGGGAGGTACCTTGAAGGAAGAGAGGAAAGGAGGGAACAAAAGGTGGTCAGGATCAGATATTGGAAGGGACAGGAGAGAGGTACAGAGGATCAGGAAATTGAATAGAAATATGTAGCAGTGAGGGATGGGGAACTGGGGCTAGTCAATAGAAAGTCCAAGATGCCAGGGAGGGAAGGGATCCCAGGACAACACAAGGATGACTTTAGCCAAAATACTCAACAAAAGAAAGATTGAATCTGTAGAGACCACCTGCATAAACAAGCACAGCCCCCAGTTGAGAGATGGGGTCACCCATCCAACTCAAAAAAAATATTTTTATTCTTTAATCTTTTTACAGTCTAGTTGTTATCCCCTAGCCTACACTATTCCTCCTATTCCTCACCCCATATATCCTCCCTGGTCTTAAAGAAGATGTCCCAACCTCCAACCCCCAGTACCACCCCACTTCATGGGGCCTCAAGTCTCTTGAGGGTTAGGTGCTTCTTCTCTTACTGGGGCCAGACCAGGAAGTCCTCTGATGTATATGTATTGGGGCCTCATATCAGCTAGTGTATGCTGTCTGGTTGGTGGTTGGTTCAGTGTCTGAGAGATCTCAGGGATCAAGAGGGTGACATCAGTCACCCCACTGTTAGCCAGGGTTGATTCATCTGATCTTACTGGCTAAGTGGGTGTCCCTTTTCTTCCTTACCATTCCATGTGTGTCCCTCCGGAAGCTGTGTACTCGACTTTCCCTGAATAGAGCAGGACCAGTCTTCCTGCTTTAATGCTAGAACCTCCAAATAAACTCTCCATCTCAGAAATTTTAACCCAGAAATGATCCTGTCCAAAGTAAAGACGGAAACAAAAATAATGGAGCCAATACTGGAGGAAAGACCATCCAGAGACTACTCCTACCTAGGAATCCATCCCATCTGAAAATTTGCTGACAGGACCTATTATGGCTGTTCTCTGAGATGTTCTACCAGCACCTGACCAATACAGATGCAAATTCTTACAGCCAACCATCAGACTGAGCCCAGAGACCTGAATGGATAAACTAAAGGAAGAACTGAAGGAGAAGAAGGGGATTGCAAGCGGACCAGCCAGAGCTCCCAGGTACTAAACCACCAACCAAAGAATATACATGGATGGATCCCTGGCTCCAGCTACATATAGCAGATATATAGCAGATGATGGCCTTATCTGGAATCAATGGGAGGGTAGGCTCTTGGTCATGAGGAGGCTTAATGCCCCATCATAGAGGAATGCTAGAGTGGGTAGGCAGAAATAGGTGAGTAGGTGGAGTAACACCCTCATAGAGAAAAAGTGGAGGGGGCATGGGATGGGGGATTTGTAAATGGGAACTGGGAAGGGGAATATCAATTGAAATGTAAAGGATTAAAGATATTAAAAAAATAATGCTGGGCGGTGGTGGTGCACGCCTTTAATCCCAGCACTTGGGAGGCAGAGGCAGGCAGATTTCTGAATTCGAGGCCAGCCTGGTCTACAGAGTGAGTTCCAGGACAGCCAGGACTACACCGAGAAAGACTTTCCTAAACTCAATAATGTCACCTTGATACAGATACAAGAACCATACAGAACACAAAGTAGACAAGACCAGAATAAAAACAAACAAAAACAAAACAGAACAAAAATAAACTTTGCGTAACCTAGTGAAACCATTGAGTATACAGAACAAAATAAAGTGTATTAAAAGATGAAAGCAAAACAAAACAACAACAAACGTCACATATGAAGGTAACTCTATCAAAATAAAAGCTTTTTTCTCTTCTTCAATATTTTTTTAATGTATTCACTTTACATTCTTATTCACTATCCCTTTCTGGTCACCCTCTTCCCATACCCTCTTCTCCTCTGTGTGGGTGAGGTGCCTACCTTGATACTTCAAGCCTCTGTGAAGAAAGGCAAAAATCTGATTGTTCAATTGTAAAACCTGAAGGACAGAAGAGCCTGAGCAACACATTCCAAATCAAAAAGTCTATGTTGGTCAAAATAAGCCATCATAATTACACGAGAAAGAAAAAATTTTCCATGATATAAATAGCTTAATATTTTATTCCAAGAAACCAAACCTAACAAAAATACAGAAGCTAATATTTTGTGCCCAGGAGAGAAAGGGGCAGTGCAGAGAGATGGTGGGAAAAGTGAAGAATTGTGATGCTAAAATTGCTAAAACACAAAGTATGACTGAGAAAACAAAGCACAAAACAACACAAAAAGACAAAATTAATGCATGCACTTCAATAATAACTTTAAATGTAAGTTGGGTCAATTATCCAACCAAAAGGTTAGAACAATAACATTCATCTCTCTGGTATTGACAAGCAATATATCCTAGCTTTAAAGATAGGCACAAATTTAGAGTAAAAGCAGTTTAAGCAAATGGGACTTGGAAACAGGAAGACAATACCATTTTAATATCTGGAAAAAAGAGACTTTAAACAAGTCAGAAGAAATAAAGAGTGAAACTCTATCCTAATCAAGGGAACAGTTAACTGGAAAAAACATTATGATCTTAAATGTATATTTAGTAAACTCAATAAAAATCAACTTTATGAAAAATATTACTTGACTTAAGACACTGATTAATGTCAATCCATTAATGGTACATAATTTTAATACTCTATTTTTCTGCCACTAGGGAGATCATGGAGAAAAAATAAACAGAAACCTCAGTATTAACTGACATCATATATCAAAGATATATAGAAAACTGATATCAACAAACTATTCTATCCAAACATCAGACAATACATTTTCTATTCAGATGTAAAGGGGGACTTTTCTAAAAGAGACTATATCCTGGAATATAAAAGAAATCTTTAAAATTTTTAAAAAGTTGAATGTATTTTCTCATCCTGTCTGATTACAGTGCAATAAAGCTTATATTTGTCAGCAGACAAATCTCTAGTAAATAGAAGAATATCATGTAGATTAAAGAATTTTAAACTGAATAATGATTGGGTCTATGAAGAAAATAATAAACACACACACACACACACACACACACACACACACACACACAGTCACCGGTCTCTGGTACACATTGAAAGTGGTGCTATAAGGAAATATATCTATAATTGCTTACATTAAAAATTCAAAAGGAACACAAATGAATGACTTAATGATGCCACTCAAAAATTTGGAGAAACAAGAACAAATCTCAACCTAGTCAACTTCAAGAATGATAAAATTAACAGAATTAATAAATAATAAAAAATAAACAAAGAAAATAATACAAAAATGTGAATACTTGCAAAAATGGTAGTTTGATAAGATAAACAAGAGGAACACATACTCAGTTGTCAATATCAGCTAGCAGAAAGAAAACAAAAAGAGAGCACAGAGATTAACAGAATCAGAAATGAACAATGAAATATTACAATAGACACCAAAACTCGAAATTTTATGAGAGAATATTTTTTAAAAATCTGTAGTCCATTAAGCTGGAAAACCTAAAACAGATGAATACCTAAAATTAGTCAAACTAGCTTTATCATACCAAGAAGTCAATAAACAAAACAGAGACAAAAATAAATGAGGAGACTGAAATAATAATAAAAAAATCTTCCAGTTGAAAATGTCCAGGGGCAGATGAATTCAGAGCAGTATTTAACTAACTTTTAAAGAAGATACATATTCAGCCAATCTTGCTTAAGTAATTCATAAGATGAAACACAAGAGAGATAGATAGATAGACAGAGAGAGAGAGAGAGAGAGAGAGAGAGAGAGAGAGAGAGAGAAAGAGAGAGAGAAACAGACAAAAACAGAGAGACAGAGACAGACAGAGACAGAAACAAAGAGAGACAGACAGAGAGACAGAGAAACAGAGCTACAGAGAAATACACCCTAATTTCTTGGTTAAACCTAGTATCACTCAAATATCCAAACCAGGTAAAGATACAAGAAGAAGCACAAAAGTAACAAACAGAACACAGGCATGCATCAAAAATTTCTAGACCATGCAAATTTGGCTTTATGGGTTTTTTGGTGGTTAGCTTCTTGAGTTTCTTACATATTTTGGATATTAGCCTTCTATCAGACATGGGGTTAGTGAAGATTTTTGCCTAATCTGTAGGTTGCTGATTTGTCTTATTGACTATGTTCATTGCCTTACAGAAGCTTTCCAGTTTCATGAGTTCCCATTTATCAATTCTGATCTTTGAGCCTGAGCCATTGGAGTTCTGTTTAGGAAATTTTCCCCTGTGCCAATGAGTTTAAGGCTCTGACCCATGTTCTCATCTATAAGATTCAGTGTATCTGGTTTTATGTTGAGGACCTTGATCCACTTGGACTTGAGCTTTGTGCAAGGTGAAAAATATAGATCCATTTTCATTTTTCTAAATACCAACTGCTGGTTAGACCAGCACCATTTATTGAAGATGCTTTCTTTTTTCCACTGTATACTCTTGGCATCTTTGTCAAAGATCAAGTGTCTGTACATGTGTAGTTTTATTTCTGGGTTTTCAATTCTATTCAATTTATCAGCTTGTCTGTCTCTGTACCAATACCATGTAGTTTTTAATCACTATTGCTCTGTAGTAAAATTTGAGATCAGCAATGCTCTACCTTTCCACAGGGTCATGTGTTCCACTATGATCATAGTGGCCTTATTTGTTATAGCCAGAAACTGAAAACAACCCAAATGTGGCATGACAAAAGAATAGATACAGAAGATGTGGTTCATTTACACAATGGCATACTACTCAGCTATTAAGAACAAAGACATCTGAGCTTTTAAGGCAAATGGATGTAACTAGAAAATATCATACTGAGTGAGGTAACTCAGACACAAAAGAACATGCTTGGTATGTAGTCACTAAGAAGTAGATATTAGGAAGAAGAAGGAGGAGGAGAAGGAGGAAGAAGAAGAAGAAGAAGAAGAAGAAGAAGAAGAAGAAGAAGAAGAAGAAGAAGAAGAAG